>OY821767.1:33956068-34556068 GCA_963682095.1 Potentilla sterilis | reverse complement strand
ATTGTCTTTATTAATTTAGTTATAACCACAGAAAAATATGATTAAAAAGACACATGGCATATATCTAAATAGGTGAGCATAGGAAAAAATATCAGCAAATTTACCCCCGGACGTGTAAAACTAAAATAATCTCCAACACACTTGACATTACGATCGAGGTACAAATTTAATACATTCATAAGTCAACCCTGAAAACTTGCACAAATATATGGGTACTTCAACTCTTCATAATTCATATCTAGAAAACACAAATTAATAAAAAAAAAACACAAATCAAATGCAACACTTCTTAGTCAAATAACAAACAGATGGTCAATCAGAGGTGTCCTCTTCATCATCAGAGGTGTCGTCTTCATCATCAGATGTCATATAATCTGGTGGACCTGCAATTTAGTTTGGTATAAGATACTTGGGAAGAATAAATTACAACTTACTGTAGAAGCGGAAAAAAGCTTATATATATTATAAATATTCCACAAAAACAGTCAAAAACTCAAAATCCACAGCTTACCAACAACTATTTTTCCTATTTTATACCCTGGGAAAAGAGAGCTAAAAATAGAAACACCTGCTTCAGGAAAAACCAAATGGATTAGTGACAAAATAGAAACACCTATTTCAGGAAAAATGCAAGTTATAAATAAAAACATACCCTTTTGACTGGAAGAAACCACAGTCTGGTCACCTGTTTCACAACAACATTGTTACTTTCAGCCGACTCCAAAACCCAACGGGGACAACACAAAATATTCTCTTTTGGTATTTAGAATTGCATAATGATCAAGCACAACCCAACACAAAAATATAATCATACCTGGGGGGAATGGACGTCGTTGAGGACAACCTATTTTCATCATACAAAGTTAAAGTCAACTACAACAACAACAACAATAGCAGAAACAACACCATAACCAACAACCATCAAATTTCGACCGACTCCAAAACCTAAAAACACCACAAAATATATGGATTCTTTTTTGGTATTTAGAATTGCGAAATGACCGAGCACAGCTCAACACAAAAACATAATCATACCTGAGCGGAATTGACGTTTTTGAGGACAACCTGTTTTCATCATACAAAGTTAAAGTCAACTACAGCGGCAACAATAGTAGCAACAACAAAAAAACAACACCCATACATGTTTTACTAGTGCAAATGGCAATCTATTGAAACTGAAAAATAATGTCAGATCAACTGTGTAAAAACATATGGTTTTCTCAGTGACAACTGTCAAACAGAAGAAACTAATAACAAAACTATTCATGTTCTTGATAATACAGTTTCAACAGATATTCGCAAACGTGAAAACAAAAATCAAGAGCTTACAGTAAATGACATATTTAGTTCCATCAACACCTGCGAGTGACAATGTCAAAAAATCAGTACCATAAGCTCCAATAAACATGCAGCTTTGACCAAACATGAATAATTGCAATGAATAATAATACATAATCTCACACACAAAAAATAATAATTTGACATGAACTCTGCATTAGGACTAAATTCTTTTTGCATATAGAGATGTCTACGACAAAGCACACAAGAAAATCTAAGGAAGGTTAGGTTGGAATTTTAATAGAGGATTACCGGTAATAACTTCTGGTGTTACTGGCCTTCTGCCTGCTGCACAGTTGCACTCATTTAGAAACAAATAAATCTGATTATGGATGCATAAAAGGACACAAACCGCCGCAATGCAAAATCATACATGGCCCGTCACACAAATCTTAAGAAAATGGTAAAAAAGAGAATGTGAAATCTTACAACGTGATGGATCAGGCCTTGAATGCTCGAGTTGGCTACCTGCTTTTAGACATGAGCAAAAAAAATATTGTGAAATTCAAACATACATGTTTACTTTATTTAGTATTGTTAGTAAATTTAATCTTTAAATTAAGTTAAATTTGAATGAAAATTCAAATTGAACAAGTAATTGTTTTATCAAAAGTCATAACTTTCATGAAAAGGCATCATGAAGGTTGATGTGGAAAAAGGTATGTCTTTTAAAATAAGATAGTTCAGACTTGTATACATACACAGCAGTCCATCACTTCAATATAAAAAAGTTCTGCAACAGAAATCTTATCAAAACTATAAAAGTTTTTCTGCATTCCTATTAGAGTTTAAGAGACTGAGAGAATAAACACAATCTGAGTTTGTTCAACCTCAGATGGTTGTGCTTCTTCTAGCCTCGATCATCTTGCCAAGATAGAACCAAGTTCTAGCCTCGATCACCAGTTTTAAAGGTTTTGATTTTTATTCTGTTATTTTTTTTTAAGTTCCTGAGATTTCTTTGTGTATATATGTTTTGAATATAGCAATTATTGATTTACTCTTCTAACAAGTATATCATCTGTATATACGTACGTAGAGACCAACATCAACATACTCTTATGAGGCTAAATCGGCCCTCAAATGGATCAAACCAATATAATTTTGCCAGAGAAGAAGTACATATACATATACATACATACATATATATTAATTTTTCTATATCAGCCTTAATGACTACCGCAATTATTTAATCTTCAAAAACCAACTCTATTGCCCAGTAGAGTAAAGAAAAAATGACTACATCTTCAACAAAAAGCATTATCTGAACCTTACCATCACAAGGGTCCACTTTGCAGCTATCACAGGGGTCCACTTTGCAGCTATCACAGGGGTCCACTTTGCAGTCATCTACATGACCTAAAGAAAAATACAGCAAGGTAATTCCTTAACCAATACTAAAAACATACATTCATATATATATATATATATATATATAAGCATATCACTTAACATTTTAAGTTAAGACTGTACATAAACATGAAATTGTGAGCATCAATGACCAGTAATAGTTTCTTTTATCAAGTTAAGACTGTACATAAACACAGTAATAGTATGCTAAATCCTAATGAGTGTGATAAAAATTGGATCATAATATACTAGAAAAAACAAAGTTGCTAACAAACAGATAAAATAAACAAGAGAATTCAAGTTTCACTCTCAGTCCTTTAGAATCAAATGTATTACAGAGTCTACCTTTGCCTAAAAATGATGTTCTGAAGTTCACAAGCTGATACTATCAGAAAAGTTTCTGTGACTGACTCCTGACCTTTTAAAAGTCATAATTGATTCCGGAAAATTCCTTTTTGGGTAATTTCAGTTCCAATTCTCTTTAAGACATTGCTATAACCTATGTTGCACGGACACGGCCGAGAATGGAGTGTCGGAGTGTCCGAGACGTCCGGTCACGGCGACACGACACACTCATATACCGTGTAGGCTGCTTGGGGATTTGCCATGTCACCGTGTCACTGAGTCCGAGTCCGTGTCCATGCAACATAGGCTATAATTCTTTAGTAGAAACCGACCTCAAATTCCCGTAAATCAGCACATTTTTGCTAAAGTACTTGACTGACTCAAAATCCCAGAAAATCTGAAACTGATCAAGATCTTAAGATGTATTTCTTTGGCCAAAAACCTTTACAAGTAAATAATGCTATTTCGCACAAGGCAATGCACACTATGTAATGTATTAAAAAGCATAACCAAAGTTTGGTCCTGTTGCTTGCTTATATAATCAAGTTAAATGGAATTGTGCACACTAAACTATATATATCCAGAAGTCTCTATGAACATCAAATATTTCTATGCAAAGATAGAACTAGAACAAGTACAACATTTGCATCTCATCAAATATTCCAAAAAACAAAAATTACTAGCAAGTATTAAAAACTGGACTTACATCGATCCAGAGCAAACATGGATAAGGAATTGGAGTAATGAAGACAGAAAAAATATACCAGATTTCCAGGCGGATGGTGGTGCGGTCGTGCCGGCGGCGGATGGTGGTGCGGTCTTGCCGGCGGCGGATGGTGGTGCGGTCTTGCCGGCGGCGGATGGTGGTACGGTCTTGCCGGCGGCGAATCGTGGTGCGGTCTTGCCGGCGGCGAATCGTGGTGCGGTCTTGCCGGCGGCGAATCGTGGTGCGGTCTTGCCGGCGGCGGATCGTGGTGCGGTCTTGCCGGCAGCGGATCGTGGTGCGGTCTTGCCGGCGGTCCGTTTCCTGCCTATCATGCTTTTGGCGATGAATTGACCACAAGTTCAGAATGCTTTCCTGTTCTTAAAAGACGAAAATAAACCCCCCAAAAATTGAATGGACTGAAGGAAGAAGTGATTCTACGATCCATTTACAACCCTAGCTGCTGCTTTATATAGAACTAAGAACAATAACCGGATGCTGACAAGTGGCACGCATCTAGCGGCTGATGTTTAATTCAAGCTTAATTCTAATATGAGATAGTTAACTACTAATTGGCTCCAATTAACCCTAATGGAATACAAATCCTCTCATGGATGACACGTGACCAACTGTCCTTCCTAATTAGAGTAGGATTGCCTTATAGGAAGACTCATAACATCTCTGCTCCCAAGTAGCCTCTTCCAGTGATGCACACAAAAACCACTGTACAAGCCATTGTGTGGCAGCTGCGCCCCTTCTCTTGACCATTCTTGTCTCCAGTACCTTTGCCGGAGTCCGCTTACTAATGGCGGAGTCTTTAAGCCTTGCCGGTTCAGTGGCTCTGGCGTGCCGAGGAGCACGACGGTGGCTGATTTCTCAGGTTCATATTGGGATTAACATCCAATGGACCCACCTCAGGAACATAATATTGATGGTTGCTAACTCGTAAACGCTACTTAGAGAGCCCCAGCATGAAATGAACCTCCTATTAGTTTCTAGTGAAAATCTGGTGGATCAGTTAGACGTGCAAAAACATACTTTCAAGTGAATAGCATCAGTTTATAGGACTGTTCAATAACTTATAAGAAAGGGAGTACAATAAAATTGTCTTTGAGTATGGTTCATGTACCTCTTTCAGCTTTCCAGCAATATCATCAAGAAAGTCCAGATCAAGATGAACAATAACCATCTCCCTAAATAAAATAAAATAGAAAGCTTTTAAGAGGCTAATAAAATTAGTAATAAAGGTCGACAAAGGCTGAGTGAGGCATATATGAAATCAAATTGATGCATAGAACAAGATGCTACAAGCACACCTGAGGGGCGTTTTAAGAGGTTTATTATGCCGGCCTCTCACGAATATTACGGGCCAAATCAATTATTGTCATCATCCTTGAAACACTTTGCTCACTACGTTCGTCCCTCTGTAATAGCAATGGAAGTTGTAAACCATGCGAAACATTAAACAGGAATATACTGAAAGTTGCATAAATTTTCAGGATTAAAAATTCAAGCTTAAACCCTGAAAGCTTTCCCAGAAGATTTAACCAACCTCAATTTCAAACTGCACCCTTCCTTATAAAGATTTTTTCTTTCGCACAATGTTAAGCTAGAGGTGTGAACAAGTTACATTGATGTCATAATTTCTCCATAAAGAACAAAGTGACCACAACCAATACCTTGCCTTCTGCTTCAGGGAAGCTGCAGTGATGAATGCTTTCCTCCGCTGTGTTGGAAACTTTCCTCGTCAGTGAAAAATGGTGTTAATGGGGCCATCGCTTTACATGATACCAAAAGTACTTAGAAACAAAATAAATAAATAAATCATACACACAGACAATATCATGCCCTGGTACAATAGTGATTAAAATATACGTATCATTGACATCTCAACACTTAATCTACAAAATATAAGTAGGAGCTGTATGTGCCAGATATAGCTCAAGAATGAACACGGAAATCAACAGAACATGAATAACAAACAACATTGAAGAAGAAACCTAAATGACGAAACAACATTGAATTACAATCAGAAGCGGAAAGGAGGCACCATAGGCACGAGCTCAAGGATCCTCAGTGTAGCTCTACGCTAGTCAGGCACATCAAAGTTCCGGTTCATCATGTAATTCTCTTTTCCAATTTTGTTGCTCTAGTTTTTCTGTGCATATGCATTTCAATGTTAATTGGTGATTTACATCTGGCTTTGTATGGATGTGCATTTGACATGTATTGGTGATTTGTTCGGAATCGAGAAGGTAGGGTATGTGTGTAATTGTGTTTGTTCTGATCTGAGATTGGTGTTTCGCGGCGGTATTGAATATTTAACAATTAACATATAGGTAGCAGGCGTGTGTTTATGTTTATGTATTGGTTTTTGATCCATAAAGAGATCAGGGATTCAGTGGCTGAAATGGAGAGCTGTGGCAATTGGAGCTTGCGGAGACAACTGAGTTGAGAATAGGAAGAAAAGGGCAGTTTGATAGTTAATGTGATCCCACTTGAGGAAAGTTTGCACCTATAAACTAATTGGAAGATTCATTAACTTGAAGTTGAGGTTCATTAGACAAGAGAGCGTGTTGCTAGTTTTCTGAAAATTATGTTTTCCAACTGAATTAGATTAGGGTGTGTTGTGTGTGAGAGAGATAAGTACTGGATGAGTATTTAAAAGAAGTATTGCTGATGAGTACCGGACGTTAATGCGCCATTAGTTGAGATTTGACAAGGAAATTACTGGTAGTACTATCACTCATGTGTCCATTGTGTCGTCCGGTTATGTCTAATCGCTAATGTGAACATTTTGTTTCTTTCAGGTCTGGTCATTGGTGAGACGGTTTGATCAACCCCAAAAGTACAAGCCATTTGTGAGCAGGTGTGTTGTGCAGGGAAATCTTGAGATCGGAAGTCTCAGAGAAGTTGATGTTAAGTCTAGGCTTCCTGCCACCACTAGTACCGAGAGGTTGGAACTTCTTGATGATGATGAGCATCTTCTTAGCATTAAAATCATTGGTGGAGATCACAGACTTAGGGTATGGAGACTCTTCCTTGTTATGTTCTACCCATTGCTTCCCTTT
Organism: Potentilla sterilis; assembly: GCA_963682095.1. Lineage (NCBI taxonomy): Eukaryota > Viridiplantae > Streptophyta > Magnoliopsida > Rosales > Rosaceae > Potentilla > Potentilla sterilis. Next base: position 34,549,264 of record OY821767.1, on the reverse strand, counting down.
TCCTTCACTTTATATGAACTTTGTTGACAGTAGCCGCAGAAAGGCTACAGCAGGCCCACAGACCCGCAGCAAGTGCACCAGGGCCCGACCCAAGGCTCGGGACCGGATCACCAGCACCCGGCCTCGGGGCCCAGCACTCTATCCTGCCTTCAGGAACCCTGGGACCGGGGGCGCCAACCTGTCAAAGAGGGCACCAGAAGGAACAAACAGAAGGAAACCAGTCCCACATCGAAGGATAAGGCCAGCCCTTACCCCCAACGACCTATATAAGGGCCCCAGCTACCCTCTTTATTAGGTAACTTATCCCTCTCCCTGCTTACATACGTGCCTTGGTTATATATATTCCAACTATACTAACTTAGGCATCGGAGAGGAGAAGACCGGCCCGCCCGGTATTCCCCTTAGTGAGCAGGATTGCAGGAGATCGAGTTGGATTCACCGAGTATCTACTAGACCCCCGGGTTTAGGCAGAAACAATTGGCGCCGTCTGTGGGAAACAGTTCAAAAAGTTGTGTTGCTCTGCCAGAGAGTAGAACTCCGTTGATCCTTTGGAGAGGTAGCTACATCCGTAGTCCGAAGCTATGGAAGGAAGGAAGGTAAAAGCCAGCATGGAAGGACCAAAAGGGCGAATTCAGTTCTCCGACCGGGCCCAAAGTACAGGGGCTGCGGACGGTGTGAGGTTCGTCCTTTCCCCCGGCCGAGACGGAAAATCGAAAGCGCGAATTCAGTTCCCAGACCCGGCTCGTACCGTACAGGCTGAGGTCGGTGCGAGGTTCGCCCTTTCTCCCATCAAAAGCAGGGCTCATGATCGCCAGGAACAAGAAGACCCCGACCGGAAGGGTCCGGGAGATATAAAAAAGATGAAGGCAGAGGTCGAGCGCTTGCGAGAAGAGGGCGATCGAGATCGACTGAGAGCGGAGGCCCGATGCCAAGAATTGCAGGCGGTGAACGTTGTCCTATTGGCGGCCCTGGAGCGAGAGGGTCAGCAGGGCACTCCTCAAGTAGCGCCGCGGCCAGCAAGCAAGGCTAGCGAATTCCCGCATCTTGAGGTAGGGCAGGCTACGGGAAGAAGAAAGACCGTGCATATGGCCACGCCACTCTTCTCGGAAGCTCTGAGAAACTCCGGCCCGGCCGAGCCCCCGTACCGCACGAGCCAGGCGTCGAGCGAGCAGGAAAGCTCTACCGCACGGACACTCGAGGCGCTCTCCGCCTCGGTGTCGGACATAAAGGGCCGTATGGAGACCAGCGAGAGGATGGCCGGGCGACCGCGGGGCGGCGCGCGGTTCAACGAACGTGTTGGACCTTTCCCGCGCCGGATTAGGGAATCAGGGAGATCTGGAAGCCAAAGGCCCCTGAAGTTGACATATTCAGGGACGAGCTGCCCGTACCAGCACCTGGACAGTTTTAAGTCACAAACAGGGACGAGGGGCTATTCAGACGCCATGTTCTGCAACGTATTCCAAGAGACGCTCTCGGGAGAAGCGTTGAATTGGTTCTACGAGCTACCAGTGAACTCAGTCGAAACCTTCGAGCGGTTGGCTGATAAGTTTGTCGGCCGGTTCATCCTCAGAGCCAGGACAGCCCAAACATCAACAATCCTTTTTGACTGCATGCAAACCGACAACGAGCCGTTACGCGCCTTCGTTAACCGGTGGCAAATTGCCACGGCCGGGGTCAGGAACCTGGACAAGCAGATCGCAGGGATGGCCTTCAAGCAGGGTTTAAGACCTGGGGAACTTTCGTACAACTTACTAGTGCAGGAGCCGATGGGGTACGACGAGCTGATGACCGTAGCCATCAGGCACGCTCAGGCAGAGCACTAGACATATGGGGACAAGGCGCCCAAGCGAATATCGGACGACCTACCACCATCCCGTGGAAGCAAGACCGGCCGGCTAGGTCGCAACCATGCGCCTGCAGCTACCAGGAAGGCAGACATACGGGAGGAGTGGCAACCCCGGCGAAGCGGTGATAACGGTTCCCGACCGGGGAGAAGACCGCCATTTGTGCGCTCGGCGCAGCCTCTGGCAGCTGCGCCAGCGGAGCGACCACCGCGCACCCTAGCTATGGCGCCAGCCGGAAAACCCCAAGATCTAGCCTATCGGACTGGTGACCAAAAACCCCAGAAAGCGGTCGTGAACGACCAGGCCCGCCCGAATGACCCCAGCAACGACCAACCACGAGCTCGGCAGGTAGGAACTATAAGCACCCGCACTCCCGGGGGGATCGAGGTACATGAGAGCATTAACATGATACATGGCGGGGACCGCATAGATCGGCTCACCCGGAGCTCAAAGAAGCGGTGCCTAAGATCGATCCGGGGGAAGGAGGTGTACGCCTTCGGAGAAAGAAGCGGCCAAGCCGCTAAAACCGGATGGAACTCGGTCACTTTCTACCAGGAGGAAGAACCGGAGGATTTAATCCAACCATACAACGACCCCTTCCTCATCACGGTCCAAATAGACCACTGGATAACCAGTCGTATGCTGATCGATACCGGAGCCTCAGTCAACGTAATGTTCCGAGACGCGTACAAAGGGTTGCAGAGGGGAAGGAACAAGTTATCCCAGGATAACGAGCCGCTTATAAGCTTCTCCGGTGAGGTCGTCCAGCCTCTGGGTTCGGATTACCTACCGATCATCTTCAGCGAGGGGGACAGAACCAAAAAGGAGCATTTGGAGTTCATCATTGTCGACTGCCTATCATCGTATAATGGCATTATCGGTCGGCCAGGGTTATGGAGGCTTAAAACGTTTATAGCCGGCCATATGCTAATGTTGAAGATGCCTTCACCAGCTGGAGTCATTACCATACGTGGGGACCAGAGGATCGCCCGTAAGTATTACACAGAGGCCCTGACCCACGGGAGGAAGCGGACCGAGGTCTTCACAACCACTCAGCAGGCGCCAGCGCCGGATCAGAGCATTGACCCCCGTGATGACGTCAAGTCAAAAAGAGTTGGGCGATTCATCGAAAAAATGGAGCCACCTTCGGCCGTGGAGGAAACCAAAGCGATCTGCATTTCGGTAGACCACCCAGAGCGAAGTGTCGTGATAGGGACGCAGCTCGATCCGATTGTCAGGCAAGAGCTCATAGCCTTCCTCTAGGATAACAGTTCGGTCTTCGCATGGTCCTACGAGGACATGCCAGGCATATCCCCAGAAATAGTTGTACATAAGCTAAATTTATTACCCAACGTTCTCCCGGTGAGGCAGAAGAGGAGGTCCTTCAGTCCGGCAAAGTATGAGGTTATCAGGGAGGAGATACAGAAATTGAGGGGTATAGGTTTCATCCGGGAAGTCCAGTACCCTCGCTGGCTCGCTAACGTGGTCATGGTGCTGAAGAAGGTAACCGGCCAGTGGCGTATGTGCGTGGACTTCACTAACCTGAACCGGGCGTGTCCAAAGGACAGCTTCCCGCTCCCCCGGATTGACCAGCTTATAGATTCCACGTCCGGTTTTAAGATGCTCAGCTTCATGGACGCTTACGCCGGGTACAATCAGATTAGGATGCACCCGGATGATGAGGAGCACACATCGTTCACAACCGACCGAGGTACCTACTGTTATAAGAGGATGCCGTACGGTCCAAAAAATGCCGGGGCCACCTACCAGCGAACGGTAAACCGAATGCTGGAGCAAGAAATGGGTAAAACTGTAGAGGTTTACGTTGATGACATGCTGGTCAAGAGCTTGACTGCAGGGGCCCACGTCCGGAATTTGGCCGTAGTCATCGGCAAAATGCTCAAATTCAGAATGCGCTTAAACCCAAAGAAGTGTATTTTCGGGATTTCAGAGGGCCTATTCCTAGGCCACATCATCAGCCAGCGAGGGATAGAAGCCAACCCGCTGAAGGTCCAAGCAATTTTAGATATGGAAACGCCAGGGGAGAGAAACCAGGTCCAGATGTTGACCGGCCGGTTAGCCGCCCTTGCTAGATTCATCTCCCGCCTAACCGACAAATGCACACCGTTCTTCAAGCTGCTCAAGGCACAACAAACCAGGAAAATCCACTGGGCAGCGGAGCACGAAGCATCATTCCAGTCTATCAAGGCATATCTGTCTGCAGTGCCTCTCCTATCCAAACCAGTGCTGGGCGAAATGTTATACCTCTACATAGCAGCATCCGCAACGGCCGTCTCCGCGACTCTCATCAGGAAGGAAGACACGCTCGAACTTCCGGTATACTATGCGGGAAAGGGACTCACTGGAGCCGAGGGCCGGTACCCCGACATAGAGAGATTGGCTCTGGCCCTGATTGTTAGTGCCAGGAAGCTCCGGCACTATTTCCAGGCTCATTCCATCACCTTATATACTAATCACCTTCTGCGACAGATCCTGCAAAAACCAGAAACCAGCGGTAGGCTCGTGCGGTGGGCAGTTGAACTGGGAGAGTTCGACATCACTTACGCCCCGCGAACGGCCATCAAGGGACAGGCAGCTGCGGACTTCATATGTGAGCTCACCCCAATGGCGGTAGAAGCGCACCCCGCCCGGTACGAGGACACCGAGGCATTGCGAACCATAAAGACCGAACCAGGCCTCCCCACCGGCTGGAAACTTTACGTGGACGGCTCCGTAACGACCAAATGGAGCGGAGCCGGTGTCATGATAACCTCGCCTGATGACCAGTCGTATGAGTATGCCTTACGGTTCCTTTTTAGCACCTCCAACAACGCTGCCGAGTATGAGGCCCTCATAGCCGGTTTGCAACTGGCCAAGGAGTTGGAAATCTCGTCCATGGAGATATACAGCGACTCTAGCTTAGTGATGAACCAGATGAACGGGGTGTTTGAGGTCAAGGATCCCCAGCTGTCCTCCTACCAGGCTTTGGCCAAAACCCTAATTGAGCCGTTCCAGGGCGCCACGATCCAACACATTTCCCGAGAGGCAAATAGGCATGCAGACGCCCTCGCAAGGCTGGCAACCGGAAACTACCCCCCAGAGTACCGGAGAGCAAAAATTGAAACTCTCCAGCAGCCAAGTATAAACAAAACCATCTCCGAGATATTTGCGGTGGAAGAAGCGCCGCCAAGCTGGATGGATCCAATAGTCAAGTATTTGACTGACAAAACCAGCCCCCAGGATGCGGTAGAGGCCAGGAGGCTACACCTCTGGTGCGCCCGGTACGGTCTCCTCAACGGCCAGTTATACCGAAGGGGGAATAGCTTCCCCCAGCTGAGGTGTGTGACAAAAGAGGCAGGAGAGGCTATCATGAGAGAGATCCACGAGGGGGTATGCGGTAATCACTCCGGCGCAAGATCATTATCCCACAAATCGCTCCGGGCATTTCTGGCCAGACATGGCGGCAATGTCAAGAAAAATAGCAGGCGGCTGCCACAAGTGCCACATGTACGCCTCTACGCCTCATGCCCCGGCAATCGCATTATCAATCCTGTTGGCACCATGGCCATTCGCACAATGGGGATTAGACATCATCGGCCCTTTCCCAACAGCTGTGGGACAGTACAGGTATGCCATCGTGGCAGTAGACTATCATACTAAGTGGGTCGAGGCAGAACGCATGATAAAGATCACTGAGGAACGGGTTAAAAAGTTCCTATGGAAGAACATCTACTGCAGGTTCGGGGTACCGCAGACTATTGTTACGGATAATGGGACACAGTTCAATAATGCTGATCTTATCCAGTACACGGCCTCTATGGGGACCCGGATGTTGTTCGCCTCAGTGGCACACCCACAGACCAACGGTCAGGTAGAAGCGGTCAACAAGATTATCAAGACCCTTCTAAAAAAGAAGCTGGATGCCAAGAAGGGATGTTGGGCCGAAGAACTCCCCGCGGTGCTATGGGCCATCCGGACAACAGCAGCAGAGGCAACAGGAGAGACCCCGTTCTGCATGGCATTCGGGAGCGAGGCGGTACTCCCTGTAGAAACTGGTATACCCAGCGGCAGGGTCGAGAATTACGACGCCGAAACAAACGCCGAGGGGCTATTGCTCAACCTGGACCTCATTGAGGAGCGCCGCGACCAGGCGCATATGCGCAACCAAACCTACAAGCAGCGAATAACCCGGTACTATGACAGAAGGGTCCAGGAGAGAAAGCTACAGGTCGGGGACTGGGTAATGAAGAAGGTCCAGAAAAAACCGTTGGCCCTAGAGCCAACATGGGAAGAGCCCTACCAGATCACCGCGGCCGTAGGACCGGTAAAATTCCACATTATAGACACCGAGGGCATCTATTCCACCCGGCCGTGGAATATCCAGCACCTACGGTTCTACCCTAAGTAATAGCGGTCACAGAGCGACAATAGTGTATTTAGCATCAATATCGCAATATGCAATTACGGCATTAAAGAATAAACTACAGCAGTTACAAGATATGCATGTACAAGGTAAACAGCTAGCTACCGCCCCCGGAGCCCCCAATCCCCGACCCGCCACCTTTTAGAGATTGCTCCTGTTCCACCATCTCAGTTAGGGCTATATCAGCCTCCATCTGCTCGGCATCAAGCCATCCTTTCTCCCTCCACTCCAGATAAGCGTCGCTAATGCCCTTCTCCCGGGCCGCGTCCAGCATCTCTTCAAACTCCACCGACTCCCGGAAGTCGTCGACAGCCTTATCGGCCGCTTCAGCAAGCTGGGATTCCGTGAGCTTCTCCCCTCCTTGGGCGACTACTGTAACCTGGTTTTGGAGCTCCAGAACCCTCGCCTCCAGCTCCGCGATTCTCCCTTCTCGGGCAGCAGCCTGGGTCTGCAGCTCCAAAACCCTCGCCTCCAGCTCCGCGACCCTCCCTTCCCGAGCAGCAGCCTGCCGATCGGTCTCTTCCTGCTCCTGCTGGAGTTCATGGTGCAACCGACCGGTTAGTTCTTTCTCTTGCGCGAGCTCGGTGCCCAACCGGCCAACCTCCTCTCTTTTCTCCGCAAGCTTGGCTTCCGCCGCGTCCGTCCGCCCGCACGCTCAGCTCCTCCACCCGCCTCTCCAAACCCGCATCAGCCTCCCCTCTGGGCTCCGCGGCATAAAGGCTATGAACCAGCTGCCAGACGTAAACAAAGGAACATTAGCCCGTGTCACTCCAAGAGAAAAGGAAGCACAAAAACACTTACCCGAACAGCTAGTTCCACGGGTTTCGCCCTGTTCTCGCCCGATCGTCCAGTCCCAGGGTCCTCCCGGTCAAGCCCCAAGGTTTCGATGGTAGCAATCACGAACCTACCAATTCCATCACCGGAACTGCGACTGGCTTCCAGCACATGAGTCCTTCGACCAACCACCTCCACGACCGGAGCCGCCGCCCGCTCGAGGGGCCCAGCCGAACTTGATGCCCCGGCATCAAAGGTCCTCGCCCTCTTTGCCGGAGCTTCACCATGGCCGCTTCGACGGAGCCCGAACACTTCTGCCGTTTCTCTCTCCCGCGAGGTCCGAACAGCCATCGGTCGCGCCACAGGTCCTGGACCAGATGGTCTTGCAGACCGTCCTTCCCGAATAAAGAGCGGGGAGTTATTCCCACCGCCTGGTAGCCTTCCATAGTGCGCGTCCGGAAACACAAGCGGCACTGGCCTGTCATGATCCCTGCGTCTCTGGGTAGCCGTATCAATAACAGTCTTCGCGGCCGCCTCCCCCGTCTCCGCCAATCTCGAGACTACAAGCTCTTCATCCGGTTCGATAGTCTCCTCAACTTTAAGCGTGAGCCGGGGGGCATTAGCTGCAAACCGATAAGTCGTGCGGTCAGAATACAAGCAACCATGCAAAAAGCAAAGTGCAAGACACCTTACCAGGTTTTCTCCCCATCTCGCATATCTCCAGCACGTTCCATCGGATGAAATTGTAGGAGCTCCGACTCAGATAGTCCCAGCCATAGAACAATCGGAATATCCGTTGCTTCTCCAAGTCCTCCAACTGCCACGATTGGTCCCCGATCGGTTGGTATGCCCCGGGGACCTGATAGCCCCTCAAGTTACGCTGCCACCTGCCACCGGCCAGCACCACCGACCTCCTCCAGACATCTGAAACCGATGACGGCAGATGCGTGATGGCAGCACCATAGTCCCGCGCGGAAAAATTCACACAACCGCTGAACTGGGCTTTTCTGCAGTAGGAAATCTTGTACAGCGCCCGAAATTCATTAACCGTGGGCCATTCCATATGGCTCAGGCTAAACAGGCACCCAAGCCCAAGCAACTGCCTCCACTGATTGCTCAGAAGTTGGGCCGGGGAAAGATTTAGTGAGCTCAGCATGTACTGAACAAATCCCGACAGCGGCAGCGACAGTCTGTGTCGGAATTGATCGTCGAAAACAGCAACCCAGCCAGGTTTCGGGTTACAGGCCAGTTCCCCGGGACGCAGGCCTCGAAGTTTAACAGAAGAATCGATGTCCCACTGATACAGATGACAACTATGAACCTAGACGTGGCAGGGGACTCGCTGCATTGCTTGAAGAAGCTGATCAGTTTTGAAAACTGTTCAGTTATAGTATTTGGGATTCCTGAGGGTTTTAGACTTAATACCTATCTTTACTTTTCTAATTTATTAGCTAGCCTTTTTGTTTTCCTTCCTTATCTTATAAAAGGGAGTTTTCTTTTCTTTGATCACAGCATTGGAGATTATTCAGTAATATAATACAAATTGGTGAAGGAGTTCTTCCCATTTGTTTTCAAACTCTTATCTCTTAGGTGGATTCCTAGAGTGGCGAGTTATTGTTCTTATCTCCTTGGTGGATTCCTTGGAGTGGCGAGCTCATTACATCTGAGAGTGATTTACCGGTATCAGTTTCTGGTATCAGAGCAGCTGATGGCTGGGGGTCGTGGTCGTGGACGAGGCCGTGGAAATCGTGGTGGTCCTGATCGTGATTTTGAGATAGAGGAATTGAAGAGACAGGTGCAGGAACTGCAGGAACGTTTAGATCAACGTGATTTTCATGATACCGAAGAGGAATCGTCCAGTGATGGCAAAGAAGAAGGAAATCCTTTCGGAGATGCAGATCCGAATTCCAGTGAAGAAGATTCTCAACCTGATCGTCCTAGAAGAAATCAGAGTCGCCGGAAAGACTTTGATATCAGGGTTGACATTCCTGAGTTTGAAGGACGTTCACAACCTGATGAGTTCATTGATTGGCTTCACACTGTAGAGCGCATATTTGAATTGAAGGAAGTTGCAGATCATCGCAGGGTGAAAATTGCCGCGGTGAAGTTGAGAAAACGTGCCTCCTCTTGGTGGGAGAAACTTAAGAGACAGAGAGATCGAGAAGGACGAGGCAAGATTGTGACTTGGGAGAAGATGAAGAGGGAGCTGAAAAGAAAATATTTGCCAGAAGACTATCGGCAAGATAATTTCCTCAAGCTACACAATTATAAACAAAGGGAGATGTCTGTAGAAGATTATACCGGAGAATTTGAGGATCTCATGATTAAGTGTGATTTGGTGGAGCCGGAAGAACAAACTATAGCCCGGTACCTTGCAGGTTTGAAACATGAGATTGGTAATGTGGTGCAATTACAGCAGTATTGGACCTTCAATGATGTATGCAAATTGGCTCTTAAGGTGGAAAAACAATTGAACGGAGCTCGTGGAGGTAGCTTTCGGTACTCGGGTCGTGATGCCTCAACAAGCAAAGGGAATGATTCTCAATCCAAGGATGCACCCCTTGCCAAACCTTTATCAAAACCTTCCACCAAAGGTGAAAGTGGATCTGGAACTAAACAGCAGCCTAGCTCTTCGAGTATCAGCTCACGGCGCTGTTTCAAATGCCAAGGGTTGGGACATATTGCCTCGGAGTGTCCTTGTTTCTGCCTAAACCCGGGGGTCTAGTAGATACTTGATGAATCCAACTCGATCTCCTGCAATCCTGCTTTCTAAGGGGAATACCGGGCAGGCCGGCCTGCACCTCTCTGATGCCTAAGTTAGTATACTTGGAATATATATAACCAAGGCACGTATGTAAGCAGGGAGAGAGACAAGTTACCTAATAAAGAGGGTAGTTGGGGCCCATATATAGGTGGTTGGGGGTAAGGGCTAGCCTTACTCTTCGATGTGGGACTGGTTCCCTTCTGTTTGTAACTTCTGATGCCCTCTTTAGCAGGCTGGCGCCCCCGACCCCAAGGTCCCTGGAGGCAGGATAGAGTGCTGGACCCCGAGGCCGGGTGCTGGTGATCCGGTCCTGAGCCTTGGGCCGGGTGCTGGGGCACTTGCTGCGGGTCTGTGGGCCTGCTGTAGCCTCTGCGGCTACTGTCAACAAGTCCCCCAAGTTCCCGGTCAAGTGCAATCTTGAATGGGGACTTAACTCTGTCTTACTCTTGTCCTGCAGACCCGCAGGGTTACCAACCTACCGGTGCCCAGTCCCCCAAGTCCGTGTTAAAGATTGGGCGTGACCGAGGTGAGTACCTGCTGCTGATTTATAAGTATGTTTATAATATAGATAATACTGGATGGACCTTGCCCGGGCGTGCTGCCATATCGGTGCGAGGCGGAGTTCTCGGGAGAGTGGTGGGTGGACCTCGACCGGTGTCCGGACGTAATGCCATATCCAGACGAGTCCCCCAGTTAGAATGCCTCAAAGTTCCCCAGTTCTCGGGAGCTCGACCGGGCGTCCTGCCATATCGAGACGAGTCCCGGATGAACTTGCCGAGTGGACCTCACCCGGGCGTGCTGCCATATCGGTACGAGGCGGAGTTCTCGGGAGAGTGGTGGGTGGACCTCGGCCGGTGTCTGGACGTAATGCCATATCCAGACGAGTCCCCCAGTTAGAATGCCTCAAAGTTCCCCAGTTCTCGGGAGCTCGACCGGGCGTCCTGCCATATCGAGACGAGTCCCGGATGAACTTGCCGAGTGGACCTCGCCCGGGCGTGCTGCCATATCGGTGCGAGGCGGAGTTCTCGGGAGAGTGGTGGGTGGACCTCGACCGGTGTCCGGACGTAATGCCATATCCAAACGAGTCCCCCAGTTAGAATGCCTCAAAGTTCCCCAGTTCTCGGGAGCTCGACCGGGCGTCCTGCCATATCGAGACGAGTCCCGGAAATGCTAGCCTACGGGAGGGCCTGTTGGTGCGTGGACTAGGCCAACAGACATCCCGGAGAGTGTTACGGCCGTACCGAGGCATCGGTTTAACACTTGCTAGTTCTTCTCAGCTTTTGTTGGTTAAGCGTTGAGGTAATGTGCAGGTTTGCTAGCCTGCGGGGAGACTTGTTCTGTGTTAGAGAAACAATCTGCCCAGTGGAGTGGCGTTGAGATAACGAGTCTCGCCATGTATCCCCAAATGTATCACAGTTCAGTGTGATGCAGGGTTTTTATCCTGCTGGACAAGAGTACATGGGTTAGATGTAAGCTCGCCCGGGTTTATAAAGCCCATGCATTTAGAAGCCTTTGTTGTTGGCTCATTCCTGCCCGTAGGCGAAGGAAGGTGACAACCGGTAGAATGCCTTGGAGTGGGTTAAATGTCCCAGAGCCGGTGGAATGTCATAGTGCTGGGTGGATCTCGACCGGGCGATATGCCATATCGAGACGAGTCCCCCAGTGATATGCAACGAAGATGGTGTTAAAAGGAGGGTGCATACCTGGATAGATGCTCTCGAAGCGGTTGGAAAAATCACAAGCGGTGAGAGGTCTTCAAGATATACAATGAAGAAGCCATGCAGCCGGTTGAATGATCATACTCGTGAACCGCCATGGTGCCGGATTGACTCGGAGTTGACTTTCTGGGGGAACAAGGGGAGTGGACGCCTCGTTATTCGCTCCTATCTCCCTAAATGCTGCTGGTAAGTGGGACAGGTGGCGGACATGCGATGAAGGGGAGAGCCCATCAGTCCCATCAGTTATGATAGATGGGATCCCTTATCCATGCTGGGACACGTGTCGACAGAGAGCGGTCTGAGATGGAGGGAATCCACGGCTGGGGTTGGCTTGCCTTTCTTGTTGCCCTATTTATTGTCCACTCTGCTCACCTCCTACCACAGTTTGCCTAAACCCTTTGCCTTCTGCTCTCCTCGTCCACCTTGCTGCAGATCTGAATTATTTTGTGTTAGGATTATGGCGTCTAGGAGATCTGCGCATCATGGCGGCGCAAGCCGCGGGCCCAGAAGGCACCAGCTGCTGGATGGTGACAGAGTGATTCTCTGTGACGAGCCAGTCAGAAGCATGGATGAAAGAGAGATCAGGGAGTTTCGAGCGAAGTGGGACATCGATTCTTCTGTTAAACTTCGAGGCCTGCGTCCCGGGGAACTGGCCTGTAACCCGGAACCGGGCTGGGTTGCTGTTTTCGACGATCAGTTCCGACACGGACTATCGCTGCCGCTGCCGGAATTTGTTCAGTATATGTTGAGCTCACTAAATCTTTCCCCGGCCCAGCTTCCGAGCAATCAATGGAGGCAGTTGCTTGGGCTTGGGTGCCTATTTAGCCTGAGCCACATGAACTGGCCCACGGTTAATGAATTTCGGGCGCTGTACAAGATTTCTTACTGCAGAAAGGCCCAGTGTAGCGGTTGTGTGAATTTTGCCGCGCGGGACCATGCTGCTACCATCACGCATCTGCCGTCATCGGTCTCAGATGTCTGGAGGAAGTCGGTGGTGCTGGCCGGTGGCAGGTGGCAGCGTAACTGGAGGGGCTATCAGGTGCCCGGGGCCTATCAGCCGATCGGGGACCAGTCGTTCCGGCTGGAGGACTTGGAGAAGCAACGGATATTCCGGTTGTTCTATGGCTGGGACCATCTGAGTCGGAGCTCCTACAATTTCATCCGATGGAACGTGCTGGAGATATGCGAGATGGGGAGAAAACCTGGTAAGGTGCCTTTGCATAATTTCATCCTTTTGCATGGTTGCTTATGTTCTGACCGCTCGACTTATCGGTTGCAGCTAACGCCCCCCGGCTCGCGCTTAAAGATGAGGAGACTATCGAACCGGATGAAGAGCTTGTAGTCTCGAGATTGGCGGAGACGGGGGAGGTGGCCGCGAAGACCGTTATTGATACGGCTACCAAGAGATGCAGGGATCACGACAAGCCAGTACCGCTTGTGTTTATGGATGCTTACTATGGGAGGCTACCGGGCTGTGGGAATAACTCCCCGCTCTTTATTCGGGAAGGGCGGTCTGCGGGACCACCTGGTCCAGGACCTGTGGCGCGACCGATGGCTGTTCGGACCTCGCGGGAGAGAGAAACGGCAGAAGTGTTCGGGCACCGTCGAAGCGGCCATGGTGAAGCTCCGGCCAAGAGGGCGAGGACCTTTGACGCTGGGGCGTCAAGCTCGGCTGGGCCAATCGAGCGGGCGGTGGCTCCGGTCGTGGAGGTGGTTGGTCGAAGGACTCAAGTGCCGGAAGCCAGTCGCAGCTCTGGTGATGGAATTGGCAGGTTCGTGGTTGCTACCATCGAAGCCTTGGGGCTTGACCGGGAGGACCCTGGGACTGGTCGATCGGGCGAGAACAGGGCTAAACCCGTGGAACTAGCTGTTCGGGTAAGTGTTTTTGTGCTTTCCTTTCTCTTGGAGCGGCACGAGCTAATGTTCGTTAATTTACGCCTGGCAGCTGGTTCATAGCCTTTATGCCGCGGAGCCCAGGGGGGAGGCTGCTGCGGTTTTGGAGAAGCGGGTGGAGGAGCTGAGCGTGCGGGCGGACGTGGCGGAAGCCAAGCTTGCGGAGGAAAGAGAGGAAGTTGGTCGGTTGGGCACCGAGCTCGCGCGAGAGAAAGAACTAACCGGTCGGTTGTGCCATGACCTGCAGCAGGAACGGGAAAAGGCCGATCGGCAAGCTGCTACTCGGGAAGGGAGGGTCGCGGAGCTGGAGGCGAGGGTTTTGGAGCTGCAGAGTCAAGTTACAGCAGTCGCCCAAGGAAGGGAAAAGCTCACGGAATCCCAGCTTGCTGAAGTAGCCGATAAGGCTGTCGACGACTTCCGGGAGTCGGTGGAGTTTGAAGAGATGCTGGACGCGGCCCGGGAGAAGGGCATTAGCGACGCTTATCTGGAGTGGAGGGAGAAAGGGTGGCTTGATGCTGAGCAGATGGAGGCTGATATAGCCTTGACTGAGATGGTGGAGCAGGAGCAAGCTCTAAAAGGTGGCGGACCGGGGATTGGGGGCTCCGGGGGCGGTAGCTAGCAGTTTACCTTGTAAATGCACCTCTTGCAACTGCTGTAGTTTATTTGTTAACGTCGTAACTGCGTATTGCGATATTAATGTTAAATACACCGTTGTCGCTCTGTGACCGCTATTACTTAGGGTAGAACTGTAGGTGCTGGATATTCCACGGCCGGGTGGAATAGATGCCCTCGGTGTCTATAATGTGGAATGTTGCCGGTCCGACGGCCGCAGTGATCTGGTAGGGCCCTTCCCATGTTGGTTCTAAGGTCAACGGTTTTTTCTGGACCTTCTTCATGACCCAGTCCCCAACCTGGAGCTTTCTCTCCCGGACCCTTCTGTCATAGTACCGGGCGATCCGCTGTTTGTGTCACATCCCGAACCCAATTTAACTGAATTATGAGTATTGGAATTTCGTACGCTTTATTTTAATTGTCACGCGATGTCGGAAGTATTTTCGGAGGTTAAATTTGAAAAATGTTTTAAGTTTTAATAGGGGAAAAGCTGACTTTGTGATCCTTCATAATTCTGGAAAAGTTTTCTTCACGAAAGTTGTAGAGCGCGACGATACGAGTTCGTAGACACGCGGCACGCGTGAAACGGAAATCGTATGAGAAAGTTATGACATGTAGAAGTTATTTTACTGTTTCAAAAAGTTTGCTATAAAAAGGGGGGATTTTTTTCGGGAAAGGAGGAGGTTTTCCATTTTTGGAAATTTATTTTACTGTAGCAAAATTACTGTTCAACCCCTCCCCCGATCCGGATTACTGTTCATGCCGATTTTTGCCCCGATCTCCGTCGTCCGACGGCCACGGCGTAAGCGCCACCCACCGCCCGACCGGGTTTTGCCTCCTCTTTCGTTTGAGCCATGGATCGGCCGGAACCGCCGCCTGTACACGGCGTGGTAAGGCTCGAAAGCCACTGCCGCCGTTTCGGGTGGAGCTGCCGCCGCACCAGGCGTCGCCGGAGCTCGAGCCGCCTAGCATTCGACTCGTCTCGGCCGTGCGCTCCTTTTGGTGTAGGTGGTTGCCGCCGTTTCAAGCTGCAGCAACCGGATCTGGGTAGTGTTTCCGATCGGGTCGATTCGACCCGTTTCCAGTGGATCTGACCCGGCCTAGCACGCTTCGACCCGGCCCGGCCCGAACCCAGCCCAGCCCAGTCAACGTTGACCTGACCGTTGACCTCGTTGACCGATGACGGCGTTGACCGGCGTTGACCGATTCCGGAACTGCGACGATTTGATCCGACGCGATCCTTCAGCGGTCCGGTTCGATCTCGAATGGATATTTACCATTTCTGGTAAATTAAGGTGAGTAAATCTCCTGGTATTATCATAAACTATGAGTATAAGTGTGAGTATAATTATCGTTATATTTAGAATGCGTTATTCGGAAAATTGGGTATTTAGCGAGTAGAATTTATTACCAAAAATTAGCGATTAAAGAATTGATCGAACTTTGTTCCCAGTGGGTGGGTGTTGGCGGTTTGGGAGCAAAGTGATTTTCTTTTGTTTTGGGTTACTTAGGAGCCGTTTCGGAAGTTTCCGAGGGGAATTTCCGGGACGGGTCCTCTCAGTTTTTAGGTTTGGTTGCGCATATGCGCCTGGTCGCGGCGCTCCTCAATGAGGTCCAGGTTGAGCAATAGCCCCTCGGCATTTGTCTCGGCGTCGTAATTCTCGACCCTGCCGCTGGGTATACCAGTTTCTACAGGGAGCACCGCCTCGCTCCCGAATGCCATGCAGAACAGAGTCTCTCCTGTTGCCTCTGCTGCTGTTGTCCGGATGGCCCATAGCACCGCGGGGAGTTCTTCGGCCCAACATCCCTTCTTGGCATCCAGCTTCTTTTTGAGGAGGGTCTTGATAATCTGATTGACCGCTTCTACTTGGCCGTTGGTCTGTGGGTGTGCCACTGAGGCGAACAACATCCGGGTCCCCATAGAGGCTGTGTACTGGATAAGATCAGCATTATTGAACTGCGTCCCATTATCCGTGACAATAGTCTGCGGTACCCCGAATCGGCAGTAGATGTTCTTCCATAGGAATTTTTTAACCCGTTCCTCAGTGATCTTTATCATGGGTTCTGCCTCGACCCACTTAGTATGATAGTCTACTGCCACGATGGCGTACTTGTATTGTCCCACAGCCGTTGGGAAAGGGCCGATGATGTCCAATCCCCATTGTGCAAATGGCCACGGTGCCAACAGGATTGATAACGCGATTGCCGGGGCATGAGGTGTAAAGGCGTACATGTGGCACTTGTGGCAGCCGCCTGATATTTTTCTTGACATTGCCGCCATGTCTGGCCAGAAATACCCCGCTCGGAGCGATTTATGGGATAATGATCTTGCGCCGGAGTGATTACCGCATACTCCCTCGTGGATCTCTCGCATGATAGCCTCGCCTGCCTCTTTTGTCACACACCTCAGCTGGGGGAAGCTGTGCCCCCTTCGGTATAACTGGTCGTTGAGGAGACCGTACCGGGCGCACCGGAGGTGTAGCCTTCTGGCCTAGACCGCGTCCGAGGGGCTGGTTTTGTCAGTCAAATACCTGACTATTGGGTTCATCCAGCTTGGTGGTGCTTCTTCTACCGCAAATATCTCGGAAATGGTTTTGCTAATGCTCGGCTTCTGGAGAGTTTCAATTTTTGCTTTCCGGTACTCTGGAGGGTAGTTTCCGGTTGCCAGTCTTGCGAGGGCATCCGCATGTCTATTTTCCTCTCGGGGAATGTGCTGGATCGTGGCGCCCTCGAACGGCTCGATCAGGGTTTTGGCCAGAGCCTGGTAAGAGGACAGCTGGGGGTCCTTGACCTCAAACACCCCGTTCATCTGGTTCACCACTAGGCTAGAGTCGCTGTATATCTCCATGGACGAGATTCCCAACTCCTTAGCCAGTTACACACCGGCTATGAGGGCCTCATACTCGGCAGCGTTGTTGGAGGTGCTAAAAAGAAACCGTAAGGCATACTCGTATGACTGGCCATCGGGCGAGGTTATCATGACACCAGCGCCGCTCCGCCTGGTCGTTACGGAGCCGTCCACGTAAAGTTTCCAACCGGTGGGGAGGCCTGGTTCGGCCTTTATGGTTCGCACTGCGTCGGTGTCCTCGCACCGGGCGGGGTGCGCTTCTGCCGCCATTGGGGTGAGCTCGCATATGAAGTCCGCAGCTGCCTGCCCCTTGATGGCCGTTCGCGGGGCGTAGATGATGTCGAACTCTCCCAGTTCAACTGCCCACCGTACGAGCCTACCACTGGTTTCTGGCTTTTGTAGGATCTGTCGCAGAGGGTGATTGGTATACAAGGTGATGGAATGAGCCTGGAAATAATGCCGGAGCTTCCTGGCACTAACAATCAGGGCCAGAGCCAATCTCTCTATGTCGGGGTACCGGCCCTCTGCTCCAGTGAGTCCCTTTCCCGCATAGTATACCGGGAGTTCGAGCGTGTCTTCCTTCCTAATGAGAGCCGCGGAGACGGCCGTTGCGGATGCAGCTATGTAGAGGTATAACATTTCGCCCGGCACCGGTTTGGATAGGAGAGGCACTGCCGACAGATATGCCTTGATAGACTGGAATGCTGCTTCATGCTCCGCTGCCCAGTGGATTTTCCTGGTCTGCTGTGCCTTGAGCAGCTTGAAGAACGGGGTGCATTTGTCGGTTAGGCGGGAGATGAATCTGGCAAGGGCGGCTAACCGGCCGGTCAACATCTGGACCTGGTTTCTCTCCCCTGGCGTTTCCATATCTAAAATCGCCTGGACCTTCAGCGGGTTGGCTTCTATCCCTCGCTGGCTGATGATGTGGCCTAGGAATAGGCCCTCTGAAATTCTGAAAATACACTTCTTTGGGTTTAAGCACATTCCGAATTTGAGCATCTTGCCGATGACTACGGCCAAATCCTGGACGTGGGCCCCTGCAGTCAAGCTCTTGACCAGCATGTCATCCACATAAACCTCTACGGTTTTACCCATTTCTTGCTCCAGCATTTGGTTGACCGTTCGCTGGTAGGTGGCCCCGGCATTCTTCAGACCGTACGGCATCCTCTTATAACAGTAGGTACCTCGGTCGGTTGTGAATGACGTGTGCTCCTCATCATCCGGGTGCATCCTAATCTGATTGTACCCAGCGTAGGCGTCCATGAAGCTGAGCATCTTAAAACCGGACGTGGAATCTATAAGCTGGTCAATCCGGGGGAGCGGGAAGCTATCCTTTGGACACGTCCGGTTCAGGTTAGTGAAGTCCACGCACATACGCCACTGGCCGGTCCCCTTCTTCGGTACCATAACCACGTTAGCGAGCCAGCGAGGGTACTGGGCTTCCCGGATGAAACCTATACCCCTCAATTTCTGTACCTCCTCTCTGATTGCCTCATACTTTGCCGGACTGAAGGATCTCCTTTTCTGCCTTACTGGGGGAACGTTGTGTAATAAATTTAGCTCATGCACGGCTATCTCCGGGGATATGCCTGGCATGTCCTCATAGGACCATGCGAAGACCGAGCCGTTGTCCTGGAGGAAGGCTATGAGCTCTTGCCTGACAACCGGATCGAGCCACGTCCCTATTACGACAGTTCGCTCCGGGTGGTCTACCGAAATGCAGATTGCTTCGGTTTCTTCCACGGCCGAAGGTGGCTCCAGCTTTTCGATGAACCGCCCAACTCTTTTTGTCTTGACGTCATCACGTGGATCAATGTTCAGATCCGGCGCGGGCGCCTGCTGAGCGGTTGTGAAGACCTCGGTCCGCTTCCTCCCGTGGGTCACGGCTTCTGTGTAATACTTGCGGGCGATCCTTTGGTCCCCACGTATGGTAATAACTCCGGCCGGTGAAGGCATCTTCAGCATTAACATATGGCCGACAATAAACGTTTTGAGCCTCCATAACCCTGGCCGACCGATTATGCCATTGTACGATGATAGGCAGTCGACAATGATGAACTCCAAATGCTCCTTTCTCGTTCTGTCTCCCTCGCTGAAGATGATCGGTAGGTAATCCGATCCCAGGGGCTGGATGACCTCACCGGAGAAGCTTATGAGCGGCTCGTTATCCTGGGATAACTTGTTCCTTCCTCTCTGCAACCCTTTGTATGCGTCTCGGAACATTACGTTGACTGAGGCTCCGGTATCGATCAGCATACGACTGGTTATCCAGTGGTCTATTTGGACCGTAATGAGGAAGGGGTCGTTGTGCGGTTGGATCAAATCCTCCGGCTCTTCCTCCTCGTAAAAGGTGATCGATTTCCATCCGGTTTTAGCGGCTTGGCCTCTTCTTTCGCCGAAGGCGTACACCTCCTTCCCTCGGACCGATCTTAGGCACCGCTTCTTTGAGCTCCGGGTAAGCCGATCTATACGGTCCCCGCCGTGTATCATGTTAATGCTCCCGTGTACCTCGATCCCCCCGGGAGTGCGGGTGCTTATAGTTCCCACCTGCCGAGGCCGCGGTTGTTCGTTATTGGGGTCCTTTGGGCGGGCCCGGTCGTTCACGACCGCTATCTGGGTCTTTCGGTCATCAGCCCGAAGGGCTAGATCTTTGGGCTTTCCTGCTGGCAAAATAGCTAAGGCCCGCGGTGATCGCTCTGCTGGCGCAGCTGCCAAAGGCTGCGCTGAACGCACAAATGGCTGTCTTCTCCCTGGTCGGGAACCGTCGCCATCGCTCCGCCGGGGTTGCCATTCCTCCCGCATGTCTACTTTCCTGGTGGCTGCGGGCGCTCGGCTGCGATCTAGCCATCCGGCTTTGCCTCCATGGGACGGCGGCAGGTCGTCCGCTATTCGCTTGGGCGCCTTCTCCCCATATGTCTCGTGCTCTGCCTGAGCGTGCCTGACGGCCACGGTCATCAGCTCGTCGTACCCCAGCGGCTCCTGTACTAGCAAGTCGTACGAAAGTTCCCCGGGTCTTAAACCCTGCTTGAAGGCCATCCCTGCGATCTGCTTGTCCAGGTTCCTGACCCCGGCCGTGGCAATTTGCCACCGGTTAACGAAGGCACGTAGCGGCTCGTTGTCAGTTTGCATGCAGTCAAAAAGGATTGTGGATGCCTGGGCTGTCCTGGCTCTGAGAATGAACCGACCGACGAACTTATCCGCTAACCGCTCGAAGGTTTCGACTGAATTAACTGGTAGCTCGTAGAACCAATTCAACGCCTCTCCCGAGAGCGTTTCTTGGAATACGTTGCAGCACATGGCGTCCGAGTAGCCCCTCACCCCTGCTTGCGACTTGAAGCTGTCCAGGTGCTGGTACGGACAGCCCGCCCCTGAATAGGTCAACTTTAGAGGCATTTGGCTTCCAGATCTTCCCGATTCCCTAATTCGACGCGGGAAAGATCCAATACGCTCGTTGAACCGCGCGCCACCCTGCTGTCGCCCTGCCATCCTCTCGCTGGCCTCCATGCGGCCCTTCATATCCGCCACCGAGGCGGAGAGCGCCTCGAGCACTCGAGCGGTAGAGCTTTCCTGTTCGGTTGACGCCTGGCCCGTGCGGTACGGGGGCTCGGCCGGGCCGGAGCTTTTTAAAGCTTCCGAAAAGAGTGGCGTGGCCACATGCACGGTCTTTCTTCTTCCCGTGGCCTGCCCTACCTCAAGATACGGGAACTCGCTAGCCTTGCCTGCTGATCGCGGTGCTGTTTGAGGAGTGCTCTGTTGACCCTCTCGCTCCAGGGCCGCTAATAGGGCGATGTTTACTGCCTCCAATTCTTGGCATCGGGCCTCCGCTCTTAGTCGATCTTGATCGCCCTCCGCTCGCAAGCGCTCGACCTTTGCCTTCATCTTTTTTATTTCTTCCGGACCCTTCTGGTTGGTGTTTTCTGGTTCCAGGTGATTATGAGTTCCGTCTCTGATGGACGAAAGGGCGAACCTCGCACCGACCTCAGCCTTTATGTTACGGGCCGGGTCGGGGAACTGAATTCGCGCTTTCGGTTTTTCCCTACTGGCTTTTATCTTCCTCCCTTCCATGGCTTTCGGACTGAAGGATGCAGCTACTTCTCCAAAGGATTAATAGAGCAACACAACTTTTCGTACGAGTTCCCACAGACGGCGCCAATTGTTTCTGCCTACACCCGGGGGTCTAGTAGATACTTGATGAATCCAACTCGATCTCCTGCAATCCTGCTTACTAAGGGGAATACCGGGCGGGCCGGCCTTCACCTCTCCGATGCCTAAGTTAGTATAGTTGGAATATATATAACTACGGCACGTATGTAAGCAGGGAGAGAGACAAGTTACCTAATAAAGAGGGTAGTTGGGGCCCATATATAGGTGGTTGGGGGTAAGAGTTAGCCTTACTCTTCGATGTGGGACTGGTTCCCTTCTGTTTGTAACTTCTGATGCCCTCTTTAGCAGGCTGGCGCCCCCGACCCCAGGGTCCCTGGAGGCAGGATAGAGTGCTGGACCCCGAGGCTGGGTGCTGGTGATCCGGTCCCGAACCTTGGGCCGGGTGCTGGGGCACTTGCTGCGGGTCTGTGGGCCTGCTGTAGCCTCTGCGGCTACTGTCAACAGTCCTAATCGCAGGATTGTATCTCTTGTGGAAGAAGTTGAGGAGTCTGAAGAAGAAGAAGTTATGGGAGACGATGAACCAATTTTTGATGAAAAAGTCACTTATGGAGATCATGGTGAAAGTTTGGTGGTACGTCGCAATCTAAACACTTCCCTTGTAGAGGAAAATCAGTCGCAGCGAAACAGTCTTTTCCATACAAAATGCACTGCTCACGGGAAAGTTTGTGAAGTTATCATTGATGGAGGAAGCTGCGAAAATGTGGTTGCTACTACTATGGTGGAGAAATTATGTCTCAAAACTGAGAAACACCCGCGACCTTACAAACTTTCTTGGCTGCGTAGAGGAAATGAGGTACGGGTTGATAAAAGGTGTTTAGTCCAGTTTTCTATTGGCCCAATTTATAAAGATAAAGTATGGTGTGATGTTGTTCCCATGGATGCATGTCATTTGTTGTTGGGAAGACCACGGCAGTTTGATAGAAGAGTTGTTCATGATGGGTACAAAAATACATACACATTTCAGAAGGATGGTTCAAGGATTATTCTTGGTCCTGTGAAAGAGAATGAAGCTGCAAGAAGATCTGTTAATGATAAGAAACCCGAAGTTGATAGCATGAACAAAAATAATAACCTGCTTTCAAGAACAGAATTTCTTGAAGAGCTGCGGGGTCAGAGTACAGCTTTTCTGCTTGTGATCAAAGAGGCATCCCAACATTGTTCTGAAGTTTCACCACAGCTACATAAATTGTTTGACGAATTTAAGGATGTTGTCACTGAAGAAATTCCTGATGGGCTTCCACCAATGCGGTGTATCCAACATCATATTGATTTTGTTCCTGGAGCTGTCATACCTAATAAGGCAGCTTATAGAATGAATCCTAAAGAATTTGAGGAGTTACAGAGGCAAGTGGATGAATTGTTATCTAAAGGCTTGATAAGGGAAAGTATGAGTCCGTGTGCTGTGCCAGCTTTGCTTGTTCCTAAGAAGGACGGATCATGGCGAATGTGTGTGGATAGCCGAGCAGTAAATAAAATCACCATCAAGTATCGATTCCCAATTCCTCGGCTTGATGATCTTCTTGACCAGCTTCATGGTGCTGCAGTATTTTCTAAAATTGATTTGCGAAGTGGTTATCATCAAATTCGCATGAGGCCTGGAGATGAATGGAAGACTGCCTTCAAAACTCGAGATGGTTTGTATGAATGGTTAGTAATGCCCTTTGGATTATCTAATGCCCCTAGCACATTTATGAGGCTTATGAATTACATTTTTAAGCTCTTAATTGGAAAGTGTGTGGTTGTCTACTTTGATGATATTCTCGTCTACAGTAAGGATGAAAGATCTCACCTTGAGCACTTACAGCAAGTATTGAAGGTACTGCGGGAACAAAAGTTGTTTGTGAATCTAAAGAAGTGTGAGTTTCAGACCTCCCAAATAACCTTTTTGGGATATGTTATCTCTTGTGAAGGAATTAAAATGGACCCAACCAAGGTTGAAGCAATTGTTAACTGGCCTACACCTTCTACACTTCATGACATCAGAAGCTTTCATGGTTTGGCTTCTTTTTATCGAAGATTCATAAGAGGGTTCAGCACCATCATAGCCCCAATCACAGAGTGTTTGAAAGGAGGAAAATTCCAGTGGAACCAAAAGGCACAGGAGAGTTTTGAGCTGATAAAGAGAAGAATAACAGAAGCCCCAATCTTAGTGCTTCCTGATTTCAACAAGATATTTGAAGTGGACTGCGATGCTTCGAATGTGGGAATTGGCGCTGTGCTCAGCCAAGAGGGTAAACCTGTTGCATTTTATAGTGAAAAGCTGATAAAGAATTTTATGCCATTGTTCGAGCTTTAAATCATTGTAGGCATTATCTTATTTGCAAGGAGTTCATTCTTTTTTCTGACCATGAGGCACTAAGATTCATTAATGGGCAGCATAAATTGAATAACATACATGCTAAATGGGTGGAATTTTTGCAAGCCTATACTTTTCATATCAAGCATAAGTCTGGGAAGTTGAATCAAGTTGCAGATGCTTTAAGCAGGAGGTATTCTTTTCTAAATACAATGCGAGTCAAAGTTATTGGATTTGAACTTCTAAAAGAGCAGTATCCAGAAGATCCATTCTTCAAACAAGTTTGGGATGAAGGTTCTAAGGGTCCTGTTGGCTCTTATTTGGTTCAAGAAGGCTACTTGTTCAAAGAAAATAGACTCTGCATTCCAGAAGGGTCACTGCGGGAAAACATAATTGTTGAGACACATGCTGGAGGTTTAGCTGGGCATTTTGGAAGGGATAAAACTCTTTCATTGATCAAGGAGCATTTTTATTGGCCTCGTTTGGAGCGAGATGTCACACGGCATATACAGAGATGTAGGACTTGTCACTTGGCCAAGACTCACGGTCAGAATACGGGATTGTACACCCCTCTTCCAGTCCCCGCAGCTCCTTGGGAAGATGTTAGTCTTGATTTTGTTACAGGTCTGCCCCGGACTCAGAGAAATAAAGATTCAATCATGGTGGTGGTTGATAGATTTTCCAAGATGACTCATTTCATTCCCTGCAACAAAACCAATGATGCCTCTCATATTGCTGATCTGTATTTCAAAGAAGTTGTTAAACTTCATGGCATCCCAAAAACAATTACTTCTGATCGAGACTCAAAATTTGTTGGCCATTTTTGGCGTACCTTGTGGAGAAAGTTGGGAACGAAGTTACAATTCAGTTCTTCTCATCACCCTCAAACTGATGGGCAAACTGAAATTGTTAACCGCAGCCTGGGAAATTTGTTGAGAAGTTTGGTTGGGAAAAATCTTCGCCAATGGGATTTGATCTTGGCACAAGCTGAATTTGCTTACAACCGATCCCCAAGCCTGACGACTGGTACTAGTCCATTTTTTGTTGTATATGGAAGAAATCCAATCAGTCCTTTAGACTTGGCTCCTCTCCCCACGGAAATTCAGTTTAGTAGTGATGCAGCAGACCAAGCCAAGAACATCAAGCAATTGCATGAGCAGGTGCGAGACAACATACTCAAGAAGACTGCTAAGTATCAAGCTCAAGCCAACAAACACAGGAAGCAAGCAGTCTTCAAAGAAGGAGACTTGGTTTGGATTCACCTTCGCAAAGAAAGGTTCCCTAGAGGCAAGCATGGCAAACTAAAACCTAGAGCAGATGGTCCTTTTAAAGTCCTCCACCGCATCAATGACAATGCTTACAAGATTGAATTGCCAGGGAATTATGGTGTTCAAGCAACTTTCAATGTGGCAGATCTTTTGCCATACTATGAGCATGATTGTGAAGAAAACTCAGTGACGAGTTTACGCGAAGCGGAAGCGAATGATACAGATGACAACTATGAACCTAGACGTGGCAGGGGACTCGCTGCATTGCTTGAAGAAGCTGATCAGTTTTGAAAACTGTTCAGTTATAGTATTTGGGATTCCTGGGGGTTTTAGACTTAATACCTATCTGTACTTTTCCAATTTATTACCTAGCCTTTTTGTTTTCCTTCCTTATCTTATAAAAGGGAGTTTTCTTTTCTTTGATCATAGCATTGGAGATTATTCAGTAATATAATACAAATTGGTGAAGGAGTTCTTCCCATTTGTTTTCAAACTCTTATCTCTTAGGTGGATTCCTAGAGTGGCGAGTTAATGCTCTTATCTCCTTGGTGGATTCCTTGGAGTGGCGAGCTCATTACATCTGAGAGTAATTTACCGGTATCACCCACTTCGCCCGAAACTCCCTAATCTCTCTTTCATCCATGCTTCTGACTGGCTCATCACAGAGAATCACTCTGTCACCATCCAGCAGCTCATGCCTTCTGGGCCCGCGGCTTGCGCCGCCATAATGCGCAAATCTCCCAGACGCCATAATCCTAACACAAAATAATTCAGATCTGCAGCAAGGCGGATGAGGAGAGCAGAAGGCAAAAGGTTTAGGCAAAGCGTGGTAGGAGGTGAGCAAAGCGGACAATAAATAGGGCAGCAAGAAAAGCAAGGCAACCCCAGCCGTGGATTCCCTCCATCTCAAACCGCTCCCTGTCGACACGTGTCCCAACATGGATAAGAGATCCCATCCATCATAACTGATGGGACTGATGGGCTCTCCCCTTCATCGCATGTCCGCCACCTGTCCCACTTACCAGCGCCATTTAGGGAGATAGGAGCGAACAACGAGGCGTCCATTCCCCTCGTTCCACCAGAAAGTCAACTCCGAGTCAATCCGGCACCATGGCGGCTCACGAGTATGATCATTCAACAGGCTGCATGGCTTCTTCAGCGAATATCTTGAAGACCTCTCGCCGCTTGTGAATTTTCCAACCGCTTCGAGAGCATCTATCCAGGTATGAACCCTCCTTCTAGCACCATCTTCGTTGCATATCACTGGGGGACTCGGCTCGATATGGCATGTCACCCGGTCGAGATCCGCCCAGCACTATGACACTCCACCGGCCCTGGGACGTTTAACCCACTCCAAGGTATTCTACCGGTTGTCACCTTCCTTCGCCTACGGGCAGGAACGAGCCAACAACAAAGGCTTCTAAACGCATGGGCTTTATAAACCCGGGCGAGCTTACATCTAACCCATGTACTCTTGTCCAGCAGGATAAAAACCCTGCATCACACTGAACTGTGATACATTTGGGGATACATGGCGAGACTCGTTATCTCAACGCCACTCCACTGGGCAGATTGTTTCTCTAACACAGAACAAGTCTCTCCGCAAGCTAACAAACCTGCACATTACCTCAACGCTTAAACAACAAAAGCTGAGAAGAACTAGCAAGTGTTAACCGATGCCTCGGTACGGCCGTAACACTCTCCGGAGTACCTGTTGGCCTAGTCCACGCACCAACAGGCCCTCCCGCAGGCTAGCATCTCCGGGACTCGCCCGGTCGAGCTCCCGAGAACTCCCAGTACTGCTTATATTGCAAACGTGTATGTACTATTGCTTCCCATCGGTAACAGGAACTCACCTCGGTCACGCCCAATCTTTAACGCGGACTTGGGGGACTGGGCACCGGTAGGTTGGTAACCCTGCGGATCTGCGGGACAAGAGCAAGACAGATTTAAGTCCCCATTCAAGATTGCACTTGACCGGGAACTTGGGGGACTTGTTGACAGTAGCCGCAGAGAGGCTACAACAGGCCCACAGACCCGCAGCAAGTG
This sequence comes from Potentilla sterilis, assembly GCA_963682095.1. Classification (NCBI taxonomy): domain Eukaryota; kingdom Viridiplantae; phylum Streptophyta; class Magnoliopsida; order Rosales; family Rosaceae; genus Potentilla; species Potentilla sterilis. Next base: position 34,522,611 of record OY821767.1, on the reverse strand, counting down.
CACTAGGGCCCGACCCAAGGCTCGGGACCGGATCACCAGCACCCGGCCTCGGGGCCCAGCACTCTATCCCGCCTTCAGGGACCCTGGGGCCGGGGGCGCCAACCTGTCAAAGAGGGCACCAGAAGGAACAAACAGAAGGGAACCAGTCCCACATCGAAGGATAAGGCCAGCCCTTACCCCCAACCACCTATATAAGGGCCCCAGCTACCCTCTTTATTAGGTAACTTATCCCTCTCCCTGCTTACATACGTGTCTTGGTTATATATATTCCAACTATATTAACTTAGGCATCGGAGATGAGAAGACCGGCCCGTCCGGTATTCCCCTTAGTGAGCAGGATTGCAGGAGATCGAGTTGGATTCACCGAGTATCTACTAGACCTCCGGGTTTAGGCAGAAACAAACTTAAAAGATCATATCCTCAAAAGTTGAAAATGAAGTTCCATTGTTCACTGGAAATGGAAGTTTTATCAAACAATCTTCTTAGATTTATGTTCTGATAAAGACTTTTACACGTCAAGCTATGTGCACTAAGCACTAAGCACTAAGCAAAGCAGGTGCTGCTCCTCAGCAAGTAGTTAGAAGAATAAGAATGTAAACTTGCGTTCTGGCTGTTAAAGACTTTAATCGCTTTGTTAGTTTGCTTTATTCAGCTTTGATTTCTCATTGTCTGTCTCCTTGTCCCCCAGAACTACTCTTCAATCATTTCCATCCATCCTGAAATCATTGAAGGAAGACCAGGGACTGTGGTGATCGAGTCATTTGTAGTTGATGTGCCTGAGGGGAGCACCAAGGATGAAATCTGCTACTTTGTTGAAGCTTTGATTCAATGCAATCTCAAATCACTTTGCGATGTCTCAGAGAGACTGGCGGTGCAGGACCACACTGAGCCAATAGATCGGCTCTGAAAAATTGAAGCCGAGAACATATGAGGGAGGCAGGGGAGCTTTCGCATCTCTGAGGTTTTTGGAGACGGACAGGCAGCAGATCTGCAGATGCTTCCATTTCACATTACATGCAACACATGTTCACGTCTCTCTTTTGTTTGCCTTGTTTTCTGTTCAAGATTATATTGTCTAACCTCCCGTCTTCAAGGACCATAGTTGTCATAAAGGTCTCTGCAACTCTTCATGAATGACAAATATAGATAGGGTCTGGGGTTCTATTTCTTGTACTCCTGGGTTTCTTTCCAACTGGTCATATCTCCCTATGGCTTTAAGTGGTGATTTTGAAAGTTGCTTCAAGTGGTGGAATGTGCTCTTTACTTGTGTCATATCTCCCTATGGCTTTAAGTGGTGATTCTGAAAATTGCTTCAAGTGGTGGAATGTACTCTTTACTTGTGTCATATCTCTCTATGGCTTGAACACGTTCATTGTATGTCTTCTGACTTCTTCGTAATCCCTTTCAGCATCAGCTCGATAACCTGTCCTAAGAAAAAAGCTTCAGCTCTTGCTTTCCTATTCGCAGCTACTTCTTTCTCCTTTCTGATATCTGCTAGTTCTTTGCTTATCTTTGAGGGCTTTAAAGGCACCCCAACCTCAATCGAGCTGTGCATTTTATAGGTAACCTGGATTACTCCTGTGTAAAAGCACCAGCCAAAGTCCAAGTTTCTTATGCTTTGCAACTGTTAGTCACATATTGACGCTATTTTTCATAGTCTGAGAACATATGTAGGGTAGAATGGAATATTGGACATTTAAGTAGCATAGATAGACCAGTGTGGAGGAGTTGGGGGAAAAAATTGTTATTGGTCCGCCATCTTGGCTTCTGTTTTAGTGCCTTTTAGGGGTCCACGTGTGCATTCCATTTTGTGAAACCGGAAGCAGTGATAAACTAGTTTTCTTCTATTTTACATGTGCTATTTCAAATTTCATCTCAACAACTTCCCCTGTTCTGGAAAATTGGTTGAAGGGGCCATACTCCAATATACCTTGGGGCAAATGCTCCTAAGGAAACACTGAAACATACATGTTGAAAAGCTTTTGGTGCCAGGGTGGCCTGTTTTTTGTTTTTTGTTTTTGGGTCTGAGGTTGGCCTGTTGGTGATGTGAATTCCAATTAGTTTGTAAATGAACTTGGGCTAATGTTTTCTGCATATATATTGGCTGATGCAGAAATGTAATTTGTTGCTTGGAATCTTGGCCGGTAAATTCATAATTGAAAAATAAAATGTGCCAACATGATCCTTGGAAGATAATGAATGGGAACTAATGAATAGATGAATATATTTGAGGTTGCAACCTGTGAAAATTGTAGTTGACGGAAATTTTTCCAAAATAGCTTTGGGTATATGAGCGATAGGGAGCAAAATGGTCCGAACAATATGTTCAATTGAAGGTGGGAAAATTTTAAGAACGGTTGAAGAGTGTGATTCTAATCATTCTATCATTGTATTATTTTTATTTTTATTTTATTTTTTATTTTTTGAGAAAATGTCATTGTATATAACTGACACCTACTGCGTACGGGAATATAAAGATTCATATTAGGCTTGGTTCTACTTCTTTTCAAGATGTAGGTTCATATGCACTTGGTACCATTTTGAACTCCGGCAGAAAATATAGATGGCAGTGCATTTAGCAATCTGCTTGTCTTCTCTAGACAGACTAGTTCAGGGGACCCAAATAATATCAAGTATAGAGAAACAAAAATAACTTGTTTAAATCGAAACTTGTAGTGTTCAAACCCAAATGACTTAAAACGAAATAACAAAGAAGACTCGAGACTTAAACTTTAGACAGAATTCTGAGATAAAATCAACTTGGCATGTCTTCGAACCCTTTTCAAAGGATAAAATCTCCTCCTTAGCATCACCAGTACGGGAATAACTTGCCGAAGAAACAATTACCTGATTTAGAACTTCACCATAACTTGGCAAATACTTTACGACGTGAATCTCATTCTGTGTTCCGCTGACATCCTTCAAGAAGATAGTCTTGAGCTGTGAAGCCAAACAAGTAGACACAGATTTTGGTGGATGGATGAGACAAGAGATTCTAGATTAGGCGATTTCTTAAGCATCTTGTTTAGCCAGGCCCAGCAAAAATTTCTGACAGAAAAGTGAGAAAACAGCTAGCTCTAGCTTGATCAGATTACTAGAAGCACACCGCGGCTCAAAATTAGGAGCTGGGATGGTCATATATCTGACACTAGAAATGCTATTTTCGAGTAATTCAACAACATTGTCAAAGGAACCTTCTTTAAAATCTTCAGTTTTAAGTTTTAACTTTGGCTTGAACTAAGGAGCTTGAATTCTCCCAAATATGGTTTGACATAACCTCTCCCAAATTCGGATGTTGTCTGTCTATGGCTTTAAGTGGTGATTCTGAAAATTGCTTCAAGTGGTGGAATTTACTCTTTACTTGTGTCATATCTCTCTATGGCTTGAACACTTTCGTTGTATGTTTTCTGACTTCTTCGTAATCCCTTTCAGCATCAGCTCGATAACCTGTCCTAAGAAAAAAGCTTCAGCTCTTGCTTTCCTATTTGCAGCTACTTCTTTCTCCTTTCTGATATCTACTAGTTCTTTGAAAGTGCAATTTTAAGTCATTACAGTTGCAACTTTGCGTTAACAAGAGTAGAATTTGCTACTAGACCATTTGAGTTCCAAGATTTAATGGGGGCAAATCAATCCCTTTATGTTCTATTGGGAGAGCATAAACTATTAGTGCCATTGTTTCCAAGTTTGTTATGCAAAATGTAGAAAAACGTATAACAAAAACTAAATGTGCAAAAATTTTGATTGATTTGAGCTCAATTACAAGTATTGGTTACTTTGTAAACACCTACATTACTCTCACCATTTACAGCCTACCTAGATCAGATTTGAACAGTTAAGTATAGCAGCTGCAAGTATGCATTTACATTCGACTTGGAACACAAACTTCATGAAAGTGTAGCTGGGAATTTCGAAGAACACACGCTGGCAACTCGAACCATGAAAATCTTGAACAAACCAGACAGATCTAAACCACTTGGAAGAGATATGATATCTAAACGGTTGAAAGAGGTTGGTCTAGCAAGCTCTTGATTCTCACTGTTGTTACGATTATCAAACCCTGCACCAGCACCAAACATACCCAGCTCTTCTATTACTGTATATACATATATGTCCCGACTGCTGAGAGATAAGGTGTTTGTATATTTCAGTCTAGTTGCATATTACAGTTTTACGTAGAACCCGACTGGGTTACGATTGATTCTGTGACAATATTTTGCTACTCCCAGCAGCACTGTCATTGATCTCATTCCATTTATCAACAACATACACTGTGTTGTATTGAAAAAGAAACAGACCAAAGAAACCAATGGGGATTAATTCCCCAAGTAGATTACCAAATGAGAATGTTTGAAAAGTGCATTGAATATCCACCGGTAAGCAACATAGGAGAACTACTGAACTACCGAGTACTGAAGTCACTGATCTCACTATCTGAGTTTCAGGACGAAAATGCGAAACAATTTACCGAGTCGATTGCTTCTGCAGACGACCACTTCGGACACTTGGGATGTTTTTTGTCACTTCCATTGCTAGCCGACCTGATAACTCTGACAGTGAAATTCATGACCAAGATATGCTTGCACATGACCATTGTGATATAGGGGTAAATTTGCGTGCCGCGCACTACCCGGCATCATGCTTGGAGGACCCATTTGAGAGGGTACTGGTCCGGATGGCATGTGAGATTGATTAGGCAACTGCATCTGCATCTGCATCGGCATGGACTGAGAAGGAACTGCTGGAACTGAAGGTCCCCTTCCTGCTGAAGGTTGAGGCATCATAGCCTGACCGGCAGGCGCAAATTGAGCACCACTATATTGAGGAGCAGCTGGACTCATCATGTGAACTGGCTGTTGCCCCAAAATCGAGGGTTGTGAGTTCACCATTGGAATGTTGGGAATTATATAGTCTGCTCCTATCATTGTTTACCTAAGATAAGCACATTATCCACAGAACATTAGAAAGGTGACTTATCATGGGAAAGGTGGAGAGCAAAACATAAAGAGAAGTGACATCTAACTTCCTTCAATTTGAGTGGCAGTGATTCACAGAAAACACAGATCAGAAGGAAAGAGTTTGTTAACCTTAATGCTAAGATCAGTATGACGTGAATCTGAGACGTGGAGCTTGCAAAACCCTCCATCATAAATGCAATGCCCCTCCAAGGCGTCCTTTGCAACAACAGCTGTCTGAACATCTGCAGGCATTAACACAATCAGTACCAAACCTATCACTAGTCATTTGCATCATGTTGTATATTCAATCAGCAGTTAGGAAGTTACCGGGATACTGAATCAAAGCCTGAACTCCCCCATTCTTATCAAACATGGCAACCTTCTGGACAGGGCTAAAAGCAGAGAAGACCTAGTGCCAGGAATCGAAAATCAATGATGAGTTTCAAGAGGTAAATCTGGTTAGTTAAGAAAACAATATTTGCTAAATTCAATTATCTATACCATGTGCAGAACATCCAAGGTGACAGCATACTGCATGTTCTCGATGGATGCACGAAGCACATTACTCTCGGGTTCTTACTTCTTACCATCCAAACCCACACTCATCTGCAATTATAAGTTATGAAAATTAGAAGACTTAATGATATATCACAAAATTACAACAAAGAGCAATAGTGCGTGCATCGGTCTCAAGTATTTCCTAGAAAAAGGCATGAGCCAGACAAGTAATACTAGCACTATCTTGCCAGTGGCTAGAACTGGCTCCTCTATGTTGTCATGGGAAGAAAACATAATTTGAATTAACTTAAACAAAATGTGATGCATAGGAGAAAATTCTTTTTAAATTTATATCAGAAGCACACCATAATCAAAAGCAAATGTAAACTCTACTAAGTAGTTTTTCCTTAGTACATTACCTGACCATTTCCAGCTATGGCTGATGGAGCAACAGGAAAGTAGGGATTTCCTTAGTGTAGTCCCTAAAACAACAAAAAGGTATCAACTCAAGTGATAACAGTGGTCAACATAGACGAAGGCATAGAAATATTTGAAAGAAACTCTCTTTTTTTCATGGGTAAAGTTAATCATAAAGTTGAAGAGGCAGATGCATAATAACGTGCAGCATGATCCAAAAGAAAATTGGGTATCACACAAACATGTAATACCTGCTTCCATGACTCTGAAATTTCACACTCAGATCTGTGTGTCCAGAATATGTAATCCTAAGGATACAAGGTCCCAGATTATCGGGGTGTAGATAGCTACACCAAATGCAAAATACGTCAGCAAACAATTAAACAGGCACATCTGCCCCGACAAAGAAAGAATACAACTTCCGAGAATGTTTGAATACCTAATGGCCAAACTTAACACTACTGTACTACTACCTAACACCTATTCAATATTGCTGTATCTATAGCCACCATATTAAATGACAGAATATTAGTGACATTAGCTTATCTAAGAACCTCCAGGTAACTAGCCTTATATGTGATGTGACGACTGACGACTATAACAATATCAGACTAATACCATCATGAAACAACAAATATAACTCACCTAGCCTAGGAATGTTTCTTCCATCCAGTGAATTTTTTGCATCAGTGGCAATTTGTGCATCTGAAAATTGGATCGTCCAAACAAGTTCAAATGCAAGGTCCGGTGATAATCAAGCAAGCCTTGAACGCTAGAGCACCAGCTTCTAAACTACAGGTGGCTCCTGTAAGATCAGGCCTTGATCAATGCAAGCATGAATGAGACACTTCAAGTGACGCATCAGACCAGGGACTGTTGCAGAAGCGGTGGATATCACGCAACTGCACAATGTATTCCAACCCCAACTGGACGGCTTTTCCACAGTCAACTACAATGAATGAACACGAAGAAAAATGAAAACAAGATCACTATAACAACCCAACTCCTAGCTTTTAATCTTACAAAATTCATGATCACTGCAACTCTGCCACCATATGATATAGGAGAAATCATAACGAGTGACTCATGTCAACATTGTCAAGACATCTCCCACAGTTCCAACATCAACAGCGGCTGTCCGACAGAGTGAGACTCGTAATTTCTAATTCTGCTGAAAGCCTTGGGCTACCCATAAGTGTCCAACATGAACCACCAATGCATCATAGTATCTTTCGTGGTTCTGTGCTAATGAGATAAGCAGTGTGCCACTAACATCTAACTTACAAAATGCAATACTTGCAGTTATTTGTCGAAAATAAACCTCCCAAGATCAAGAATATTCCTAGTTTCAATTTCATTTCTTCTAAAATCTGATTAACTACATGCATAACACATTAAAAGAAATAGAAAACTATTGTAAAGGCTAACAAACAATGAACGAGAAGCATTGCAATTAATATCAAGAATATGCTGTGAAACAACACCTTCTGCATAACTAAATAAGTATCATTAGATTCATTAGCACCAGAGTACTCGCATGACAACATTCACAACGAAAAAGGACAGAACACAATTCATACTAGCATCCGGTGTTCTACTCCCATTAACTCCTCTATATCCAAAGCATCTTAATACTAAAGATAGCAGGTCTAACAACCAACATTCATAAAGTAGAGCAGCACTGCTTAAAGGTAGAAATTACAATACTAAACACAAACTGCAGGGCTGGAAACGAATTCCAAATTGAAACCCAATGCCACAAAATTCTACTGAAATCTAGCGTCACACTGTTACTAGCTCCACCATATCTGACACCTCCAAATCCTAAAGCTGATGGAATGACATTCATGAACCAGAGCATCACTGCTTCAGAATCAAAACACATTGTACGGCATACAAAATCATGAAACTAAAAATCAATCAATATCACGAAATTGGGAGACCCATTGTTCAATTTCAAGCTATCATTGTCAGGAATTCAGTCTGTCAAGTATAAGCCTGCACAACCTGTTCATTACAAAGAAAAGACGCCATTAGATTATGGTCTCTGTATTATAAAAACAAAACAATCAAAGCTTATAACTAACATGAGTGCTTACCCTCAGAATCATTTACCAAGAATGATCAACAAACTCGGTTCTCAGCTTTTGAAAAACCTCCTCAGAAGGCATGTAAATCTCCAAGTTGATCTGTCTCGGACCTTGTGTAACAACCTTCCTCCTCTTCCTCTTGTCCTTCTTAGAATAAGAAAACTCTGGTTTGTAAAAATCGCTATCCTTGCTTAGATGTTCAAATGCGACTTTTAATGCCTTCTTTTGATCAAACCGAAGAAGCCATGACGTCTTAATGTTCACCAAATGAACACCAAGAGCATTCATAGACACAATTCCCGGCAATGTTGCAGCAACTTGACACTCAAAATACTGTTGTTCAGGATAAGGAATTCCTTCAACCATGATCAACAAACATTTCCGGAAAAGATGCTTTAAATGAATAAAATCATCTCCGATCTGCTCAACCATGTGTGGCCTTTTTGGGTCAAATTTGACTCCGCTGCCTCTAATAACCGTAGCTGCTTGGATATAACCTCCGGTGTCTAAATCCCGACACCCTGCAGCTGCAATACATTGCTTCAAATCATCAACCATATCCACACTTGGAAAGTTTGCACTCTGGACTACTCTTTTAAAGTGTTTTGCACAAACTTTTGCTCCTGATCCGGAAATGGCCACTGTTACAACATCTCCACCCACATCAAAATGGACACTAAAAGGCCCTTCAAGATCTGGATCTCCACCTAGCAGAATATGGCCTTCCTCCCCATCAAATCCATTCAAACCGACTGTTATGGGATACTTTGGTAATCCATTAATTCTTGGACATGATGGCCAAGCAATGGCCTCATTCTTGATGCGCGCAATGACCTCTAATGGACTGTATTGTCCTAAATCCTTCTCCATCTCTTTGATCTTGTACTCTCCATATTCACGGTCTCCTGCTAGTGTAGCAATGTACTTGCCTTTGTGGACTATGTAGCAGGGAAAATAGAAACATTTACATCCATTCAACAAGTCAAATTATTTTGAATAAAATAAACCAAACAAAGAACACTATAAAATAAATTAATACTCACAAAGATGGCCGGCAAGAGTTGCATTAACTTTGAATCAGGATTTGCAGCACAGAATAGCCGAATGGACCGTCTCATCAGTTTATTGCTACCGATAAACAAGCCACCACCGGTTCTCTGATGTCTCTCCTTAGATCCGTGCCCAAGCCAACCTCCTGTTCGAAAACCGAAAGTTTTCTGGACCAGATCAAGCACAGGGACCGTCACAAACTCCGTATCGATAACAAATACATTGGCATTTGTCCACAGAAGTCTTTCGAGATTCTCAGCTTTTTTCTTGGTGGCAGCCATTCTCTTTTTCTTAGTGAGAGCCATTGAATGAGATCAACCGTGCAGAGGAAAAGAGCCGGCTTCTTTGAGATGAGAGGCAGAAGCAAGCTTTTAGGGTTTGAGTCTGTTTTTCTTGGGGCTAAACCCAAGCTTTCATACAGTAACATTTCTCGGCCTTGGGCGGGCTTGAGTCTGTTTTTCTTGGAGCTTTAGGCCTTCTAGCCCATTAACTGGGATTGTAAATACAATTCGAATGGTGTGTTTGTGCACCAATTTGGAATACAAAATTGCTCAAGGAGCTTTTTTGAATTAGGGGCATAAAATTCATAACGAATGCAATAAGCTTTAAATTCTATGTTTCGAAGAAGAAGAAGAAAATTAGTGTCAAATAATGGTAGCAAGAAATACATAGGTAGCTACTGAATAAGGATTGAGAATTAGGTAGGATTGAAACAAAACCCTTATTATTTATAAGTTTTGATTCAATTGCAGGTTTTGAACTAGGGTTACAACATTTGAAATTCATTATTGAATAGGATTCAAAGCGTCGATTAGAGTAGGAAAGGAAACATGCATGATTATACCTTAAGCCAGTCGTTTGAACAAATCGATGATAAATTCTCCAGTCATGCAACTTCACAACGCACAACATGAATAAATCTATGCTTCTGTCACAAGGGCAGAAGAATAGAATCAGGCATGTTAGGCGTAGATGAAACAGAACTCTACGTTGAGAGAGAGAAGGGTAAAGTGTGGATGAGAGATCGTTTCGACAGAGCAAAGGCTTACAGTAGTAGAATTTCATAGTTTAGGTTCTGCAGCCTGCAGGAATGAAAAGGCTGGTTTTGAAAGGGTGGTTTTGTAGGAGGAGAAACACATTATGGCGAATGGTGTCGTGGTTGGTATATATAATAAAAATCCAAGGGAGGTGGATCCGCTATTAATTAGGTTATTTACACCCATTCTCCGATATTTAAGTCAATTTCGGTGGCCGGTGGTTCATTCCATAAATATATTTATATATCTTCTTCTGAAATATCTCAATTACCTAACAGTCAATGTCTGGTTGTGGGTTTTTCTCAATTTGTTTAAATAAATTTGTTTATTGTCACGAGATAATTAAATAATAAATAAAAAAGCCTCGAGACAACGATAAAAAGACGTGTTACCCACTCCGGGACCGGGATGCATGACTTGTCTCATCGGCAATTTGGTTTGGGAGAATATAAACCACAAAGTAATGCAAGTGGTGACTTTGTCCCATCAGTCATCAGCAATTTCCAATCTAATTTTACTTTGTTCAACATCTCTTTGTTTATTTTTTCGATAGGAGGCAGATTTTTCAAATAGAGAAAGGCTTCCTGTTTAAAGTTGTTAGCGCCGTTAGATTTTCTGTGACGACCCTAACAGCTCTCCCTGCGTAGGGCATGCTTGCCATCTGTAAGGCACGGTGGTAGCATGCATGCACCTTATAATTCGTGATCAGTAACGCATGCCTGCCATTTGTAGGGCACCACAGCACGTGCCTGCACTTAACGACCTTTCAAAAAGCTTTCCAAATATATGGTCCAAAGCACCACAGCACATGCCTCCCATTTGTAGGGCACCACATCATATGCCATCTGTAAGGCACTGTTGTTGTTGGCTTTCTCTTCGCGGACTTGGCCCTAGCCGGCATATCCTTCCCTTCCAAAGCACTGGACGCCAAAGAGAAGGCAACTTCGAGGTGTCATCCTACTTTTAATGCAAGTCAATATGGTAAGGTTCGGGTTTCTCGTTTCTCCCACGTACCCACACTTTTTGTTGAAGTACTCGGTTCATCCGCCACACTATTCATCCGCCACACTGTTCATCCGTCAATATTCATCCGCCAACTCTCATTGACTCTTCACGTGAGTGGTATAGTCATTTCTGTTGACTTTGCTTATAACTAAGCTAACCAAGTTAGCCTTAGTTTAGTACAGTTTGAACTGCCTAAAGCATGTTGTTGACTTGTGCTTTCAGGTCCTATGCTTTTGTGCAGTATCAGTCATGTCTCTCTTCTTGGTATTGTCAACACATCTGTGTTGCCTCTCCCAATAGTTTCTCTAGCATAGATATCTGTTTACATATATACTTATTTTTACTTGTAATTGTTTCTATCAAGAAATCAAGAGAAAATTTCCACACCTCTTCTGTGTTCTCCTGAACTCATTCTTGTTCTTAAATTCTTTATGGTATCAGAGCATGATTAATTCCTGTCTCTTCTACTTATACAGTTTCCCTGCTGAAACATCTGATTCAGTGTTATCATGACTGAATCCGAAGTTTCATCTAGGGAGGTTTCCTCTTCATCCGCTGCTATCTCTACTGAATCTGAGAGCAATACTAGCCAGCGTCTCAGTTCAACCTTGTTGAATGAATTCAACTATCTCTCATGGTCAAGAGCTGTTACACTTGCTCTTGGCGGAAAATCAAGGCTGGGATTTGTAAATGGAGATTCTCAAATGCCTACTCCTTTATCAGCTAGATATGAAGAATGGCTTTGCAAGGACAGACTTGTAATGACCTGGCTTCTTAACTCCATGGAGTCCTCAATTGCTGAAATTTTCAGCTACTCAGAAACTTTTGTAGAATTATGGGCAAATCTGAAGGAGATGTATGGATATCAAAACAATGCTGCTCGAGTGTTCCAGCTGAAGAAAGAGATATCTGAACTCCAACAAGATGATAAGTCGTTTGTCAAGCACCTTGCAGCCCTCACTAGCAAGTGGAATGAGCTGAATCTCTACAAGCCACACACTACTGACGCTACCATCCTTCTCAAGCGTGCTGAGGAGGATAAAATCTTTCAGCTACTTGCTAGCTTAAGTTCAGAATATGAGGATATGAGAAGCATCATTCTGATGAACTCTGCTCTTCCCTCATTCACTGCTGTATGTGCTACAATCCAAAGGGAAGAAGTGAGAAGGAAGGTAATGAATCTGGAGGAAAAACCTAACATCCCTGAAGCTTGTGCATGTGCATCAAGCTTCAAATCATCTGAAGCAAGGAGTTTTAAAGGAAAAAAGGTTGAGGTTAGATGCAGTCATTGTAATTCCACAACCCATATTGTGGATACTTGCTGGATACTTGCTGGATACTTTATCCAGAGCTCAAGGCCAAGTTTAAGAAGGATAGGGAAATGAGAAACAGCTCAAGGAGACCCCAAAATGACAACTTCAAGGCAAATGTGTCAGCTGCCTCCCCATCAACTACCTCATCTCTTGCTATGCCAGACTTCTCTGCTAGTCCCTTGACTCTAATCAATGAGTTTGCCAATTATCTGCAACAAAGACAAACAATCAATGAAGGCAGTAGTTGCAGTTTGAATGATAGTCATACTGCACTTTTGGGAAAGTTTGCAGGTTTCTTGGCAGAATCTAACCATGTCAAATCTGCAGAAATTTCAAGTATCATTAAGGTATTTTCCACCGCTTTAAACTTGACCAGCAACCATGATTGTTGGATAATTGATTCAGGAGCTACTGACCACATGACAAACAATTTATCCGTTTTTCATGACTTCAAAAGCATGTCCTCTAGTGTCTCAGTTGCAAATGGAAACGGTGCTACTGTTTATGGGAAAGGAAAAATCAGGATTTTGTCAAAAACTCTAATGTCTGATGCATTGTTTGTACCTTCATTTCCTTTTCAGCTCCTTTCTGTTGGTCAAATCACAAAGTTATTAAAATGCTTTGTCATCTTCACACCTCAAAATGTGTTTTTTCAGAACATCACCACCAAGAGGATGATTGGTGAAGGATTTTTCAAAGATGGACTCTATTATCTTTCAAGAGAGTTCATTGCATCTAAAGCCCTTCTTAGTAGCTCTCCTCAAGACCCTAAGCTTTGGCATAGACGACTTGCTCATCCTTCAGACAAAGTCTTATCTATTTTGTTTCCAAATCTGTGTAATGACAACATTGGCTGTGATATATGTCATTTCTCTAAATCCACCAGGCTTTCTTTTTCTGTTTCATCATCTAGAGCTAGTTATCCTTTTGAAACCATCCATTCAGACATTTGGGGACCAGTTAAGGAATCCATTGATGGTTTCAAGTATTTTGTAACTTTTATTGATGATTTTACAAGGATTACTTGGGTCTATATTTTAAAATTCAAGAGTGAGTTGTTTGAAATGTTCAAAGATTTTCACAAACTTGTTACAACTCAATATTCTTCAAAGATTTCAACTTTAAGATCTGACAATGGTAATGAGTATTTGTCTAACAAAATGACACAGTACTTGGGTTCCTATGGAATATTACATCAGACCAGTTGTGTAGGAACTCCTCAACAGAATGGTCTAGCAGAGAGAAAAAATAGAGATATTCTTGAGAAAACTAGAGCCCTTATGTTTCAGATGAGTGTTCCAAAAATATTATGGTCTCATGCTGTTCTTGCTGCTACATACTTGATCAACAGACTCCCTAGCAGGGTTATTGAGTTCAAATCTCCTCTTGAGAAATTAAAAGGAAGAAACATTGATCTGACTCATTTGAGAACTTTTGGCTGTGTATGTTATGTTCACATTCAGTCCACTCAAAGAGGAAAATTGGATCCCAGAGCAGCTAAGTGTATGTTTCTTGGGTACTCTTCTACTAAAAAAGGATACAAATGCTTTAATCCTGTCACTAAGAAGGTCATTGTGTCTCGCGATGTAAGATTTGAGGAGACTATCCCTTTCTTTGATGACAAGGGACAGAGGGAGTCATATTCTGACCTCACGCCCATTCCTATCATAACCGAAAGCTTGGGAAATGACTGTGTAAATACCACCATTCAATCCTCTGCTCATACTCCTCCTCAATCTGATAGCTTACATGATGATGAGAATGTAGTAGATCAAGCAGCTGATGATGTCAATTCCACTGATCATGTTAATGATCCAACAGAAGTGATTATTCCTGCTCTTAGAAGAAATCCTAGTCGTATCAGGAATATACCTACAAAATTCAAGGATTATGTTCTTCTATCCTCAAAGCATCCAATTTCAGACTCTTACACTTACAAGAACCTGTCACAGTCTCATTCAGTCTTCCTAAGCAGTCTAGATAGTGTCATTGAGCCACAGTCATTTGCTGATGCAAATGAGCATGAAGATTGGAGACTAGCTATGTCTGATGAGCTCAATGCTCTTCATGAGAACAAAACTTGGTCAGTGGTTAAGCTGCCTCCTGGAAAGAAAGTAGTGGGAAGCAGGTGGATATTTAAGACCAAGTTTCATTCTGATGGAAGAATAGAGAGAAAGAAAGCTCGTCTTGTTGCTCGTGGATTTACTCAGACCTATGGAGTGGACTACAAAGAGACCTTCGCTCTTGTTGCCAAGATGAACACAGTAAGAGTCATTCTTTCTGTTGCAGTCAATAAAGCTTGGAATCTTCATCAAATGGATGTTAAAAATGCATTTATTCATGGTGATTTGGAAGAAGAAGTGTTTATGCGTTTACCTCTAGGACATGATCAAGAGCATGAACCTAGAATGGTCTGCAAACTTCACAAGGCAATTTATGGCCTGAAGCAATCTCCTAGGGCTTGGTATGCCAAGTTGAGTTCAGTTCTTGAAGAAGTTGGTTTCAGAAGCAGCAATGCAGACTCTTCATTATTTGTCAGAAATGGATCATCAGGGAAGTTGATAGTCTTAATCTATGTTGATGATCTCATTATTACTGGTGACAATATGGAAGAAATTGAAGCTCTAAAGAAATCTCTTCACAAGAAATTTGCAATTAAAGATCTTGGCAAGCTCAAATACTTTCTAGGCATCGAGATGGCTTCCTCCCAAAAAGGTCTATTTTTGAATCAAAGAAAGTACATTCTGGACCTCCTTAAGGAAGCTGAGATGCTAGACTGCAAACCAGCTCATGGCCCTCTTTCAAGTAAGTTTAAACTGGAAACTGATAGTGATCCTCTTGAGAATATCAGTCCTTATCAAAGGTTAGTGGGAAAATTAATCTATCTCACTATCACTAGGCCTGACATCTCTTACAGTGTGAGTATTGTCAGTCAATTTATGCATGCTCCTACTGTCCATCACTTAGGAATTGTGAAGAGACTTCTTAGATATTTGAAAAAGTCTGTTGGTAGAGGAATATTGCTCAGGAACAATGGAACTATCGATATTACTGGATATGTCGATGCAGATTGGGCTGGAAATGCTCTTGACAGGAAAAGCACTACTGGTTTTTGCACTTTTGTTGGAGGAAATTTGGTCACATAGAAGAGTAAGAAGCAAACTGTTGTTGCTCGATCCAGTGCTGAAGCGGAATACAGGGCTATGGCCTCTGCAGCTTGTGAATTGATATGGCTTAAGGGTCTCCTTCATGATCTGAGATTCCCAGTCACTAAATCAATGGTTCTTCATTGTGACAATCAAGAAGCAATGCACATTGCCTCTAATCCAGTGTTTCATGAAAGAACGAAACACATTGAGGTAGATTGCCACTATATCCGGTCTCAAGTTCAAGCTAAAGTGATCGAAACCAGATACATTCGCAGTCAAGATTAGTTGGCAGACATATTCACCAAAGTGTTACCCACTGATCATTTCTTGTTTCTCTTGTCCAAGCTTGGCTCCATCAATCCCCTGGATCCAACTTGAAGGGGGGTGTTGAATTACTCTGTTCATCAGCCACACTGTTCATCCGCCAATATTCATCCGCCAACTCTCATGTGCTCTTCACGTGAGTGGTATAGTCATCTCTGTTGACTTTGCTTATAACTAAGCTAACCAAGTTAGCCTTAGTTTAGTACAGTTTGAACTGCCTAAAGCATGTTGTTGACTTGTGCTTTCAGGTCCTATGCTTTTGTGCAGTATCAGTCATGTCTCTCTTCTTGGTATTGTCAACACATCTGTGTTGCCTCTCCCAATAGTTTCTCTAGCATAGATATCTGTTTACATATATACTTGTTTTTACTTGTAATTGTTTCTATCAAGAAATCAAGAGAAAATCTCCACACCTCTTCTGTGTTCTCCTGAACTCATTCTTGTTCTTAAGTTCTTTACTTTTTTTAGAAGAATAAACTCAAAATCACACCGGGGGTTGAGGATCGGAGGAAATCCATTTCCGGCTAGCTTGATCGAGATATGCCCTAACGTACTACAAAAGTCTCATGCATGCATGAAGGTGGACGTTGTGCTATATTTTCTATTGGTCGTCGCGCGCACATTTGATTTTCTTTAACATCTCTTAATTTGCGACATCAATTGTACGTGTTTTTGATTTTCTTGTCTACCGCTATCTTTTCTTGATACATTCGCTAATCAAGTTTTGCAATGGTGAGCATCCATTAGAGATCGAGTTGGTTATAGATTTGGAGTAAACTCTCAATCTGCAACAAAGTCTTCAAATAAAACATGGAGGATTTGCAAAACGAGACCTTGCCATACAACGCAAAAGTAAGCAAACCATCCATAAATATATCACTCAATAACAAAGGTCTTTAAATTATTCAGGTATCAGGATATTTTACCGATGAACACCACATTACATTACATGATTTACATCATTGAACCTATTTAGAACACAAGGGATCGGATAGTGTTAATTACTTGGATGGAAATCCTCTGGCCTTAAAAACAGCATTGCGCCTGTCCAAGGCTCTGCAGTAAACCGGAAAGAATTGTTACTCAGGCAATATTTCACTGCCGGAAATACAATTTAATGAGTACAAACCAACAACAGGCCACTGAAGAGCGGATCATAACAATCTATCCTCAAAATTGTTGGCAGCACAAAATCTAGATTTAAAAGATGTTGTTGACAGTAGCCGCAGAGGGGCTACAGCAAGCCCACAGACCCGCGGCAAGTGCACCAGGGCCCGGCCCAGGACCCAGGATCGGATCACCAGCACCAGGCCTCGGGGCCCAGCGGTCTATCCTGCCTCCAGGGGCCCTGGGACCGGGGACGCCTGCCTGCCAAAGTGGGCACCAGAATGTCCAAACAGAAGAGAACTAGTCCCACATCGAAGAATGAGGCCAGCCCTCACCCCCAACCATCTATATATGGGCATCAACCACCCCCATAAATAGGTAACTTGTCTCTCTCCCGGCTTACATACGTGCCTTGGTTATATATATTCCAACTATACTAGGCATCGGAGAGGAGAAGACCGGCCCGCCCGGTATTCCCCTTAGTGAGCAGGATTGCAGGAGATCAAGTTGGATTCATCTGTATCTACCAGGCCCCCGGGTTTAGGCAGAAACAATTGGCGCCGTCTGTGGGAACGCTGAACAAGAAGCCGTGCAAGCAACACCGCTGGCTGAGATGGTGGAAATAAGTCAAGAGGGAGGAACCACTGAGGAGAGGCGTGTTGCAACTGTGCAAACGCTCGCCTCCACCCCTATCATCACGCGGGAGCCGCGTGGTGATCGGGGCAGCAGTTTGGTAAGGAGCCGTGGAGGACCCTCCGGTAATCCGGAGCCCCGCCACGAGAGCTCGCGCGGGAAAGACCCGATAGACGACGAAGGCAGTCCGGTGCTTCGTGGCCTATCCCTGACGTTCTCAGATGATCCGAGTGATCAGTCTGAGAGTCAGGACCGAGACCCCACGTACAGTCCCGACCATGACGGCATGGCGGGAGAGGTACGGGCAATGGCAGCAGAAGTTAGTCGTCTCAGAGAGGAGAACGACCGGGACCGAGCCAAGTCCCAGGCCCGCTACGAAGAGATGGAGGCAGTGAACGCCGCCCTGGTAGCCGCCCTTGAGAGGGGTCAGCAGCGCAGTGCCGCCATGACCGAGGCGCAAGCAGCACCCCTGCCAGTCCAACCCCGGCAGCCAGAGGCAGGGCAATCTTCGGGCGCCCGGTCCGGTGAGCCTGTGCAAGAGAAGTCGCAAGCCGACGAAGACCTGCCGAAGGGCACGCCCGCCTCCCGCCAGCCGCACGCTTCGTTTGTAGATGAAGTTGATACTCCAACAGCCCGGGCGTTGCAGCTGCTAGCCAACACCGTGTCGGATCTAAAGGCCCAGATGGAGGCAAACGAGAGAAGAGCGGCCCGGCCATTGGAAGGCGCCCGGTTCAACGAGCGCATGGGCCCCTTTTCGCACCGAGTTATAGAGTCGGGGAGATCTGGCAACCAGAAGTCCCTCAAGCTCACCTATTCCGGGTCCGGTTGCCCGTATCAGCATCTGGACAGCTTCCGGTCCCAGACTTGCGCCAAGGGCTACTCCGATGCGGTCTGCTGCAACATCTTCCAGGAAACCCTGTCTGGAGAAGCGCTCAGCTGGTTCTACGAGCTTCCTGCGAATTCGATTGAGGCATTCGAGCAGCTGGCCGACCGGTTTGTAGGCCGCTTCATCCTCCGAGTCGAGGGAGCACGAACGTCCACCATCCTCTTCAACTGCATCCAGGCCCCCGGGGAAGAGTTGAGAACCTTTGTCAACCGGTGGCAGACGGCCACGGCCGGGGTCCGGAACCTGGACAAGGGCATTGCCGAAATGGCATTCAAGCAAGGGCTTCGGGCCGGGAAGTTTTCCTACGCCGTCAGGGTAGAACTCCCGCAGGGCTACGACGAGTTGATGGCTATGGCCATCCGGCATGCCCAGGCTGATTATGAGACCTACGGGAACCACCTGCTGAAGAGGAGGCGGGATGATCTGTCTTCGGACCACCCCTGGGAGGATAATCCCCCGCGCGGTCAAGAGAGCAAGACCGGCCAGCGAGCCGAGCACGGGAGTCGCCGACCCAGCCGGAACAACAACAACAACGGCAAGAGCTGGCCGCAGCGGCAACAGAGGCCCTTCTCTGATAGGCCCCAGCCCCGGAACGAGAACAAGCCGGCACCGTACCGCCAAGAGCGCCCCCTGGCAATTATGCCAGCACCCCCAGCCAATCAAGAAGTCTTCTCCACCCTCACCGCATCCTATGAGGACATTCTGCTGGAGAACGGGAACATCATCGCCCCACCGCCCCAGAGAAAGTACCCCAAGGGGAAGCTTACCACGGCGCAGACGGGCAAGTACTGCTCGTACCATGATGAGGCGACTCATCGGACGAACCAGTGCTTCGCCCTCAAGACCGCGGTGCAGGGCTTGATTGATAGCGGTCAGCTCCAGAGGTATGTTGGGGAGAGAAGAGAAGACCCCGACCGGGAGAGTGACCCGGCTTGGTAAACCCGCTGAGTCCAAGCGGTTAGTTTGGCATATCGCCGGTTCAACCGATTGTAAAGACCAAATATATGCAAACTACTTTTGAAAAACTCAGGCCCCGCGAGCTCAGATATATATTCATAGTCAATTGAAGTGTACAAGCAGTAACCGCTCCGGAGAGTTTTTTTACAAGAAAGAGAGCAAGAAAAATATCCTAAGGAGCCGCCTCTCCAGCGATAGCTTCGTCATCGACCTCAGCTCCACCAGGTTCGGTACACTTGGTAAAAGAATCCAAGTCCTACGGAGCAGCGTCTCCAGCGGTAGCCTCGTCGTCGACCTGGGAACCGGCTGCGGCTCCGGTAGGCACGGCACCGTCGGTAAAAGAATCCAAGTGCGAGCGAAGCTCTGCTCCTGGTTGTTCCTCCACCGCCAGCTGCTGGACGACCGGCTCCTCAGGAGCATTTCCTTCGGCAGAGACACCCGGCATCAGGGAAGTATTCAACCACCCCTTTGCCGCCCATTCCGTGTACGCATCCGAGATGCCTTCTTCCCGGGCCTTGTCCAGGAAGTCCAGGAACCGATCGCTCTTCTCATATTGAAGAACGAACCGGTCGAACTGTCCCGGGTCATCTCCTCCGGCAGCAGCAGCCGAGGTGGCACGGGCCTGGAGCTCGTCTATCTTGGCCTCCAGCCCGGCCCTCTCGGCGTCAGCCCGCTCCTGCTCCCTCCCATGCTCCGGTTCTGCTCCTCCAGCTCCCGGGCCCTCTCCTCCATCTTCCGGGTTTTCTCCTCCATCTTCTTGGCCCTCTCCTCCGCCCTGGCCTTCTCCCGATCCGAGCGGGACTTCTCCACCTCCAACAGCTTCTGAGACTTGGATAAAGCAGTTATCTGTCTCTTCAGCCCCGGGAGCTCCTCGCTCGCATCCGGCTGGTACAGGCTGTAGAGCAGCTGCAGGACAACAAGGGCAGTTAGTCAAGCGGTAAGGATGAAGGCAGGATATAAGGCAGTACAGTGGTATCATGCGGTACTTACCCGGAAGATGGATTCCTTGCATTTTGGCCGATTGCCACCTGCCAGCACGCCATCAATCCCGGGCTTGTCCAGGCCGAGGCTGGCCAGGTCCGCCATCATCTGCCGGACGAGAGCATTGTCCGGGCTTCCCCGTGACGCCTCCGCAGGCGCAGGACTCCTCTGCTGACCAACGGCAACTCCCTCCCCAGCATTAGATGGCACACTGCTGGTTGTCCTGACCCGCTTCGCCATACTCTCCAGGGACGACCCTCCGGTTAGCGTCACCAGCAGGGGGGACGGACCGTCCGGTCCTTTCCGCTTCTCTCCCCGCCCTTCGGGAGAAGCAGAACGTGCGTTCGCACGAGGAACAAAGGCAGCAATCGGCAGGGTCGCCGCACGGTTGGGGATCCTGTGTGCTCCCCCAGGAACCCGCGCCGGCCCTCCGATGCTCTTGCCCTTCCCGGGCACCTCTGCTGCCGCGGAGTTATGAGTCTTCACCCGCTCCAAAAGGTAGGACGACTCGTCCATATCCCGGGCCCTGGGCTCCGCATGCAGCGTAACCCGCCCGTCCTCCTCCAGCGAGGACCGGGCGACGGTCGCGCCCTTCTCCGTAAGCTGCCTCAGGAGGTCTTCCCCGTCCATTGAGAGGGTGTTTTCGGGCTTGATCACCGCCCGGGTTGACGCACCTGCAGGACAAGCAAAAAGTTAGAAATTATTGAGCACAACTAGCACAAGTACCACCGCTAGGGTTCGCTAACACACCGGGATCCCGCCCAAGCCCACAGTATTCCAGCACTTCTCGCCGGATGAAATTATACGAACTTCGTTCCAGGTAGTCCCAGCAGCCGCGAATAATCGAGATCCTCTCCTGCTCCACCTCGGAGAGCTGGAAAGACTGGTCGCTCAGGGGCTGGAAGGCGCCAGGCACCCGGTACTTCCTCCTCTTCACCTGCCAGGCCCCGCCGGCCATCACCACCTTCTTTCTTCAGCTGTTGTCTACCCATGAAGGCATGATGGTGATGACCGCTTGATTGCTGACGAGTTGAAGGATAAGCAGCCTTTGGACCCCGCCTTCCTCGAGTAGGACAACCTATACAGCGCCCGAAATTCATTGATCGTAGGCATACTCATTCCGGACAAGTCGTATAGGCAGCCTAGACTTAGTAGCCGCCTCCATTGGAGACTGGGCAGCTGCGCGGGCGACGCTGGCAGGGCACTCAGTATATACTGTACAAAGTCAGGCAGCGGTAGCGACATCCCGTGCCGGAACTGGTCCGGATGCACGGCAACCCAACCCTCCTCCGGGTTACAGGCTGACTCTCCAGGGTTCAATGGACGCAGAAAGATATCGTCCGGGATACCCCACGTTTCCCGGAACGCGGCAATCTCCGCGGGAGTCATGCTCTCCTCCAGTTCGTCACACACCACGGCAGTTCTTCCCCTACCAAGCGTGTAGCTTCCAGCAGACGCACCGGCCATGCGCACCCCGTGCGGTATCTCAGCTCCCGAGGAATCTGACCCGGAATCTGAGGACGTGGACGAGGCACCGCTCCCGGAGCGGTCTGCGGCTTCATGCTCCGGGGCTTCAGAATCAAGCCAGTCCTGCATCCTCTCCACATCATCCACCACAGGATCTCTTGCGGCAGATTCAGAAGCCCCCTCCGAGCTCGAAGTGTACATCTTAATCTAGGGCAGAAAGCAAAACCCTAGCGCTCGTCAGCAACAGACTACAACATCACCTTCAACGGCCTCTCCCCAAAAGTTTGCCGCTGAGCAACCCAGTCAGCGACACAGATCCCTCCCCCCCGCCGCAAAACAACAAATCAAAAAGCAAGAAACACCGGGGCAAAGAACACAACTTACCGATTAGTATGCTTAGCCGAGGACAATCCGCCCTGCGAAAGCAACGAGCAATGGTAAAAGGAGGCTTGGGAGCGCTTCAAACAACGGATCTCTTGGGGCAAGGAACTTAGGGTTTTTTCGCCGGACCACCTCCCTTTTCTCTCAGTCTCTCTTAAAAGTGCAAGAAGCAAAAGTGGAAAGAAGAGCAGAAGAGACCTATTTATAGAGGGGACCGGTGCCCTAGGCATTTTGAAATCCCTCCAAAAAACGCAATCAGAGCAACTCAAACGCCTGCGAATCCAGGCCCTCCATCACAAAACTGTTCCCTGATGGCACGTGTCCCAGCATTGGTAAACTGCCCACGCCATCATAGCTGACGGGACTGATGGACTTCCTCCTTAAATGCATGTCAGCCACCTGTCTCACACGCTGGCGACAGGAAGGTAGGAGCAGGAACCAAGGAGTCAGGCTCCCCTACGCTTCCCCAGATTCCACGGTTGCACACCATCATCATTGCAATTCAACCGCTTGAAGACCTCTCACCGGTTATGCTTATCCAACCGCTTCGAGAGCATCTATCCGGGTTTGAGCAGGACCTCGTTTCGATATGGCATGTCGCCCGTGCGAGTCCCGCCCGGCATCATGGCAGTTCGCGGTTATGATCTTCCAACCGGCTGCATGGCCTCTACGCTGCAAAGCTTGAAGACCTCTCACCGGTTATGCTTATCCAACCGCTTCGAGAGCATCTATCCGGGTTTGAGCAGGACCTCGTTTCGATATGGCATGTCGCCCGTGCGAGTCCCGCCCGGCACCATGGCAGTTCGCGGTTATGATCATTCAACCGGCTCCATGGCATCTTCCCCACATTGCACCAACGACCTCGTTTCGATTTGGCAGGACGCCCGATCGAGGTCCGGTCTGCAAGTTCATCCGGGACTCGTTTCGATTTGGCAGAACGCCCGTCGAGCCCCCATGAACTCCACCTCGCACCGATATGGCAGAACGCCCGGGCGAGGTCCACCCCATCGGTTCCGTCATGTCCAACCAGCTCGAGAGTACTTTCCGGAAACATGATCATCCGGACCCATGGCTTTTTTCACAGGGGGACTCGTTTCGATAGGCATGTCGCCCGTCGAGTCCGCCCGCCTCCATGGCAAACGCATGGGCTTTATAAACCGGGCGAGTTTACATCTAACACATGTACTCTTGTCCAGCAGGATAAAAACCCTGCGTCACATTGAACCGCGATACTGTCCAGCAGGATAAAAACCCTGCATCGCACTGAACTGCGATACCTTTGGGAACATATGGGGGAGACTCGTTATCTCTACACCATCCCACCGGGCAGATTGTATCTCTAACACAGAACAAATCTCCCCGCAGGCTAACAAACCTGCACATTTACCTCATCGCTTATTCAACACAAGCTGAGAAGAACTAGCAAACGTTTGCACCGCTCCGTTCTGATTTGGCAGAACAACCGGTTCTGGCCCAGTTTGCACCGCTCCGTTCTGATTTGGCAGAACGCCCGGTTCTGGCCCAGTTTGCACCGCTCCGTTCTGATTTGGCAGAACAACCGGTTCTGGCCCAGTTTGCACCGCTCCGTTCTGATTTGGCAGAAAGCCCGGTTCTGGCCCAGTTTGCACCGCTCCGCTCTGATTTGGCAGGATGCCCAGTTCGGGATCAGTGAGCTCCACCTTATTCCGAAGGGCAGCAGGCCCAATCAGAATTCCGTGCATTAATCTCTTGCATGGCGGATTTCAACGCCTCATTATCATCCCATGCACCATCTCTTGCATGGCGGATTTCAACGCTTCATCATCATTCCATACACCATCTATCGCATGGCATCATCTCATGCACTCTTCGGGTTTTCACCCCGCTCCATGCTCAATCATGTTTTACATTACCAAGCATGCTTATAAATTATTTCTTGCCATCGGTAACAGGTACTCACCTCGGTCACGCCCAATCTTTAACGCGGACTTGGGGGACTGGGGACCAGTAGGTTGGTAACCCCGCGGGTCTGCGGGACAAGAGCAAGACAGATAAGTCCCCATTCAAGATTGCACTTGACCGGGAACTTGGGGGACTTGTTGACAGTAGCCGCAGAGGGGCTACAGCAAGCCCACAGACCCGCGGCAAGTGCACCAGGGCCCGGCCCAGGACCCAGGATCGGATCACCAGCACCAGGCCTCGGGGCCCAGCGGTCTATCCTGCCTCCAGGGGCCCTGGGACCGGGGACGCCTGCCTGCCAAAGTGGGCACCAGAATGTCCAAACAGAAGAGAACTAGTCCCACATCGAAGAATGAGGCCAGCCCTCACCCCCAACCATCTATATATGGGCATCAACCACTACCATAAATAGGTAACTTGTCTCTCTCCCGGCTTACATACGTGCCTTGGTTATATATATTCCAACTATACTAACTTAGGCATCGGAGAGGAGAAGACCGGCCCGCCCGGTATTCCCCTTAGTGAGCAGGATTGCAGGAGATCAAGTTGGATTCATCTGTATCTACCAGGCCCCCGGGTTTAGGCAGAAACAGATGTAATCATGAAATTTCATAAGTAAATAGAATGATAGAAGAATTCTAACTCGTCTGCAGTAATATCATCCTGATAGTAGCGAACATCGGGAAAGCACGGTATGTATAGTAGACCAGAGCTCCATAAAGCATCACTGAAGTAGCGAAATCCAAAACTTTACACGCCTTTGTTACCACAGAGGAAATCATTATTGCCTTTCGATTGAGGGCTATTTTTTAGAACCCTAAACACGTTGGATACCTACTTTTATGGTTAGAGATTGTAGGGCCTTTCGTTATGCCCAAATGTTCGAGACGATAATTCCGGAGGTGATCAGAGGGTTGCGAATGTGCAAATGAAAGTTCTGGTATTTCTTGTAACGCACGACATCCTAGTACGTTGTATATATGGTGGTCGATGGAATGACTAGCAATTTGTTGTAATATTAGACATGCTGCACAGCAGCAAGAGAACTAGCATTATATATACTTATATCTGTAACTGAGTTTTAGTGAACTTAGGATACTGAATTTCATTGAACTACACATATATATATTAGTAATGTTATCGAATGTATTCTGTGTAGTTGTATTTGTTTAGAATTTGAAATTCAAAAGGATACAAGATATTAGAAAAAGGATAAGATTAAGACAGAGAGGTTAAGACAGTTCCTTGATGGAAGGAACTGTCATGTAACTTCCATAATGCAGTTAGAGAAAATAACTCTATAAATATCCTTCTGATCTCTGCTAGAGCATTCACGTTTTTCTCATTCATTTTGTCCCATTAACAAAGGAGATATCAAGGAGTGAATGTAGGAGAAGATTGAATGGAATCAAACACTGGAAGACCAAGTCAGTATTTTAGTTTATACATTTGATCTAAATATCTGTCATAGTTTAGTTTTTATAGTCTTGAGTTTATAAAGAATATAACAATTGGTATCAGAGCTACTATGCTCAGATATTAGATTGGTGTATTGGTTGTTTCCTTACTGATTTTCCTGGGACCATGATAAGCATGTTGTAGTTATTTTTCTTCTGTTCTCATGCCATGCTCCTTATCAACAATCGATATTATCTGATATATTGTGTAATATATTCAAATTTCTGTGATGTATACAAATCTAATACGAACCATCATGATTGTATAATGCTGCCATAGTAGCCTTGCATGAATGATATATGTATTAGTTTAAGATATTTCTTTCTTCTGATACATTCAGTAACTTATGTATTTTTCAATGCTAACATATTAGCCGAAGTATATGTAATGTTAAAGTACTTTAGAAAGAACCTGCATGTTAACATGAAGTTTTGGAATAAAGTTTGATTTCCATAGCGATTAAATTTTTGAACCAAAATTCTTGTCGAAAGTTGTATATCAGATAAAACATTGCTATAAGAATCTTAAAATTTATCAGATCAAGATACTGATATCTAGAGGATATTTATGCAAATTTTATCATACTATATGACATAGATTTTAATGTTGTTTCTATATGAATCAACTTTGGGACATGTATCTATATATTTTCTAGTATTTGGTTGAACTAGAAGCTGTATTAATATATATAGTTATGCAAATAAAGTTTAATGATTGACTGACTCAAGTTTAAAACTCCATTTCAGCCATGCATTTTTCCATGAATATCAGTCAAATTGAACTCCTCAATGGATTCAATTATCAGAAATGGAAAGATGACATTGTGCTTAACCTGGCAATGCTGGACATTGATCAAGTTCTGAAACAAGATACACTCATTGAACCGGCTGCAAATGCATCCAAGGAGCAGAAAGAAAAATATATGCAGTGGCAGAAGCATAACAAGATGGCTTTGATCTGTATTAAAAAGAGTATCAATGATGCTGTCAAAGGGGGAATACCTGATTCCCAGTTTGCCAAAGTGTATTACAACTCGATTGCTGAGAAGTACAAAATATCTGACAAAGCAGAGATGGGAAGGCTTATCAGCAAGTTGACTGGACTGAAATACAATGGAGGAAGCATCAGAGAGTATATCATGAAGGGTGTTGAGATCACTGAGAAACTGAAGGGAATGAAGATGTATATTGAAGAAACATTCTTGGTGTTCTTGTTGCTGAATTCCTTTCCTGATGAGTATAGCCATCTGAAGAGTCTTTATAACACACAAAAAGAAAGCTGGAGTGTCAATGAACTGATTTCCATTTGTGTGCAAGAAGAGGAAGACAGGGCCAAAAGAGGCAAAGCAATAGCTGTGAATTACATCTCCAAACCAAAGAATAAGGATGCCAAAAGGCAATTTGGTAAGAGGAATTTTGGCAATAAGGATGGTGCTTCAGGTTCTGGTATGAAACATGACAAGTATAAGGAGAAACCACACAAGCCAAATGGTCTACTAAAGTGTTTCTTTTGCAAGAAACCTGGACATTTCAAGAAGGACTGTGAGGGTTTCAAGATCTGGTTGAACAAGAAAGGTAATTTTCTGTTAAAAACTGTTTTTTCATTAGGATCTCATGCATATAATAATAAAAATTCTTGGTGGTTTGATACTGGTTCTCCCATTCATGTTGTTAATTCTATGCAGGGATTATTCAGTCAAACAATCCCAAGAAAGAATGAAACAAAAGTCTGTACTTCCAATGGACAAAGGGTTGCAGTTCAAGCTGTAGGATCTGTGAAATTATTGTTTAGGAATAACTTTGTGTTATTATTAGATAATGTGTATTGTATTCCCTCAATAAAGAGAAACCTAATATCTGGTTCTCAATATGTATTGAATGATGGTTACGATTTCTCTAGTAATAATAAGTCTATGTGTTACTATTATAATTCTTCTTGTTTTGGTGATGCTGATCTACTTGATGGTTATTGGCATGTCAATTGTGTAAATGATGTTGATAAAACTCTTGATATTTTCAATGTTTCAAGCTCAGTTGGTGTCAAAAGAAAATTTCAGCATGAAAACTCTTCTTTTCTATGGCATAAGAGATTAGGACATGCATCAAGACAGAGATTACAAGGTTTAGTGAAGCAAAATATTTTACCTGCATTAAATTATGATGATTTTCACTCATGCATAGACTGTTTGAAGGGCAAGATGACTAATCAAAGGAAATTCAATTCTAAGAGGTCTACTGTATTACTAGAATTGATACATACAGATGTCTGTGGCCCTTTTATTGTGCAAACAATATGTGGAAAATCATATTTTGTGACATTTATAGATGATTTTACAAGATACTGTTATATTTATTTAATTTCTGAAAAATCACAAGTGCTAGATGTTTTCAAAGTTTTCAAAACTGAAGTGGAAAAACAAACAGAAAAATTCATTAAGGTTGTGAGATCAGATCGAGGTGGTGAGTACTATGGAAAATACTCAGAGAAAGGGCAACATAAAGGTCCATTTGCCAAATATTTGGAGGAATGTGGCATTGTTGCTCAATACACTACACCATATACACCACAGCAAAATGGTGTGTGTGAGAGAAGGAACAGAACTCTCATGAATATGGTGAGAAGCATGTTTTGTAGGTCAAATTTGCCAAGATTCTTATGGGGAGAAGCTATTAAAACTGCAAACTACATATGCAACAGAATTCCCAGTACTGCAGTGATTAATACTCCTTTTGAAAATTGGTATGGTTACAAGCCAAGTCTGAATCATTTACATGTTTGGGGGTGTCCAGCAGAAACAAGAGTTTATAATGGTGAGAAAGATGATAAATTGGAGTCGAGGTCGATCAGTGCTTATTTTGTTGGCTATTCAGAAAAATCAAAAGGTTACAAGTTCTACTGCAGATCAAGATATAACAGAATCTTTGAAACTCATCGAGCAACATTTCTTGATGAAGTTTTTGATCAGAGAGATGACTTGATGACAGACAATGGAGTAGAAGAGCAGTATTTTAACATGGAAGAGTGGTTTGTTTATCCAGACACTATGAATCAAAGTACTGCTACTGAGGTTGTAAATAATGATGTAGTTGTTGAAAATCAAATGCAAACAGCAGTAATTGAAGCACCAGTTGGTCAAGAAGTTCAAGAAGTATCAGTTGAACAACCATTGGAAGAACCTACTCAACAAGAAGAGGTAGTTGAAGATGTTTCACCTATTCTGAGGAGATCACAAAGAGAAAGAAAATCTGCAATACCTAATGATTATCACTTGTTCAATACGGCTGTTGAATTTGATTTGGGGGAAGAAGCTGATCCAACTACACTAAAAGAAGCTATGCAATCTGAAAAAAGTCACCAATGGAAGCTAGCAATGGAAGATGAACTTTTGAGCATGTCTCAGAATGGTGTTTGGATATTAGTAGATAAAACAGAAGCTGCATCAAAGCCAATTGGATGTAAATGGGTCTACAAAACTAAGAGAGATGCAGAAGGCAAAGTAGAAAGATACAAAGCAAGACTTGTGGCAAAAGGTTATAATCAGAAGGAGGGCATAGATTATAATGAGACATTTTCTCCAGTCTCAACCAAAGATGCATTTAGAGTGATGATGGCTTTAGTTGCTCATTTTAATTTGGAGTTGCACCAGATGGATGTAAAGACAGCATTCTTAAATGGGGACTTGCAAGAAGATATTTATATGCTACAGCCTGATGGATTTGTAGAAGAGGAGAATAAAGTATGTAAGTTGAAAAAGTCAATTTATGGATTAAAGCAAGCATCCAAGCAATGGTATTTGAAGTTTGATGCAGTAA
Source organism: Potentilla sterilis (assembly GCA_963682095.1). NCBI lineage: Eukaryota > Viridiplantae > Streptophyta > Magnoliopsida > Rosales > Rosaceae > Potentilla > Potentilla sterilis. The sequence continues at coordinate 34,493,153 of OY821767.1, read as the reverse complement.
TTACTAGTTTTGGTTTTGAAGAGAACAAGTTAGACGAGTGTGTGTACAGCAAGATCAGTGGGAGTCATTTCATATTTCTGCTTTTATATGTGGATGACATCTTACTAGCAAGCAGTGATATTGGTTTATTGAAAGCTACCAAAGATTTTTTGAAGACAAATTTTGATATGAAGGATATGGGGGAAGCACAATATGTACTTGGTATTGAGATTAGTAGAGACAGACAGAGAAACATGTTGGGACTGTCACAAAAGAATTACATTGATAAAGTGTTGAAGAGATTTGGAATGGAAACATGTAGGTCTGGCAATGCACCTATTTCTAAGGGTGACAAAATGCATAAAGGTCAGTGTCCCAGAAACAATCTGGAAAGAAATAATATGGAGAATGTGCCTTATGCAGGGCTGGTAGGCAGTCTCATGTATGCACAAGTGTGCACAAGACTAGACATAAGTTTTACAGTAAATATGCTTTCCAGGTATCAATCTAATGCTGGACAAGAACACTGGGTTGCAGGCAAGAAAGTTTTGAGGTATTTGATGGGAACAAAAAATTATATGTTGGTGTACAAAAGGGTTGAAGATTGTGAATTAAAGGTGGAATGTTACACTGATGCATCATACAAGCAAGATCCAGATGATTTAAAATCTACGTCTGGATATATTTTTATGCTTGCAGGAGGTGCAATCTCATGGAAAACAAGTAAGCAAAGTTTAACTGCTACTTCAACGTTTCAAGCAGAATATATAGCTATTTTTGAAGCTACAGGTCATGCTATATGGTTAAGGAATTTTATTTCTAGAATGAAGGTGGTTGATTCAATTGAGAAGCCTCTGGTGATTTATTGTGATAATGCAGCAGCTGTATTCTTTTCAAAGAACAATAAGAGGACATCTGCTTCAAGGAATATAGATGTGAAGTATTTTTCTGTTAGGGAAAGTGTCAGAGACAATGAGGTTGAAGTGGTAAAGATTGGTACAAGGGAGCAGTTGGCAGATCCTTTGACAAAGGCATTACCTGTTGCAGCTTTTGAAGATCATGTGAAAAATATGGGAGTTTTAAATAGCTTTGATGATTAGCTATGAACTTTATTGTAAAACATTATCATTAAGTACGATATATGAATATTTGCAATTGTTGATCTTTTCAGCATTCATTAAGTATTGCATATATGTATACTGGAATGATTTTATTTTCATTCATGAAGAGTTACTGCATAATTTCATATAAGTATATATACTTTCAGACTTTACTGATAAAATGTCAGTAAGATATGCATAACTTTTTAGCCATCTGGATCAATATGTTTCAATTCGATTATTTATGAGAAACATATCTTGTATTAGAGGTAATCTATGCGTTTTGGTTAATCATTTTGTGATTATAAGGGACTGGTAATTTTTCACTTTATCATAATCTCTTATAGTTCATTATGGTTATATCAGATTGGCAAGATTTTGAAAACAAATTTGTAGACTGAGTTCATATGCGCAACTCAAGAAAATTCGGTTATAGATATATGTACTATATATAATACTAGTTCAGTGGGAGATTGTAATATTAGACATGCTGCACAGCAGCAAGAGAACTAGCATTATATATACTTATATCTGTAACTGAGTTTTAGTGAACTTAGGATACTGAATTTCATTGAATTACACATATATATATTAGTAATGTTATCGAATGTATTCTGTGTAGTTGTATTTGTTTAGAATTTGAAATTCAAAAGGATACAAGATATTAGGAAAATGATAAGATTAAGACAGAGAGGTTAAGACAGTTCCTTGATGGAAGGAACTGTCATGTAACTTCCATAATGCAGTTAGAGAAAATAACTCTATAAATATCCTTCTGATCTCTGCTAGAGCATTCACGTTTTTCTCATTCATTTTGTCCCATTAACAAAGGAGATATCAAGGAGTGAATCTAGGAGAAGATTGAATGGAATCAAACACTGGAAGACCAAGTCAGTATTTTAATTTATACATTTGATCTAAATATCTGTCATAGTTTAGTTTTTATAGTCTTGAGTTTATAAAGAATATAGCATTTGTGAGGGATGGGTTAGCAAAATCACTGGGTTTTCAGAATGTATGTAGAGGCGGTGGAGACTGACGCAGAGACTTTGTATCAAGCTCTGTTTCGAAAAGCTTGTGTCACTAATCGGGAAATCAACCCTCCCTCTTTTCTAAGATCATGCTCGATCGTCAGCAACATTTTTAAGCAGTTTAGATGGAATTGTGCGAGAAGAAATTAAGCTAACAATGTGATGGATTGGCTTGCATTTCAATGAAATATTTTAATTCTCAGCTGGTGAAGTAGTCCCGGCCATTCTCGTTATTATTGGGTCTGAAAGATTTAAGTGAGTCGAATGATGAGCAAATTGAGGCCAAGAAAGGATCGGAGGGGAAGTAGAGAAGAGTTTTGTAGCATTGGCATTTGAAAAATTTAGCCATACTGATATGTAGGAGAAAGGCTATCAATAGCTTCACAAACTGACCAAGATGATTTACCATAATCATCAAAAAGGAGAAACCCTTGTCAAGGTTTGCCATCCTATCTCAATTACGAGGTGCAATGGATTCTAAGAAGTTGCTCATTTTTCTAGTTCTTTCTGTGGAAATATACAGGAAATTGAATCCTTGGATAAAGATGATTAATACAACCCAACTGTAAAAAGTTAAATGATAGTTCTCAAGAATGTATTGTGTGCAGAATTGTTGTAGACATGGTTTATATAGTTTCTTCATGTTGGTACAAGACTGAGAGTGCATATACACTATTGTACTTCTCTTGATTCTAATGGATGCAGTGTCCTAGGTTTGTTCATGAATTCCTAGGAAGTGTTATGCTAATGAGAGAACTGATCATAGAAGTGTATTAAATTGCCTTCTGCTTACTAACTGTTATATGTTCTTAGCAGAAATAAGCACTTGGATATAGTGAACAACAAATAGACACAGCATGAAACATTGTCATACTTTTGGTTAATTCTAATGAATACACAGTATCATAAGGAATTGCTATAAACTTTTAGACTTACGAGGGAAGGTAGAGTGTAGTGTGTTAGTATATGGATACAAATAAACATAAAATATGGATAAATGAGTTGGAAGACATCATCTTTCGGTTGTGAGGTATATAACTACTTGGTGTGTGCATTACAGTATGTACCACGTTTGGTTGTTTGCTCTAGCACTTTGATGTTTAATTAGGGTTTAGGCTTTGATGTTATAAGCTTCTTGTGTAAGCTCAACTCATGTCACCTATTTTGCTCTTACAGCTTTATCATCACTTCTTTCTTTCTCAGTCATTTGTGTCCGATCCTTTGATTTATATAAATCTGACCTCCCCGACACCTGCTCTTTCAAACTCACTGCGAAATAATATCTTGCAGTTCTTGGAGGTGATCCAAAACCCAAGCTGAAAAAGAGAAAGGGCTGAGAGAGGTGAAACCAGGATATGTTTATGATCACTGTAAGTCTGCTCTTTCTTTTGTCATAACTGGTGTCAACATCTTCTTCTTTATTTTTTCATCATAATTTTCTTCCTTTTTTGTCTCTATTGAAATTGTAACTGTTACTCATGTTGATGCTTTGTGCTAGCATATGAAAATGGTTCTGGCTGCACTGGCGGAGGTGTGGGAAGGAATAGAGTGGCACTGAATCATTGATCTTTACTGGTAAAGGTCTCTTACAGTAAAAGTTGTAGATGTCATGTGTAGTTTAAAAGTCACTTTTACGTGAACAGTGTATTCGGAATGATTACCTTGATTCAGTAACTTTTAATTGACAAGAGCTCATTTCTTTTCAATGAATGTTTCTTTGCTTTCCAGTTGCTGCATGAGTTTCCTTGTATATGCACTCTTAAGATAACCCAGTTGATAAGCAACAATGAAATTACGTTGGAATAATCAGAATCAGGTTAACCATTTACATGCTTCTTACACCAACCGCACCATGTTGCTCTCTCTTTTGCTTTCTTTCACTTGTTGTGTCAACACTGTGGTGAGGTCCGTGTTGGATGACGATGAAGAAGCATGTGAAATGCACTATATAGACTTGTAGCTGTTGTACAACAACTAGAGTCCACCGCCATTCTGTTTTCTATTTGGAAACCTTGTCGACCTATCCCTTTACAAAATACCACTCCATTATATCAAACTCTATCAGTACTAATCTAATCTTTTGGAAACTAATACCATGGGGACAGAATAATATCCAATCATCCATGTTTTATATGGATGATGGGGCAGGAGATTAATCAAACAAAGATATCAGTTCATACCATATAGGAATCACATTTAGTTGTATAGTGCAGGTGACACAAATAATTAAGCAATACAATAATACAAATTATATTGAGGCAGATTAAAATTATAAATAAAACAAACCAAACTTGATATGATGTAAGCGTTCTAAATTCCCGAGATATATAATTGATTTTTACAAAACGATACGATAAGTTGATTATCGATCAACCCTGTACAAAATGATACGATGAGCTTACACTCCAGTAAGATTACAATAGTAGAGCCGTAATTAAATGAAAAAGTGCAGGTTTTTAGTCATTTGCCTTTAAATACGTCGATTCAGGCCCCATTTCATTTGGCTTTCGGCTTGGACTTCTGTCCTTATATATGTTTAATTCTCTGTATGGTAAATTTTTTGTATTGTTATCTTTTATGTGGTAATAATGTGTTATTTTCTGTGTAAAATTACCAAGAGATACAATTTTAGCTCACTATTTACCAACATCAGACATTTTCTTCTTTCCCGTGCGGTACACAAACTTAACAGCCGCCTAACTGAAATCAATTTTATTAAGTTGTTTTTTTATATTTACAAAAATACCCTTTGTCAATTATTAGATGAGGTTTGGAGATGTGTCGAATCTTTCTCCTGAATATATAAACTAAATTTCATTATTATTCTCGGAGATGAGATTTTTAGTTAAACTAAAGCGTGACTTCAAGAACATCGGTGAGAATTGAGAACTATGAAATATCATGTTGAGTTATAATAGTTTAATGTCATTGGGGTTCAATATCATCCTTAGAGATGCTTCTATTTTGTCTTCTAGCTTGAAATCTGGTCTATGTCTTCTTTCTTTTCGATGTTTGCTGGTGCATCTTCCTTGACAATTGCAGCTTCCTTCGTCTTTACCATTTTTGTGTTCAATCTGTGTACAAGGTATGCAAATATATGAGAATTTCTAAAGCTACTAACCGTTAGTAAGGTAGGCCAATGAATTCTTACGAAAATACTATTGGAAGCTAAAACTAAAACTACTGATCCTCAATAACAAAACTAAAACACTGATATTGAGGCATAATAAGATAAGTACGTATCTCACATTCACAAAAGAAAATGCATTACCCTCAACAACATACGTACATTCATGAGTGAAAGACACAAATTCTATACATATATCTGAGATTGACTATGCTCTTAACTATTGAATATGTAAGACACAAATCCACCAACTGAAATACTAATATTAATCAAGTTTATAAATCCAACAGCCAAATATATATATACATTAAGTAATCAGTAACATCAACTCAAATAAGAAAATCTGTTGTCACAGATCAATTTCAAATCTCTTAATGGTTCATCTATACTCTAGACAAAGTTATGACTGTTTTGTTATATGAAGGTCATACCACGAGTGAACCTGATATTCAATATGAACCAATGTGTTCGGTTCATGAACAACCTTATCCTCAAGATCAAAGTAAATCAAGTTGGATCTGAGGACGATGTGGCAAGATTTAGTTACTAAATCATTGCTCAAAGTCATATTTGGAAAAACATGTGAAAATGCATAACTATGCTAATGTTACTAAAGCTCCCTTGATCAAATGAAAGAATCAGGGAGAATCTCATGATTAATGTAAAAATCAGGGGGAGGTGCAGACATCAGGGGGAGTCTAGCACATACATGTTGTTTTCAAATGTAATAGGTGTTGTTTCTGCTCAAACCCTGGGGTCTGGTAGATACAGGTGAATCCTCGTGTGATCTCCTGCTAACCTGCTTACTAAGGGGAATACCGGGCGGGCCCGTCTTCTCCTCTCCGATGCTTAAGTCAGTATAGTTGGAATATATATAACTTGAGCACGTATGTAAGCGGTGAGTGAGATCAGTTACCCATTAATGAAGGTAGTTGGGGCCCTTATATAGGTGGTTGGGGGTGAGGGATGGCCGCACCCTTTGATGTGGGACTGGTTCCTTTCTGTTTGTACATTCTGGTGCCCTCTTTGGCAGGCAGGCGCCCCAGGCCCCAGGGTCCCTGGTGGCAGGGTAGAGTGCTGGAACCCGAGGCCGGGTGCTGGTGATCCGGTCCTGGGCCTTGGGCCGGGCCCTGGTGCGGTTGCTGCGGGTCTGTGGGCCTGCTGTAGCCTCTCTGCGGCTACTGTCAACAGGTGCGTTGCGCTCTTTTTGTCCTTCGACCAAAGCTTTATTTTCTCCCATTGGGTTTTTGTTACTTGGCAAGGTTTTTAATGAGGCAACACCACATGCACCATTTTATCTCTGACTCGGCACAAGGGGGAGTGTTGAAGGAAAAACGTATTATGTGCCTTCGTCAATGTAACTGACGATAGATAATTATGTAGTCATTATTGTCATTAATGTATTTCCTATTACCGTTGTAATACTCACCCTATATAAAGGGGATTATCAATGAAATGAGTAGACCAATTCCGATTATTCTACAACAGATATAATTATATTAGATGAGATCTAAAAATTATAGCGGGCGATGCAAACACATCGAACACATCGAAACAATGAAAAAGAGCATAACAAGATGCACAAAGACATCTAAAATAAGAAAACCGTAAACGATAACAAGATGCATAGACTCATCTAAAATAAAAGGTAACCAAGGAACTTGAAGTCACGCGACCTCGCTGCACTGCATATGTCTTAAAAGCAGTGTAAATGTAATCGTAACAGTAACTGTGACCGTATCTGATTCTGTGATCACCTAAAAGAGATGATCCGCTCATAAAGAATTCGAGAGTAACAAAGGGTATTAAAAACTCGAAAATTAGCAAACGAATCTCTAAGAACCAAAACCAATACCAAGTCAATATGAACCAGTGTCTCAAATCCAAAAGCAAAAACCTACCGCCTGGGTCCCAAATCTGAGTCCAAAAGTGAGCGGGCCTTAGGTCCAAAACCCGACTCGTACCATCCAATCCCAAAACATCCGAGACCCAGAGTTGGGAACCCAAAAGTTCTCTGGGCACCCAGACCTGCCGAGTTGTCCTCCTGCGCCGGAAATAATCAATCCCAACCTGTACACTAACGCAACCTTCTTCATCATCCCCGGGATGAGCCAAAAACCTTTGCCAAATCCATGCCCTCGGCCGTCATTCTAGATTCGGACCATTAGCTCCGATAAGGTTTAAAACTTGAACCTTTAACGACAACAACCCCCATCCGATCATATCGTCTTCCGTCTTGGATCGAATAGTAGATCCAGGATTAGTGACAAAATAGAAACACCTATTTCAGGAAAAATGCAAGTTATAAATAAAAATATACCCTTTGGACTGGAAGAAACCACAGTCTGGTCACCTGTTTCACAACAACATTTTTACTTTCAGCCGACTCCAAAACCCAACGGGGACAACACAAAATATTCTCTTTTGGTATTTAAAATTGCATAATGATCAAGCACAACCCAACACAAAAATATAATCATACCTGTGGGGAATGGACGTCTTTGAGGACAACCTATTTTCATCACAAAGTTAAAGTCAACTACAACAACAACAATAGTAGCAACAACAACACCATAACCAACAACCATCAAATCCAAAACCTAACAACCACCCAAAATATATGAATTCTCTTTTGGTATTTAGAATTGCGAAATGACCGAGCACAGCTCAACACAAAAATATAATCATACCCGAGGGGAATGGACGTTTTTTAGGACAGCCGGTTTTCATCATACAAAGTTAACTACAGCGACAACAATAGTAGCAACAACAACAAAAAACAACACCCATACATGCTTTACTAGAGCAAATGGCAATCTATTGAAACTGAAAATAATGTCAGATCAACTGTGTAAAAACAAATGGCTTTCTCAGTGACAACTGTCCAACAGGGCAACAGAAGAAACTAATAACAAAACTATTCATGTTCTTGATAATACAGAGATTCGCAAACGTGAAAACAAAAATCAAGAGCTTACAGTAAATGACAAATTTAGTGACAATGTAAAAAAAAAAATCAGTACCATAAGCTCCAATAAACATGCAGCTTTCACCAAACATGAATAATTGCAATGATTAATAATATATAATCTCTCACACACACACACACACACAAATTAGACATGAACTCTGCACTAGGACAAAATTCTTTTTGCATATAGAGAAGATGCCTACGATAAAGCACACAAGAAAATCTAAGAAAGGTTAGGTTGGAATTTTAATAGAGGATTACCGGTAATAACTTCTGGTGTTACTGGCCTTCTGCCTGCTGCACAGTTGCACTCATTTAGAAACAAAGAAATCTGATTATGGATGCAAAAAAGGACACAAACCGCCGCAATGCAAAATCATACATGGCCCGTCACACAAATCTTAAGAAAATGGTAAAAAAGAGAATGTGAAATCTTACAAGTTACAACGTGATGGATCAGGCCTTGAATGCTTGAGTTGGCTACCTGCTTTTAGACATGAGCAAAAAAAATATTGTGAAATTCAAACATACATGTTTACTTCATTTAGTATTGTTAGTAGATTTAATCTTTAAATTAAGTTAAATTTGAATGAAAATTCAAATTGAACAAGTAACTGTTTTATCGAAAGTCATAACTTTCATGAAAAGGCATCATGAAGGTTGATGTGGAAAAAGGTATGTCTTTTAAAATAAGATAGTTCAGACTTGTATACATACACAGCAGTCCATCACTTCAATATAAAAAAGTTCTGCAACAGAAATCTTATCAAAACTACAAAAGTTTTTTCTGCATTCCTATTAGAGTTTAAGAGACTGAGAGAATAAACACAATCTGAGTTTGTTCAACCTCAGCTGGTTGCGCTTCTTCTAGCCTCGATCATCTTGCCAAGATAGAACCAAGTTCTAGCCTCGATCACCATTTATAAAGGTTTTGATTTTTATTCTGTTATTTTGATTTTTTTTTAAGTTCCTGAGATTTCTTTGTGTATATATGTTTTGAATATAGCAATTATTGATTTACTCATCTAACAAGTATATCATCTGTATATACGTACGTAGAGACCAACATCAGCATACTCTTATGAGGCTAAATCGGCCCTCAAATGGATCAAACCAAGATAATTTTGCCAGAGAAGAAGTATATATATATATATATATATATGTTCAAGGAAGGTTAATTCCGTAACTTCCGTTGTGTGTCTTGACCTAATTAGACTAGAATAGTAGTTACCTTAGTAGATAGGGAATCCCTGATTACTTGGGATACTTGATGTAATGCCTATATAAAGGCCTCCTTATCTATCAATAAAGTAACGCTTTGCATCTATTCCTTTTCTCCTACAACACGTTATCAGCACGTAGTTTCTAACCCTGTGTTTGAAAGAAAAAACCCTAGTTTTTTGCCGAAAAAAATAAATTCAACAACCCTAGCTTTTCTGCCGGCAACTGCTTGTCGGCAAAGAAGGCCCTCCCCAGAAATCACCTTCTGCCGGCAACTGCGTCGTCGGAAGAAAGAAAACAATCCCAGGGCACCAGGTTCTACCGACAACTCTTTGTCGGAAAAGCTAAGAAGCCCCCAGAAACTTTTTCCCGACAACCTATTTGTCGGTAAAAGATATACTGTCGAACTCTGCCGACGACATCTTTGTCGGCAGAGAGCCAGAGACTGAAGAAATCGTGGGCACCCAGAAATCTACTCTGGGCACCCTTCGATGTTCGACGCCATCCTCCCTCGTCGCCTCCCCGCCGCGACCCAATCCAGAGCCAACGCCTGCCCGGTCGACGCCTCCGCCCGATGCCGCTTCTATCCGGCGGACCTCCTCGCCCTAGCGCGCCCCAGCCTCTGACGTCGTAGCCTTTTGAGGACGAAATCAGGCCATGGCTCTCGAAACCCACGTTTGGCGCCGCCGCCTGGCAGCCTTGGACTCCGCCAATTTGAGCCTCATCGAACCAGCCCCGGCTTTACAGCATAAGGCTTGCTCGACCCGGTTCGACCCGGATCTTCTGATCCGACCCAGGGATAAAACGGTAAATATTTTATTTTACCCCAGTAAATTTTTGTTTTACCCTACGGGTTAAAACAGTTACTGCAGTAACTCTTTTATTAGTTTTACTGCTCCATATATGGTGAATATGACTAACCATATGTTTTTCTTTTCCATGAAACTTATTGCACGACGCATCGCGATGTAATTGCGAGGATTATTTCGTTGTACGTACATGGAAGAACATCTCAAATTTGCACAAGCATCAGAACCGAGTCCTTAAGCGCAATTTTAAACGCAGTTCATTTGGCGAACTAGCATGTATGATTTAATAAAAGTTCTCGTTTTCGTAATTTCAATTATTTGAATTTGTATGTTGGAACTTGTGTGTTTTTCAGGACGATACAAAAGGGGCCCACCCACCCCTGCGTATCACAGTATTTATGGGGTAACTGTGATGTTACCGTCCAAAGTTGTGCTTGTGGCTGTGATGTCACTGTGAACCACAACTCTTCGTGACTATTTTATCACGATTTCGACATAATATTGTCGATGCCTGTGACGATCCTAAGGGAGTCACAAAGGGGACAAACTCATGATGTGTGACGGAAATTGTCACTGTAACATCGATATGTGACGGAAATTGTCACAACATATTGAATTGAGTAACCAGAATCTTGGTCTCGACCATTCAATACCTTCCCTCTTGTTCTTTTGATACAAAGAAACAATTGACCATAAAATGCGCCTAGAAAATGGCCATTGAAAAAAGAGAGAATCATGTCATTGATATGGTTCTATCGGTTCACTAATTGCAAAATTGCAATCATATGGTCAATGTATACAAGAGATACATGGAAGAAGATGAGAGTATATTCTCATGAATACGGATTTCAAAAGCAAAAGATAATTTGCGATAAATATGAAGCATATGACTTCAATTTCATAGTCAAGTGACTACAAATCCGTTGATTTTGTGCAGGCATAGACCTCACATGTGTGACTAATGCTACTTAGTCGATACACTCTTTATGGTCAAGATCTCGATATAACCGTTGGCATTTTGATGCATATATGGTTCGATTCCCTAAAATGCTATATGTGAATGCAATGAATCGCATTACACATTTACATGGCCTGTTGATTTGAGTTCACCAATCTAATTGGGGATGTTAACTCGAAAATCACAAAAGACAAAATGAGTGACTCGCGAGAAACTGCGATTCGCCAGGCCTCGCTCGCCATGGCCACTCGCCAGCTTGGCTACGATTCGCCAGGCCTCGCTCGCCATGGCCACTCGTCAGCTTGGCTGCGATTCGCCAGGCCTCGCTTGTCAAGAAACAAATAGACATGCTTGCGTACATGAGCGGATGCATGCGCATTGCCCGGCCTCGGCCTCGGCACTCTTGCGCCCACCAAAGCCCGCCTTGCCTAGCCTCGGTTTCGACCTTGGCTTAGCCTGCGCGCTGCTTGGACTACAGCTCCGCCACAACCACATGTTGCCGCCCCCTCGGTCTCCGGACCTTGGCACGCACACGGCCCGCCTAGCCGCGCCCAGGTCTCGGCCTCGGCGTTGGCCTGAACACGGCCCGGCCAGCAGCCATCTCGGCCTTATAAGCCCATGCACTCACCCCGGCACGTCTTGGCTTCGGCCTCGGCATGCCTTTGGCTCTTTAGCATGGCATCGGTCTCGTCAGGTCCTTGTTTTATGCCTCGGTAAGCCTTAGCTTCGGCCTAGGCTAGCCATCGGCAACTCGCATGACCTCGACTCCAACATCAAGCCTCGGCCCCATAAGCCTTTGCTTTTGCCTCGACACGCCTTGGTTTCGGCCTTGGCATGCCTTGACATTTGCTCGGCCTCGGCCCGCCCGTGCACCACCTCGGCTTCGGCCTTGACTAGCCTAGCACGCGCCTATGCTTGACCCTGGCCCTCCCTTGCCTTGTTTCGGCTTGGCTCCCATTCTAGCTTGGCTTCGGCCTCGGATAGCTAGCTCATGGCCTCGGTCTTGGATACTTGGTTTAGACATTTATGTCTCTATAGTATCGATGTTGGCTCATTTTGGTTGTTTTCTGGCTCTATTTTTTAGCGTTAACGGATGTGTCTAGTACGCCTTTAAGTATGCCTATGTTTTATCTTGTGATACTACACGCCATGTTGCACACTCTATAGGAATTGAGTATATATTCCGGTTTATATGTCTTGGCATAAAATCCTTGTCTCTACACTCTTATGATGTATCATAGAGACATTGAGTGTGTAGCTAATCTTCATCGAACCTTGATCACCACTTAAAGATATTGGTGCCAACGTTTATCACCTTGAAACTCATTGTGAAAATTGAATTGATTTCTTATGTATCGCTTCTAATGAATGCGCACAACTTATGAGTCAATATTGTGAATGTATTTCACGTATACTATGATTCGGATTCTTTGAATCGGCGACTCATGTAGACTCTTCCATACATAGTCCGGAATTTTGGACATGTTTTGATGATCCATATATGCAAGAAAGCTATGGACATCGTTTCTTTTGAGCAAAGAAGCTAATGGGATCAAAGATTACCAAAAGAATTTAGTAGCGTCATGAGCAATGCTCAAGGCTCAAGGATGACATTAACGTCACCCAAGTCTTCCTCCAAGTCAATGGAAGCACCATCTATGCATTTAAATGTGCATATGATTTCCCTTATGATCCTTCATTAGCTATGCTCAACATATGGAAGCTTAATCTTTAGCAAAGTTTTGGAGTAACGCCCTCCTACGCTAAAGGCAATGATACATAAGATGATGGCTTTGATGCCTTCTCATAGTCCAACTTGAGACACAATGATACTATGGTGATATACCTCATGGTTAAACTCAAGCCATAACACTTAGATGTTATGAAGCACCTTCACAATGATTGAAAAGTAGCAAAAACCTAAAATTTCTGGTTTTTCAGCTCGCGGACTCGTCATTGTGCGGACCGGTTTACCTACTTTTAGGCCGGTTCTTGAGGTGAAATTTGGTCCACCGATTCCTAACATCTATGGCTACCTGCTCATAAAATTTCAGAGCCATTGGACACTTGGAAGGTGCTGAACCACTCGACACAAACGTTCACTGACCTCCGGCGACTATTCCGACCGGTTCCGGCAATTAGGACGGCGGCGTTGGAATCCTAACACACGTGCCTACCTACTGTTAAAATTTGGTGGCATTCGGTATCCCGGAACATAGTGAAACGTTTCAGGAAGCATACATGCATGTTACATTTTGTAACGGAATGCATCTTGTTAACGTATAAGTGTTAACGATCAATACCCTTTACCGTCCACATAATTTATGTGCCATATTACGCTACCACAAGCGCTCAATGATGGGTTATTTGATTATGAATAACGTCTTTGAATAAGACGTCAGCTTCCACCTATAGTCCGCTATATAAAAACCTTAACAGGCGATCTCGTTTATGTCACTTTTTGATGAGCCAGTCTCCCCGTCGTTAGGGGGAGAGAAGAACAAGTTTGTTCAAGTAGAACGACTTGGCATTGTCGTGGTTTGTCCCCACTGTGCCTCATCATGTTCCCAAAGTCCCATAAATCAAAGTGACGATATTTGATATACATGCTGCAAAGAGCAAACTATTGGTCTTTCAAGGAAAAGATCGGAATAGTACTCTTGTATCAACATGCCTGTAAGGATTGATGTCCAAATCAATGGACATATTGTCATTCATAAATGGTGACATGGTGACTCCACAAAAGTGGTAGATGGTGTCACTAGGCCGTGACTCTCACAAGAAGTGTAGAGAGGACACTTAGTTCGATATACACTCGCCGAATGCGAGTATGGCACAACTTGATCCTTGGATCAATGACAACTCATTCGTCTCATGGATTTTCTGGATTAAGGTCATCATTGGGAGACGCCTCAATGAGAAGCCAATCCATATAGAGATCTCCACAAATGCGAATTACACTAGTGTACATAAGTACGTGGTCTATGAGTTAGATATCGAACACACTCACTTCGTTGAAGCAAATACCAACGTTGTGAATTGGCCTACACGGAAAGATATGCGATCCAGTTTATACAAAGAGATAGGTCCTTAGTCAGGTGATGCCGACACCGCAAGTGTAAACCCTATCGATAATCTTTGATTGAAAGCGTAGTGAGAAAAAGAGCATAAACTCACCTTATGGCGCAAGGTCTCTCACAAACGTCCTGGAATCGACTACGATGACATATGCTCTCGTAATGGAGTCATATTGCACTCCACTACCTTGTCAGTTAGGTAGTTCCGAAAAACTGAACATGCAGCTTGTATCATCTCTATTGGGACTAAGTGAATAGATATACATAAACATCCTAAACGGATTAGTTTTCACCCAACTCAAGTAAGCAAAAATCACGATTGAGTGACTACTTGATTGGAGATGGGATAAAAGAAATCATGCCTATTTGCATGTAAACTTTGGATGAATTGTGATTGAAGTATCACTAATCCAACGTTAAGAATGAAAAGATCTTGGGAATACTTGGTCTCAAATGTGAGAACCGTTAGTGATGAACTTATTCATCTATCGGCTTATGGAAATCTATGTATCCCATGATTAGTCGATGTCTTGAGAAGACTCGTTTCGTCTATGTGACGAGAAGTCTTGGGAGATGAAACTCTCCATCTAAGTATCATGTGCGCAATCATGTACTTGTTATAATATGATAGACTCGACATCTCATTCGCTATAAACTTATAAAGCCAAGATAATGGCTAGACGCGCCCACGCAATGCCATGGTATATGGCGGTACTTCCTTTCAAGAGAGAAAGGTTTAGGCTAATTCGATCCCATCATGAAAGACACATCAATAGGCAATTCCAGATTCTGCCTAGTTCTGTACGTCAACTTCCCCGTGACCTACATAACAGCTCACTCATCGGAAAATGATAAGCTTAGTACCGTTGGAAAGCTCTATGTGTCTACTTTCCAGGGACACTAACCATTTGATCATAGCTATCATATTGAGTGAGTTATGGCTGTTTTAGCAAAGTAGGACGAATCTGTCCGGTAGTTTGCAGATCAGTCACATTCGACAGAGATTTGTGATCAGCTCAGAACGAACCACGTGTACTTTATATCACTGGAAAGATATGGATGTCTAGTTTCCAGAACTTTTTACGGTTCGTTCATATCTACTGTATCGAAAGAGTTATGACTGTTTAAGTACACGAAGATCATGCTGCGCGTGAATCTGATTTTCAACGCGAACTCTAGTTTTGAGTTGCTAAGCTACCTTCTTCCTTAAGACCAAGTAAAGCTAAGTGTAGCTGGTCTAATACAAGGATAATGTGGCCATATTCAATGACTCGATCATTGGCCACACCTACTTTTGAAGCTTGTGAGGAGCGTTTGTATACGCCATTAATCTAAACTCCAAGATTGAGTTACCAATCAGGGGGAGTTGTCTTGTAGACATCAGGGAGAGTCTACCTCACATGTAATCTTCAATTGTAGTTGGTGCGTTGTGCTCTTTTCCCTTCGACCAAGCTTTTATTTTTACCCAAGAGGTTTTGTTTTGCTTGGCAAGGTTTTAGCGAGGCAACATGTTATGCACCGTGTCACATTAGGTACGCGACACAAGGGGGAGTGTTCAAGGAAGGTTAATTCCGTAACTTCCGTTGTGTGTCTTGACCTAATTATACTAGAATAGTAGTTATCTTAGTAGATAGGGAATCCCTGATTACTTGAGATACTTGATGTACTGCCTATATAAAGGCCTCCTTATCTATCAATAAAGTAACGCTTTGCATCTATTCCTTTTCTCCTACAACAATATATTAATTTTTCTATATCAGCCTTAATGACTACTACAATTATTCAATCTTCAAAAACCAACTCTATTGCCCAACAGAGTAAATAAAAAATGACTACATCTTCAACAAAAATTCACAGGGGTCCACTTTGCAGCTATCACATGGGTCCACTTTGCAGTCATCTACATGACCCAAAGATAAACACAGCAAGGTAATTACTTAACCAATACTAAAAACCAAAGCATGAAAGGTCATCATCTTTCACAAGAAAGCATACATTCATATTTATATAAGCATATCACTTAACATTTTAACATGCCTTGTGTTGACAGTGCATATATGGTGCACCGCCAAGCATGTTCGGCGACCTCGTGGACCGTGCAACCGGTGTCATGGGTCCTAGTTCCGGCATCCGGCGGGTAGACCGCAACCCCGGCTATATTCCCAATGTCAGAGATCACCGGTGCCGCACCCGGAGGGCGTGGCACCGGGCTCCCGAAGTAGCTTCGTGGGTAGTGTAATGTGTAGTAATGTGGGTTTGTGTCCCACATTGGAAACATGGTGTAGGAGGAAGCCTTCCTTCTCTATAAATAGGAGGCTTCCCCCTTAGTATTAAGGATCTTGGATACTTGCTACTCTAGGCATGTAACCACCACCGATGACTTATTAGCCGGCTATAGTGAATTCCAAGTGGACGTAGCCGTGCCCTCCGATGGCACGGTGAACCACTATAAACCCTTGTGTTCATATTCTATCTTTATTGTCCTGTATCTACTAGACCCCCGGGTTTAGGCAGAAACAATTGGCGCTAGAAGGAGGGTGTATCTACCGTCTGTGGGAATCAGTTCAAAAAGTTGTGTTGCTCTACCAGCTGGGTAGTGATCGGTTAGTCATGCTCGTATTTATTCCATCGGGAAGAAGAAAAAAAGAAGAGGGAAGCCCTGCTGCTGCAGCCCAGTTCATGTTGGCAGCCCGGCCCGGAAGCAGAAGCCCTGCCCGGTCAGCAGGACCAGGCCTGCCCGGTCAACCCTGCATGATCCACGCGCACGGCTCCAGTGCGGTTTCGGCTTTGGGCGCCAATTGTTCCACCGGCCAGCAGTCTCTCCACCTCTCCCGGGCACCCCTCCGGTGCGGCATCGCCGGCCCAGCGTGCAGTCCGATCAGCGGCCATGCAGCTCAGCCGATCCGCGCGCACGGCTCCGGTGCGGTTTCGTCTCCAGTGCAGCGGCTCCGGAGCAGCAACCCCGGTGCGGCAGTTCCTGCTCGGCTTCGGCTTCCGGTGCGGTTTCGTTGTCCGGTGCGGCAGGGACCGGCCCAGTTTCAGCAGCCCCGGTGCGGCAGCTCCGGTTCGGTTCTTCAACCCCGGTGCAGCACGTCCGGTGCATCAGCTTCCAGCAGGTCAGGTCCGGGCATGGGCCGCCGGACGCGAGGGAGAGACGGAGGGCCGCGGACGAGGAGAGTCCGGCCGAGAGTCCCCGGACGAGCGTCCCCGGGCGAGAGGATGGAGAGTCCCCCGAGGAGCGAGTCCGGTCGAGATGGGAAGCAGCGGGTGAGGGCCACCGGCCGAGGAGGGCGCCGGTCGAGCGGTAACACCGGCCGAGGGACTCCCCGAGTGGGTGCGAGTCCGACCGAAGAAGCAGAGCCCGAAGCAGAGAGAGGAAGAGAAGTTGGCGGGAAATTTTGAAGTTCAAACCCGGTCAACCCGGTCAGCCGATCCGCACCTTGGGCTGGGCCGGGTCTTCAGCAGCGGTCCGGGTCTCAAGCAGCAGCCCTGGGCCTTCCCATCTGGTCAGCAATCCTGGTCAGTTTCAGCAGCTTGGACACCCAGAAATCTTCTCTGGGCACCCACTGCTTCAAACAGCAAATCAACCTGCAGCAATCTCCAGCAAAGCTAAGTTCTTTAATTCTGACAATTATATTTACTCCATTTCTATGCGAGTACTGTGCTATATATTTGGCGAGCATGTGAATTGTTTTTCCCGCATGATAATGAATGTGCATGATTACCTGCTACATCGGTAATTTTAGCTTTGTGGTGCATAGCATATAGTCTTTCATGTGTGGCTAGCCGAGTTCTATCCTCCGGGATCTTTTCCTCCGGGAAACGGTAAGCCAGTAACAACGGCTGAGGCATTCCACCGGTTATGTACCATTCAACCGGCTCTGGGGCATTCCAACGGCTAAGCCAACACTAACGAAAGACTTTGCATGACATCTTCAAGCTACACATGCCTTCATTTTATACGTGATCATGATTTATGTGTTCCATTGATATCTGTGTGCGTATCATTGGTAACCCCGGGCAGTATTCGTATCACCGAGCGGTAACGAATAACAACCCGGTGCTTGATTCTTGTACGTGGCTTAAATTCTAATCACTTTTTTATTCTTATTTGTTTTATAAGGTACATATCATCCAGAGGCAAAAGGCGATAACCTCGAGAAGGGCCCAATCTCACTGGGGACTGGGGGACTGGAGGTAGTAGGGGTGACTCGGTCACCGCCTATGCTTGGAGGCGCAAGATGATTAAGTCCCCAAGTAAGATTGCACCCTTACTCGGGAACTTGGGGGACTTGTTGACAGTGCATATATGGTGCACCGCCAAGCATGTTCGGCGACCTCGTGGACCGTGCAACCGGTGTCATGGGTCCTAGTTCCGGCATCCGGCGGGTAGACCGCAACCCCGGCTATATTCCCAATGTCAGAGATCACCGGTGCCGCACCCGGAGGGCGTGGCACCGGGCTCCCGAAGTAGCTTCGTGGGTAGTGTAATGTGTAGTAATGTGGGTTTGTGTCCCACATTGGAAACATGGTGTAGGAGGAAGCCTTCCTTCTCTATAAATAGGAGGCTTCCCCCTTAGTATTAAGGATCTTAGATACTTGCTACTCTAGGCATGTAACCACCACCGATGGCTTATTAGCCGGCTATAGTGAATTCCAAGTGGACGTAGCCGTGCCCTCCGATGGCACGGTGAACCACTATAAACCCTTGTGTTCATATTCTATCTTTATTGTCCTGTATCTACTAGACCCCCGGGTTTAGGCAGAAACACCTTGTATGTTGGATATTTAGGAATGGGGAAAGATACACAATTAGAACATAACATGAAATTGTGAGCATCAATGACCAGTAATAGTTTCTTTTATCAAGTTAAGACTGTACATAAACACAGTAATAGTATGCTAAATCCTAATGTGTGGTAAAAATTGGATCATAATATACTAGAAAAAACAAAGTTGCTAACAAACAGATAAAATAAACAAGAGACTTCAAGTTTCAGTCTCAGTCTGAAGTTCACAAGTTGATACTATCAGAAAAGTTTCTGCGACTGACTCCTGACCTGTAAAGTCATAATTGATTCCAGAGAATTCCTTTTTGGGTAATTTCAGTTCCAATTCTCTTTAACCTATGTTGCACGGACACGGCTGAAAATGGAGTGTCGGAGTGTCCCGACACGGCGACACGACACGATACGCTCATATACCGTGTAAGCTGCTTGGGATTTGCCGTGTCCACGAGTCCGAGTCCAAGTCCGTGTTCGTGTCCATGCAACATAGGCTATAACTCTTTAGTAGAAACCGACCTTAAATTCCCGTAAAACAGCACACTTTTGTTAAAGTACTTGACTGACTCAAAATTCCAGAAAATCTGAAGATGATCATAAGATGTATTTCTTTGGCCAAAAACCTTTTCATCATCCAATCTGCCCACTAAACCATTTTTATGGCTGTTACTCGGGTTGATAGCAATAAAAGAACTAATCAATCAAACAAGTAAATAATGCTATTTTGCACAAGGCAATGCACACTATGTAATGTATTAAAAGCATAACGAAAGTTCGGTCCTGTTGCTTGCTTATATAATCAAGTTAAATGGAATTGTGCACACTAAACACTATATATATATATATATATATATATATATATATATATATATATATATATATATATATATATATATATATATATATCCAGAAGCATCTATGAACATATCACAAATGTGAGTTTATAACCAAATAAATGGGGTATACAGAGACTCATTCAAAAAAATCTGATTGCTTCATATCTATAATTTCTCTTACATAGATCCAGAGCAAACATGGATAAGGAAATGGAGTAATGAAAACAGAAAAAATATACCAGATTTCCGGGCGGATGGTGGTGCGGTCTTGCCGGGTCCGTTTCCTGCCTATCATGCTTTCCTGCGGATGAATGTTTCTTATCATCTTATTCCGTTTCGATATTTTCCATCCAACTTTCCTGCAAACAAACTTGTACAACTCAATATTCCTCACCGTATTAGCATCACGCGACTATGGGAGGGACTTCAGGTACTTTAATTCAAAAATATTTTTCTTTATCTCCAGACTTTTTTTTAACTATATCAAACCAAGGCACCAGTTCATCTTTTCCTTTTTCTTTTTCCATACAGAATCTCTCAAGCCTAACACGTATGGATTTAAGTGATTGTGATTTCTTGAGAGAACTCCCAGACTTGACTTCGGTTGAACCCCAAACTTGAAAGAGTTGGATCAGACTGGGTGTTGCAGTTTAGTTAAGGTTCCAGAATCCCTTTGTTTGCTTGATAAGCTAGTTACTTTGAATGCCAGGAGATGCTCTAGCCTTGTTATGTTTAACAAGAAAAATCAGCTTGAAATCCATAGAAACTATTTCTATTACCGAGTGTGATTGTAGTTGGTGTTGGTTTAAAGTCTCAAGTTGGAGGGGTTTGGGTTCAGTGATTGTAGCCCCTGTGCTTTTCTTTCAAAAGTTTTATTTTTATTTTTTTTAAGAATAGGTGGGAAAAATAAAAATTAATTACAAGTACATCAGAAAAAGAAAAAATACAAATGTCCAACGTATGGGTCCCAACTGCTAGCAATTCTGTGGATTCAGAAAAAGGAAAATGCATTGCCCAACGCGTGTTGAGTCAGAATTCGAAGTTTGATGAACGTTGCCAGCAATCCTATCGAGACATTTGTGTGTTTAGAATCAAAATTGTAAGTCTTTCCTAGCTAATATGTTATAATCAAAATTGTAGGTCTGTTGCAACACTTGATGCTATGAGTACCACCAATACTGAAATAACCTCGCCCTGAAGGTCATTTCCCATTATTTTTTACTTCATTGCATCATTTGTATGAACAAAAGGTATGGATTAATTATGCAATACATATTAGAATCACAAAAAGTAAATATTATTCTTTCATAACTTACTCTTCATGTCATTCAAAATTGGAAACAAAAGAAAATAATGCAAAAAAAGAACTCTGGTCAAGTAAATCTTGTTAATTCGTCTTCATCTTTGTCAGATTTCTGTTGCTATTGCTCTTGCTCTTACTCTTGTTGTTCCTCTTTTGTTTCTGTCCACTCTTTTTGTGCCCTCTATTTTTTCATAAGCATTCACCTCCTTAAACTCGATGGGGTTTATAATTTCACCTGGTTTCTTCATCACCTGCAAATGATTCAAGGTGGAAAATGAGATGCGCACAAATCCAATAGATCCAAAAGTCCAGGTTTTTTTTATGACATATTAATAGAAGCTAAAAGAGTAGTTAAATAATTTTCTACAAGGATAGTTCTTCTGCAGTGGGATTGTAAGGAGGCACTTACGTCAGGCCGATTAAGAACTCCAACCATACTTGCAGGGTTGAATTCAGGACCAAGGGGCATACGGATGCTCTGTTCAAAAACTTCTTTGGACGTGAAAGGGTACGGCAATGATGGTGTGAAAAGTTTCTGAGCCTGTCAAATTCATATACAAAGGAAAGAACAACTTAGAAGATTTCTTGAATCTAATAGTCATGTGATGACCTATTAAATAGTTTCCATGCAAATTCAAAGTTTTAAATTCTGTGACCCAGCATATCTATTTGATGAGAAGTGGGTGGAATTATGACAATTATCCAAAATAGCTGACCTGTTTATTTGGCGGTTTTTCAGAGATAATAACATGTTTGAGATTTGCATCCTTCCTTCCTCTAAGGGCTTCTTCCCTCTTCTTCTTCGCACATTCATGTTCTATCTGCATATAAGCAGGTATCCCTTTCTTTTTCTGTATGTTAGTCCATTGACCCCACCCAGGGAGTAACACAGGCTTTTCAGGTTCAGGATTCTCCTCGTTCAAAATATCCTCTTTGGTTTTCTTGAACTCACCCTCCACATTATCTGCTGCAAAGGCTTGACGAATTAGCTCTTCTTGGGAAGGAAGTTCATAAGATGGTTCTGGTACCGGTGGAATAACCCCATCTACCATTTGTTCCTCACTATCTGCATCACTGTTATCATCCAAATCCTTTAAAAGTTCCTGTAGCAGATGCATGCTCAAAAGTTAATGGCAGTAATCAATCAAAGAGATACAGCTGTAAATTTGCAAATGGAGAAAGTCATACTTGCACATTTGGATCCTGCACAACTGATTGCAGTGATGTGGAAGACTTCTTGGCATAGGCATTTGCGTCACTTCCATTCTTCATCTGAACCAGTTATAACACACTCATAAATTTAACACGGTAAAAAATGAAAGGCAAATATTCATCACAGAAATATATTTATAAAGGAAATGGTATCACTAATATCAAAGAATAAACAAAAAACACAAGCTAGAAATAACCTTTCTCCATGTTCCTGAAGCAAAAATGGAAACTTCCTGTGTGGCCTGGGGACCTGGATCTCGAACACTACCATCAAGGTTCTGTTGAACCAAAAGAAATGGCATATTTCAGGCTCATGGAACAAAATAGAGGTCTTCAAAAAAAGGACAGAACAAGGTCAAGCTCTATCACCTTGAGAGAAGGATCCGCATGATTTTCAGAATCTTCACGAAGTAAAACAGGAGAAGTGTTGGCACCTTTCATCAGTTCATTACTTTTGTATTTCCCGACAGTGGAAATACTGATGGGTTCCAAGTCATCTTCACTATCACTATCACCATAATAATTATCTGATCTAATCTTATTATCTGATTCAGTCTTCTTACTTGATTCTGGAGCCTCTTTTCCATTGAAAACCATTCTACCGCTGGAACGGCCTACTCTAGAACTTTTGATCCCACTGGAATCCCTCAATTGGTTTTGCCATGACTCATACTCTTGAAGAGCAAATCTAGCTTCTTCATCAGCTGCCTCTTTCTTTTTTTTAGACGCACGTTCCTATGACAAAACAAACCAAAAAGACCATTAACGTAAACACATACATGAAATATTTACAGTGTAAAAACCACAAGAATCATGGACTTGATAACTTTATTAGTCTATTACAGGCTATAGTTATGAGTCTTTCATTGTCACCTGGCCTTTAAATGCGTTCACAATATAATAATGCACAACACTTTTAAAATGAAACAGCGTGTAAACATCAAAACTTACCATGAAAGGTAAACTAAGGACTCCCGAGTTTGGGACTTCATTATCTTCATTTAACAGTTTCAGTGTCTTCTCCTTTGCTTTTTCTATCAACTTTGATGCCCTACCCTCATCGTCTGAGCTAACATCAATATCATCGTCATCACTATCATCATCACTGCTGGTGTCACTAGCTTTCATAGAATTATTTTTTCTTGTCAGCTGAGCATGCAGGTGCTGTTGTTCGGCTATAGCAGCTCGAGTACCATCATCTTGGACATCTATACCACGCTCTTTTATGTGCTTTGCCCACTTAGAGCTGCCGTCGTGCCTTCGAGTCATTCGTTCCTACATCAAATCAAAAAAGGGGAAAAAATCAAGACACTTCTTTCTTGCTGGTGGAATGTAGAACATATTTTGAGAAGTAAGGTATAAATGACCCAAGACAAGTTACAAGTTATCCGCCACCAATAAGGGGGTAACCAATTACCTTTGCTCGTTCATACTCTTGCTTCATTGCTAGTTCTTTAGAAGCCTCTGGATCTGTTTGACTTTGTAAAGAATTCGCCTTCAATTTATCTTTCTTCAACATACGATGATAAGTTTTCGATTTGATGTTCTTTACGTGTTTTGACTTCAACTCATGCCGGAACAGAAGGCTGCGCATTTTGGCGATTCGATTCTGGCGCTCCTTTTCATCTTCAGCAGACACCTACCAGGTATCAACATCGAGAAATAGTACAAGGAATACATAATCGAGTTTGGTGCAGGTATGTACAAATGTAATCAAAGAACATCAGGCTGCAAATTACTTTACTGACAGCGTTAACAAGAATATTTATCAATTATCTTAATCATGTCATATGATCCTAATCCCCAATTTTATAGCATAAGAAGACAAACACACCTTATTTAATTCAAGGAGCCTTGAACCATCTTTTCTGGCGCTCCTTTTCATCTTCAGCAGACACCTACCAGGTATCAACATCGAGAAATAGTACAAGGAATACATAATCGAGTTTGGTGCAGGTATGTACAAATGTAATCAAAGAACATCAGGCTGCAAATTACTTTACTGACAGCGTTAACAAGAATATTTATCAATTATCTTAATCATGTCATATGATCCTAATCCCCAATTTTATAGCATAAGAAGACAAACACACCTTATTTAATTCAAGGAGCCTTGAACCATCTTTTCTGTGAGCATCCATAGACGCTATTGTTCCCAGAGATGAAGGCCCTAGATCCCTATCAGCATCAAAGTATATGGTAGGTGCCTCCCTATTCCTCTTTACAATTGGCTCCCACTTTCTTAACTCTTCCTTTGATTTGTCATACGTTACCTTCCTCTCAAATCTTTCCTGCTCATGCTTCGGAAGTGGAGCCTGAATAGGTGCAGATTTCTTATCCAGAACTTGCACTCTCTTCCTAAGCTTGCTATACCCATGTTTCCCTTGTAGAGGGTCCAATACGTCTCCGATGCTAAGCACTCCTTCGCCGTCCAATACATCACGCGCAGGGTTATACACAGACTCCGGATACGCCTCAAAATTGTTCATCTTCCTCTTTCTCCCTGATATATTGACTGGAAATTTACTCATTATGTAAATGAAAAAAAATAAAATATATCTTGTTGTACAAAGAAATGAGTTCAGCTAAGTAAGCAAGCATTCTCTAACCTTGAGTAGTCTCACTCGGAGTTTCGATGATTCTTCTTCCATAATTTTCCTCCTTAACCTCACCCTTGGCCTCATTGTCATCATCTGATAACACATCTTCATCCTGCATAACATACAGGAAGCACATTTCAGAAATTTGAAAATAAATAAATAAACACACTACAATGCACAGTTGAATCAGATAGTGGCGAACCTCGAAATCCTCAGGTAACTCATAGTCGAGGTTATCGACGGGGTCGAAGCGGCGGTTCTTCTTGGACTCCTCCTCGGGGCGTCCCTCTTCGTACTCGTAGAGGTCCTGAGCCAAAGCCTCTTCGTCGGAAGCAAGCTCTTCGGTGGAGTCGGCGGTTCTAGGGTTTAAGCGATCGAGCTCCTTCCGCAGAGCGTTGGGCAAGCGAGGGCCTTTTCTTTCTGCCTTATCGCCGCCGCCCTTGCCTTTCTTGCTGCCGCTCTGTTGTCTCCTTCCGTCATCTCTGGTTTTTCGCTTCGTTTCTGCCATGGTTTATCGTCGCTGGTTTGATAGAGAGAGACGACGGCGTTCCCGCTTTGGTCTCTCTGCAGTGACGGTGAGCTGGGAAACCCTATCTCTCTTATAAAAATTGGAAAAAAAAATAAAAATTGATAAATCTTTACTTGACCCGTCAGGCCCAATAGGTGATTCGGATCCCCAAATCAAAGGTGGACTTGCCTTAGGCTGAATTTGTTAACGTGATTAATTGTTTTTTTTTTTTTTAAGAAATCAAGTTGATTGTATTGAAACTCAGGTCAGACATATCCTCCATCTACTGCCGACCAAGAGCAGATAAAAAGTTTGTGGAACAAACCACAACGATACATAGATTATGTCTAATCATTAAATATAATTTAAGCTCATTTATTAAAGCGAGTCTACTACCAATGCATGACAAAGCATTGTAATAGGCAAAGTTAATAAAAACTAGCCCTAGAGGCCAACCTACTCATTTTGAGGCCCGCGATGAGGCCCAGAGACAAGAAAGGAGTGAGCTGGCCCAGTCCAGACAAGTTTGGCGAGCTCAACAATCCAGCAGTGCCACCACAGCCGCTGCCATGACCATCGCAGTGAAAAGTTTCAGATGCAACTGTAGATTCAATTGCACATCTTGGATGACCCAGCCCAGGCCAATTCACACTAGCCATAAACGATGCCGAAAGCATCAACACCATCCACCAGAGCAGCAACCAGCCTCCTTTTTCCAGATCTACGTGCACAGCAAGAGGGGCTTTTACAGCCGAAAGATATACGTCAAACAAAACCCTTCGTTCGTTTGCTAGTCGGTCATTCACCACCAGGCTGGCTACCATCACACGATTTAACTCGAAACCATATGCACAACAACCCATCTGCACAACAACCAGCGTTTAGGGATCTCCTCTACCACCTCCATTAACAACAGCCCAAAGCCTGGTCTCACCTTCCCTGGCGTCCAATTCTCCTTGCACCCAGCCCGATAAGGACGGATCTTAAATAAACTCCATACCCATAGAGGAGCAGGCTTCCACCAATTCGTCCATCGATCATTGGACTCATCAACGAGTGTAATGCTATAAGAATATTGAGTAGTACCGTTTTGTGGGCAAAAAATTTTGTCTAATGTGTAGGTCGCCGAGATAGATCGACTTTGGAGTTTGGAGGGCCAAAAGACAATGGCTTAGGGTGGAGGCCAGGTTTAGCCGCCATGGCTGGTTTCCAAAGCCTTGGAGGCTAGGGTTTAGAGAGAGAGAACACATCTTTTTTTTGTCCTCATGGTTTAGGTTTAAAGAATGTTGATACGTGATTAGTTTATTTTAGCAACGACGATAAGATGAAAAGAAGCCACCATGTCGCAGCCTCTTAATGGTAGGATGAAATGTATGATTGAACCTATTTTCCAGTGAAAATTTAGCGAGAAATGTGATATTATTAGTAAATTATGTCTCTGCATAGGAGAGTAGCTAGTTGTACGCTCTTTACTAATTGGTCTGTGATAGAATACATAAGATTTACAGAGAGTCTTAAAATTATTTCTCTCATGGTTTATTATAAGTTGAGGTTTAAACTCTATCTCTCCCATCTCAAAGTGGTTATGATTTAAGAACAGCAGTTCACCCTATCTCAAATTAAGAAAACTAACCTTCAACACAAATGGACCAAATCAATGAAGTAACCGAGATAAGATATTAATTAATATGCTCTTATGCATTAGATCAATTTGTTTGAATCCTTTGAAGAATTGCCAAAGAGTAGAGGCGAACGAGGCGGGACCCTAAACTGAATAATACAACGGTTGAGTGCAGTACTATGCATCCTTGGATCATGAATCCATATAGAGACATGGGGCGCCAATTCGAGGTAGGCTGCTCATGAACTTAAATATTTCACCAATCAATACATCTATATTTCATGTTCCATTGGAGATGTTGTGTTGTAGTGATCTTGTTTAATGCGTTCATCAATGGGAGTGCTATAACCCTAAAATGTAATATAGTGCACTTGGGGCTTTGCGTGTTGGGTCAAAGCGTTTGAGTGTGGTATGCATACATCTTACACATTTGTACATGATCACAAACTAAAATCCATCCAAATGTAACCTTGCAATTCGAATCATAAAATTAGAATGAGATAACGCTTTTAACTTCTTTTTAGCGTTAAATGCTTGTTGTATTACTAATAAAAATGCCTGATGAATCACTTAATTAAAAAGGTGAAATTAGATCTCATTCTCGTCCTACTAGTTAAAGAAAACAATTGTTTATTCGAAATTACAAAAGGAAAAGTTTAGCACAAGGTTTAGGTTTGGATTCAAAGAGCAGATGCATACATGATCAAAATCCCACCTAATCCCAGACTCCATGTCAGGGAAGCTCAATCCAAAAAAGAGACAGAAAATTGAAATTCAATCATCCATCTTAGATCAGATAATCTTAGTATCTCTGATGACAAGGGAATAGTTCAATACCCGCAACAGTCATCTGTCCTAGTTACAAATTGAACCATCATAGTAAACTACATTTCAAAATTTTCTCCACACAACATATTCTTCATCAAGCAGCCCAAAAATTTCAGAAAAAGTACATGAAAGTAAAAACATCATGCTACTCACTATGCAATATGAAGCTCACAAATGCAAATAAGAGCAACGCAGAACTCCAGATTAACTAAAACACATGCAACTCCATCCACTACAGCCTAAATCAAAGACTTCCAGGACCCAATGCAGGAACTAAAACCCAGCTGATTCCCAAAACAAAAACAAAAATGTTGCTTCAAAAAAGTGTAATTATATGTACTTACAGATCATAATCGAAAGTCCAACCGCAACAATATGCAAAGAGATCCTCCTCAGTTTCTTGTTGTTCTTAACTATTTGTGGGAGGGAGACACAAGAAAGTATAAGACAGCCCAGCAAGAAACAACAAGAGGAAAGGAGGAGCAGAAGGAGAATCTAAAGAAGTGGGTTGGGTTCTGCTTTTTTCAAAAGCAAAAGGAAAAGCCTTCAAAATGGTAGCCCAATCCATAGTGGCGCGTGACCTATAATAGTACACCGGTACACCCTATATCTCTGTCTCAGATAAATATAGTCTTCTAATTGGACCGAATAAAAAACAAGGATAAAAGTCACTTACTAAAAGCCACAATAGGGAGACTGAGAGAGAGAGACACTAGGGTTTTAGAACTAGCAGTCAAAATTGAAGCTTGATCATCTGAAAATGGTGGTCGCGCTCAGATTAGGGTACCCAAAAGCTTGTTCCAGATTGTTCTTTTCATGGTGCAAAATTTTGGGTCTTGGAAATGTAAAACCTTCCAATATTTCACTTGAGGATCAGTTGCTTGAGAGAAGCATCAGCTCAGAGGCCTCAAACCAAGCCAGTTTGACATTCAGTTACCTCAGAAACTCGTGTGGGTTGTCCCCAGAAGAAGCAAAGTTGGCAGCCACAAAGTTGGAGCTGCAATCTCCAAAACGAGCAGACTCTGTTTTGGCTCTTTTGAGCAGCCATGGGTTATCTGAAACCCAGATCTCAAAGGCGGTCAGATCACACCCAAGAATCCTTGCAGCTGATCCTGAGAAGACCCTTTCCCCCAAGATTGAATTTTTCAGGTCTCTTGGGATTTCAAAGGCGGACCTTGCTAGAGTCTTGAGTTCCAATCCATATGTTTTGGCAAGAAGCTTGGAGAATCAGATTAAGCCATGTTATGAATTCCTCAGGACTTTGATGTCCGAGGAGAATGCTGTGAGGGTTTTGAAGCGCAGGTCTTATGTGTTCTTGGAGAATCAATCAAAGACTCTGTTACCCAATGTTGAGCTTTTGAGAGAGTTGGGTATGCCCAAATCATGCATTTCTCTGTTGGTTGCTCATGACGCTCACGTGTTGATGTACAAGCATGAGGACCTTGCTCGGCTTGTGGATGAGGTTAGGGGAATGGGTTTTGATCTGCAAAAGTGGAGTTTTGCTGCGGCAATGACAGCATTGTGTGGGAAGAGCAGTAGGGCCGCATGGAATCGAAATCGAGAGATTTATAAAAGGAGTTGGGGTTGGTCCGATGATGATGTTCTCACTGCTTTTAGGAAGTGCCCTCAGTGTATGATTTTGTCTGAGAAGAAACTTATGCAGGCAATGGATTTTCTGGTGAATAAGATGGAATGGTCTGCAGCATTGATCCCCAAATACCCTGTCGTTTTATGTTTCAGTTTGGAGGATAGGATCATCCCAAGGTGCTCCGTTATCCAAGTTTTGATGAAGAAAGGATTGGTGGGTGAAAAATTTAGCCTGGCTAGTGCTGTGTTGCCTGCAGAGAAGCAATTCATAGAGAGGTTTGTGACTAGATATCTCAGCGAAGTGCCTAAGCTGTTGAGCGTGTATGAAGGGAAACTTAATGTGCAGGATGTATGATTTTTTGGTAGCTTCGAGTTCTGATTTGTGTTTGATGCTGCAGTAACTGAATGGGTAGCGGCTAGTTTTGCACTGTAGTATGAGGTTAGGCCCTGTATTCCATCTTTACAATTCAGTTAATGTTACCAAATGGAGTCAACTTCTAAATGCTTTTCAGCTTTACATTGTGGTTTCCTTGTAGCTAACATGATTCTACATTTTCTTGCTACTTAGGTTTCCTCCTTGAGGAAGATTAGGATAAAATTGAGTACACCTTCATCAACTAATATATCAGAAGACCTTAACAAAATGCTAATGAGAACTAGGAATGCTGTAAAATGAAATTGGGTCTAGACCAACATTTATGTTTTGACAGGTCATTCAATTGTTGCCGGCAGTAACTTCATTTGTGTTTGCTGGGTCTCAAGTAGTGTTGTCTTCCCAAAATGACGAGTAAGGGATTGAATACAATTCCTTTGCCAACCAACCATGGCTTTTCAATCAGCGGCGCAACACACATTAGTAGGATACACAATAAGCGAGCAAGACAGTAGAGTAGAGTAGTGGGGGACGTACCAACCTGAACTGGTTCGAGTTAGAAGCGGAGGAGGTGGCGGTGCTGGCGGAAGAGGAAGACAGAATATCACGGAGCCGTCTGATCTGATTTTCGAGAGACGAGGCTGGTTTTAGACTCTTCGACTTTGATAAATTACGAAATGGACTCATTTTTAGAATGTACACACATTATTTGGTTTGATTTCAAATTAAACTTGCCACTCCCCGTGTGTCACGAGTTTAATGTTGTCATACTTTTGGTTAATTCTAATGAATACAGTATCATATGGAATTGCTATAAACTTTTAGACTTATGAGGGAAGGTAGAGTGTAGTGTGTTAGTATCTGGATACAGATAAACAGAAAATACTGTATGGATAAATGAGTTGGAAGACATCATCTTTCGGTTGTGAGGTATATAACTACTTGGTGTGTGCATTACAGTATGTACCACGTTTGGTTGTTTGCTCTAGCACTTTGATGTTTAATTAGGGTTTAGGCTTTGATGTTATAAGCTTCTTGTGTAAGCTCAACTCATGTCACCTATTTTGCTCTTACAGCTTTATCATCACTTCTTTCTTTCTCAGTCATTTGTGTCCGATCCTTTGATTTATATAAATCTGACCTCCCCGACACCTGCTCTTTCAAACTCACTGCGAAATAATATCTTGCAGTTCTTGGAGGTGATCCAAAACCCAAGCTGAAAAAGAGAAAGGGCTGAGAGAGGTGAAACCAGGATATGTTTATGATCACTGTAAGTCTGCTCTTTCTTTTGTCATAACTGGTGTCAACATCTTCTTCTTTATTTTTTCATCTTTTTTGTCTCTATTGAAATTGTAACTGTTACTCATGTTGATGCTTTGTGCTAGCATATGAAAATGGTTCTGGCTGCACTGGCGGAGGTGTGGGAAGGAATAGAGTGGCACTGAATCATTGATCTTTACTGGTAAAGGTCTCTTACAGTAAAAGTTGTAGATGTCATGTGTAGTTTAAAAGTCACTTTTACGTGAACAGTGTATTCGGAATGATTACCTTGATTCAGTAACTTTTAATTGACAAGAGCTCATTTCTTTTCAATGAATGTTTCTTTGCTTTCCAGTTGCTGCATGAGTTTCCTTGTATATGCACTCTTAAGATAACCCAGTTGATAAGCAACAATGAAATTACGTTGGAATAATCAGAATCAGGTTAACCATTTACATGCTTCTTACACCAACCGCACCATGTTGCTCTCTCTTTTGCTTTCTTTCACTTGTTGTGTCAACACTGTGGTGAGGTCCATGTTGGATGACGATGAAGAAGCATGTGAAATGCACTATATAGACTTGTAGCTGTTGTACAACAACTAGAGTCCACCGCCATTCTGTTTTCTATTTGGAAACCTTGTCGACCTATCCCTTTACAAAATACCACTCCATTATATCAAACTCTATCAGTACTAATCTAATCTTTTGGAAACTAATACCATGGGGACAGAATAATATCCAATCATCCATGATGGGGCAGGTATCCCCTGCCAGTTAATCAAACAAAAATATCAGTTCATACCATAAAGAAATCAGATTTAGTTGTATAGTGCATGTTACAGAAATATGCAATACAATAATACAAATTAAATTATAAATAAAACATGCAGTAACTTCATGAAAGAGGATTCATTCATTTATATTCTTTAGAGATTTTGTGTTAAAACTGACTTCTGTAAACTCATATGCAGCTAATAGTGGTGGTAATTGATCAAACTCATACATAGAAAGTCTTGTATTAAAGTAGTTTGGAAAATTGAGAAGTCATATATAAGAAAATATGTAGCAAGACTAGAAGGTTAGTAAAATCATCCAGAAGCAAATAGACTTGTTCCCATACAAGTGTGGGAATGGATTAAGGTGTAGAGGCAGGCGAATGCATTGACTAAAAACAAAACTAGGCCAATACATATTGACCATTTCTACGCACACCTTCCATGACTACTCAACTCGAGTAGTGCAGTGCAGGCTACCTGTGCACGCGCTGCTGCTATGTACGACGTACCGTACTCATTGACCACCCATTTTCTATTTTCTTTTTACCGCCCACCGCCCATGACTCCTCCTCCACTCCTTTATTATTCATCAGCTTTTACTACCCTCCAAAAACCGGCTTTACTGTTTGATCTCCTTATTCATCTTTGCCTCATGATAAAATTGGAACCTACAGAGAAGAAGAAGAGAATGGCATTGGAGACTTGGAGTAAATGATCAAACTTTCATGGTGGGTTTAGCGTTCACTCTTTATAGCTTTGTTTTGAAGCAAAAGCAAAAAGCAATAACAAGTGTTACTCTTTACATGTGTAGAATAAGTAATCAAAGAGAGGGAATCTTGTGACTTGTTAGCTTCATGGGTGGAATTGGAAGAAAGGCAGCATCAATACCACTATCGGAGTAATTGTATCGAAGGCAAGTACAGCACACAGAATAAGAAGAAGAAGAAGAAGAAGAAGAAGAGGTAAAGAGGTAAAGACGACAAAAGACAGGAGCTAGGAGGAGACCTGACTCGTATTTTACGTTTGAAGCTGTTCGTGGCGGATTCAGCACCCGGCGAACAGTCAGCACTTGGGGGTGGAGGAGGCGTGCTCCTCGCGTGTCTTCTGTGTGCTTAGGCGTGCCAGCACCCTTGGAGCGGTGCCACTCGACTGCGTGCGACCCCTGGCGAGTCTTCTCGTCTGCTCCCAATTGACTCTGACTTCCTGATCAAGCAACTGTTACGCGGGCGCTAACTAAGCCGGCGTACAGAACTCGAACAAGACCTGAATAGAACTCTCTAACAGGATTTTCTTCCCAACCCCCTAAGGATTGAGGATCTTACTCTGATCCGGAGAAGCAAAGCAGAGCTATACCAAGACCACGGGTGTGTCACCTGAGTGACGACTCGATTGCTACCGGAGTAGCGGACTGACTCGATTGGCTCAGCAACCGCTCGACACGAATACGAGACGTAGTCAATCGCAGGTGGAGGCAAATTGCGTGAGTCGCTCAGCAACCGCTCGACACGAATGCGAGATTGGATCGATCGCAGGTGGAGGCAGATTGCGTGAGTTGCTCCGGAGAGGCTTTGGCAAGTTAGCGGTGCGCTAGAACTTGTGTGTGTTTTTGTTTGGTTGAGAACCCTTCTCTAGTTGTAAAAGAGTTATATTTATATGGTTCCCGAAACCCTAGTGCATGATGATCCAGCCTGGCGGATTCCGAGCTTCATTAGGACTGTCTTTCCTTATTCTGCCTCCAATCTAATCGATTAAGAATCAATTGAGATCAGCCTTTCTCTTTGTTTAGGAAACTTCTTCGCCGTCAAATATCGTCTGGATCCGTACTCAATTAAAACCAGAGTAAACCAAATCGAGTCCAATACGAATCAAATACTGGTTCGGCAAAGAAATCTTTTCAAATGGATTGCTACCGCAACAATCCCTACTTATCCTAATTAGTATTTACACCTCATTTTATTAAGGAAATTTGTATATTGCGTACTCGGATTACTACAAAATAACCCCGATCTGATTAGGTAATAAATCAATATTCTCTTCCAAGTAATCTTTCCTGAATGAGGCGGGAAAACATAAATATCAGGTTCGGTTTAAACTTAAATCCCTCTGGGTCTCGGGCTAAAAGCCCAATTGAAATGAATTCCAATTGTGGCCAAACAGAAGCTACCAAAGCTTTTGACTTTTCACAACCCGACCACTTCTCTTTTCTTTACTTCTCGTCTCTGGAATGAATGAAACTCACAAAGACGCATAGAATAGAAAAGCAAACAATTTAAGTGAGCATTTGAGCTGCTGCGGAGTCAGCCAGAGAGGGACACGTATTAGAGGCGGCTGCCCCATCGCCACCGACTTGTTGCACTCACTCCCACACCCACCAATCAAATCCAAAATCAATCATCGGAGGAGCTCCGACGTTTCAAGCTTTCATCTCTGTTGGATTGATTGCTTGCTTGCTTGCTTGAGCTACCTCTTGGCTTTGCTTATATTCGCTTCTTTCTTTAGAGAGATAGAGTTGTTTGATTGATTGATTGTTGGATCTTGGAGATCATGGTTAGTGGTAATCTGTTCCATTGTCGAAAGAATTCATGGCCTCCCCAGGAGTATATTCCCAGAAACACTTTACAATTGGTATGCGACTCTTCTTCTTCTATCGTTATTTCTTTTACAATTCAATTTACTACATACATCAAGATCAAAACTTTGATTCTAATCAAGGCCCCCACTAGTATTGGATTTACCACGTATACCGGGGAATTGAATTACGAGATTAACTTTAATCATTCTTAATAGCCCATCTTGGTTGACTCATCAAAACTGAGCCAAGTTATAACTGTGATTACTGCAATGTGTATCAAAAAATTATCTATGAGGACTCATTGCAGCGAAACTCTTGTTGACTACAATAGAAATTTTCAAGCATGAGTAAACAACCCAGTTGCTTATCTAGCTCTAGATTATGCTGATTAGAACAATGCATATAAGTGGCTGTTAGCATCATCAGATTTTGGCTCATTGCTCTCTGTTTGTTATATCTGTTGATGAGATTCCTTATACTGTTCTCAAACTGATTCAGTTTCTTCTTCTCTATATAGTTTGATTTTGATAGTGCTGCCCCACCAGAACAAGCCTGGAGGAGGAAGTTAAACAGCCATGCTAACATTCTTAAAGAATTTAGTATTACATTTAGGGAAGCAATCAAGATGGTAAGTCATTTCCAGAGTCCATGACATTCTCATGTTTCAAATTTCTTCATTCTTCACACGGTCTTTTGGGTACCCGCACTGCCGGTTATTTTTTCTTTTTCTTCTCTCTATCTCTCTCTGATTACTGTATATTTTGAAATTCTAGATTAGGTTAGGTGTACGGTTGTGGTCATACGTCAGGGAAGAGGCTTCTCATGGGAGGGTAAGTTTTTTCAGCCTTCTAGATAGAGGTCATAATCTATACTATTTGTATTTTAATTGGAGGAATATGTATCTTTATTTTGTAACAATGCAGAAAGCACCTATTGATCCTTTCACACGAGGTATTTGCAAGCCATCTGCATCTCAAGGGGTTCCACTCGGAGGGATGGGGTATGGCTGTTCAGAGTGTCCTTAACTTCGTTGGAATGTTGTCTTTACTTAATTAATATCGATCGATGTTTGTATTGCAGAAGTGGCAGCATCTCACGAGGTTTTAGAGGCGAGTTCAGGCAATGGCAAATCATTCCGGGTGTATGTGATGGTTCTCCTGTCATGGCCAATCAATTTTCTGTAAAGCTCTACTCTTTTATCCGTCTACTTAGTACTTTCTGAAGATATATGTGCTACTCATCCGTTGTTATTATCTGCTGTTATAACTGCGGTTATTGAATTATTGATTTCTGTATAATCATTTGATTCTGGTTTTTTCCTTCTCTTTTCTATGCCTGTAGTTTACTTGTATGCTATTGATATCTAAAACATGGTATGAGAACTGCAATAGCACTCTACATTCAGAAAGACCTGATCTTTGCAACACATTTAAAAGGGACTAGACAAGGAATTTCTGCTTCATAAATTTGAACTCATGTATTTATGTACCAAGTGATCTGCTTGTTCACAGTTATTGCTTAATCTAGTATCATATAAAGATTATAAGGTCCTCTCGGATTTTAAAGAAGGTAGAACTTTGGGTGTCATGTGTGAGGGATGGTGTTGCAAATGTATAGTTCAATACGTTTATTTCTATACGAATGGTGGAGGGGAGTCT
Source organism: Potentilla sterilis (assembly GCA_963682095.1). Taxonomy (NCBI): domain Eukaryota; kingdom Viridiplantae; phylum Streptophyta; class Magnoliopsida; order Rosales; family Rosaceae; genus Potentilla; species Potentilla sterilis. The sequence goes on along the minus strand of OY821767.1, from coordinate 34,456,960 downwards.
GAACTAAGCGTTTGAGGAACTTCTGTGTTGTTATTTCATTGTAAGCTTTTAAAAAAAGTATAGGATAACAATATTAATAACTAAGTAATTGTCTCTTAGGAAGTAAATAGTTTTTTTTTCCTTTTGGATTTGAGTCGGTGATTTATTCCAGTAATGCTTAGTTATGCTGTGAAATTGCAGATCTTTATATCTAGAGATGGAGGGAGTAAAAGTTATGCATCAGTCTTGGCCCCAGGTCAACATGACGGAATAGGGTGAGAGATAGTTGTTTTGTGAGTTCTAAATTTACCCTTAGCAGTTTAGAATCACTGTATTTTTGGGATCCTGATGTAGTATGCTTGCAGAAAAGCTGGTGATCAGGGTATATCATCATGGGGCTGGAATCTGGGTGGTCAGCATTCCACATACCATGCTCTATTTCCAAGGGCATGGACTGTATATGATGGTATGGCTCTGTTTTTCTGCTTTAATGTACTGCACAGCATCGCATGTATTTATTCTCCTTTGAACTGCTGCTATAGTTCTGATGCTTGTTTATTTTAGGCGAACCTGATCCAGAATTGAAAATTTCTTGTCGGCAAATATCACCATTTATTCCTCATAATTATAGAGATAGTAGTCTACCGACAGCAGTTTTTGTTTACACGGTATGTTCATGATTCGGATACAATTAAATGAGAAAATCTTTGTTTCCTTACATTGACATGACATGAACCTAAGGATTATGTCACTAGGTTCAATAGGATTTTTATTAATTGGTCTTCTCATAAAACTCTTGTTTCTTATTTAGTTGGTGAACACTGGAAAAGAAAGAGCAAAAGTCAGCCTTCTGTTTACATGGGCGGTAAGATTTTTATCTTTGATTCCTTAATTCTGTCCAATGAATACATAGAATTTCAGAGTTCTTTAGATGTTTGGTGCTTACTGCTTTTCCTGGTATAGAATTCAATTGGAGGAATCTCACATTTGTCAGGAGACCACGTCAATGAACCATTTATGTAAGTACTCATGGTGCTTGTTTTCTGGTTATCATGGAACCGTATAAGTTTTGTTAACATATGCTAACTTACTTTTTTGCTTTTATAGAGGCGAAGATGGAGTCTCTGGTGTACTTCTTCATCACAAGTATGACGCTTGGTTTGCAGATTTCTATGCTGTTCAGTGTTTAAATAGGTTAAAAGGATCGTAAAGGTTTAAAGAACTTCCCTGAAAGAATGGACCATGAGGCAAAACAAGATGCTTCTGGATCAACTTACCAATTTAAGATATCAAGAAAATTAGATATCAAGTAAAAAAAAAAATTGATTAGTGGATATTCTCTCTAACTAACATTCAAGAAAAAAGTTAAAATTTTTGAAGATGTTATAGATTTAAAATAACTGTATGGTATCTGCCCAAGGCGCAAAAGGCTTGTTTGATAGTTTGGTCTAAAATTCATGCAAGGGAAACTGAATGCTTTTGCACATGTTGCCAGTTTGCGATGAGTTCTTACATTTAGCTCCATATCTTTGTGATGTCACAATAGCCAGTATAACAAACCAAATGTCACAATATCTAGTTCAGAATTTCCTTTTTCTCTTTTCCCTATTAAATTTGGCTTGTTCTTCTTTGTACTGTTATGAGTCATTTTGCAATGTCTCTTCATGGCCAATAAGTGAGGTGACTATGTTAAAGTTAGTATTTGGGGTCCCTGTAGTTCTGGTCAAATTGAAATTCATTGTTCTGAACCTTATATATGTACTTTGTTTGATCTGTAAAGTATATTTGACTGGCAGATTCTGTTTTGATTGTCCATTTGGTTCTTGTAGAATGGAAATAACTGAGACTGTAAAATCACCGGTTTTGTTTTTGCAAATTCTTTTTAAGGTCATAATCATTTGCTAACTCTGACTGTAGTATTAACTGTCTCCACGAACTATGTCTTTTTCCAGGACTGCAAAAGGGAGTCCACCTGTTACTTTTGCAGTAGCTGCATGTGAAACACAAAATGTAAGCGTCAGCGTTTTGCCATGTTTTGGTTTATCTGAAGGAAGTAGTGTTACAGCGAAAGAAATGTGGGACAAAATGGTGCAGGTATTATTCTCTGTGTGTTTCTTTATTGGTGCTACGTACCTGAAGTATCTTTGGTTACTAAACACTGTCTGCCTCATTTTGCTTTGAACATATAGTTGAGATGCCCTATGTAGAATATTTTGTCAATACAATGATCTCGTTGAATAAATTTAGATATCAAAAGTAACTCTTCTCAGTTTGAATGCACAACTTTTCATCATTATAAACGAGACTCTCTGTTTCTAACTTGGTGCCTTTATTTCATAAGGATGGACAATTTGATCATGAGAATTTCAATTTGGGACCGTGCATGTCTTCCTCACCTGGAGAGACACTCTGTGCTGCAGTTTCAGCTACTGCTTGGGTGGAACCCCAGGGGAAGTGCACTGTCGCCTTTGGTCTATCCTGGTCATCCCCAAAAGTAAAGTTTTTGAAAGGAAGCTCCTATCCAAGGTGAATTTCTTCTAACTATGCCCCTGCCCCCACCCCCCCACCAAAAAAAAAAAAAAAATGAACACCAATACAAGTAGATGTTTGGTTATTTAAGCTTGCAAATGTGTTGCAGGAGGTACACAAAATTCTATGGGACCTCTGAAAGGGCAGCTCAAGACTTGGTGCATGATGCCCTAACAAGTATGTGTGCCTGGTTTTGATATGTTTGATTTTCTATACCCAGCTGTTTTAGCATGATGAGATGTAGAATCATTATGATTCAAGAATCTAATCTGTTGACTTGGTGATGTGTATTTCAAGTTTAACAAATACTCGGTATCTTCTGAAATTAACAGATTATAAGCGATGGGAAGAAGATATTGAAAACTGGCAAAACCCTGTCCTCAAGGATGAAAATTTACCAGAATGGTAAGTATTTAGTAAAGCATAATAATGTGGTTATTCTTATTTATTTCTTTAAGTTATATCAGACAGAAAATTTGTGTCCTATGTAGGTGAATAAGTCCAAACTATGTAAAACATGTTGAGATTGATATATGTTTTGTGCATGCAACTTCTTTATACTGTACAAACGAAGTCCGTGTGCATGATGTAGAACAAATGCTGAGGAGAGCTGCATATCTCAAAGTTGAAGTTAGTTAGTCTTGCATCTCATTTTTAAGAGTAGTTTCGATGTCAGATACCTTTCTTGTGTTCAAGGTGAACATAGATTTCAAATCGACATCCCACAACTGTCTCCACTTAAGGAAATGGTCAATTCAACACCTTAAACTGTATTGAGCTTGATACAAACTGTAGGTTAGAACGCATCTTATGTTTCCACAGTGTGATAGTAACCTTACAAGTGCTGGAAGTATTGAAATTTAGAAATAAATAAATAAATATTGTAATTAGACAGCCAGAACGCATCTTATGTTTACTCAGTGTGATAGTAACCTTACAAGTGCTGGAAGTATTGAAATTTAGAAATAAATAAATATTGTAATTAGACAGCCAGAACCATCTCCATTACTTATAGAAAGCGCAACAACCAGAATGATTAATTAAAACTTTTGAGGTTTGTCTGCATTGGTTAATTGTCACTGAAAGAAAGTTAATGTTGTTTACAATACTTTCAGGTACAAGTTCACGTTGTTCAATGAGCTCTACTTTTTGGTCGCTGGTGGAACAGTCTGGATTGGTAGTCATTTGTCCCGATTTTCTTCTCTCAGTTTTTTGTTTTAGTTTTCAGAATGTTTGAAATTTCAAGTTTCGGACACAAGTCATATTGTCATTCCTCTGTCATGCACTTTTAAGTTATGCAGTCCTCGTCCTTTTGGCTTGATTTTTCCACAAAACTGACTGGTTCCCCTTATAATTATTAATGATTTTCGTGCAGATTCTCCCACACTTGAAAAAAACAAAAAAAAGAATCAAAGTCGATTAACAAATGGTGAGTATTCAAATAAAAAGGCCGCTGAACCTATTGTGAATGGCAAACAAGGCGCAGTGGTCGAGGATACAGCAACATTGGACCCACAAAAACACTATGAAGATGTCGGGAGGTTTCTTTATCTGGAAGGAGTTGAATACATCATGTGGAACACATATGACGTGCACTTCTATGCATCATTTGCTCTCCTCGACCTGTTTCCCAAAATTGAACTCAATATACAAAGGGACTTTGCAAAAGCAGTCTTATCTGAAGATGGAAGAAAAGTAAAGTTTCTGGCTGAGGGGAATTGGGGAATTCGTAAGGTTAGAGGAGCTGTCCCCCATGATTTGGGAACACATGATCCTTGGAATGAGATGAATGCTTACAATATTCATGATACTAGTAAGTGGAAGGATCTAAACCCGAAGTTTGTACTTCAGGTGTATAGAGATTTTGCTGCAACAGGGGATATGTCATTTGGAGTTGATGTCTGGCCTGCTGTTCGTGCAGCAATGGAATACATGGAACAATTTGATAGGGACAATGATGGTCTCATTGAGAATGATGGTTTCCCGGACCAGACATATGATGCTTGGACAGTTCATGGAGTAAGTGCTTACTGTGGTTGTTTGTGGCTTGCTGCACTTCAAGCTGCTGCAGCAATGGCCTTTCAACTAGGTGACAAGACCTTTGCTGAATGGTGCAAAACCAAATTTTTGAAGGCCAAACCAGCTTTTGAAGAAAAATTATGGAATGGCTCTTATTTTAACTATGATAGTGGATCTAGTAGTAACAGTAAATCTATACAAGCAGATCAACTGGCTGGACAGTGGTACACTGCATCCTCAGGCTTGCCTTCACTTTTTGATGATGTTAAAATCCAAAGTTCTTTGCAGAAAATCTTTGATTATAACGTCATGAAAGTTAAAGGAGGTAGGATGGGTGCCGTAAATGGAATGCACCCTAATGGAAGGGTAGATGAGTCTTGTATGCAGTCTCGTGAAATATGGACTGGTGTCACTTATGGAGTGGCTGCAACAATGATCCTTGCTGGAAAAGAGAAAGAGGCATTCACCACTGCGGAAGGAATTTTTATTGCCGGCTGGTCTGAAGAGGGCTACGGGTAAGTAAAACACACTCCCATTATATTTGCAGTAGTCCTAATCTTCTATTGATCATTCTTAATTTTATCGCAAAACCTATCTGCATCTGTTAACATTGTAATGATGATAGCAAAACAGATTATGGATACTTGCTTTCAAGTTGGATATCGGTCCATTTTAAGCAAACTTACCCAATGATATGGATGATAATTGTTACTGTTTGGAAATCAGTTTTCTTAAAGTCATATAAGATATTAAGGAATGGGCCCAGGATTTGTGTCCATGTTGACAGAACATGCACTAATGTGCTCTTCATGTCATGAATAAAATTATGTGCTAGGTTGAAGTCCAAGTTAACATGGAAAGTTAGGATAGGATTGAGAAGGATGATCTGTAACAACAGTAATTATTATTAAATATACATGCAAATATGAATTTGCTTAAAATAGAGAGAACAGAGTGGGAGAGCTAGTAAACTATAAGACTCAAAAGAATAGTGAGCCACCACTCCATGCAACATATGAAAGCTAATGATGTGGATGAGCAGTGGAGAATAGGGATGCCTCATGCATGCTGGGCAAGATTAGGTGAAATTATGTCTATTTCCCCTCTACCCATCACTTTATGCAAAAACCATACTGCTTTGGTGCACTTTTCTTACATTTTATGTCTGGAACTATGAGGCATATTAAAGTTGTATTTCTCGCAGTATTACTTCCACTGAGTATTTGTATCACCATTTTCATGCCCTCATCGACAGAAAACATTGTTAATGGTGGGCACTAAATGTTGAGTTGCTTTGATCTAACTACATTAATTGACATATTGTGTTATATAGATATGGGTTCCAGACTCCTGAGGGGTGGACGATGGATGGGCACTTCCGATCTCTAATATATATGAGGCCACTCTCTATATGGAGCATGCAGTGGGCATTATCAATGCCAAAGGCAATTCTTGAGGCTCCGAAGGCCAATATAATGGACAGAATCCATATTTCTTCTGTTAGTTCACGATCCTCCCACAGCGAAACAGGTGTGAGAAAGATTGCAACTAAGGCAAAGTGCTTCAATAATTCTGTGTTCAATTGTGCATGCTGATTGTAACAATGTGACTTTCTATATTGTAAAGTGTAGTAAATCGCTCAGTGGTTACTTGAACCCTCTTGCAGTGAAGTAATGATGCTGGGAGAGGTTTCGGGTAGTCTTCTAGAATGAGCTGACATAGGTAATAAGAGATCGACACTTGCAAGTTTATTTACATTATGTGAATCAGTCTTGCTTTGTCATTGGAACATTTTTGTACAAAATATCCGGCACATGTAGGAAATGATTAGTTTGAGTTGCCACTGAATTCTGGTATCTGCAAATTGAACTTGTTGATAGCTGAGTAGCCACACCAAGAATATTCTCAACTTATGATTCATGTAGCATAGTTTGATTCAAGCCTGTCTTACCCAAAGTTAAATTAGATTCTGAGGTATTATCTGGCAGTCCGGATAGGGAATGCTTTCATCTGTATTTGCATTTTCATCAAATGGATTACATTTTTTCATCTGTATTTGCATCTGTATTAGCAGCTTATCATGGTTGTGCGTCAAGGACCACGAAGTGTCACCTTTAAATATCTCTTTCTCCATTTCGTACTCTATGTTGTGCAGTAGTATCGATCATGGCACTTGACAATGGTCCTTATCATTCTTAACGTACGCTTCTTTAAAATATTGGTGGGTGATACGGAACGATCTCATGCCACTGACCCGTATCCCATTTCCAAAAGAGATAGTCCAAAACAGGAGTGAAAAGCACATGACAACTTCGTCTTATTGTTCTATTGATCTCCACCATACTTCCACTTTAAAGTTTAAACTTCTACTTTTGTTATCTTTTTAGAGTTGAACCATATGGTAGCTTGGAGCACGGTTTGAGAACGCTTCATGAAGTTCAATGAACTCCTGCTGGCCACATGATCAAGGTCGGCCACCAGATCTCCGGGCTCTAACAACTGCCCTGGAGATGCCAACCAACTTCAGTGCCTAAACTGACGCCACTGGCCCTTATAACAACACAAGCAAGTTTTCTTCTTGAAGGAAAGTTGTTGTTGTTGCTGTCCGAACCCCTAACAAGTAACAACATTTGTTGGAGATCAAGTCCTCAATTCTTTGTGGTGGCCTCAAAACACTTTTCTTTGTTTAATAAGGAGATGCAAATTCCAACTTTAATAGCTCCTTAGAGTATTTTCATTTATGGGCCACATCAGCATGTGACTTTTGCAAAATACTAGGGGCATGATTCATCCCACTAAAAACGTCCATGTTCAATGCCATCCCTCCACAAATATAGGAATTTCAATTACACATTTCGTGCCCAATTTGTTGTCCTTGATCATAGGTTTGTTGTTCTATTCCCCATCACTAGGTATACCTTCTACATCAGATTTTCCTTTAAATTGAAAATCTATAAGATAGAAAAATCAAAATCAAACAGAAACACCAATAGATATAAATAGGCGGATCCAACTAATTGTCATATTACAAGAAGTCTTATACTTTTGGAGACTGAAGCAAAACCACAACAGGAGGAAGAAGAAGAAGAAGAAGAAGAAGAAGAAACAGCAGCAGCTACCTCACTACCTGTAAGTACTCATCAGTCTTTCACCTCTCTGCTCCACCTACCTTTTTATTCTCTCTCTCTTTCTCAAACAAACCCACCATTCTCCATTGTTGTCTCTTTAAACCTTAAGCACCCACCACTGAAGCTTCAATTTGGATCGATCCCACCTCGTCTTTTCTCTAATTAACCCCAAAAGGTTTGAACTTTATCACTACGTTTACGTCGCTATGGTAAAAATCCAAGCTTTTGATCATCTTTATAGTTTATGGGAATTGGGAAGTAGATGTGTATTTCTATTGATAAGTAGAGGTGTATTTGGACTATGAGTTCATTTGATTCAGAAAATTTTCTTCTTCCTATCTCCAAAGTTTGATGCTTTTTTTTGCTTTATGTAATTTTTTTTTACTGTGGACACGATTTTTGATGATGTTATTGTGGTATTGCTGTGGAATTCAGGTCGATTTAGTGTGTAGAAATGGCGAGGAAGATGCTAATTGATGGTGAGCTGAGCAAACCAAATGAAGAGGAGATCCATTATGACTTCGACTTGTTTGTTATTGGGGCTGGAAGTGGTGGTGTTCGTGCCTCCCGATTTTCAGCTAATATGGGAGCTAAGGTAGATAACTCACCTTCTCTGCTCTTATGGAAGCGTGTCATATATAACATGGCTTCATTCAATCTTGTAGGTTGCCATATGTGAGCTTCCATTTCATCCTATCAGCTCTGAAGTGATTGGAGGAGTTGGTGGAACGTAAGTTTGTCACAACTCCTTACTTTGATCCCCTTGTTGGTGGTCTGTCACATTGATGTAATAAGTTGAAGTTGCTTATCATTTTATGTTGTGCACATTTTGTTTTTTTCAGATGTGTCATTCGTGGTTGTGTTCCCAAAAAGATTTTGGTATATGGAGCTGCTTTTGGCGGTGAAATTGAGGTGAGGATATGTTAATGTACTTTGCAAGTATTTTGGTTGGAACTGTTATTTCTTAGAATCCACTGGTGGACAAATATGCATGGCAATGAAGAAGGTGACTGGATAAATTCCTAACCTTTTAGATTTATTTGGTTTCAAATTTTTTCATTCAATGTAGTGACCAGATGTGTTTTTAAATTGTTACATTAAACTAGTTTCCCTATGAATTGACTTTATGATTAAGTAGGTGTTATTGGCTTTTTTCATAAAAGAAAATGTAAAGCTGCATAGATTGAATACTGTAAACTATCATCAGAGATAAGTTGAAGGTTGATTATCAATGAAAGAAGTAAGCCGTATACATCCTTCCTTTGAAGGAGCCCATTTAAGTTACACAATGCTTTAGCGTCCTATAGTGGTGAACCTTTACTAATTTGGTGACTTGTAGCGCATGGAATTGTAAAGTAGGGTAGGAGATCTTTAAATTCTACGAGACATCTCTCTGCAGTTCAGTTTAAGGGTTGATAAATAGATTGCTCAACTGATAAATAAAACATGTTAATGCTCGGTAATTTTCTATCGTTATTATCTATCCATCTGGAGTTAGAGCATCTATGAAAGAGTCTATCACCCCGTCACCCAGGAGCCTCCAAAGATACTTTCCTCATAAGTGGTGTTAGATGGTCTCATGAATGTGCTGTTTCTTACCTCCAAACTCATGTCTCTGATTGGTGATCATGAGGTGGATTTTATTTGAAAAAGATTTTGACATTTCAGCAAGTAAGAAGTGATCCATACAATTTAGTTGTTTATCAAACTGATTGCTGTATTGTTATCTAGCATCTGTTGCTTTTATATTCATGTGTTTGTCGCTTTATCATTAGAAACAATATCTGTTACTTGGTAAAAGAAATGGTCTGATTAAGGTCATTGTTTTATTATCGTAGGATGCAAAGAACTATGGGTGGGAAGTGAATGATAAAGTTGATTTCAACTGGAAGAAACTTTTGCAGAAAAAGGTTGGTTAGCATACCTTTTCGAGTTGTAAAATCTGTTCTACTTATTATTATGGACCTCTAATAACTTGATTTTTCTTTTTCATATGTATCATTTTCAAAAACAGACAGATGAAATAGTTCGATTAAATGGCATATACAAGCGCTTATTGTCAAATGCTGGGGTTAAATTGTTTGAAGGAGAGGGTAAGCTAGTTGGTCCCAATGAAGTTGAGGTGACACAGCTAGATGGCACTAAATTGAGCTATTCAGCAAAGCATATATTGATTGCAACTGGCAGTAGGGCTCAGCGACCTGGTATTCCTGGTGAGGTATATATTCTGGACTTTAATATGTTGAATGAGTGGTTTATGACGTGCAATATGTTTTATCAAAGGAGACAATTATTAAACTCTATCTCCCCTTGAATAGAAACGATACTTCATTGCTGACGGGAAAGAGGAAGTGCACAGCTGTCTGATATAAATATTGTAAATGACAAAATTTAAGAATGAACTTATGATTTTGAATGTTATGCATGCATTCATTCTATCTTTTTGAGTTCACATATTGGTTACAGATATATTTTACATATACAATGCTTTATATGAAATCCTAGCATAGTTCCATCACCAAACACTGACTGATTCTCATCTCCTCATTGATCCTCAATGTGATACCTTGTTTTCTTGAACAAACACAAAATTATTGAAAGCAACCGAGAAACTTGCACTTAGTTAAAAATTGAACTAAACAAGGTAGGTGATGGATTACTGGTCTTGATTATATTGGTAGCTCATTTGCAAATCAAGTAGAATGATTTCCTGAACTCGAGAAAATTAGAAAATGCCTGCAGTCATAAAAGTATGATGCTGCTAACATGCTATTATTGTTGGTTAACATTTATTGGCTTCTTTCTAATATTACTAATCTGATTTCTCTAGGAATTGGGTATAACATCTGATGAAGCATTGAGTTTGGAGGAGTTGCCTAAACGCGCCGTGGTGCTTGGGGGAGGGTTTGTCTCAATCTTTTCTTCCGTTGTGCTTGTTTGGTTTGATCCCTCGTAGGCATGTTCTTAATTTTGCTCCATCTCTTCTTATTAGATACATTGCGGTCGAGTTTGCTTCAATATGGCGTGGCATGGGTGCTTCTGTGGATCTTTTCTTCAGAAAGGAACTTCCATTAAGGTACATAGTTAGAATGGTTGTTGTTGTTGTTTCCGTTTGTGAATTCAGGCTCTTTGATTTGTGAACTTAGGCTCTTTGAGCTTTAAGGTGGAAATACGAAAATTAAAACTTTGATGTCCATTATTTTAATATTTGTTACAGCTGTGAGGTCCCGAAGCATTTCTGTGGGATTTAAGTTTCATATTAGTATTGTTATGTGCTCTTTAGACTCTTTAAAAGGATAGAGGTGCTCAATAGTTTGTGGGCTCCTTATGGGCTGCATTATCCTTGGATCTTCTGATGGAATGCTGATGTAGCCTAGTTTACTTGATTTGGTTTGGTACCTTGGTCTGTGTTGGAGTTGTTGGTGTTTTTCCAGTTCTCTTTATTAAGTAAATTGCTTACCGACTGTGCTGTCCAGCCATCTGATATATCTATTATAAATTTTAATTAAATTCAGTTTCCTATCAGAAAAAGGGTCTAATAATGTTGAACTATCATGTGGCATAAAAATGTAAGCACAGCTGCAAAAGTTAATTGCACTCTTCTGGAAAGAGAAAAAGTTACACGTCTGCATTTTCATGCCGTCTGCAATGGTTCCTGATCAAGATACTCAGAAGCAATAGTTTTTTATTGAAACTCCACTTACCTTGCATTTGATAGATTTGATGGCATTTTATGTTTGAGAAGCGAATTACTTTCTGAGTAAAAGCTTCCTGTACCATCTTACATATCTTTCTGAAGACACATAGCCTCTGTGATTCAATTATGTATGGCAATCTTCTATTACAGAGGTTTTGATGATGAAATGAGGGCAGTGGTTGCAAGGAATCTGGAAGGTAGGGGAATCGATTTACATCCGAGAACAAATTTGACACAGGTAATACAAATCATTGGAATGCTACTTCTACATTTATTTTTGTTGTTATTATTTCATGCTTGTATGGTTACATTTGGCCTGTTATTTGTCCTTGAACTAACGATTCTTTTGTTAATTCAGTTGATAAAGACGGACGACGGCATTAAAGTTATCACAGACCATGGTGAAGAGCTGATTGCGGACGTTGTACTCTTCGCCACTGGTAACTACTAATCTATATAGTTGATATACAACTAGTTGACGCACCATTAGATCAAGGTCATAATTGTTGGGATGCAGTTAATGGTTTCTGATTCATTCTGTTGACTTTGTTTAACATCTAGAGGATAAGCATGGGTGGCCACAGCTTTTATGAGTGTGGCACTTGGCGAATACAAATAATCATCATGAAACTTGTTTCCACTGGTTTTTCACTGTTTGAAAATGAAGCTCAGCATTTAATGTATCAAAGATTAGACTAATGACTCAGTATTTTATTAATATTTCAAATGTGAAGAATATGGAAGTGATTTTGTTAGATGTTTTTTTATTGATGATTTGGTTGTGTGACATTATTTTCAGTCCCTGAAAATCTCAATTATACAATTGTTACTACTCCTATGGTGCTACCACGTACTACCTTAGTAACATTGATCAAGACCTGTCAATAAATTTAATTTTAAAAGCAAAAATTTGTCTTTGTCAGTTGGTAACAGTAAATTACCTGTCGAATTAGGAAGCCGTCGAATTTATGGAGTAATATCATCCACACACACAGATTGGAGAAGATTTGAGTATCAAAAATATGATGATATGTTCACTATTTGGCATAAAAATGAAGCATTAGAGGTGAATGCTGTTATAATATTCTCTACTTGTGTCAATCTCAGGTCGGCTTCCCAATTCAAAGAGGTTAAACCTGGAAGCTGTGGGCGTGGAACTTGATTCAAAAAGAGCTGTGAAGGTGACAAGTTATCTCTTTCATATCATGCTAATTGTCATATGTTGTCACATCTTTGTATTTTTGAATTGGCTTTGTCTTTTTTTCTCTAGTGCTTTGGCATCTGAAGTTATTTGAATTAATGACTAATTCAGGTGTCGTAGTCTCATATGTCACAACTTGACAAGAATTTCCAAATCCTATATGCATATGTTGCTTCTTGTGTGGTTTTCTCTGGCCAATTGGTGGACCCTATTTTCATTCACAGGTTTTATCTCAGTCATTGTGTAATGGGTATGGGCTATTGATGGTTTAGTAAATGTCACTTCCAAACTCAACTTATTTGTGCCTCTCATTGTGTAATGTGAATACCCAGTAATATATGATATGAGTTAGGATTTGGACCTTCACATCATGCTGCCAATGGGATGTCTTAAAAGTATGATCCTGGGATGGGAAAATTTTAATGGGGGCTACATGGACCAGGTGGGGGCTTTCAGAAATTAGAGGATAGGGATTTGAGTTTGGTGATAGTAATTCTATCTGTCTTCTAGTTTTTCATTTTACGCTCTTTGTCTGATTTTTTTTTAGGCAAGCAACAACGCACTATAAGCCTTGACTCTCTCTCTCTCTCTCTCTCTCTCAGGTGGATGAGTATTCACGTACCAACATTCCTAGCATATGGGCTGTTGGTGATGTTACAAACCGGGCTAACCTTACCCCTGTTGCTCTAATGGAGGGAACATGCTTTGCAGTATGTAATTTATTCATTATGTTTACATTAACCTATGCTTTTTAATTGTTTTTTCCGTGAACATTTTGTTCCTAGCAAGGAGAGGGCTTCGTTCCGTTAATTCATGTATTATGTCCCCTACAGAAAACAGTTTTTGGTGGGGAGCCTAGCAAACCTGATTACAGAGATATACCTTGTGCGGTTTTTTGGTAACAGTTTCTCCTTTGAAAGAATTTTATTCTGCTTTTAAATGGTAACTCTTTTCTATGGTGAAGCTGGTAACAGAAACACAGTTAATACTTGTATGCAAGTCCAGTTGAATATGTGTAATCCTTCCTCATTATATCCTTGCCAGAGAGCTCTGCCTCACACCTTAAAGTTTCCACTAGAACTGGCGTTATGAATTAAATTATGTTAAATCATCGAATTAGCTTCTGGCATAGAATCATCTATAATTACCCCTTCAAAATGCAATTGCAGGAATCTAAAAATTTGCCATATAACTGTAACTAATTGTATAGCCGTATAAAGGACGTGTTAGGCTTCATTACTTGGTCAGATATTTTATGCATTTCTGGTATGCAGTGCCTTACATCCCAATATAAATAGTCATTCCTAAGCCAGAAAGGATTTGATAAGGTCTAATGATTTTACATGTATTTAAGTTGGAAGGCTGATGGACTTAAAAGGATTATTGAAACATGGATACCTATGAATCTAAATGTGACTGCTTCATAATTCAGGACTTCCTTTAAAATTTCTGTTTGGGTCATTTTGGGATGAATTTGATACCGTCATCTTCTGGGGACCCCACAACCTTTGTTTTTCACTTAGGAGGGTATATATTTAGTTGTAGGAAAACATAAGAAATTGGATTGTACAGTACCCTATCCATTAGGAGATTTTGATTCCTGAATTAAAATATTGTTAAAAAGATTGAGAGTCGGAATCATCATAGTATCAAAATGTTTTCTTCTTGGTTTTTTATATGATCTGTGCTGCATCGCCACAGAAGACACCAGTATTTAACGGTGACTCCAATAAATAATAGTATAGGATCTTTTTCTTTAATCATGTTAGACATCTCACATTCATTGAATGCACTTGGCGAGCAGTTGCTGGATACTTTCATCTGTGCTAAATGCTAAGGCAACTGATTTCTTTTGTTCGTGTATTCTTCTTTAAATTAGTTTTTTCTTATTTCCAGCATACCACCTCTATCTGTGGTGGGGCTTAGTGAAGAAGAAGCAATAGAGCAAGCCAACGGTGATGTATTAGTTTTCACGTCAACCTTCAATCCGATGAAGAATACTGTATCCGGGTAAGTACAGCATTATGAGGCCCCTCTCTAATCACTTGGTCTAGCAAAGAGATGCTATATTTGGACTTGATGCATGCCAATACAAAAGCTGGCTTGGAAATAATTTTGCTATTTGGTTTGCACATTGTCACCTCTTGAATCATGATAGTATGAATATAGACCCTTGTCATTATTGTGCTTGCGATCACTAGGATTACCATGAGACGTCAATTATCCATTTCACACATTGAAGTTTATCTTCAATTTACTAGCAATATTGAACATCTAATTTTATGTATCATGAAGTTCTTTTTGTAAGAGATGTGATCGTTTCCTTTGGTCTTCTAAGCATTGACTCAAATATATTTGTTGTAGACGACAAGAAAAGTCGGTTATGAAGCTTGTCGTTGATGCTGAGACGGATAAAGTTCTAGGGGCATCCATGTGTGGGCCAGATTCACCTGAGATTTTGCAGGTATGACTTTTTACCCTCGCCAATTGCTGTGTTGTAAGTGCTTACGTACCAGAATGTCATCTTTGACATGAGTAATCTGAGTCTGATTATTTTTTCTGTTTTGTAAAAAATGCTTTGTGTATGTTCAAATAGGGTAGAATTCCCTTTGTTATTTCCATATTCCACTTGTATCTATTGCAATAGAGTGCCCAAGGGTTTTAAAGACATGAAATACCTTGTTTGTACAAAATGAAGCTCCAACTTTTACTATGCCAGTGAGGTTATCTGTAATTTTTTTATGCTACTTCGGAACACATTTACCCATTTCCTTGTGATATTTTTAAACTCCCCACACAATTATATTGCATTGGATATCCTAAGGGCTTTAGAGTCGTCCTATGAGGTGAAGCTTAATGTTCACAGCTGATATTTGTAACTTGAGCCTCTACTGCTTCTGCTTTCTGTGTAGACTATAATACTATCATTTTCCTTCTAGTTTGACCATTGTTTTGGCCAGAGATTCACATAATATCGGGCATCTTACCATGTATTTCTTCCACAGGGCATTGCTGTTGCAGTGAAATGTGGAGCAACCAAGGCACAATTTGACAGTACAGTAAGTTGTACCTCTTCTTGGGTTATGATTCATTCATTTCTCGAGTTATACTTTCCAGATCACCAACCTCATGAAATTTTTGGCTCCCGAACTTTAGGGACTTTTTGAAGAAAATTATGTTGCTTATAGTGCCTGATACTATTGATAACTCCCTGATACTTCCTGCTTTGTGGGGGAAAAAAACATTTGAAACAGAGAGGGGATGTAATCCCCGATTTGGTTCATAAAAGAACAAGGAAATAAGGGGAGAAATGTGGAATTGTGGATATTGAAAATTAAATAATGTTGACCCTGCGAAGAGAGTTTGCCCCGATTTGGTACCTTATGGCTTTACTTGTCCTAAAAGCATTTTTAATGTGTGCAGGTTGGAATACACCCTTCTGCTGCAGAGGAATTTGTGACCATGCGTTCTGTGACCAGGCGTGTTGGTGCAGGTGGCAAACCAAAGACAAATCTATAAGGTGTCAAAACAGTAGGATGAAAGAGGATTAGTATACAAGATCTGGAGGAGACAGTCCTGTACTCCCAAGCTTAGGTAGTCCTTTTAAATTACCTTTAGGAATGGGAAATTGAAATTGGTTAATTTTGTCCAAATAAAAGCTTTACATTACTGAATAGTGAATAGAGCGAATACGTTATAAACTTATTAAGGTTTCATGAAGATACAGTTTCTTTCCATTTCTCAGCCCTGATGTGAATTCATGTAGTAGGCCACGTTTGATTACATGATATGATTTGTACTTCGATCAGTTTTATGATTGTATTCTCTGCTGCTATTTTCTATGAAATAAGCCTCTATTTTACTCTTCTTCACTACAACTGTGATCCTTTACATATGATTGATATGATGTGTCGTCGTCTGACGTCTGTGTTGAAAACGACCTTCCATCAAAATGGCGTCTTGTGTTCATATGACTGCTGGCCACAAAAGCTAGCTTCACCTCTCAAACTCTTCTATTTTTGATCGTGCTACTCCCCCAAATTCAACTATACTCACTTGTCAATTGTCATCACCGGTACCCTTCATTCCCAGCTAGTTGTGCTAGCCACAAAAGCTTCACCTCTCAAACTCTTCCCTTTTCTGTGGCGCTACTCCCCCAATTTCAACTCTACTACTCTCTTCTCATCACCCTTCACTCCCTGGCCATTGATGTCTCCAATCAACTACAACCAAATAATAGAAGTTGCAACTAATGGAAAGAAAATGGAGCTGTAGGTTCTATACCGTAAAGTT
Source organism: Potentilla sterilis (assembly GCA_963682095.1). Lineage (NCBI taxonomy): Eukaryota > Viridiplantae > Streptophyta > Magnoliopsida > Rosales > Rosaceae > Potentilla > Potentilla sterilis. The sequence goes on along the minus strand of OY821767.1, from coordinate 34,440,114 downwards.
TGAGCAAAAACAATATATAATACAGTAACACATTGACGGCCAAACTCGTCGCCTACATTTTTTCTCCACAAATTTGCAGGGACATTACACAGCTTTATATATGCATCATCAGTTGCTTATGAACTCCACAACTTTATGAGGCTGTCAATGGTTGATGCCAGGTCTATGCTTTTGATCATTTCTCACCATTATTCTACTGCACCTGTTATCTTCACGAGTCGAGTCATTGTTCCATTAATTTTCCCTAGTATGTGCTGAAACTAAATTAAATGGTGACTGCTCGGAAGGAACTTTGCTCAAAAGTTGTTCAATCGTCAATGAGGTATTGAGGTAGCAATTGAAGGATAGTCTTGGCTCGCAGTAATAAGCTTGCGCATACATCATAGAAATATGCTTGCAGCCCCTTCTGAACATGAAGAGGTGGACTATCACAAAGCAAATACCATTGTATAGCTATCAGTCCATTATCATGAGCTCCATGTTAGATTTATATGCTTCAGTGATCGTCATGATAAGTCTCGTGAAATTGCCTAGCCAGTGAAAATTGTTACACAATTTTCATATTTTCAAATTTAGGGTCATACAGGCATGATTGGCTAGATGTTCTTTGTTCAACTTTTATGTAATCTACAATTTAGAGATGCCAATACTTTTATCATTTATCTCTTTTCAATTTTCAAATTACACTTGCAACTATTGTACTAAATGGATGCACTATTAAACAACCAATTACATGCACTATAGCATAAAACTGTACATGTATGGAAGCCTATATCATATCTAGCCTACTCTTTCCCTCCACATACATCGCAAACTGTAAATCCAACACCTTCACAGTATGGACACTTTGCTCCTTCGTCTATCCATTCCAAGAACTGCTATACACAACGATAATATCAGAACCATTCGGATAATGCTTGAAAATAAAATTACTAAATTCCTCAGTTAACATGTGAAATCCTCTCACCTGTTCCTCAATGTTAGGTTCGCCAGTTCCATCACATTCTGCAACAAGAAATACAGCTAAGTTAATAAGGATATTAACTAATATAACTTCAAAACACGAGGTTGCAATTTATCAGAATAAATTACAAGCAACCGAAAACTTAAAATCTCAGGTTCAAGGAACTCATTATGAGTCAATGGCCATTGAAACCAGTTTTAGGTATTCTATATCTGCAGGTGTACAGATTTTTCAAAACAACACAATGGATGGTCCTTTTGATAGATTCCCAGTCACAAGTGTTAACTGCACAACTTATGAAAGTAGTGTTGGACTTAAAGTGGAAATATCAACATCAATCAGAATGTTATAATTGGTAAACTGATAGTCAATGACACTGAGATTCTGGCCATTCTAAGACTTGCATTCCAACAGGAAAAGGGGAGATTTCCATGGTGATGGCACCAGTTAAGACCTCAATGTGATTTTGCTAGAAATATGAGTTTTTCATATTTATAATACAGTGAGAACCATTTCTGTCATAGAGAAACCAAAAAAAGAAATTGAAGCTTCTCTAGGATATATTCAGACAGTACGTACCTGAGCACAATAAGCGACCCTCCCCACGGCAAGTAAGGCATTTTGTTGTGGTACCTGTTGTGCTGGTATCACTCCCTTTATTCTTGTTTAGTCTTGAAGGTTCTTCCCAGCGGTTTTCTCCTAGAAGAAAAACTCGATGGTAAGATTCATCTAGCTCTGCGGCATCTTCTTTCAATACTATTTGCTTCACCTCTGAAATTTCTGTTACAGATGTACCTGCAGCTCCATTTGCAACTTCCTGAAAACAGAACCCAATGAATCATAAATTGAATTACCAAACAACATATAGTAAAGTCATCAGGTTGCTAGCTAAAGGCAACTAAGAGAAGAAAAACCATCAGCCAATCACATCCAGCTCATGTAATAATAACTGAAATATAGTACACAATCAATTCCCCGAATCTGAACATCATTTTACTAGAAACCAATTAGAGAGCCAAATAAATGAAGTAATCCCAAGTAATTAATGTACACATACTTGACTTCAAGAAGTTTTGAGCATGCTATGTCTGGCAGTAGGAAGATGGCAGATTCACCCAGATTGTACATATCACAGATATACAATTTACACCTAATGGTACCCATTGAGAGCATGGAATATTGCACTGTCCTAATAGCCTGCTGCCACTGTTTTATGAAAAATGACCTACTGCTTGTTCCCAGTATATATCAGCCTCCGGGAAGGAAGCTAGATACCATTTGAAATTCCAAAAAATAGGTAAATCTATTGAACATGATAAGAATACAGCTCAGCATAGTGCCTTGTTGGAGAGTGGAACTGGATATTGTGGAAATAATATATGTAATATACTAACACCTAAAGTTGAAGATTATATGACCAAACTATGAATGTATAAACTATTTCCTCATATAGTTTCTATATGTTATAGCCTGGTGAAGTGACTGCCAGATGGAATGTTGTTCCCGCATTGGAGAAATAAGGTTTTTGTTAAGAGGTATGGGACTCCGGACTACTATTTTCATTGGTATTTAGTGAAACAAACTTTAACCAAGAAGACAAAGAGAAGTAATATAGTACATGAACAACACTCTTGAATCTACATGCAAGGTTTTACAGTTTACTCCACCTAATATGAATTGGTCTTCAATGGGTACTCAAAACTCTATCAGGAGTCAAGAAACCTCATGTGAGTCAATAGAATACAATTAGAGGTATAGGCACATTACTTGATTCCGTAGCTAGGATCGTGCTTTTGGTTGGTATTTTCAGTGATGAGTAGTTGCAATAACAGGTTAAAAGAACGCATATTCACAAGAAATGACAACTAATAAGTTTTTTTTGTCCCTACTATAGCATACTATTCTCTGCTACCTAAGTGATTGCTGAGAACTTAGCTAATAAACTCTACATTAATTACACTATTACTACTCGACTCCACAGGATGATATACTGGTTTTCACACTATTACCTAAGTGATTGCCGCTTATGTATGCACTGTATCCATGTCATATATGAATATCAAGGATCTGACAAACGAATCAATTCATATGAATCTTACAAACATATGTATCCTGAAACCTCATGATATCCGACATACCTTTGATTCAACAGTACCCTCAGTTTGTGGACCGTTATATAATCTTTCAAGAAGCTCTACAGTCATTATTCCATCTTCAGGGAGACCTATGGAGGCCTGCAAACAAGAAATTACCAATTAACCCCATGAGTTGTGTAGTCAAAGTGTCAAACAGCAATCCAAAACCAGCTTTTAACTAAAGATTTAATGTTCGACTGCAAAATTTATATTCCAACTTAAAAGTTCAAAACTTTATACTTGAACCATGCGCGCATACACAGATTGAAACTTGAATCTTACTTGCCAAGTCTTGATAGCCCGTTCTGTTCCGCTTGAGAAGTTGGAAAATTTCATGTCTTCTTCGCCCGAGTAAAATCCTGATTTCAGCAATGCTTCCTGTCCAACATCACCCAATTTAGAACAAGTTACAAATGCAACATATACAAGTCATCCCACTAACAATTAGCTCATCTTTCTAACTCACTACACCATGCATACATTACACACCATTACTTTCCTACTCCCCAACATGAGTTAGCACTAGTTCGGTTCATAAAATTTAGATATTCCCATGGTCAAAACAAAATACGAAAATCAATAAAACTCGCCTTTCAAAAGCAGACCTGCATTGCTCGAACGTGTTCGCCTTCTGATCCTTTTCGGATAGCCACGTGTTTCTTCTTCTTCTCCTCCTCCTTCTTCACTTCGGAAACAGTGAACACCTCCTTGACCTGATGGTCAGTTAACTCGAGAGGTCTGGAACTGGACCCCGTCTCGGCAATCTGGTTCTTCTCTTTCAACGACTGCAGCAGTCCGGCGATGTTGGAGATGTTGTCGGAGGAAGCACCGGACTGGAGAGCCTGGAGTTTGAGCTTGAGGTCGGCGATTTCGCGGAGGAGAGCATCGCGGTCACGCTCCCAGCGCTGCTCTTCACGGAGCCAACGCTGCTCCTCGCGCAGCCAGCGCTGCTCTTCGCGGAGCCAGCGGGAGTCTTCAGAGGTGGAACACAAGCAAATGTGGGATTTCAAGGAGAGAGTGGATGGGATGAGGGAGTAGAGCTTGTGGGGCGTGAGGTGGTTCAGACGAGGAGGTTGATAATGAGGGTGAAGAAACAGAGTCAGAGATGAACAAGACATTTGAGATACAAAGCTGAAGCTCAAACTGAAGCTCAAGTTGAAGCTTGCTATCAACTATAGAACAAGAAGAAGAAGAAGAAGATATGTAGTGGAGAGTGGATATCAAGTTGTCACTTGAGAATATTCAACTTCGAAACCACACATTTGGCAACACTTGGTAACCGCCATTTGCAACCGTCAATATATACCAACGGTCAATATGCTTTTCTCACTGTGGTAAAGGAAATAGGATCATCTCTAATCCAACAGCCCATAATTTTCCTATAAGGCCTCTCCACCGTCGGATTGAGGTCAGATCAGACAAAAAAAAAAAGACAGGAGAAGATCCTTGTCCGTGGTAAAGCCTCTAATCACCATCTACAAAATAATCACCATCTACAAAATTTGGTAATTCGCTTAGAAGCGTTGTTACCTCGACAAGTAAAAAGCATTAGGTACTTGCTCAACTTCTTGTAGCAAATCGGTTTCACCTGTAAATCAATTATCCTAGTTAAAAGAGGATTTTCTTTTTCTAACTAGTTCAATTTTCTTTTCTTGATGTGTTTAGCCAAGTCAAATTTTTGCAACCGGAGGAAGTAAACTGGTGTACCCTGTTTGATTAAGAAAGTCGGAGGGCAGCAATTAAACAGTTGGAACATGATAAATATTGAATCATTGTGTTTATTAAGAACCGAGATAGATACAATACACGTCCGAGTCTAGATTTGAATCCACCAAATACATTTGAAAGTTCAATCGTCTCAAAATTCCTAACGCTGTAACCCAAAGCATGTTTTACGTAAAAGAAACCATGTGATAAAAGCTAATTGCTGTTCCATGGACACATTTCCCAGTTCCACACCGCTAATGCATAATTGAGAGACAGACCCTCTGATTAGCAAGAGAAACCTGTACAAGCATCCAAGCCACAAAGTTAACTGAAGACATATCATAAGACCTCTATAAGAAGACATCATATTAGGTATAGGTACAGTCGCAACCTTGGCCTCTTCTGCCGCTTGAAACGCATGGATTAAATATTTCCTCCCATGCCTAGTCCAGCTTGACATTAGAGTACAGCAACGTATCCTTGGTAATTGGCATATTCACAAGGAAGCAGACCTACACACCAAAACGGAAATTCTTAAACACTACTTGACTGCAATTCAGCCCCAACACGCCAAAGGTTAATACTCTTACTACAGTACAGGATCAGTTCTAAAAATATATTTGAAAACTCAAAGTTCGATATTACACCCATTTATACCCTAGTGCACAAAAGACATTTGATTTGGCAAACATCTGAACTTTACCAAATCCCTACATCTGTTAAGTATCAAGTCAATGAAGATACTTTCAGTAGAATCAGTATGATAATTTTCCTCTTAGTTTGCATTTTATTGACGCAACTTATGCAAGTCAAGGCAAGTATGAAAAAAACAAAATGGTCCATGATTACTGCTCATTCTTGTTTTCCCTTGTAACTGAGACTTACCCCCAAGAGAGTTGAGATCAGAAGTATAATTCCTGTGATCCAAGCAAGTGTTCTTCTAACCAATAGCACTTCCACAATCGTTGTATTTAATGAGGTCTTTGTTTCTGCCAACCAACGAGCAGATGGTCGACTGGTATGCATCACATTCAACATCTTCCCTGACTCCACAGGTGCTACTTCATTGAAGAGGATAGCTCCAACAATTTCACCTGTGAAATTGTTGAATTCAATGACATTGAAAAATTCCAACCATTATATTTAATGAAGATACAAATACTTGACAATATTTAATATACAGAATCAAGAAATTTGAACTTTGACAAGCAATAGGTACTGGAAGGGGACAAGTGTAACAAAGAGAACACTTCTCTATCCTAAGCATAGGAAGTACATAACGCTGGAGAGCATAAGATGAACAAGATCATCCAAAATTACAATATGTATTACCTTTGTATGCATGTTCCAGTAAATCAAATATCTTTGTCATTGCAGCATCAAGTAGTTCCATCCCATGTTGAGCAACACCTTCAGATCCATACTGCTCTTCTAAAACCTATCATAATGTTATAAACTATTTATCAAGCTATGAAATAGTAGTCATTTAGAAGAATTCACCTTAAACACAACTGTATCGTGCATGTTAAGTGGCAATAGAGAAAGATGATGTAAATTTAAACTAATTTGGAAATTTTAGCAAACAGGAAACACTCAAACTAGAGCGTCTTCTTTCGCCGATCATTATTTCCGTTTCACTTCTGATTTTGGCTAGCAGATTGCCATTTTTTCTTTGTTCTGATGTGTTCTCATTTATTTTCTTCTGACTAATCTGGCCAGGGAGGGAGAGGGAGTTAATAATGGTTAAGAACTACTCCCTTGTAATAAAATTATTGGATATAAAGACAAGGGGGCTAGCACCAGGTTGTACTTCCTTACGTCTTGACCCCAGGATAACCAAATATATACATATGCACACCACAATAGCACCCTAGTCACTAAATCTTTAGACTTGATTTACACAGATCACAAGTACCATTGTCCTTATCTAAACTCTTAAACTACTAAGCGATAGAGTATAAGTCTCACTTCTACCAACAAGCACTTTGTAGAACATTTGTTATCATGCGTTGTAAACTTTAGAGTTACAAGAAATAATATAATAGAAGAAATCAACACCTTGATGCCATCAAAACTTCCTGTTAATAGCTCAGCTGGATTGTAGACACTACGCAACAAATCTTCATGCAATTCCATTGCCCTTCTAAAGTTGCGGATGAGAACCAAAAGGCTAGTTGTGAATTTCCTGTCTGCTTCCTGTATCCATATTCAATCCTCCGATATAAGTGGCCGAATAGTATTTACATATAATCAAGCACTAAACCATATGATATAGAATGCTAACAGAACCTTGGACATATGAAGCTTCAACTGATCACCATTGGCCAAGGGGAAGGTCAGCTCTCCGTTTAGCGATTCCAATGCATCAGCAACATATGATCCGCCCATCCAAGAGGCCTAAAAGAAATAAAGAGGAATAATAAGTTCATTTTCACGTAAACAAGGAGAAATATGAGATGAAGGGAAGAAGAATGACTTACAAAATCGCTGATTTCATTGTCGGTATACTCTGCCGATTGCTCGTCCAAAGAAAACACAGATACCTCACTTTCATCTGCAGTAATGCACATTGGGAACAAACTCATTTAATTCCACATGAGGAATAGTAACGACTATGAATTTTTCTGCCAGTCTATAAATCTAGAAAAGGATCACTTACCAGGAAGCTCAATATCAGCACTCTTCAAGCCAAGGTCAATCTTACTTTCATAAGCACTTTTAAACATGGAGTTTTGTTTGACAGCAAGAGTAGGATCTGCATGAATGAGAATTCCAACCAGTTATTAAGTGCAAAACAGATAAACAACACAGCATACCAATAGAATTCAAATACCAGCAGTTCCTCTGACTTGGAGCACGAAAACAGCGCGAGGCCTATTGAATGGATTGGGCACAAGAATCTCATTCAACTACCAAAACAAAACAACAATAAGAAAATCATCACAAGTTAGCAAATGGAGTAAGCAACTACTAAGCTATAAGTTAAAGCAGACCTTAGATGAACCAGCAGCTGAGAGTGAAGCAGGAGGTGCAAATCCAAGCAACACAGAAACCGCAGCACTGACTTCATGTAACGACATTGAGTCCGGCTGCGCAAGTCCAAATAGTATCAAACAAACAAACACATATTGCCTGCGAAAGTGTAAAAATCCATGGAAAGAGTCAAAATTGGGGGATAGAAACCACCTTGAAGACGACATCGTTAGAGGCCGGACTGCGAAGAAAACGATGAGTGGAGCTATCGATGAAGAAGACGGAAGCACTACTCTGGGCCTGGATCAAACCAATTTATTCAGATCCATAGATACACAGAGAGATAGAGATAGAGATAGAGAGAGAGAGAAACGAACCCTAGCTTGCGAGAAGAAGAAGAAGGAGGAGGCGGAAACTGTGAGCAAAACCAAGTAGACGAAACGTCCCAGCGAATCCATGGGAACGAGTTTGAGATAGAGAATGAGGATCTGATTGTGGTTCACAACCAGTTAAAAGATGGTTATCATGGTTTTTACTTTCCGTAAATAAAAACAAAACGACGTCGCTTTGAATTTTTTTTACCATTTTCTTTATACTGTACTAAGCGACGTCGTTTGTGTATATTATAAACCTAAACAAAACCGTCTCCTTCTGAGATTTCTTCTACTTTCAGTGCTTGATATCCGTCGCCGATTTTACCTTCCAAAGCTTCAGACTCAGGTTAGACTGGTTCCGTTTCTTGTTTTCGGAATTGATTCTAGGTATTCAACACTTGATTAGTGTTAAGAATTATGAATCAGGTTTTAGAAGTCTTCAAAGATCAAAGTATCAATCTTGCATATCTTAATTGAGTGAGTGATTAATGGGAGGAGCAATTTACTAAGGTAGTAATTCAAAGTTGCTTTCTTTCTTTTTAGATGGTCCATGTCAAGAAAATAACACTCCTTTTGAAGTTCTGGTGGATTACAGATTGATTTTAAATGAAGATTATATCTGATTATGAAGGCTTTATCTCTGTTTAGTACATCTGTTGTCCACCTATTTGTACATTCTCCTTTTTAGAGTGGCAACACATGGATTTTCGATGCCAAGGTTATTAGGTGAATGAGTCTCCTTTGAGTTTAGGATTGAGTTTAGGATTTTCAATGTGTATTAGAAAAAGGCTCTCCTAATGTCGAGCACCTCACATTTACACTAAGGTTGAGCTTGTGAGGTGCGCTGGAAATTGCAGGCCCTTGTTGTGTTATGCCCTTATCCCTGCTGCATCTAAAGTCAATTTGGTGGGGAGGTCAATGGATACTCCATTTTGTGTATTCTGGCTGAACTGTAACGGATTTTTCGGGCTTCAGTTGCTCTTTTCTAGCTTAAATATATGTTGATCCTATGGTTCTTAGTAAATTCCAGAACGAGCTTGAGTAAAATATCTGATATGGGGTTTTCACATCTTCTAGCCTACAATGATCAATCACATTTGGTCACCACAGGGCTTCGACCTACTCACATTCAAGTGAGAAAGTCAACCTCTGATCTGAAAGGTTGGTCAGTTTCAATCCTCTATATTAACTGCCACATCTTGCAGATTCAGCAGTTTAAGTCTAGAAATATCTAGGTACATCTGGTTCTCTGCCATTCAATTAAATTTGGAATTAGGTGTATATATTAGTGATTAGGGTTTTCAATTTTGTTATCATCGCCCGCAGTAAACCCTCTCTCTCCTTACTTCCTCATTTGTGAGTTGTAATGAAATGAAAAAACGTTAGGTGCATTGTAATCTCTTTCCGTGCCTTGTCCTCCATTTCCCCTTCGTTCTCTATCTCACACGTTTGTCCTAAAACAACAAACTATCGAGTTTCTTCAAGTTCTAAATTAAGTAAGTTTGTATCCATCTTAAGCTCACCACAACCCTACACAACAAGTAGCTGTTCTTTGTGTTTTTTGGGTTCTTTATCCTATCTTATTAGTTAATTATTGTTATTGTTACTGTTATTGTATGTCATTAGCTTCATATAATTATATATGCTGTCATTATTAAGCAATACCTCAGTGATTTATTATATTGTTTTTATTTGTTCGTACTACAAATTTCGCTGCCTATATATTGCATTAAAATTGATAACCTGGATACAATGTGTTCTTTTTCAGAATTAAACAATAAACTTCAAACTGAACAGACTTTTTTATTGGATTTTGGCTTAAAGCAACTATGGCTGAATTAAACTTGGGTATACTGATAGATGTTGTGGATGAAGAATGGATGAAAGACACTCTTCCTGATGATGGTATCATTTTCTTTTTTCCTTTTTTACTGTACCTACAAGTTCATTAAATTATAATCATGTTACTGCTTTTCAGTTCAATTCTTGAAAATATTCCGTTTGTTGCAGATCTTCCCCTGCCGCCAATGCTGGTTATAAGGACTGATGACACCGAGGATTCAAGTATATCTTTTTTTATTCTCAACACTTTTTTTCTTACAAAAAAAAATCATAACAGGCATACCAATATCATATGGAGAAACATATGAATTATAATTCATAAGACTAGTTTGAGTATCATTGGTTGTATTGCCGTGGCTTATGTTGTATTATCTCCAACTATAAGAAAACTAACTCAGGGCTAAATCCAGAGGATTTAAAGGGCTTTTCGACTTCAAGCACTTTTATTTAATCATTACTGGCAGTTTCAGAAAAGATTTTATTGTGTTTACTTATTTCTTCTTCCATTTCTTCCCAAATGTCCAGATCAGGAGACTCGCAAAGTTGATGGAGATAGCTGGCATGATCTTGCATTAGGTTCTTAATAAAGTTTCTGGTACAAAAATCTGTTGAAGTTGGTGCTTCGTTCAAACTAATTGAACATTTGTCGTATGGATATTTATGTTTCTGATTGGGTCATGGATGTCATATTGATTTGTTGGACCTGGGGTTTGGAGGATATGTTCCAACTTTCAGGAAAGATTGTGTAACACTAGATATGTATGTAGCTTTATGAGGCTGTGGTAACCGATTTTGTATGTAGTATCATTTTTCCTTCAAATTTGGATTATGTAGCATTATTGTTATGCCAGAAGATATTCCTAAACTTTACCATGGACACATCTCTTTTAAGTTTTAATGTGTAACCCTATAGTTTGTTTCATAGGCTTAGTTTGGGACAGCTTTTGAGACTGCTTTTGAGACTGCTTTAGCTTTTGGGATTAATGTATGGTGTTTGGTAAAGTTCCTAAAAGCTGCTTTTGGCCAAAATAGATTTCCCCAAAAGCTGAAATCAAAAAGCTAGGAAATAGAGCTTTGGAAAGCAGCTTTTGAAGAAATGGTGGTGCTAAGAAATATGATTGCACAAAGTCTAATGAATGCAATATAGTTGCAATATTAATAGACTCTAATATATTTTGTGTAATAGTTCCATTTGATTATGGTGGAAAATACTTTGTCTAATATTTTAGATGAATTTTGTTTAATATTTAAGAATTCTTCGTAAATCTTTTATTTGGTCCAAACAACTGGTCATACATTGCAAAAAATTATACCAAAATAATTGCACAAAACCGTAGTCTATAATTTAGAGAAGTAATATCCATTTTAATAAAACTTAAAATATTTAAGATTATTTTGATAATTTACACCCACTCAAAGTACTTTTTATTTAGAACTTACCAAACACAAAAAATTACTTTTCGTTCTCACAGTACTTTTGAACACAGTTTACCAAACACCTAAACTGCTTCCTCTCACAGCAAGTTCAAAAGCCATTTTACTCACAGCTGATTCAAAAGTCATTTTACCCACAGCACAGCTGTCCCAAACTAAGCCATAGAGTACTTTTAGTCGTTTCATATGGGTCAGTAGAATGCGAAGCCCTGCATGCCGGGACAGATATCTGATGAAAGATCAGTCTCGTTCTTTGAATTGAACACTCAGGGAGACACCACGTATTATCAACTTCCTGCCGTGAGGGATCTCCGATCCTTTCGGCACTGGAGCTAGTCTCTGGACTATACAAATGGCTCAAGACTGGTCTCAGAATCAGTTGAAGGTATTGATTTGTTGTCAAGACCATTTCTTCTGCTGTCGAACATCCAACTGCTCTTGCTCCATCATCATTTATGGTTCATATTTGATAACTTGTTGATCAACAAGGTGGAAATGTCCAGCAATGCCTTCGAATTTAGTAAAGTGCAAGGCTTGGCTATGTTTTGTACCATATTTGGAGACCCCGAAAAACAAAATTTGGATAAAAATCACAACAATTAGTTCTTGCAAGAGAGGACATACTATCAAAACTCCCAGCTTGAAAAGGTTCGAGGTAAGTGAAAGGGGGTACAATCTATATACATGGTACAAAGGATGATCTAGGCAAACCATTTAAGCTTGAAGATGGAAACAATAATCAATCTCCACTGGCACAACCCCGGCAGCCATAATGCACACTATAACCTTCTCCTCCCTCAGATGCTTGGGCACTCGCCAGACGCATGTGGTCGGAAAGTTGTGATCCTGAGGCTGCATGCACCGTTCATAACCCGGCTTCTTCCATGCATTTTGTAATCAGATTGTGTTCAGCATAACCTTCGTCCAGGAACAACTCATATAATTCTTTGGATTTTTCTTTTCTACGTACGATTGTGATGTAACGACTCTTTTGATGTGCCATAAGGTTTCACATGCATTTCCTTTTACCATCATGAGTATCATTTTCAGGTTCTCTCAACTTTGCTTGCAGTTCACAAAGAGTAGGCTCAGTTAGTTCCCAGGGTAGGTGACTCGATTAATCTTTACCTTCGGCATTTTCTACCTGGTAGTGGAGTGGAGATCGACGATGGCGTTGCAGAGAGAATTAAAGGAGTTAGCGTCGATCGGGAGTTGGCAAAATCTACCTTGCGTGGAATTTGATGGATGAGGAGCTCAACAACTGCAAGCTATTAGTTATCCCGTTAGCGAATAGCCAGTTAATTAAACATCATCTTTCCGATCTCTTTTGCCTTGGAATATATTCCACGACGCTAGATTGGTCGATCGGCATGTGGATAGTGAAGATTATTCTGGTTCGCAAGCTCATTGATAATTTGATGATCTTCAGTATGATGAGGAAACAACACTTTGGTACGTACGTAGAGAACACGAGCATCAACTTCAAATTACAATATAACAAGGCAATTTATACGGTATATATTAACTCATCATCTCTATGTAGACGAGCACAACTTGTCTCCATCCAAAAGCTTTCAGGATATGGCACTTAATTAGCTAGGGCTCTCACTTTGGATGCATGAATATGCGTAAAACTGTAAATGGGAAAAGGTAGGATCGTTGAAGCGAAGTAAGAGAAGGACTTGGCCAAGAGAAAGATATGTGCTCATTTTATGAGCTAGCTTGCTATTTGAGATAAATGACCACCCTTTCATTGACGCCACGAGCTAGGGTGTGTGTTAATACCTTTCATTAATTGTGCCCTAAATCCTAAATCATAAATTTAGTGTCATGCAGATGACAAAATCAAATGAATAGCTGAAATTAAATAATAGTTGTTGATTCACTTATATTTCGGTACGTTTGAACAATTTTCCATAATATTATACGACACGATTAATATTGGATAAATCACGCTCGATTCTCTTTGTTGAGTACGAGGGTAATAATTTCTCCTCTTCATATGAATTTCATGCGTCCTTTTCCTTTGTTGTGGGGATCGACCCGTCGAACAATTATAGAAAGTCCAATTAAAATTTATGATGGATGTCATAGCGGTAGTCATGAACCTAGCTCTTACGTACATATATAGTTATTCCGATAACTCTGACATCTACACATATCAGATTTTCAGTACACCGGCCACCACAAAGGAACACTCGATCATCTTCAGTTTAATTTAAATTGACAGTGCTAGATATTGGGGAAATTATAAGTACAATAACAATGCTAAGCTATTCGATCCCATGCAGAAGGATACACTCGTTTCTCGTCATTTGCACGAACTAGACATTCATGGATAGACCTAGCATGACTGAAGAGGAAATTAAGAAGAATAAGTTCCAAATTTTAAAAAACTAAATAGCTGAAGTAGCTAATTAAGTAATCATGCATACATGCAGCAGCAAATTAATTCATTCCTCTAATTTCTGCAGTTGGAGCAGAATCTCACGAGTTAATTACGTAGCTAGTGACCACCGCCACCTCCGAAACCAGCTCCACCACCGAAGCCACCACCACCACCGAAACCACCTCCTCCACCGCCACCAAACCCACCACCGCCGCCGCCACCAAGACCTCCTCCCCCACCTGCTCCACCACCAGCTCCAAATCCTCCTCCCGCACCTGCTCCACCACCAACTCCTCCACCTCCCCCAAACCCTCCCCCTCCACCAGCACCACCTCCAACACCTCCTCCAGCTCCGCCACCTGCACCACCTCCGAAGCCTCCCCCAGCACCACCGCCCGCTCCTCCTCCACCCCCAAGTCCACCTCCACCACCTAGACCCCCACCGTGGCCAAGTCCACCTCCACCACCTAGACCCCCACCGTGGCCAAGTCCACCTCCTCCACCAAGACCCCCACCATGTCCAAGTCCACCTCCACCACCTAGACCCCCACCATGTCCATGTCCAAGTCCACCACCACCACCTAGACCTCCACCATGTCCAAGTCCACCTCCACCACCTAAACCTCCACCAGCACCTCCGCCTAAACCACCTCCAGCACCACCTCCAAGACCACCACCAGCTCCTCCGCCTAAACCACCTCCTGCACCGCCACCTAGACCTCCACCGCCTCCTAACCCACCTCCACCACCTCCCCCTAGACCACCTCCGCCTCCAAGGCCACCACCACCTCCTAAGCCACCTCCGCCTCCTATGCCGCCGCCAAGTCCACCTCGAGGAAACCTTCTATTCTTAAACCCCTTCCTATAAATCCCATGCCCTAGGCCACCTCCTCCACCAATGCCTCCACCAATGCCTCCACCGAGGCCTCCTCCCTTGACAAAATGCGGGCGTGGGCGATTGAAAAACAAGTGCTTATCGTCCTTAACCTTCGGATCTTCATCACCCACAACCAAATCGCTCACAAGCAACACACACAGGAGAGCCAACACAACACAGCCAGCAGAAATATTGACCCTCATTGTTAACAACAAATGCAGAACTCACTAGTTTCAGTGCAGAAGCTAGTGCGAGGAGGTTAGAGTTTATATAGTGCAACGAGTAAGAGGCAGGTGAGATTAATTTATTAGGTTAAAATAAGTGGATTGAAAGAGATCGAGGTCCACTACTGGGTACAATAATATTGACCCAACTGTCACGCTTGAACGGAGTAAATGAATCTCATCTGCCATTGGGGTAGCAGGTAATAACTATAGTTATGTTTCCAACTGTCCTTCACCCTCCAACTCAAACATAGAGGCCCTCTGATTCTTCCTCTGCATTCGAATTGGGTTACTTGATGACACTGCATGTATATATTATATATGCCTCAATGGCTCGATCTTATCTCCCAGCTAGCTTCTCCTTCTTTCCCAACACTTTTCGCTTGCAGAATACAGAAGGGAGCTATCTAGGGTCAAGCATCTGCACCGGCGAGCAAGATGCCGAGCAAGAGCACGAGCAGCTGGTGGGGCCGGCCAAGGTGCTCGAGCAAGGTGCTCAAACAGCACGCACCGGGGTCGAAAACGGCGAGCAAGATGCCGAGCAGTCAACGAGTCAAACTGCTCGAGCGAAGGCTCGAGCAAAGTTTGCTCCGATGCTTGCTCGAGCAGCTGGTGGGGCCGGGCTCCGTTTTCTTTGGCTTTTCGGACGTTGGAGAGGCACAAAAGCTCGTGGCCGGCACGTTCGAGCACTAGCACGAACCGGAGGTGAAGCCGAGCGCCGCACTCGACGGTGGCCGTGGCTCCCGAGATTTGCCGCACCTCCCACATCAAGAAAATGCCCCTGAGACTGGTCCCAAATGAAAGAGCACCTTGAGCCCATCATTTTGGTGGGTGGCACGTCGGCTGGAGTGGCCGGACGGCGGCGAACGGAAGTCGGGAAGATACGGCAGAAAACGGCGGGAAAAAATGGGGAAGAAGATGAACAGTAACCTTTTTAAAATGAGCCAATGTCAGGATGCCACGTGGCAGTCTGACCGGTCAAAAAAAAAAGGGCAACTCAATCTGGGCCTTCCATTTCAATCTGAAATTTTGATCCGACGGTCAGAATTCAAAAACAACGGCTACAATTTGATCAGAACGGAAATAAACCAAAAAAATAGTAAAAAAATCCCAAAAATTTCAAAACTCTCCCAAAAATTTTCTTATAAATACTACTTCAATTTTTAATCAACTCACACCAATTTGTTCGAGAAATAAAAAATTTATTTATTAAGATGAAATAGAAATACATATTAAAATTAACACACATACTTAAATTGAACACAAGCTTAATATTTAAACTACCCCAAAAGGAAAACCTACCCCAACATAACAGATATCGTGGGCCTCGGGGGCGTTGCCCCCGAACCCCCATCGGGGGTCACGTTGCGCCCCCGAACCCCCATCGGGGGTAAACCAGGGCGCGTCGCCCCTGGACCCCGACTCGCTGACCGGGCAGCGAGATCCCCGCCTCTGTCAGCGCCACCAGATGACTAGTTCAAGGCATATACTAACGTGTCAATTATCTATTAATCGGAAAGCTTATCGAAAATCTTGGATAATATCGAGTCGATAATGATACGTGACACATTATTATTGGTGGTTAATCTATCCGGTAAAAAAAAATTTAATCATTTCACAACAAGACAAAACTGAGTTGCTCAAGCAAATTGTTAATGGGTGTGTGAAAAAATCGATTTGGGTAGAGCAAAATTTGATTTCCATTTGCTTGAGCAAAATTTGCTCCTGGGCCCACCAGGTGCTTGAGCAAGACGTTTTCATGGGTGCGGATGCTCTTATTGGAGCAACAATATATATTTCCAAGTTCGAGCTAGCTGGAAAATTGTCAAGTGAGGGATAGGTTGCTCACTCATTCTGATGAGACGTCTTTGCTGGCGCACCTCTTATAATATGTGAATGTGATGCTTTCATTCAATGAGTTACGGTATCAATATTAATGCTGCAACCACACTTACTATACCCTCTCATATATCTTGCGCCAGAAACAACTTCGATTATATTCATCCCTTTCTCTCTCTCTCTCTCTCTCTCTCTCTCTCTCAATGAATTCAAGAAATTTATTTGTGATTTTCATGGTAGATTGATCACATGCATCATTAACCAGTAGTCCACTACGTACTTAGCTAGGTTGTAATTAAGTTTTAAAACCGTTCAGCATTTAGTATAGATCCATAATTAAACACGTATTAGGGGATGATCATTTTGGTTGATCATCAGAAGAACTAAGATGAATCCATGATGCAAATTAACTTGAAGTAGAGGGCGATTGTATACTGTACACGTACATAGATGCCGGAGCATACCTTCGATCAGGGCCTCAGTCCTCACAGTGTTGAGATGCCGGCTATGTTCCACGGGGTTACAACTAAACATCATGATTTATAATCCTCCTCTCTAGTAGCTGGAGTACTGAAAGACGCGGCGGCCATCATCACCAGTGTCCCGGCGCGGCTGGATGGGCAATTTATCGATCCAGAGTTTTGAGGAGCCACGTACGTACACTATTAATGTTTCTACGTACGTAGATCCCAACATCTGTTTTACGTATACGTTGGTACCAGGTTCATGATCAGTTCATGACTTCTCTTCGGGCACTGGTAAACATGGGAGAAGTAGCTAAGATTGGTGGCAGCCTATAAGAGAATATATATTTATGTACGCACCTTGATTATATGGAATTATATGGACAACTAATATTTTAGAGTTGAATATTAAACTAATGAATTATCACAATAAACACATATTTGGCTAGTAAACACGTACATTCAGAGACTCCAGAGGAGCCAAATACAAGAGTCCCAAAGTTGGCAACAAGGGTGTTATGAAGAGGTCTAGTATTGCAAAGAATTGTTCTTTAGTGATTGTTGATGCACCCATTGAGGATGTTGAAGGGGGCAAATGTAGAGCTAGGGTGCTATTAGCTAGGAGAAAGCTAGGATTGATGATCAAGTATTGGATATTGGGAGCTGGATTCCGGTATTGTTTTTCACTGTTTTCTAAGAGAAATGTTGATATTGTTAAGGAAATAGCTCTTTTATCCTATAATTCTGTAAATGAGTTGACATTTTTAATTCCAAACCAAAAAAAGAGACTTCTCCAGTCAAAGGTTCCAAGGCTGAGCTTCGGTTAATGTTTCAAGTTGTGTCTTGTTCACTGTTTCAGTCACTCCCTAAAACATGGAAGTGATGGAACTGGACTTCTTAGTGATCACGATTCACTAACCCCCACACTCTCATCCCTCTCTCCATTTCTCACAATTCGTGCCGACCACTCTCCGTTAACAATTCCGGCAGCAAATGCTTTGATCACCGACGATCGTAGTTCCTGTCGCCTCTGATTCATCAATATCCTCATCCCCAGGTTTGGTTCCGATCAATGCAATCCTCGTGGACAATTTCATCATCAAATTTGAATTCTTTTATCTTTCTTTGAATTTTGATGGCAGAGTCTTAAATTTCTTGATTCTGGGCAGTTTGGCTTTGAACAAAATGGCGACGCAGAGTAATTGGGAAGCAGATAAGATGTAATCTACTTCACTGTGTTTAGATTCTCTTAAGTTAAGTTTATGGCGTTGGTTGGTTATGTGTTGAATTTGATAAATTTGATACCTTTTATAGGCTTGATGTATACATTTATGATTATCTAATGAAGAAAGAATTGCATGCCACTGCTAAGTCATTCATGACTGAAGGGAAGGTTGCGCCAGATCCAGTAGGTACTGAATTATTGATCCGTGGCAGAAAGATTCAACATTTACTTCTTGTTTATGCTTCTAGTTTACTTTAGCAATGTAATGTGATTATGCTGTTTTGGTTATTGCAATGAAATGGTTGGAGAGTAGAGAGTTTAATTGTTATGTATAATGTGCAGCCATTGATGCGCCTGGAGGGTTCCTTTTTGAATGGTGGTCTGTTTTCTGGGACATTTTTATTGCAAGGACAAATGATAAACATTCCGAGTCTGCAGCAGTTTATATAGAGGTGAAATTCTTTTAACTTGGATGGTATATATGTGGCGAGGCTTGTTGTTATTTTAGTGATCTTTTTAACTGCTCATATGTTGTTCATGTGCAGGCACAACAAATTAAAGCGAAAGAGCAACAACAGCTGCAAATGCAGCAGTTGCAGCTAATGCGCCAAGCTCAGTTGCAACGAAATCCCACTAATTCTCCCATTGGTGGTTCACTGAATTCACTGAGTTCTGAAGGAATGCTTGGGCAATCTACTGCTAGTGCATTGGCTGCAAAAATGTATGAGGAACGTATGAAACATCCAAATCAAATAGATTCAGAGGCGTCCCAACCACTCCTCGATGCTAGAGTGGCCCTGCTGAAATCAACAACAAACCATCCTGGGTAACACTTGAAGATCTTTATTTGTGTACAATTTTGTGATAGTTTTTTTTTTTTTTTTTTTTCAGTAGCTTATTTCTTCTCTTGGTTTCGCTTGCTAAAATAGTCAGTTCGTTCAAGGGAACCCTGGTAGTGTCAATGCGGCATTACAACAAATCCACACTCGAAGTCAACAGACCACTGTAATTACTCATTCAACTCTTTTGTTCCTTCCTCTCCTTTTTTTTTTTGTATTACAAAGTTTGTTTTTTTCTTTGTCTACAGGACATAAAGAGTGAAATTCACATGGGCGCCTCTCAGAGATCTTTGCCTGTGGATTCTTCAATTTATGCACAAGGAATGATGCAGCCAAAACCAGGAATAGGAAATGCAGGTATGATTCGCTGATCTTAAAATAATCTCAAAATTTTGAGAAAAGCTATATTATTTCATAGGATACGCAGTAGGAGATGAAGAACTACAGACGTTGTAGACTTTTTTTGTTTGCTTATCTCACTCTCCTACTTTGTTTGGTTCTCTCCTCATCATTCCAAACACCATTTTCCAATTCATGTGAGGTAGATGTGGTTGGTGTAGGACAAATCAAGGGAGGGTTCAGTAAGGTTAGGCTTCAAAGCTAAGATGATTTAGAATTAGAATAGTTTTTCGGGAAAGAGATTTTATTGCTACTGTAATTTCAGAGAACTTTCAAGATAACTCACTTCTAATATACTCAGTTCTAGTTTGGTGACTTTGGTCTAAGAGATGTAGTCTTATATATAGGTTTCAGATACATCCACCTTTGACACATAGAACACCAAAAGAAATATAAAGAGACCCTTGGAGTACTAAATGTAATTCAACTTGAAAATAGAAATAAGACTCATAAACCTCTACATTAATTCTTGTATCATGGAGACTTCATTGTGGACACAAACGACCCAAGTTTACTGCTATGGGATTAGTCTTGTGATTCCGAACCATCTCTTCTAACCAAGATGATAATACTTTAAAGTACGACTTGCCTTCTAATCAAGCCTTGGTACCGGCAGTATATAGTAGGCCAGGCTCTTGTTTAACTTGTCATGGTCCCCAAGTATTAACTCTGAACTAGACAACGCTCTTTTGTCTTATGTGAAACTGAGTTAACATGGAACATTTTATTTTGATTACTTTGTTAAAATGGAACATGCTTCTAGAAATGTTGACGAAGTCATATCTTTATGTTGTTTCATGTCACAGTAGATAATTTTTCTTCGTTTTCTAATTTTGATTGAAATAACGTTTTCTTCTATTCTTTTCTTTCATTTGAATACAGGTTTGAACCCAGGAGTAGGTGATCTTCCATTAAAGGGATGGCCCTTAACAGTGAGTTTGATTCTGCATCATGTGTCCTAGATACCATAAATATGAGTCAGCACTGATTCAAAACTGAGATGTCTTCCAATATATACAGGGCATTGACCAAATGCGGCCAGGTTTAGGTGCACAAGTTCAAAAACCTTTCCTGCAAGGTGCAACTCAGTTTCAGATCCTCTCACAGCAACAACAACTGTTAGCACAGGTTCAGACACAAGGCAATGTTGGTAGCACGCCTGGATATGGAGATATGAGGGGATTGCCGAGGGGAAATTTAAATGCTAAAGATATCCAACCTGTGATACACAATGGATCTATAGGTTCTCCTATGCAAACAACTACACAGGTAAGAGGTCATCCCATAATTCACCTGAAAAGTTTTAAGAGTATTCTGCTTCTGTTCTGTCAGCTTAGTCTCAATATCTGTAGTCTTCATGCCCTCTTCTCTTGCCTTCGATGCAGTTCATGGCTTATGCAACTACTGATATTTCGGGCCTCTTTTAAATACGAATCTAAATCCTATATAAGGCATATCTAATAGAATGAACATATAGTCTTTTGTTTGTTGTGCCAACAAAAGATGTGTGTTGTCATCCAACAAAGGCAGTCAATATTTGAGCATGATTAAAATCTGTACGAAATTTGGGTCCATATTAATTACTGGATGCCAGAGAGAGATGTGTGAAAACAATATTGAGATTAGGTTTTATGGACGGGGTTTCCTACAAATTGGGTACTTGAGCAATGATACATAGCAGGTTGAAATGATAGTTGTCATAAATCATAATGTTGATTTATGAAGAAGTGGACTTTTTGAAGGTTAGCGAAACCTAAGTGGAATTTGGAGTCGACGGTTAGAGAAATAGGAAAGAGAAGAAGGGGTATTCAAGACTTGCTTGCTTATAATTTCCTTTGGCATCAATCTAGGGCCAATTGATAAAAGAAGAACCTAAGAGAGACAAACTTTGCTAATAAATTTTCTCAGACTTGTTCTCCTTTGAGAAGACAGAAGTGCACTATTTATGTTTATGCAATAGTACCCTAATAGATAATAGGCTTGAAATTGACTGCTGAGCTGGAACAAAAAGCTAACACTGGTATGGAACCTGATGACAAATAACCCATTAAAAATCCTTTGAACATAGCGGTGATGTTTCTCTTAACTCATGTTGTGTTTCAACCAGATAAATATGCCACAGATGCAGCACTCTTCTTCTCAACAAATGGATCCTTTGCAGCCTCAGCATGTACAACAGGTTAGACTTCCTTTTGTGGAATAGTGGTCTCTTTTAATTGCCTTATTGCGAGAACTTAAAGAATTATTAATGGCCTTCACAAGAAAGAAAGAAACGAAAAATTGATAAACTTCATTTGTAGGGTATATATTTTGTCTGAGTTTATACATGAACCTCCTTATATTCTAGCAAGTCTACACACACAAAAAACCTCAACTATTATAAAATAAGGTAATGACTAATGGTTTGTTTATCACTCAAGAATAATCGCAAAAGGAAAGGACCTTCATCCTCTGGAGCTGCTACCAGTACCGGTACAGGAAATACAGTTGGTCCTTCATCTAATTCCCAACCTTCAACTCCATCCACTCATACCCCTGGAGATGGAATTTCTATGGCTGGAAATTTGCCGAATGCTAGCAATGTTCCGAAAAGTTTGATGATGTATGGCACAGATGGAACAGGTGGCCTTGCATCATCCACAAATCAGCTGGTATATATAATTTAATAGTTATAACTTTCTGATCTGCAGTGGAAGGATAATGGCTCAAATCCAACTTCTATTTCGTTTATGTAATATGGCTGCTTCATCAATTTTCAGTGATTTCTCCAAGTCACTCTTGAAAGTCCTTTTGTCTAAATTTTCAATTGCAGGAAGACATTGACCAGTTTGGAGATGTTGGTTCCCTAGAAGACAATGTGGAATCTTTTTTGTCACATGATGATGGAGATGGAAGGGATTTGTTTGGTACATTGAACCGGAACCCTGCACATTCTGCAGAAGCTTCGAAGGGTAATATATGACTCACGCTTTAAACAGTGTTACATTAATCCAAATGCCTGCAGCAATTATTTTTTCCCTTTCATCCCAGGTTTTTCCTTCAATGAAGTCGGTTCAATATGTAAAAGTAGTAGCAAAGTTGTCTGCTGTCACTTCTCTTCAGATGGGAAATTATTGGCCAGTGCTGGACATGACAAGAAGGTATAGTTTTATTCTAAGAAAATCATTTATTTGTGAAAATTGGTTTAATTACTTCTAAATTCTAATAATTGTTACCTGGCTAGAGTTTGGTATAATTTCAACAAACAGAAATAATAATCTAAATTATCTTTACCCAAAGGCAACAATTATATGACCAAATATGGTTAACTAATTTTCCATAAAAGGCTCTCTATACTTTTGGCTTCAGTTAACAGATACAACTAGAAATTTTACTAATGAAAACTTCTTTAGTAGTAAGAAAACAAATTATCAGATTATTATCTGTTTTTTGGTTCCATGTTAGTAGGTTGTTGTTTGGAATATGGAAACACTACAGACTGAAAGCACACCGGAGGATCACAGCTTGATAATTACTGATGTTCAATTTAGACCAAATTCAACTCAGTTGGCAACTTCATCATTTGACACAACTGTGCGACTTTGGGATGCTGCTGAAGTAAATTCTATGCTTCCATTGCTTTCTAATGTTGCCAATATTACCGTGAAATACTGTTTGTTGTTCTTCATGGTTCTTCACTTTTTCGTTCTTTTCACAATTGAAAACCTATATTGTGAGTGAAATATAGTTCTTCATGTTGGCTGAACATTATTTTCTCTGATTTCTGAAGTGTTTTGAGTTCATTATTGCAGCCAAACTATTGTTTACAGGCATATAAGGGACATACCTCGCATGTAATGTCACTTGATTTCCACCCTAAGAAGACTGACCTTTTCTGCTCATGTGATACGAACAATGAGATTCGCTTTTGGAATATTAATCAGTATTCATGCACTCGTGTTATTAAGGTTAACTTTTGGGCTGTACTTCATTCTCTGAAAGTTGCAAGTAATTCTGGTTTGTTTTTTTAGCTAAATCTTAGTCATATTATGATGCAGGGAGGTTCATCACAGGTGAGGTTCCAGCCAAGAATTGGAAAATTTATGGCTGCAGCATCTGGGAATCTTGTGTCAGTATTCGATGTTGAGAGTGAAATGCAGATACATTCACTGCAGGTACTGTTAGCTGCTCTTTATTTCACTAAGTTCTTAATGATTTCATTGATCTGTTTACCTGCAAAAAGTTGTTACTTATTAGACAACACAATATTTTGAACTTATACAGGGCCACTCCACAGAGGTGCACTCTCTTTGTTGGGATACAAATGGAGATTATTTGACTTCGGTCAGTCAAGAGTCTGTCAGAGTGTGGTCATTATCCACTTGGAAATGCATTCACGAGCTCAGTTCTAGTGGAAACATGTTCCATTCTTGTGTTTTCCATCCAAGCTACTCCACTCTCTTGGTCATCGGAGGCTACCAGGTGAGTTCTACTCTGTTTTGGTGATGTGAATGAAATTTGCTCACTAATTTAGTCTAGGTCTGAGATATCTCATATTCTTAAAATATCATATGGCCACTGTTTAATTGCCTCAAGTTATCATACCAAAACTAAACAAACTGAATGCGATTTATCGATCCAAATTATGTAAAATAAAGTGGAAAGTACCTATGCTGTTCCACATACATTTATGGAGGGATCATTTCTTTCAATCATCCAGACTAACTTGTTTTTTTATTTATGCTTGCAGTCAATGGAGCTCTGGAACATGGCTGAGAACAAGTGTATGACGGTTGCTGCTCATGACTGTGTAATATCAGCTTTGGCACAGTCACCAGTTACAGGGATGGTAGCTTCAGCGAGTCATGATAAATCCGTTAAAATCTGGAAATAAAGTTTGATGAATTTTTTGTTCAAATCCCGTGTTAGAAGTCTGCTATCATCTCAACTGTTTTTGTTTTTAGTAGTCTAACATTGAAATTCCTTTTTCTGTTTTTTGTTTTTGAGTGATACCATTGAGATTCATTACACTAAATTTAATATATACATTGACCGTTAATAAGAATGTTTCCCGTCCAAAATTTATATTATGTTACAATAATTATCTACACTCTATCGTCAGAAGTTTATAGCCCTTTCATTTCACTTATACTCGATTCGTTTTTTGAAAGATCATGTGTATTTCCGGAACCCGTGTTGAAGCCGATTGGGAGCCGCCAACCAAGGTACCCACACTCTGTTCCTTCCTTGGTTTGATTAATTATTATCGGAGATCCATCAATGGATACTCCGCTATTGCGGCACCCTTGACGGACCTCTTGAAGAAAAACAAGACGTGGGAGTGGACGGACGGATACCAGCATGCCTTCGAAGAGTTGAAGAATGCATTGATGGAGAAACCAGTGCTAAGGTTGTCAGACCTTAGCAAGCCATTCGAGGTACACACCGATGCGTTCGACTTTGTTATTGGTGGTGTACTTATGCAAGAGGGACATCCGATAGCATACGAAAGTCGCAAACTTAATCACTCCGAGAGGCGGTACTCCGCACATGAGAAGGAGATGACGGCAGTGGTGCATTGCTTGCGCCCTTGGAGACATTACTTGCTTGGATCCCGCTTCATAGTCCGAACTGACAATGTCGCCACTAGCTACTTCCAAACGCAACAGAAACTCACTCTCAAGCAAGCTAGATGACAGGAGCTCCTTGCCAAGTTCGACTACAAATTGGAGTACAACCAAGGAAAAAAGAACGTGGTTGCAGATGCCCTAAGCCGGAAAGCCGAGTTAGCACCCATCGTAATCACACCTCAAAGCACTCTCATAGGGAGAATCAAGGAGGTTTGACCCATGACTCCCAAGCCACGAACTTAGTGGAACTTGTCAAGAGTGGAAAGATAGGCAGTCCTAGCTCGAGGACGAGTTGCTTTTCACAATGAAGATGCGGCTGGGACAACTTGAGGAGGGAAGTACTAAGGGAGTGCCATGATTCCAAATAGAATGGACACCGCGACACTCATCGTACGTTAGCGTTGCTGAGCAACACCTATTTTTTGCCACACATGCGCGACACGTAGATTCATACGTGAAGACTTGTCTAGTGTGCCAATAAGACAAGGTGGAGCAAAGGCGTCCGGGAGGGTTGCTGGAACCCCTTCCCATTCCATCTAGACCGTGGGAGAGTCTAAGCATGGATTTCATCACCAATCTACATAAGTCTGATGGTTGTGGATCCATCTTTGTGGTGGTAGATCGGTTCACCAAATGTGTGACATTCATCCCGGCCCCTATAGAGTGTAATGCGGAGACGGCAACATGCTTATTCTTAAAGCACGTGGTGAAGTATTGGGGAGTTTCTAAGAGCATTGTTAGCAATTGAGATGCTCAATTGACTGGACGGAGCTCTTCAAACTACTCGGGGCAAAGCTGAACTTCTTTACGACCTTTCACCCACAGACTGATGGCAAACAGAGCGAGTAATTGCCTTGTTGGAGTTATACCTTCTAACACCAAGATTCATCCGGTGTTCCATGTAAGCCACTTGAAGCCATATCATGAGGATGCCGAGGCACTGTAACGAGGTAAAGTCTTAACGAGCTCCAGCTTGTATTATGGAGAAACTCGAGACCGGTTCACTTTCTAATTGGCTAATGACGCAACACAATTGGCTGCAGTGCTCACTTCCCAACTTTGCCATCTATTTGAAGCCTCAAATCGAGCTTCGTTTAAGTTTTAGCTTAATCCTTCGCTATGCAACCTAATAGCACAAAGAAATATCATATCTTTGCCGCCACCAAGGCTTTCAGTGACTCATTCATCATGCTTAAACAACAAATTATGTGCACAGAACCAATCACTTGAAACGACATTGGATAGTCATCTAAGCAAAGACAGGAGCTACGTAAGAGATACATGAGCTAATTTGAACTTAAAATTTGAAACCTGAAATGGTGTAGATGTTATATATTAAACAATTGTCTATTGTATGAGTTCTAACTTCTAAATTGTGACTGATACATGACCTGACTACTTTGAGTTCTACTTTGATTATGGCAAAGCCATCAACCCCTTTGTCATAATGGCAGGTGACAATCCCTGTAACCAACGAACTGGTGATCATGCCACGGCTGATATTGAATCTTCATACAGTTCGTTCTCAGCCATAATCCAGCACTCCAATGACTGATGCAAGCGTATATTTGTAAAGAAAAAAATACATTAGTTTACTACATATACAATTCTTAATTTAATCAGAGCCAATGATTTATAAAATACAAGACGGATGTTATATTCACAAATTAATTTGGAAGAGCATGCTTGATGAATGATAGTACTTCTCCTTTTAAGACAAATGAAGTTGCTGCCGGCAACATTTGAATGACCTGTCAATACATAAATGTTGGTCTAGACCCAATATCATTTTACAGCATTCCTAGTTCTCATTAGCATTTTGTCAAGGTCTTCTGATATATTAGTTGATGACGGAGGAAACCTAAGTAGCAAGAAAATGTAGAATCATGTTAGCTACAAGGAAACCACAATGTAAAGCTGAAAAGCATGTAGAAGTTGACTCGATTTGGTAAAATCATACATCCTGCACATTAAGTTTCCCTTCATACACGCTCAACAGCTTAGGCACTTCGCTGAGATATCTAGTCACAAACCTCTTTATGAAATGCTTCTCTGCAGGCAACACAGCATAAGCCAGGCTAACCTTTTCACCCACCAGTCCTTTCTTCATCAAAACTTGGATAACGGAACACCTTGGGATGATCCTATCCTCCAAACTGAAACATAAAACGAGAGGGTATTTGGGGATCAATGCTGCAGACCATTCCATCTTATTCACCAGAAAATCCATTGCCTGCATAAGTTTCTTCTCAGACAAAATCATACACTGAGGGTACTTCATATAAGCAGAGAGAACATCATCATCGGACCAACCCCAACTCCTTTTATAAATCTCTCGATTTCGATTCCATGCGGCCCTACTGCTCTTCCCACACAATGCTCTCATTGCCACAGCAAAACTCCACTTTTGCGGATCAAAACCCATTCCCCTAACCTCATCCACAAGCTGAGCAAGGTCCTCATGCTTGTTCATCAACATGCGAGTGTCATGAGCAAGCAACAGAGAAATGCATGATTTGGGCATACCCAACTCTCTCAAAAGCTCAACATTGGGTAACACAGTCTTTGATTGATTCTGCAAGAACACATAAGACCTGCGCTTCAAAACCCTCACAGCATTCTCCTCGGAAATCAAAGTCCTGAGGAATTCATAACATGGCTTAATCTGATTCTCCAAGCTTCTTGTCAAAAGATATGGATTGAAACTCAAGACTCTAGCAAGGTCCACCTTTGAAATCCCAACAGACCTGAAAAATTCAATCTTGGGGGAAAGGGTCTTCTCAGGATCAGCTGCAAGGATTCTTGGGTATGATCTGACCGCCTTTGAGATCTGGGTTTCAGATAACCCATGGCTGCTCAAAAGAGCCAAAACAGAGTCTGCTCGTTTTGGAGATTGCAGCTCCAACTTTGTGGCTGCCAACTTTGCTTCTTCTGGGGACAACCCACACGAGTTTCTGAGGTAACTGAATGTCAAACTGGCTTGGTTTGAGGCTTCTGAGCTGATGCTTCTCTGAAGCAACTGATCCTCAAGTGAAATATTGGAAGGTTTTATATTTCCAAGACCCAAAATTTTGGTCCATGAAAAGAACAATCTGGAACAAGCTTTTGGGTACCCTAATCTGAGCGCGACCAGCATTTCAGATGATCAAGCTTCAATTTTGACTGCTAGTTCTAAAACCCTAGTGTCTCTCACTTTCTCCCTATTGTGGCTTTTAGTAAGTGACTTTTATCCTTTTTTTATTTATTTATCTGAGACAGAGATATAGGGTGTACTATTATATGTCACGCGCAATTTGTCACGCGCCACTGTGGATTGGGCTACCAACCTGGCAGTTGGAGCTGGGTCCGGAGTCAGTAGATGGGGCCGGCGCGTGAACCCAGTAGGGCGGGGACAGTGTTTCAATTTGCTACACTTTTTTTACAGGGAGAGTTACAATGATGATTATGAAGGTTAAAAGAAAAACTGGAGTGCAAAAGGGACCATTTTGAAGGCTTTTCCTTTTGCTTTTGAAAAAGCAGAACCCAACCCACTTCTTTAGATTCTTCTTCTGCTCCTTCTTTCCTCTTGTTGTTTCTTGCTGGGCTGTCTTATACTTTCTTGTGTCTCCCTCCCACATTTAGTTAAGAACAACAAGAAACTGAGGAGGATCTCTTTGCATATTGTTGTGGTTGGACTTTCTGTTATGATCTGTAAGTATTTATAATTACACTCTTTTGAAGCTACATTTTTATTTTTATTTTTATTTTTGTTTTGGGAATCAGCTGGGTTTTAGTTCCTGCATTGGGTCCTGGAAGTCTTTGATTTAGGCTGTAGTGGATGGAGTTGCATGTGTTTTAGTTAATCTGGAGTTCTGGGTTGCTCTTATTTGCATTTGTGAGCTTCATATTGCATAGTGAGTAGCATGATGTTTTTACTTTCATGTACTTTTTCTGAAATTTTTGGGCTGCTTGATGAAGAATATGTTGTGTGGAGAAAATTTTGAAATGTAGTTTACTATGATGGTTCAATTTGTAACTAGGACAGATGACTGTTGCGGGTATTGAACTATTCCCTTGTCATCAGAGATACTAAGATTATCTGATCTAAGATGGATGATTGAATTTCAATTTTCTGTCTCTTTTTTGGATTGAGCTTCCCTAACATAGTCTGGGAATAGGTGGGATTTGGATAATGTAGGCATCTGCTGTTTTGTACATTAAATGCTGTTGATGGCTCTTGTTAAGAAGATCTGATGTTTTATAATATTGTTGGGGTCTAAATTTGTTTTGGTTTCAACAGAGACTATAAACTGAAGCAATGACAAAGATAAGTCCTGAATTCCAAGAGAATATCACAACGGAGGGAGTTCTTTCAGTTTCAGCTGATGTCAGCTTCATTTCTAATGGTTTTCCAAAGTACAAACTAGGACCTGATTATGAGATACAGGATGAGCCGAAGGGTGATAGCAATGGTCCAACCTTAAAAGAGGTAGTTGAAGAAGAAACTACCAAACTGTCAGAGCAGCATCAACGTCTTTCAGTTCGTGACCTTGCCAGTAAATTTGACAAGAACTTGGCTGCTGCTGCTAAATTGTCTGAAGAGGTTTCCTATATTTTCATCAGTTTTTCATTCTCAATGTACTAATACTCATACAAATAGTAGAATGCTGACACGTTGCATTAACAGGCAAAAATTAGAGAAGTGGCTTCTTTGGAAGGACATGTTCTTTTGAAGAAGCTTAGAGATGCATTGGAATATTTGAGAGGGCTTTTAGCAGGGAGAAACAAGGAAGATGTGGAGGAAGCTATTTCTATGGTTAGTTTTCCATAAACTTTGGTTTTAAGTGCCTTGCTCATATTATCAGTCTACCCCTACATTGTGGGATGCGTATGATTTCACTCACTTCAACTATTACAATGCCTAAATAATTAGAGGCTAATTGTGACAAATTCTCTTGAATGTTTCATATTTCTTAAAAAACCAAAATGAGCAAAATATCTCGGTGACCAGATGGTGGTTCAGAGATCTTATGCTTATTTCAATTCCCTTGGGATAGATTGTGGTCCTCTCTTGAGTTTAAATACTTCAATCAGCCTTTCAATATTACATTGACAAGCGCCTAGATCACATCTCATTTGTGCTTTGCTCTTCTGATGTCCTTTTAACTTTTATCATGTATGCTTAAGAAGAACAATGATTTCTACTTTGAAACCACCCTTGAGTACAGCTTTTGGTTAGAACTATATTCCTGTCTTTGGTTTGTTTCCTCATGTTCTGAAACTACATAAAGTTTGTATGTGGACTAAATGATGAATAATGCTGCAATATGGTGAGTAAAATACACCTGATCCGGATCTGGACATGTGCATTGTAAATGTGTCACTCTGAGGTTTTTAAAGTGCTTCATTATTTGAAGCTTGGAACATAGAGAGAGCCATATGGCAGCAATTAGGATCGAAAGTGGGTGTACTTCAATCTTATGGTATATTTCTGTGACAGAGTCCAGATCTATCCTAGGAAGTTTTTTTAGAACATGTATGACAGGGCCTTCTTAGGGTTTGGTTTAACATCAAAACTAAGGTCATGCAATCCCACAGACAACAGAGGATCTAAACAATACAGCCTTTGGCTAGATTCTTGAGTGAGATGGTAAATTTATAATTCCAATTGCTTAATCAACAGCAATTCCTTCCTCTAAATTTTTCCCTCTTTCTCTCTGTGTGAATGAAAATGGTAGGAGAACATATTGTAACTACGTGAAAGTTTACAAGCTAATCTGGAAATACAATTTTACAGTATGAATTCTTGTATACCAATAACAAAATTACATTAAAATCCAACAGAGAAAACCTTTTTCTCTTCTGTCATGTTGTATACTCACACCATCCCCTGCTTTCTTTAGTGACTGGAGTACTTCTTTTCAATTGTTTAGTGTATCCACAGCTCTCTCTCTCCAGCAAATATAAATATATATATATATACAGTCCTTCTCGGCTACGGACGTCCGCACGCACTGTTCATGGTGCGGATGCGGCGTTTCCGGCCACCGGCGAGGCGGCGACGGCGTATCCGGCCGGTGGGTTTTGCTCGCCCCACGCCGGCGACCCCGTCTGTGCCGGCCCGAGGTCCATCGCCGGCCGGCAGCCGGCCGGAATCTGCAAAAATGAAAGAAAATGAACAGTACTGTTCATTTTCCTGCATTTTTGCATTTTTGGGCCGGCGACGGACCTCGGGCCGGCACAGAAAGGGTCGCCGGCGTGTGGGGAGCAAAGCCCACCGGCCGGATACGGCGTCGCCGCCTCGCCGGTGGCCGGAAACGCCGCATCCGCACCGTGCGGACGTCCGTAGCCGAAAAAAATTCTGTATATATATATATATATATATATTTTTTTTTTTGATGATGTAAACTGCTAATACCTTTGGTTTCTATCTTTTTGTTATTGTGTTTCTTTTTTTGTGTGAATTGGAATGTTAAACATATCCTTATGTCCTCTTTCATGCAGGTGGAAGCTTTGGCTGTTAAGTTGACTCAGAAGGAAGGAGAATTGATTCAGGACAAGTTTGAAGTGAAAAAGCTAGCCAGCTTTCTCAAACAGGTCCTTTGTGCCTTTTGGGATTTGCATATGTATTTTCTAGAATATCATTTCTGTAAGGATTTATTAGTAACTCTAATATAATATTAACTCTTGCATCTTAGAATTCTACAATCAAGCATTCAGATGGGAATGTGTTTTGATTGTGAACATGCATGTAACTAATAACCAGCTTCAGTTTCTTCCATTTGCACGTAAATTGGACCAGCTCACCGTTTAAATTATAATATTTCAAGTAACAAGAATTGCTTCTAACTTTGTTTGCATTTTCATATATAGACTTCTGAAGATGCTAAAAAGCTGGTTAACCAAGAGAAATCTTTTGCCTGTGCGGAAATTGAAAGTGCAAGGGGAATAGTCAAGAGAATTGGAGAGGCTCTTGAAGAGCAAAACAGAACTATAGAAGATCCTAAAAAACAGGTTCATATGAAGTCCATATAATTCTCTTTCTCACCATGTTATACATCTTTTATAGTGAGTGGAATTGGGATATCACATCAGAGAAAGTAGTGTCAAAAGCTTTACTGCTTTACCTTTAAATTCTACATTTAAGAAACTGGTGATTTCTTATGTTGTGTTCGGAAATCCAGGATGTGGAGGAGCTAGTTGAGGTGGTCCAGGAAGCTAGGAGAATTAAATTAATGCATCAGCCAAGCAAGGTGTTCTGCTATCTACTGAAGTTCAAGTTCTCTTTTTGACTTCTGGTTTATGCTTTCTTTTCTTAATTCTACTTGTCTGAACTAATACATGACTTTGTAAAGTGTAATGAAATCATGACATGTGGGTCTATAAAAGGAACATAATCTATAAGGTTAAACTAATAGTTAATAAAGCATATGCCTCACTTACATAATCTAATATTTCAGTTCACAAACTTTCTTATTTTTGGTATTGGAGCAGCTTTAGTAATGATAAACCATTAGAGTAACACTTCAAGCATACGTAGCGGCCTTCCCTGCTTTTATGAAGAATGTGTTTCCTAATTACTTAATTTGACAAAGTACAGATATCTGGAAGAATATGTAACTTTTGATGTCCCAAACTGTTTTTCTTTACAGTTGTCTTATTATTAGTAGTACACTACTAATTCGATTTTTTGTTGATCATCTTTATATGTTGCAAATTTTCTAGAACTGATAAAGTAGAATGATTTTGTTTTTCCCTTTAACATGGTAGACCTGCCTCTTTCTTTTCATTGCAACTCCATTGCAACACCTTCTACGTAATAAGTAATAAGGGAGTTAATTCTAGTCACACTAGCCAGCATGTTTAATTTTATATTTGGATTACATGACTAACCTTGGTGGAATAAAATTTAGGTCATGGATATGGAACATGAGCTTCGTGCATTACGAACACAGATTCGAGAGAAATGCATAGTTTCAGTGAAGCTTCAGAAAGAGGTCTGTACAATTTTTAGAGATTATCTTCTTCAGATATGTACTCAGTTATTTCATATTCTTTCTGATAAGCATGAATGGCTTCAATACTAATATTATCCAATTAAACCCTAGTAGTTATGATTTGGTTAAACTTGAACATTGAAGCCTTAAGTTTTAACAAATAACTCACAGCAGAACCAAATTGATGTTGGAGTCTGCTATAGAAATGGCAAGCTTCCCTCAGGAAATTAAAGAATACTATTTAGGAGACCTAAAGAGCCTGTACGAATTATATTGAGGGTTAAATCTTTAAATAGAATGATGGGGAAGAAAGATCCTCCAAAGTTGTCTTTTATTTGATATTGGTACCGTTTTGGATATCCACACAGGCAGAACTGTCATGACAAGTACTACAGGTCCTTTATCTGCATCTAGATTCTCTGCTAAGTTTTAGTGCTAAATATTTAATTTCTGGCTGCCAAATACTATCCTGGAAAGCTGGATGAAGACAACATTACGCATTGATGTTAATATTTCTGTTATGGGTTGAGGTCTCTGTACACGTTTCATATGTCTAATTATTTGTGATTATACCCTGATACAACTTTTCCTTTTCACTTAGTCAATATTTCTATTGTTTATGCAACTTCCAGAAATCCGGATGTTAATATTTTGTGCCTACCTTATTTCCCTATTCTTCCCAGCTGGCAATGAGCAAGAGGGAAGCTGAAAACAAATCTCGTGGATGTGCTATAGTCGGTTCTGAGACTCTAGGTTCATATCTACAAATCCAACCTTGCTCAGAAAATGCTCCACATCTTTCAAGCTGTTCAATCCAGTGGTATCGTGTTTCACCAGATGGCAGCTGGAATGAAGCTATTTCAGGTATTCATGCAACCATTGTATCAAATCTGGGTCCTGAGTCTAGGTTTGAGATATCTCATTCCAATACCCCGGTTATCAATTAAAACAGCCAGACATAATGTTTCTATCCCTTTAATGAGGCTGCATTTGCAGCATATGAGGGTCAGGTGGTTCTTCCCCACTGTTATGAAACTTTTTCTCCAACTGATGTATGACAAAATCAGCAATGAAATTTTAACTCTTCAAGTTTACGGGCCTATATGCTTGCCCTGTTGTGGTGTTGACTTGTTCTATGGAGAATGGTTACCTCCTTCCTTCTGATTTTCTGTAGTTGGTTCGCTTGTACAGGGTTTCTATAAAATAAATATGAAAATAATCAATATTATCTAAATCATGCTATAGTTTTTATTATATATATATAAAATGTCCAACTTATATTGCGTAATTCTAACTCATCAGGTGCCAATAAATTAAGTTATGCTCCAGAGCCTTTTGATGTTGGAAGAACTTTAGGTGCAGACATCATTTCCAATGGTCAAAAAGTGACAGTTATGACTGCTGGTCCAATTGATCCTGGTTGGTTTTTCTGTTTTACCTCGATTATTGTTTATGTGTACTTTACTTTTTCATTGTAATCTGAGTTGATCTCTTGACTTGCGCATCCGTAGTATTAGAGAAGATGAAACAAAAATCTAACTACTTTTAACAGCTGCAGGACTTGAAAGCTATATAGATACACTTCTGCGAAAATCTAACACGGAATTTCATGTAAGATCCTACTTCTTTCTTATATTTCATTGTTAGGTACATGATTATTCTTATTCAGCTAGAATAAGCACTTCATGGATACCCAAGTTAAGTCAAACAAAAGTTTCTTAGTTCTTTGGTCAGAGTGACGACTCCGAATGTCTTTTACGCTTTAATGCCCAAATGTATAATGTGGCAATGCCCAAAATATATTGGCGGTGATTTTCTAAGGGTTTGATCTTATTAGTATTTATTTTTGGAATCCAGCAAAAATTCAGCTTAAATCTTCAAGGCAATAAGAAAGTGAATTGTTGGATGTGTTTTGGTCATTGATTCAAGCCGATTTCCATCTCTTACTAATTCAGAATGATTAGCATTAATTTTTGCTAGCACATGCTTAAGGTTTTGATTCAAATCTTGCATGATATGTCATTTGTGTTGGAGAATAAACTAATAATTACTATTATGCAATGAGTTGTAATGGAAGAACAAGAGTACTAGCTTTTGCTTGTCCAATTTAGGGTTGGGTCATTCCTACATTTCTTATTGTACATGGGTTATCTTAGGGTGACACTTCTTTCAGTTCTTATGCAGCTTTATATCTGATGATTATTTCTGTAGGTTGTTATTTCACAAATGAATGGCCGTGATCATCCATCATGTTCTGTTCATGTATTTCATGTGGGGAAGATGAGGATGAAACTATGTAGAGGATGGATTACAAAGTCTAGAGAAATTTATTCGTCGTCGATGCAGGTAAGGGTCTTTCCGTTTTGATAACTACCACTTCTTTTTTGTTCACAATAAAAACTAAAACACAGATGACTGAAACATGATTTTGCATGATAATAGTTGGAAACATGATGCAATCTACCCTCTTTGCATAATTAGTCGCTATGGCATTAGTTTCAAAACAGAAGGGAATGTTTACGTTTACTCTTTCCTGTGTATAGCTATGTGGCGCTAGAGGTGATGTTGCTAATGTGGCCAAGGGAGTGTTTTGGCAACCAAGGAAGGGTCTGTCATTTGTATTAACTTTTGAAACGGAGCGAGATAGAAACGCGGCAATACTTCTTGCCAGGAAATATGCTCTTGATTGCAATGTGAGTTTTCTCGTCACTTAATATCGACTTCCCTTACCTACTGAAGTTGAATCCCTTAGCACGAAGTCTGATGTAGAAATATTCAATTGACAGGTCATGCTTGCTGGACCAGATGATAGAGTATAGAGGGTAAGCCAACTGAGTTTTGCAAATGTGTGCAATCCGGTCTAATAGCTTGAGTGTGTATTTGTGTGTGTGTGTGTGTGTGTGACTGCATGTGTGTGTATTCATATATCATGTATCGGGTCTCTACTAATTTGGGTTACATCATTTAGGCAGTGTTTTTTGTTTGCCTAATTAGCATCGAGTTGTAACAATATTCTTTTGTTTGTTGGTATCTGGTTGTAACAAGTTCTTTTCATCATTATTAATTGGTTCTTTTGTGGCTGATTTGCTTATAGATCTGTTTATTGCACTGATTTGGTTCTTAAGAGTAAATATGTATGTTTAGATGTCAAGTGTAGTTAAAAACTCATGTTAAACTGTACGTAATTCTGCTTTTTGCCTCGTCTACGTACACTACTGGTTCTAGCAGGAAGAAACAAACTATTCCAAACCCAATTGCAATTCCAGCAGATTTACCCATGTATTGTTGAAGCAAAGAAGAAGAAAATGCGGGCCAGGAACGAATCAAAGAAAGGAAAAAAAAAGGTCACCAAATGAGAAATCTCACTAAATGGACTTGGCGATTACAAAATAGAATAGCATTTCATTCATTGTGATCTCGTGAATACTGTAAAAAGAGAAAAGACTAATACTAGAGAAGGCTTTGGTATAGAAATGAATCTTCCTTTATCGGGGGAAAAGCTACTGCACCATTGTGGGAGTGAGGGTCTAGAACAACACTGTGACTCTTGGTAACAATGCTGAAAGTTTACCAGTTTAATTCCAAAATTCATTTCACTTGCATATATTGAAATTGGCTTTGACAATCAGTTGAGCACCTGTTGCAATATAAGACCTGTACTCATTTGCTGAATTTTCCTTTTGTTGGCAACTCCTGATCAATATCCTCCTAGCTGAACTATCCATTTATGAACAATGAAATATAAGGAGCAACACAACTCTATCTCCAAAACAAAAGAACCAAACAAATAAGCAAATTTTTCTACTCCTATTTCACGAGCCAACCAAAATTCTAAATTCCAAATAAACAAAATAACCACCTAGCAAATGTGTCCAAAGTGATGTAATTAGAAAACTAAAATGACAACAATAAACAAGCATGAATTTAGAATTCGCATAAACCAAATAATATCACTTGAATGCAACAGAATCAACTTATAATACAAGTACACCTTTCAAGAAGTTTTCATATAAGAGTAGAGGAATTGGAATAGAGAATGGGGATCTTTGCCAACATAATTGAGTGGAAAATGTAGTCAAATATCACAAAAATGAGAAAATAAAACCATAGCAATTGGTGCAGGCCTCTATATTTCAGACCCCAACATACAGCTCAAAAATAAGAACCATATATATCATAAATATATAACCTCATAACAGTCTTAAATTAGTCAGGAGATTGTCATCCTCCAATACCAATGATTCCATGACATCACATTGTACTGCATGACACTGCATTATATTACCACTGCAGCTAAATAGAACATAAAGACGTTACTTTGATGGAGATCCATTAGCCTTGACTACGGCATTGCTCCTGTCCAATACCCTGCAATAATCCAGAAAGTAGTGTTACTCAGACAATTGTCGGCTGCCCAAAATACAATTTAATGGAAACAAAACAACAGCATGCCACCCAAGAGAATTGAGGACTAAATTGGGAACCTTTAGCAACACTCATCAACAGCATGCCACCTAAGAGAATTAAGGACTAAATTGGGAACATTTAGCAACACTCATCTATACATCTTAGCTGATAACAAAAATAGATTAATTCTCACTAAAATTCAAACATAAATGCATATAGTAAATGTAAGACGAAGAACACCATTAGGTTTTTTTTTTTATTGAAACATCTTAGCAACTTAGTCTACAGCTTTTCTGTATAGAACACTATAAGGTGGAATTAACTAACAGACCTCTGGAAATTGAGCTTTCCAATCAGCAAATGTTGATTGGTAAGTTTTTTTCCTATCCAAATCAAGAAGATTTCATTGATGTAACGTTTTCAAGAGAATTTACATCTCAATTTTGACCCAAGACACAAACAACTTCAAAATCACTTTCATCATACATATTGCGCTCAAAATGGCAACAATGCCAAAACCAAAGTGTATAGTATGTAGGAGTATGGAAATAATCAATTTTTGCACCATAATCTATTTTCTAATCAAACCACTTATGTTCCAATCATCACTTCTCTAAGTCAGATACAAAAAAAAATCTCAAATTCCACATAACACAGAATTTGCAATCTCTGTGGCTTTTACAAAGTGTAGTAACTACCCATATACTACAATTTAAACACAGTTCCTTTCACATTAGAAAAGATAACCACCACCTCTAACAAATATCAGTCCGATTAAATTCACACAAAAAAAAACTGATGAAGATAGAAAAAAAAAAGTACCGAAATTCAAACAAAACTACATACGAGAATATCAGTAAAATATATTCTTAAAATTGTTACATACGAGACATGTACTAATTTGCTGAATTTTCCTTTTGTTGACAACTCCTAATCAATATCCTCTTAACTGAACTATCCATATATGAATAATGAAATATAAGGAGCAACACAACTCTATGTCTCCAAAACAAAAGAACTAAGCAAATAAGCAAATTTTTCTACTCCTATTTCACGAGCCAACCAAAATTCTAAATTCCAAATAAACAAAAGAACCACCTATCAAATGTGTCCAAAGTGACGTAATTAGAAAACTAAAATGACAACAATAAACAAGCATGAATTTAGAATTCGCATAAACCAAATGATATCACTTGAATGCAACGGAATCAACTTATAATACAAGTACACCTTTCAAGAAGTTTTCATATAAGAGTAGGGGAATTGGAATAGAGAGTGGAGATCTTTGCCAACATAATTGAGTGGAAAATGTAGTCAAATATCACAAAAATGAGAAAATAAAAACCATAGCAATTGGTGCAGGCCTCTATATTTCAGACCCCAACATACAACTCAAAAATAAGAACTATATATATCATAAATATATAACCCCATAACAGTCTTAAATTAGTCAGGAGATTGTCATCCTCCAATACCAATGATTCCATAACATCACATTGTACTGCATGACACTACATTATATTACCACTGCAGTTAAATAGAACATAAAGACGTTACTTTGATAGAGATCCATTAGCCTTGACTACGGCATTGCGCCTGTCCAATACCCTGCAATAATCCAGAAAGTAGTGTTACTCAGAAAATTGTCGGCTGCCCAAAATACAATTTAATGGAAAAAAAACAACAGCATGCCACCCAAGAGAATTGAGGACTAAATTGGGAACCTTTAGCAACACTCATCAACAGCATGCCACCTAAGAGAATTAAGGACTAAATTGGGAACATTTAGCAACACTCATCTATACATCTTAGCTGATAACAAAAATAGATTAATTCTCACTAAAATTCAAACATAAATGCATATAGTAAATGTAAGACGAAGAACACCATTAGGTTTTTTTTTATTGAAACATCTTAGCAACTTAGTCTACAGCTTTTCTGTATAGAACACCATTCGGTGGAATTAACTAACAGACCTCTGGAAATTGAGC
Source organism: Potentilla sterilis (assembly GCA_963682095.1). Lineage (NCBI taxonomy): Eukaryota > Viridiplantae > Streptophyta > Magnoliopsida > Rosales > Rosaceae > Potentilla > Potentilla sterilis. The sequence continues at coordinate 34,400,446 of OY821767.1, read as the reverse complement.
TTTCCAATAAGCAAATGTTGATTGGTAATTTTTTTTCCTATCCAAATCAATAAGATTTCATTGATGTAACGTTTTCAAGAGAATTTACATCTCAATTTTGACCCAAGACACAAACAACTTCAAAATCACTTTCATCATACATATTGCGCTCAAAATGGCAGCAATGCCAAAACCAAAGTGTATAGTATGTAGGAGTATGGAAATAATCAATTTTTGCAACATAATCTATTTTCTAATCAAACCACTTATGTTCCAATCATCACTTCTCTAAGTCAGATACAAAAAAAAGTCTCAAATTTCACATAACACATAATTTGCAATCTCTGTGGCTTTTACAAAGTGTAGTAACTACCCATATACTACAATTTAAACACAGTTCCTTTCACATTAGAAAAGATAACCACCACCTCTAACAAATATCAGTCCGATTAAATTCACAAAAAAAAAAAAAAAACTGATGAAGATAGAAAAAAAAAAGTACCAAAATTCAAACAAAACTACATATGAGAATATCAGTAAAATATATTCTTAAAATTGTTACATACGAGACGTGTACTAATTAGCTGAATTTTCCTTTTGTTGACAACTCCTAATTAATATCCTCCTAGCTGAACTATCCATATATGAATAATGAAATATAAGGAGCAACACAACTCTATGTCTCCAACAAAAGAACCAAACAAATAAGCAAATTTTTCTACTCCTATTTCACAAGCCAACCAAAATTCTAAATTCCATTAACATCACATTGCATTACATGACACTACATTATATTACCACTGCAGCTAAATAGAACATAGAGACGTTATTTTGATGGAGTTACTTTGATGGAGATCCACTAGCCTTGACTAAGGCATTGTGCCTGTCCAATACCCTGCTATAATTTAGAAAGTAGTGTTACTCAGACAATTGTCGGCTGCCCAAAATACAATTTAATGGAAACAAAACAACAACATGCCACCCAAGAGAATTGAAGACTAAATTAGGAACCTTTAGCAATACTCATCAACAGCATGCCACCAAAGAGAATTGAGGACTAAATTGGGAACATTTAGCAACACTTATCTATACATCTTAGCTGATAACAAAAATAGATCAATTCTCACTGAAATTCAAACATAAATGCATATAGTAAATGTAAGACGAAGAACACCATTAGTTTTTTTATTTTATTGAAACATCTTAGCAACTTAGTCTACAGTTTTTCTGTATAGAACACCATTCGGTGGAATTAACTAACAGACCTCTGGAAATTGAGCTTTCTAATCAGCAAATGTTAATTGGTAATTTTTTTTTCCTATCCAAATCAAGAAGATTTCATTGATGTAACGTTTTCAAGAGAATATCACTAAGAAGTTATGAAAAAGGGACACACCATATATACTGTTGTTCGCGTATTGCGTGTCGAGCACGTATCAGATACGCAGATATACGCACTGACACGCGAATTTCTGTTTAGACTTGGTTTGGACACGCACATGTCCACCCAAAATGGGGTTGGACACATGGGGTAGTTTTGTGTTTTACATTACAAAAATGAGAAAGCCCTATTGCGACTCGGCCGACTCCTCCGTCCTCCCTCTCTCTCTCTCTCTCTCTCTCTCACACACAACGACATCTTCCTAATCCCCAAATCGTACAGCTGTGGCGAAGCGTCAGTTCGATTCCATTTCTCAATTTCAAGAGTCAGTTCGATTCCATCTCTTTACTTTATTTGGTATAAATTCAATTGTTGTCTGCATTTATTGTTTTCTGAAAGAATCTTGTTTCTTTTTTCAGGTACTAATTTCGATTTACGTAGCAGAGCACCACCTGTTTTGTGAACAAGGTAACCAAAATTTACATGCTCAAATATATCTTTGTTCTTGTATGTGTTTTTGTGTGTTTGAGATTGCTAAATGGGTGATCTTGGTTTGTTTCTATGTAACATTATGTTTCTTGATACGGGTTTTTTTTCGTTTATATTAGTTTTGTTACAAGTCCGAGATCAAATTCTGGTTTTGCTATTGGGTTTGATTTTGCATAATTGAATGATTATATATAAGTGGTTTTGATACCAAATATAGGATCATATTTTGTGTTTCTTTACTGTTTCAGCTTGTTTTTTTTTGTCTCTGCGTGTTTACATGTTTCTGGGTGGCAGAGTAATTCTTTACAATAGTGCAAAAAGTATTGTGACTTGTTAGGCAGATATTAATCAAACAGGACATGACGATGGGATATGAATCTAGTTGGTTTGCTGAAGATGGTTTGTTATAACATTAATCAGTTTTTATGAATTGATGAGTTTGGCTGCCGGAAGAGTATGCCTACTCTGCCCAACACTTGTCTAGTTGTTGCATCAGATGAAATATTTTGTAAATCACTGTTCTTTGATTATCTATAGAGAAAAAAAAAACAAAGAATTATCTAGTTGGTTTGCTGAAGATGGTTTGCTGAAGATGGTTTGTTATAACAGATAGCACTAGTTAGTTTTATGAATTAATGAGTTTGGCTGCTGGAAGAGTATATGCCTACTCTGCCCAACACTTGTCTAGTTTATGCATCATGAGATATGTTTGTAAATAACTGTGCTTTGATCATCTAAAAAGGAAAACTAACAAAAGAATGACCGCAAAGAAACTTTAATTATATAATTAACGTCTCCACCGCGTGTGTCCGAAAGAAATTGATTTTGAATATAATTAACGTCTCCACCGCGTGTGTCCGAAAGAAATTGATTTTGACGTGTCCACGTATCGTATTGAGTCCGTATTGGACACTCGTGTCCATGTCCTTGCGTCTTAGTTAAAAATTAATGATGTGACCGAAAAAACACACAGTAAATATTCTGTCATCCCCTTCTGCCAGCGGCGAACCCACCACCACCGCCACCTCCTCCGCTTCTAACTCGAACCAGTTCAGGTTGGTACGTCCCCCTCTACTCTGCTCTACTCTACTCTACTGTCTTGCTTACTTATTGTGTACCCTATTAATGTGTGTTGCGCAGCTGATTGTAAAGCCATGGTTGGTTGGCAAAGGAATTGTATTCAATCCCTTACTCGTCATTTTGGGAAGACAACACTACTTGAGACCCAGCAAACACTCTTGCGGCGCCCCTTTTATCTCTACTCTCAACACTCGGTACAGCTCTTCTTTCCTTTGTTGTTGTTTGTTTCAATTCTCACTTGCACAGTTGCACTTGGTTTACTTAGTTTCTGTTGGGTTTCTGTTACCTCAGGGAATCTCCAGTTCGAGGAACTTACTTGAAGATTCCTCGTCTCATGTCCCATCTCCCAACACCCAAATGCCTTCTTCTCCATCTTTGAAACAAGTTCAATATGTCTTGAAGGGCGTTACTCAGGTACGCTCACTACTACAGCATTGGTTCTAAGAATACAAGTTCAAGCTTGCTTTTGTTTACAATGCATCTAACTAACTATCTGTGGCTCTATTAGTGTCAGTGTCTCCCAAAGTTTGTTTCTTTTGGCAAAAGATCAGCACTTTGGAGTATAGAATGTCAAATAGGACTAGACTTTTACGTTTTATTTTTATGCAGAAGATACATGCAACACTTCTACCTTTGGGTATACTTTTATTTTCAATGAGGATCATCCTTTTCATGCTCTAAACTGACTACCAACTATGAGTATAGCTATCCTTTGCACCATTGACATTGGCTGCAGGACATTCTTAAAATTGGACCAGAGGCAGGTTTGTGTCCTCTTCAATGTCCTTTCACTTTTAACAACTGTAGGTTCCTTTGTCAATAAGCCAAGGACCATTGTCCCCAAGAGCACAACGATTATTGCTTTAGTAATCATCATAGTATTTCAATGGATATACTGTGACACCAGAATACTTGTAAAAGCCTTGCAATGGATTAGCCAAGCACACCATGTGGTGTTTGAATGAAAGTCATCGCCTTAAGGCTTGCCTAATCATATAATTGGAAAAAAAAGAGAGGGATTGCAAGTGCAGCATGTTCAAAATTAGTAAGACTATCTTACTAAAGATGCTCATTGATTCCCCAAAATTCAGCTCAATTATTCTCCTCATCGCATTTTGAAGGGTGTTTGTTCCCACATAAAGAGATATGTATGTTTCTGCACATCATTAAAGATGCATGCCTTGAAATTGTACAGTGCCGTAAGCACAATTGAGTTGACTGATTTGGTTACTTTAGGATGCTTGATTAGTAGAGGGGGCTTCAAACCACCTACTTTCATATTATTCGTATTTCTATTATGTTGGTCTACTGTAATCTTTGCTGCAAGGGGACCAATGCCTTTTGGAATAGCTATGTTTGTTATTCTATGCCTTTTGGTTGACTGTTAATAAAACTCGCTACTTATATCTTAGGTATATGATCTTCAAACATAAAAGAAATTTCTAAATGAGTTCTCAATGACGTCTATGTGTGGAGTTATTCTCAACTTTCCCCTTTTTCTCAGGACCCTAACAAGATTGACCTGGTTGGCAAATTGGTTCGTGGTATGCGAGTTGAAGATGTGTTGTCACAATTGTCAGTAACAGACAAGCAAGCTGCAAAAACTGTGTATCAGGTGAGTTGGCCATTTGCACCTTGTTTGGTCAAAATGGTTGTCAAATGAAATAAGTTCCTGGTACACATTATTTGTGCTACATAAAAGCATTTGCATTGAAGGCAAGACGAGAATGGAATTACAGATGAAAAAAAGTATAAATGCTTGAATCTGTGTGTTTTCAGACCCTCCAGGGGAGATTGTCTTCTTTATAGTTTACAAAAGGATGACTCTAATTAAGAGACTACTCTTTGCAGGCTATATTCTCAGCTCGAGCAGATGCAACTTATAAACATGGGTTGGATCCAGATCGTCTACTTGTTGGTATATAATGCATAGGAAGTAGAGTTTCATTTGTCTATTTATATTTTGTCAAAAGTTCTGCCTCCTTATTATGGATTCTCTCCTAATTAACAGCTGGGGCATCTATTGGAAAGGGATTCGTGGGATTCAGCAAGAAGAAACTGGCCTTCCATGGTAAAGGCAATGGAATTAAAGTGAGACCAAAACACCAACTGACAGTGGTTTTAAGGGAGATTGCCCCTGAAGAGGAGGCGCATATAGCCGAACAAAGAGCTGACAATTTTCTATATCTCAGTCAGCGCCTCAGGCTCACGAAGGAGGAAAATCAGCATGTTCCTCCCGAGCTTCTTCAGAAAAAGAAAGACAAGTACTGTAATGCTCTACCAAGTGGTATGGCTTCATGAGCAAGCTACTTCCCGTGCCTTGACATTCTGGAAGAAAATTTTGAGACAATATAGAACTCCACCTCGGTCTTTAGATTTCAATAAAAATGTCTTTCTGTTGTTTCAATTTCTTGTAGTGGCCGTGTGCAAGTTTAGGTTCTTAACTGTAGAATGTCATCAAGTTGTTTGTTACTTTTCTTCATTGAGAGAAGTCATTTGAAATCGTTATACATTCATCCTTGGCCATTCATAGAAGCCAGTAAAAGAAATAGCTCAGTTGTTTATGTTTGGGCCCTTGATGCCATGATTCTTACGAGTAGCAAATGATTATATGGAAAATTTACTCTCCCAAGTGTTTGACGTCACTTCTCCTCATTGTTGGAGATGTTGATGTTTGCAGTTTGCCATTCCACTTGCATATACTTCCAGGAACACAAGCTTCCCTACATACGTGTGAGTGTGTGAGTTCAATTTTTTTCTTCAACATCCATATATATAAATATGGGTCATAAATATGCTGATGCAAGTAGGTTAAGAAAATATATAAATACTGTCTAAAGCTCCCCCCATGTGTTAGTTTTTTACATATGTTGCTGAATGCTGATGTATGTATTAATGTATATAAATATGGGTCGAGCTAGAGAAACACGTGTGTTACGAAATCTCAGTTGAGGAGAGTATCATCTTCTGTTCTTGCGACTCTGAAAAAGACGCTATTCGATATGGATAACGAGGAAACCTTAATAAAGCAGGAACAACAAGACCCAGCTGAACAAGAACCCGACGATTTCCGAGAAGAGTTCCAGTGCTGTGTTTGCCTGTCAGTACTTTCTGTCTTCATCTTCAATTTCCTAAATCTTACCATCTCTTTTGGTTCATCACTTTGGTGTTTATATTACCATTCTTTTGCGATTGAAATCATTCGTTTTCTTTAATGGTAGCTTAAAGATTCAATCTTGTTCTATGGTTTAGCACTTCGTAACTTGATTATGATCAATGACTTGATCTCTGTGTGCTTCAATATTGGTTTAAAGATTCAATCTTATTCGATGGTGTTATACTTAATACGAACCAACTGTTTTTACCTTCTATTGTCTATAAATTACATGTCTAAAGACTGTTCATTTACTTTGCAGGGAACTTCTTTACAAGCCAGTTGTATTAGGTGAGAAATTACAAGATCATGACATTATTAAATTTTATCTGCTTAGCCATTAGCTTTAATAGTTGCTTAGTAATCCCTGTTTAAGCCTTTAGGTTGTTTGCAGGATGTGGCCACATTTCGTGTTTCTGGTGCGTCTTCAGTTCCATGAATGCTTATCATGAATCCAATTGTCCAGTTTGTCGGCACCCATATAATCATTTTCCTAGTATCTGTAATTTGCTGCATTTCCTACTCCAAAAATTGTATCCAACAGCTTATCAGAGAAGGGAAAAGCAAGTGGGAGGTGTGTTTCCTAAACTTCATTAAACTGCTTTACTGGGTCTACCACTTTTTATTAGTTCTCTGCTCTCTTACGAACATAACAGTATTTGTGTGTGTGTGTGTGTGTTTTGCGTATATATGCTTTAAGATAGTGAAAACATGTCGGTCTGCATTACCTGATATACCTTCATGCCGTAAAGAGCATTTAATAATGCATACTTTGCAGACGGAAAGTGTCATTTTTCATACGATATCAAACTTGTGCATGTATGCTTCTTTTGACTCCTTGTGTACTGTAGTAATGAAGTATATGTATGCATTAAGATAATGTGATCTGTTTCCAGAAATGCTGTATCCAATGATACACAATGCTTGTAGATATGTAGTAATGCAAGAACTGTATTTGGTTTGATGACCTTCAGTTAATATGGGACTAATATGAGCAATGGCACACTAGAAGAATGAAAAGGAAATGATTTTTTTTATATGTTAAAGTTAATCAACAGTGCAATTCTTGTTTTGATTACTTGGTGAGTGACCCCAATTCACTCTACCATAAAGGTGTGGAAATGCTTATCTTGTATGTGAACTGTGGGAAAGGAATCTGTCGAATTTCTCAGTTTATGCGCCAATGTTCTGTGATTTCGGGAATAATACAGAAGTTGTATTTGCAATGTCCGCCTTTGTAATTTCTTTGTTCTCTTTATGTACAGAAACTCCTAAGTAGAATGTTTTGGGCTGTCAATTTTTCATATAATTATTATAAATTAAAAAAATATTAATGACTTCAGGCTTTTCTTTTGGAATATTTTGGTGCGAGAGAGTGGCTTTTGAAGTTTTACTTTTGCCTCACAATTTATTGTATCATTTGGTTCAATCACTTTGAGGTCGCTCTCGTGAGCTGAATTTTATGTTGTTGGTGTCCATATATAAGTTATTTCCAGCTTGTGGTTGTAAAAATTGCATTCTCATGGTGTATGACATGATGTTGCCTGGTCTAATACTGTATTTTCTTCCTTGGCTGTTCCAGATGAAGAGAAAAAAGCTGGCTACTTTTCACCTGAAGTTCGACATCCGCTAGCCGGACTACAGCCTACTGAGTCCAATAGTCCTCAAAATGTTGCACATTCTCCCCCTTGTCCAGAGTCAAAGAACTCTAAATGTTGTTCTTCTAGGGTAGGGGAATCTCCTTCACTTGTAAATTCACCAGAAATGTTAGACCATGAAGCTAATACTGCAATTCTTCCAACATCTTCAAAGGATGTTGAACCAACTGAAATTTCAGCCATCCAAGAGCATTGTCTGCTTGCTAATGATCTTGAAAATGGAACTCACAAGGAGATTTCTGTTTCTGATCTACTATGTGCTGCATGCAAGAATCTGCTCTTTCAACCTGTTGTTCTCAATTGTGGTCATGGTAACCTATCACTTAAAACTGTTATGAGAACTTAAAAGTTGAGGTATATACCAATATCTACTAATTTAAACTTTTCTTTTGCAGTATATTGTGAATCTTGTATAAGTATCCCCGAAGATGGAATTTCTAGGTGTCAGGTTTGTCAAAGCATGCATCCAAATGGATTTCCAAGTGTGTGCTTAATTTTAGAGCATTTCTTGGAGGAGCAGTATCCTGAAGCTTATGCACAGAAACGAGTATCTTCACTAAAACTAGCTGATAGTCAGTGTGAGAATCTTAATAATTCCATTACTTTGGTGCTTTTATTTGATTTTAATGTTTAGTAAGTTGATATCATTATCTAGTATTGATTGATAACATCTTGGTTATTTAGATTGCTTTAGTGATTGTTCGTCTCCAAAGTCAACTGGTCAGCTATGCATCTGTAAAAGCTTTCTTCAGTCGTCAACAAGTTGTAGACTTATAGCATCAAGATCCTCTATGAGCTTCAGGGTTTTGATTATAACAACATTTTTCTTTACTATATTCTCCTCTACCATATTAAAGACCAAATGGGAAGTAACACAACCTACATTTTGGAAGCTCACTAAGGTTCTAAGGGTTTGTTTAGAACATCTTAAACAAATATGCAAAATTTGATTCTTTCTTTTTGCAAACAAAGAAAGTTGAGATTAGAGTAAATAGAGTGAATTGCATGGTGGAGGGTGGATATCTGAATTTTTCAAATGTGCGGAGGTCCACACTAGAATCAGCTTGCCGAAGATAGAATCTTTTGCAATGCACACATTTTACTTTCATATAACAGATGTTTTAAGTTTTTCATATTTATGCCTCTTTTGTTTTAGATGTTCTATACCTGGTTGATTTTGTTCATATGAGATTAACTTGCTTCCACATCCAGTGCATGTTCGTCGACGTGCGGGCCGATCATCGTCAAAACTTTCTGATGAGTACGTATACGGCTGGTATGGTGTCGGGCCAAAAGTTCACTTTGGAATTGGTTGTGACTACTGCGGGGTAATGTCTTTTTATACCTCCTGCCAACTTTTCATTTCTGCATCTAAGCACCTACGGACCTGGCTTAATGGCCGCCTTTATCTGAATGAGTAATGCACCTAACCTAAAATTACACCACTCGGTAGAGGCCACACTGACGGGCTTTTTTACCTGGTAGCCAACAGCATAGGACAGAGGAACTGCATCTGCCTAGGGATTAGTCGTGTGTTTCATTATTTCATGTGCTCATTGTTTCCCCAGCTAATCTAGGCGAACGCCAATTGCCTTACAATTATTTATATGATATATTCTGCAGAAAGATGATTCATAATTTTAATGTTAGAAGACTTAACTAGTTTTCCCAACACATGTTTTTGGAATTGAGGTGGTTCCACTATGCATACAGTTGAAATACTAATCATAATAATCAAATTATAATAGTTGTAAGATGTATGTCATTTTCTTCTCCGTGGGTTGTATAAATTCTCACCTCTATTCTGTTCTTTCCAGATGTCTCCAATTATTGGCGAGAGGTACAGATGTAAAGACTGTGTGGAGAGAATGGGTTTTGACCTATGTGGAGCATGCTATAAAGCCCCTCCTAAGATCTCTGGTCGATTCAATCAGCAACATAAACCAGAACACGAGCTTGAGATAGTAGAGCCAGAGATAATAGACTTCCTTCCCTACCAATCGGATGAAGATGGCGCCGAGGTGCTGGAACACCTAGAAAATGTCCCTCCTGTTCCACTTCCACAAGAACCAGAAAGTGGCTCTAACACTCGTCAAAATGGTTCTGCTGCTTTTGTGATGTCAACTGATACTTCACAAGATCCAGATGATAATTTTAATGATTGTTTACCAGATTTGACTCAAGAATGAGAAGGTACCGAAAATCCTAGAATCAAACTATATTCAAATTCTTTTCATATCCATTACTTATTCAATGCAATAAGTAATGTGGTTTCATTGTGCTTTCTAGTAATGCATGAGAAAAATATCAATTGAACTTGAGATATGCTTTCGGTAAGGACATGGAAATAGAGCTACCAGTAGCAAATTACTTGAGATTTTTTGGTCGAGAACAATTTTGTTTATTCTTTTTGGCGTCAAATGCAGAGAACAGGTCTATTTTTTTATGTTCATCTTTGTTGCTAAATAAATAGGTGGAACTTGTGCTGTCTTTTTCAAATCAGTTGAGTGTTGATTAGATATCCTTGCCTGGTATATGACTATTGATTGTGCCTGTGTTCAAGAAAGCTTTGCTTTTGAAGATAGCCAACAATCCATATGAACGTTTTTCTTCTCTTTTTTTTTTATCTTTTGAAGCTGCTCCATATCTGAAATCTTGGCTTGTATAGTTACGCGATCAACTTGTCGATTCATCTAGATGTGGTCTTTGGTAAAGTTGTAAAGCAAGTATGAGTTATTTCAGACGGGATTAAAGTATGTTAATTTGAGTGAGCAACCATTTATTAACAACAGTCGCTTTGGTGAAATTGTACTGAATGTTTGTCAACAAGAATTTGAACAAGCAATGGTGAAGTGTGCACCTCGTTGAAACATTTACTAATCCAATGTTCATTTTTCCAACACCAATTTGTTTCAAGGCGTCTTTGCAAAACCTCTTGGCGGTTGATCGCAAAAGACCCTTAGTTTCGCCTTCTCCTTGGCTCTAGCTAACAAGAGATGGTGGTAAGGAGGCATTTTCTCAGTCCTTCCTTTTGTTTGGACAGACCTTTGTTGAAGTGGTTCAAGTTCGCTTTCACTTCAACGAATCTAGATGATTGATACGACAAAGCCATTTCGGATTCAAAAGGTAAAAATGGTAAGAAGTGGATTGTTTCCACTTTTTACCCGATTTGAGTAGTGAAAGACACTGCTGAATTTCATGGAACGGTTTAACAGTTAAAGGCTTCTTCATCGTTCATAGCCCTGCCTTTGTAGGTGTGATGGGTTTTTTAGAGCATTTGATGGATTTTGGGTCACTTACCAAATCGATGCCCTGCCACCAGGTTCTAACTTCAAAGTGTGCGTTACGTACACAAAAAACACCACTCTCGTGAAAGAGACTGGACGCCCCTCTCTATTTGTCCGAATTGGGCTACGTCTGCAGGCGCGTGTCGAATGAACGGCGGGTGGCAAAGGCCACAGACTCACAGGCTTATCTTTATAGGGGAAATTGGGTATAGGAAAATAAGAAAATAATTAAAAAAAATACTTTCCACGTGGCCACTGAGAAGGGAATCCAATGACTTGTGCCTCTCTGCTCTGCAGCTTCTTCTCTTTTAACTCGTATCGCGATAAAATGCAAGAAATGTAGTGGTTTCATATGAGAAAGAGAGGAGAAATTGAAATAGAGTGGGGTCTAACCCTACCCTTTTGTTTTAATTTTGTTTCTACAAATAAAACAAAGAGAGAGAGAGAGAGAGCAGCAGGCTTGTTGTGTATTAAGGAAGGTGCCACTTCTTCTGTTTCTCTCTTTCTCTCTCCTTCTGGACTCGATGAGACCCAGCAACAGAGGAGCCTGACCGGAAAAATAACGACCAGAAGAGAAGAGAGAGTTAAGAACAACAACATGGGCAAGTACATGAGGAAGTCCAAGCCCAGCTGTGACGTGGCAGTCATGGAAGTCTCACAGGCCGGGGTTCGAACCAGAGCCAAAACCCTAGCTCTCCAGCGCTCCACCTCATCCTATCTCCAGCTCCGTAGCCGCCGCCTCGAGAAGCCCCCCATTCCCGTACCCAAGAGACACCACCACCCTAAGCCGCAGCCCTCCGCCGCCTCCGCCGCCCTGCCCTCGCCGCCAAAGCCCGACAAAGAGGAGCGGGAGGACAATCATAATGACGCCGACCAAAACGGTGCCACTGAAGAAGCTTCGTTCGGCGAGAATGTGCTCGACTTTGAAGGTAGAGAGAGGTGGGTTCATTTTTCTTCTTCAATTTCTAATTTTTGTTCTTTCTGTTTTTCTTAAATTTGGGAAGAAATGGATGAAATTGGGGATTTGGGGTTTCAGAGTTGTGATCAAGTTGGGATTTTTTGTTTCGAACCTTTTTGCTTCAATTTAGAGTTTTTGATTTAAGCTCTTATCAAATTGGTGAGAAATTGAAGTGAATGGTGCAGTTCAAGATTTGATTTTTATGGATCTTCACGTTTTTGAGTTAAAATTTTACTGAATTGAACACTAATTGGGAGCCTTTTAGTTTTGGGGTTAAGCTAATTAAAAGTTGTGAATTGAAGACTTGATGGTTCTTTTTGCATTACTTTCCCTGTTTGATCGTGGATTTTCTTTTGATAAAAGCTTTTGTTTTATGAGAAAGCATTGTTTTTTTCGCCAGAGAATTGAGATTTGCTTCTTTTTCTTTTTGGGTTTTCTTGCATGTACGGTTTGGTAGCTCTGGAATTGAGTAAAGTTGAGAACAAGTAACATAGCTTGATAGAACTACTTGTCTAGCTCTTTGTTTTCGTTGAGGTGATTAAATCAAAATTGAAGCTTTTGATTTAAAAGTTTATGCTTCAAATAAAGCAAAATTTATATCTAAGAAGAAAAGGTGGGACTTTTGATGCACTGATTTCATGGAAAAACTATTTCTCTCTAGTGATGTTTTTGTTCCACAACTTTTCTACCAGGTTATCTTTTAATATGATTGATTATATTGCTTTCCCCTCCACTGGAAAATGAAGGCATCTATGAACCTGAGTGTTTTCACTAATTGAGTGCAGTGTCCTACCATTTAGAGCTTTTTCTTCACAAACTGAAATCTTTATGCCCTGATCTTTTGTTCGGGAGCTCTGCAAAACTTGGTTCTGAAACATTGTTCTGCAACAGTTGAATCATTCTGTTTGCCTAGTTGTTAACTTGTTATATATTTATGGCCCAATATGGTTGACATCATTTAATTCAACTTGGAGCTTAGGACATAATCTCTTCAAGTCCTCAATTTACATAGGTTTAATAAATCACAAATCTAATATGTACAGAAATTTTCATCTTGTATACCAATGATGTGTCACATATAATAGCAATCTTGGCAAGTATTTGTTTGCTGGTTTTTGATGCAATGAACCGGTAATGGTTAAAAAGGGTTTAGCGTCTGTTTGATACTTGAAACAGTGAAAAGATACAGGATATGGAATGATTTATTCATTGTTGAGTGAGCAAAACGAGGTTGGGGAAGGGGGGACCCAAGTTAGAGAGCTTCAGTGAGAAAATTTGGGATAGAAGTTGTCAAGAGAAAATATTCTCCATGCCATGTAGTAGCAGGAATGCATCGTGCACTTTAATGTTTTTGAGTTATTACAGCTTATGGTTGGTCAAGTCCTGTAAACTTGATCATACATGTCAGTAGAGAATATGCTTGCATTAAGTCACTTTGTTAGTGATTTTTTTGCATTAAGCTTATATTTACCAGCATTAGAGATGCAGTATATGTTTTTTTTTATCTTAATGATTTTCTTTTTCATCTTAAATTAGCTTGGCTTGCTTGGTTGTGATATCTAATGGGAGTGATTTTTATTTTTTGACAGAACCACTAGGGAATCCACACCTTGTAGCTTGATAAGGGATCCAGACACCATCAGAACCCCTGGTTCTACCACAAGGCCTACTAATTCAGCTGATAATAACCGGAGAATACAGAACTCATCACACAGACACATACCAACAGCACATGACATGGATGAGTTCTTTGCTGGTGCTGAAGAGGAGCATCAGAAGCAATTCATTGACAAGTTACTATTACTCTTTAACTACTTCTTCAACTGCTTCAAGTTTGGAAGTAACAATTTGAATTTCCATGCATATGATACAAAAGCAAGCTTGTTTATCTTTCTCACAATTCAGTCTAATATTGCTATTGTGGGTTTATCTGCAGATACAACTTTGACCCTGTGAATGATAAGCCTCTACCAGGACGTTACGAATGGGAGAAATTGGATCCTTAGAAGACACACTAGCTCTCTGTCAGGGCTTCCTTTCCTGCTCATTCTGGGTTGATCTCGGGCTTAGGATATCTAAACTGGCAGGTTTTAGTTTTAGTAGTTGTGGTGATGGTGCTATTTCTAATTTCCGTCGCCCTTCTTTTACTTGTAAAGAAGTAGGACTGGCTAAGATGTGTAGACTAATGGTCTGTAACATAACATATGTTATGATACACAACAAATACAAATCAAAGTCCTTTGTCTGACAGATCATGTGAGAGAGGAGGAAGGGAATTAAAGAGGGTTGGAGATGTAGTAGGGTAGGGTTTAGGGTTAGGTTCAGTCGATTAGGTGATCAGTCTATGTGGTACAGATACTTACTGAGACTGGTCCTCTTTTTCTCTTGCATTGTAATTTCTTCTTCCCTTCTTTGTCTATACTTGTACTGATGCTACTTTAACTCTTGGAATAAATATTACCCTTTTCCCCTCATTTCATGTTTTTTATCTCACTGTTCTTGAGCAACATTATTAAGTACCAACTACTGCTTTCTAATATTCCCTGGTGATTCGTTTGGTGGTTTTGACGGTAGTGGTAGGGTAGCTTCCTAGCTTTGATGCTTTATGATTATTGGAAGAATCTTTTTTACTCTCGTTGCACTTGAAAATTTAACATGTATTGCCAACCAGAAAAGTGGAACAATAAATTGAGTGAGAGCAATGAGGTCACTGACCTGTAACCTCCACCTCCAACTTCCTAACTTACTAGTGTGGGCATTTGAATTATGGAGGGAGTGATAAGACTGACAATGAGGAAGTGAATTGCAACCGTTTGTTACTTGAAACCGAGTTTCATTCACTTTCTTTGACAATTTGCAAGGAAGATCATTCATTTTCTGGATGCAGAAGTGTATGCAATAAGATGATAGTGTACACTTATGAGGTTTGTGTCTCGGTTTTGGGCGTTTTTAGGAAATACAAATCTAGCACTCTAGCAAGCTGCGTTACAGGTTACAGATTCTGTAATGCAGAGCCGCAGATTATACGCAAATGAGGCTTCACAAACTATGTCTTGATGATCACAAAGTTTACACAATTGTCATTCTCTAGGGTATAAGATTCAACCCTGCAGTGCATTTTTATCAAACCTCAGTTTCTTGTTTAGTCAAGCTGGGGATGATTTCATTTCAGGTTCATTTATCTATCTAATGAATTTCCGTCCAGAATTCTAGACACAGATGTAGAACGAAGAAGAAAAAACACCAACTTTCATAAGGAATGTTACATTCTGATACTTTTTCCTTCATGATGATTTTCATAAAGTTGGAGATTGCATCAGAAAAGTAAGAGTCAGAAGTTCGTAGGTTTCGGTAGCAATGCAATAGGTGTTATGTGTTGCCTCATTTAGAAAGGTAAACCAAGCATGGTGAAGTGTTAATATCAGGCACTTGAAATCACAAGGTAGCAGTGATGGGAAATATGATGGTGGTAGTTACAGTGGAAGTTGGTACTGCTTAAATGGTATTGGATGAAACCAAGGAATCTTCAATTTCCAATGGAGTGAGAAGGGGCTATTGTTGTTGTTATGTATTCAAGTGTGCATTCATTGCTTAGCTTATCAATGGAAGACCAAACAAGGAAGCTGTCTCCCACATGCACCAGGCCTATATGTTGTTGTTCATTTGTACAATCTAAAAAGACACTTGATGGATTGAGTCACATAATGAATTATGAATGAATAGAGAACCAAAATGTGGTTTGAATTATATATAACCCTTTATACACTTACCAATTACTTTAAGAGAATTGGATTCTACATTGTACCTGCTTTTGTTTCCTTTATGTCTTTTTAAGCTGATATTTGATGATAAACACCCTAACAAGAATGTGATGATCAATGATTCTACCCCAATGATTCTACCACCAATGAAGGAGTTGGACTCTAGCCAGAGAATCGGTTGCATTGTTGCTATTACATATTTCTTTGTTCAATGATTTCTAACTTTTCTAAGATAATTCGTCAAACATTTTGTCTTTACGCTTACATAAAGTAGTAAAACGTACGCTTAAAACTGTTTATAGGTGAACTTAGCGATTTTGAATTAAATCTATGACACCTTTAAATATGCTTGTATAGATTATCCGCAAATTTCCTTTAGTAATCCGTGACCCCTTTACCAATCCATTAGTCTCAAGTTGGCAAACACAAGCAAAGCTTTCTCAGATAACACGATCAACACACCAACGAAAATGCACCATCAATTCCATTAATAATTTCCTTCACCAATCTGTGGAGGTGGAGGCTGGTATGGATGATGAAATTGAAAGGAATTGAAGACGAGCACATGAGACAGGGTGACAGTTTGGTAGGGTACTAATACATGTTAACATGTAACATGCATGTTTCTGCAGGAGGCAAACACCTCTGCTTATTATCAGGGAAGAGTCACTGTCTGGGCATTTCTGCATATATAACTGTTTAACTGTAAACTGAAAACAGTAACCGTATCCTTCTGATACACACATGGACACAGTCTCACAGAGTCACAGAGGCTCATCAATGCTCAAGGTATAGCCATGCATTCACAAATAGAAGTACTAGTTACTCACCATTGGTGAGTCTCTGCATTGATCAATGATTATGGCAACCATAGGATGCTCTTCAAAAATATTATAACCTAGGTCCCATTAGGCCTTAGATATCATGACCAGCCTACTAATGTGTTTGAGATGATTATTGCATTATACTCCAGCTAGTCAAAGAGGAATTTTAGTGAAAATTTTGGTTTGAATCTTTTCAAGTTCGAGCAGAGTACTGCTGTTAGTGGTTGTGATGAATTCTGCAGATTTACTGAACAATTTAGTCTTACTTTTGGTAATTTGCTAGTAAATAATTCAAAACACTGGGATGATAGTGTTTTGATCCTTACTACTTATATGATGAAGTTGAGATTTTGTAAACAATGAGATGCAATGTGCAAACCATGCTTAACATTTGGATGTAACGAGTTCTACACATCCCAGCAGAAGTCCTTCTGAAATGAAATTGGAGAATTCGTTAGAGACGACACCAAGAACTGAAATTTTCTTTCTGTTCTTTCTGTTTTCAAATAAGCTCCTACCTACAACCCTCGTTTATCTCGCAGATTTTCAACTTTATTTGCATGTACATCTTGACGAAGTTCTTTGAGGACAATTGGTGGATATATATCACTGTCAGTGCTCCTTGCAGGAGTATAATTTTTTGTTTTCTTTTTTTGACAAAAGTGGGGATCATGCTTTCGTTTGCTTACAGAACATGCATGGTTCAGGGTTGATTTCAAAAGTCTAAAGTCTAAATATAAGGAGAAGTAGCCTGGAATGGATCCACCGCCGACCCCATCTACCCTGCCCTGTGAAGGCTGTGATGCATGTACTTTCTGGTGATGGGTCTCCCATACCCCCCGCCCTTGAAACTAGTCATAGGCTCTGGATGACTTTTCTGTACTTGAAGTGTCGTGCTTCTTTTCTTCTTCCTACTTCGGTTGTTGAACGTTAATGACACCTTTTTTCTCAATAGAAAAGGAACACTAAAAAACTGCACAATAGGCAGCACCAAAACAGTGATTTTATTGTTTCCATTCCAAATCTATCCCATTTTCAACTTGCTGATCAAGCAAATTCGAAACCGCGTTCGATGATCTCTTTACTAGAAACATTCTACAATTCAGCAGACCCAGCTCAACCCTTCTGATGAGGCTGATCACAAACAGGATAACTTCACATACCTGCAATATCCCACCAACTCCTGCAGATCCACTACCAACATCACAAGCTCCATCACAGTTGAACGTGATGGAATATAACACCAGACGAACGGAGTCATGATTCTTCTTAAAAGAGACCCTCCCTTTGACGTTTCTAACCAATACAATAACTTGGAGAAGGGGAGTTCAAACTTGAAGATCAACTGTGGAGCTATATGCTCTCAACCACTTGTAGGCTTAAAAGAGTAAACCCTACACCTAGGTCACAGTTCGCATTCTCCATATCCATTTAACCGAAAGAACAAAGAAAAAGGTATATAGGCTAGGGCACTAGTTTAGTTTTATCATTACTTTATGTTAACTGATTGGAACATTTAGGACTAGGGGAGGTATTATCTGTAAACAAGGAGATGATAGGACGAGTAAACAATATCAGTACAAGAATAATCCAAATGCTTAAAAGAGAAACAACAAACCAAGTCTTGCATTGCAATCCGAATCGGATAGTAAATATGTGTCATCACAACAGCATTTGTCTAGTAATTTTAATTAACTGCCACAATAACAAAACCTAGAAGACTAGTCTTAAGATGACTTGGTGTAAAGGCGGATGCCAAAGGCCAAACCCAATATGGCAATGGGAACAAGGAACTGGAGAAGTTTGACGATGAACTCCGAAGTCTTGTCTTGATTATAATGAGGCTGTTTAGGAGGAGTGTATGCGGTCTTCTTGGGGATGGTAGAGGCATCAATCTCTCCCACATAGAAGTCCTTCAACATATCTCTGGCATTATCACTGTGACCCACGTCTTCAAAATCATCAGTTGCATCCTTCCCTGAATAGGCACATAAAAACATGGATTAGCACTTGCATCTAAAGATAAGCATCTAGACTAGAAACAATATGTACACACATATAAAATGCACACATATGGATGCCCCCACACACCATTATCAGTTGGGAAATACAGACATCAGATTATCGCAGACTGTTGATTGTGTTATTAGAATGGCGAAGTCAATGGGATCGACAACATTAAGGGATGTAATTCTTAATACATTAATAACTGAGATGCAAAGAGAGTGATATTCATTGTCATTAACATTTGATCTATAAATGAAAATATGGTTCCTCATTTAAACTTCTTACAAAACAACTTCATCCATTAAGGTCACACTAGTTTTATGGAGTTGTTTGAAGCAGTCCTAGAATTACAGCATGATAATAATATTCTCCTCTGACTGATACTCTATTATCAATTATGTAATCGACCAATTGATTAAAGATAATTCAACAAGATACTCAAATATTATATGAAATTGTCACAACTTGCTAATCTAGGATAAAAGTTAAAATTTCATTCTCAAAGATATCTCAGTCAACTACATACCTGTTGCTGACAACAAAACATCATCACCACCAGGATGGTCCTCCATGAACTTGGTCACATCATAAACCTGGTTCAAGAAAAAATTTGGCAATAAGAACATGATATAATTGACAGACACAAGGTAAGAGACCAGCTTTTGACGCAGGAAAACATGGACTGCTACCTAATATAGGCGGTTCAAGACTTCAAGTAAACATTCTATTTCCTGGAGAAGCACTTTTTAGCAGTTAAGCATACAATACAAATAAAGTGGCTTATAGCTAAGGGCAACAAATTTAATACTGTTTTGTAGTTAGTCCAATGAATCCATAAATTTTATTCATAATATCATGACACAGGACAACTCAAAAGCAAATACAAAGCTTAGAAAGAAAACAAAAGGCTGTCAAGATCTATACTGAGTAATCATCTTCACCCGTACTTAGGACGGCTAATTGCAAAGTGAAATAATACAAGGTAGATCAACTCAAAAGAAGCCTACGACATTACTTAGTTATTTTAAAAACTTCTAAATTATAATAACATCTTTTTGGCTTAGTTGAACACCACTTATATGGTGTCCATCTTATATTATATACAAGGAAAAAATACCAGAAATATTGAAAGTTGTCTTGACCCTTGACTATTTCAAACTCCAATACCCTATGACCATGTTCATAAAGGTGGTAATGACTTCTTGAAAATTGATACTTTCCAGTTAAGTAAAACACAGAAATGAATAAGAATATACTATATTTCAGTAATTCTTATCAAAAAAATAAAATTGGTTGATGGGACGATGTGAGTAATATGATCAAAGAGCTTTTCACATTGATTCTGATATTGAGTCAAACTATTACAAAATTCATTACCAAATCCAACCAGATGTTCTGAAAGTAATGTGCATTATAATGCACCTACCTCTCTTGTGATTTGATTCTCCACTGTCAAATTTAACAAAATATAATGATCTAAATACTATCATCAGAAAAATCTTTTTGCCGATTCAAAGCACGGAGTTTACGAGTACACTTGCAAATTTCAGGAGAGGGGTGAGATATCTCTAGCCAAATCCCAAAGCTTAAGAGACGGAACAAAATTGACAACTTAACTCAAGTGACAATATAGCCATTAATCTTGCTAGAAGCAATATCTGAGATTCAAGAGGACATATATTCATATAATCACTGCTAAAGGGTTTTAATTGGAACTAACCAATTTAGAGATCAGGGTATAAACATCATTTCAATCGTGTCGGTTACTCTTTTCAAAACAAAGCTACTGACAATGAACACTAATCTGAGCTATCTGCTTCAATATATCTTCAAACAACATAAATCAAAAACAAACAAGATCCATAATGTCCCAATTGTCAAACTTGATTCTATGTATGATTAAACCAACATGCAAGGCCTTCAAATCTCCCTAACTCGTTTCAGATTTAGTTTCATGATCGAAGAATAAGATAAAAGAGAGAGCTTTATGTTGAAAGAATGGGAAAATTGAGAACCTTGCCATTGATGATAAGCCAGCAGTCCTTTGGGGTGTTGTGGTCGGAGACCTGAGCCAAAGTGAAGACCTTTTCATCGCCACCCATTTTGCTTGTTTTTCTCGAAGTCTCCGATGAAACCTTGGGTGGAAACGTTGGATGCTCCGAAACCAATGTAAGATCGGTCGGTTAATAACAAGGTTGGAGGGTTGGTGGTAGAGTAGAGAAAGTAAATAATGAGGTGCGAGACTGTTTTGGTAGGTGCGGTGGACTTGGTTGCGTCCTTGGTGGGTAGGCAGGCTAATTCAAGACCTCAGAGCATGGGATGGTGTGTGCGTTATGTGATTTCTTGCAATAACATAGAAAGAAATTTTGATAAATAATCTCTCTTAGGCTACTAAATCGATTTTTTACTATATTTTTACAAACAAAAATACTCTTTGTCCAAAAAAGAAAAAGTCTCAGTTGCTCTCAGATTTTTGGCTTATCAGCTTTTGTACTGTGATCCATTGGTTGGTGGCGAAATCACTTGCTAACAGGCCGAATTTGGTATTGTTGGATATCATTAGTCCAACATCGAAAATTCTTCCCTACACGGCCGTTTAGGTGCACGACATCTTTTTAAGACACATTGTCAACATCAGAGCCTTTCATATGGTGGTTGTCTATAAGCCGTTGATTTAGACCTACTTTTACAACAGTCAACGTCAATTGAGTGAGTTAGTAAAAAAAAATACGAAAATAGTAAATTTAAGACGACCAACTCTTCTTCTCTATCTCCTTAGTCCTCCTGTGACCGTTAGAACATGACAACATAATCTTCCCTTTTGGAAAATTCTTGCTCAACTAGAAGCGATGGTTATATTTTCATTAAGAATATTATTAAACATTTGTGTGGTTGAATTGTGTCCCGAGTGCGGAGAGGTGTGAGAGTGCGGAAAAAATTTGATGATCAATTGAAACAAGAGGCAAGAAACCGAATTGCCAATAGAGGAAGAAAGAATAAACTTGAAAGAAGTGGGAGAGTAGTGCGGCAATATTTAGTGTTTTTTTTTTTTTTTCAAGTCTTCACGTTAACTAACGCCTTCTTATCACATGTGCAGCACATGGCCGTGTTCATGAACGACCATGCAAACAAGACTCTCTGGTCCAACATAGGGTGCTTTTGTTCCTCGGCGATACATTCTTGACAATGTTATGATGTGTTTTGAAACTATGCATTTTGTGAAAGAAAAAAAAAATGAGGGATCCAAACCCAATTGTTAGGCATTAAAGTTGGTATTTGTGAAGAATCCATACCATAAAGAGCGGAAGATTTGGTATTTGTGCATATCTTAGTAAGGCCAATCCCCAATTATAATGAAGGTGGAACTAAAATATGAGATGTTGGAGGTGATGAATTTGATTCATTGGAAGACTCTAATGTTGAAAGACTTGAGATTGCCGAACTGTCACTTGATGAACTATAATTTGAGGCAGTTTTGTTTGAAGATAATGATAATGAAGTGGAAGACATTGAAGATGATGGTATGGATAAAGATGAATGAAATCATTTAGTTTTTTTTTTATTTGCATTGTGATTTGAATATGGAAATTTGTTAGGATTTGGATTGACTAGGTTTTAATTTTATAAACTATTTTATTTGCATTTCACATATTTAAAATAAAATTTAATTAACATGCCCACCACATGTTTGTATTAAAAAAAAAAATATTTGGCATGTCCGCGTATCATACTGTTTCGAATATGCACACATATACTCTTATCCATGCTATGTAGGCTCAAACTCTTGAAATAACATAGTTTGAATTACAAAGACATAGCCATATACTCAAGCTACACGAAGAATCACTACAATCTGTGCAAGTGCTATAGGAACTCCAACTGAGTTTGCAAAGACAATCACATTATCAGAACTAATCCATCCATATAGAGCCCAAAACATATATGACAATAGTTGAATTAAGAAGCTCTTGATGGAAAGACTCACAATACTCTGTATGTTGTTCACTATAAGCACCTGAAAAGATAAAAATGAATTCAATAACCCATCCGGATCGGAGATGATGAAATATACTAGATTGATATTATATTAAACAACCAAGAAGAAATAATGCACTAGTTCCTTTAATTGGTAGAAGTATATGATGTTGCAAGTAAAAATGCCGCAATGAGCAACAAAATCACTAGGTAGCTCCACAATCACCCCGGCAAGCATGAGATTGGAGAGAATAACAACGCCAAGGGGTATAGATATGGCAAGCAGAAACTACCAATTCACCATCTAAACAAGAAAAAAAAAACCCGGATAAGACACTAGCAACATCTTTGTGCACATACGAAATGCAGAAAGAAATGCAACGCTTACTCTTGTGTCGATGTTATGAATTGTGCACTCCAATAGGAGAGTCTCCTCAATAACATGCAAAAAACCACATACTATTATCATAACAGACTTAGAACCCAACAAATCACGAGCCAATTATAAGATGTTATTGATGATCCCAAAAAAACATTATTGAATTTGAAAACTCTCATCTTCTCAACTTAGACCACGACATGATTTCCCAGAATATGGGTCAGTTCTTTAAGAAACTTGAATATAGTTATCAAAAGTTATCAGAATGATTAATCCAATAATCAAGTTTTGGAGACCAATAAGAGATTCATATGACTCTGCAGCCAAAGGTTAAGAATTTTGAGAAAAGAGGTTGAGAACTAGGTCTTTGAAAACTGAAAAATATATAAATAATGATTATATGTTTGTTTTGAGATTAACTAACCCAGTATTCAAGGTAATGAAACTAGGACTTGGCATGAGATGGGACCGACCGGGGTTTTAACTAATTCTGGTCCTAAATTCATATTAGAATATGGATGGAACGAGTCGGGATTATACATTTTTAGAATTCATCCCGGCATGCCCGAATTCTGTTCGGGAGTGGGCCGGTATGGGGATTAAAACATGTCCAAAACGACAAATGTAACAATAATTCTATACTGAAAACTAATTTTTTATTTTTTTTAACTACAATCATTCGAAATCAAAAGTCATCTGCATTTAGCAAATCCAACCATACCAAAAGTAAATCACTTCGATAAACAAAGTTCACAATTAGATGTTCACAACACATCAACAACTACATAACAAAGTCACATCTTGAATGCCTAAATTACATAATTAACTAGTGAACTCTTAATTTAATAACAACAACATAACTAGATTAAATCGCAAACTAAATTACAAAAGTTCAAACATAAAATAACACTTAATGTCTTATAAACTAAAACACTTGATGAATCCAATAGATGAAGCCACAATTAGGTATATTATAATTGATTTTATTTTATATATATTTCGGGACGGGACATAACGGGTTTTTTTGGGCTAATTCCGATCTTGTCTCATTATTTTCAAATGGGATCGGGAAGGGACGGGTTATGTGTTTTTTATTAAGATGCAATTTTGCCTCGTCCCGCCAAATTTAGGAACGGATTTGGGATTATGGGACTAAACGCCCAGTCCTAAATGAAATCGAAAGTTCTTGGGCTTAACTGAGATGGGAGCAAAATAAGCACAAAATTAAATTCACTAAGCCCAGACAATCATAAATAGCCCAAAAGAAAAAAAAAACATAAATCAAAATGGAGGAAAAAAAATCAAACAAATGCATAAAAATTCAGAATTTAGATTAAACAGTTAATTAAGTTCTTAAGCGGCTTGCAGTTTCAAATAGCCTGTGAAGACAAAGAAGAAGGTTGAGAGAGAGAGAGAGAGATGTAAGAGTAGATCAGGGTATGAGAAGAATAAAAAGAGAGAGAGAGATGTGCGAGTAGATAGAGAATGAAGAATCGAAGGAGAAAGAGAAGAAGAAGAGACTCAAGAGAGAACTTGTGTGAAGAGAAGCTAGCCTGTGAGACTGAATAGTTTTCTCCAAGTGGTGTAGAGTGAAGAATAAAATGGAAAGGAGTGAGAGTGGGAGCACCAATCAAATATCTCTGAAAAAATTTCAGTACATACCGAGAGAGAGAGCGCAAGGCACCGTCTTGCATGTTGTTTGTCTTATTCTCTCATCCCCTCCGGTTTGACATTTGATTTCCTTTTCTGCCTCTGGGTCATTCATCATTGGCAACCCAGCCATGTATTCATCATTGTAAACTCATTTATGTTTCGTTCTTTCTTGATCTCTTATGTAATGTCATTCTTCCTTCAATATATCTTCGAAATTATCATGAGAGAGAGCGAGGAAAATTTCTTTTAGGCTCTTGGTCTTCCCAAAATCAAGCAAAGTGTGGTGATGTTCGAGTAGTACATATACATGTACATGTGATGAAGTTGAGAGAATTTGTTGGATAGAAGAACAATGGAACAGGTGATTTGATTTTAGAAAATACGTTATGTTGACAGTAGCAGAGAGGCTACAGCAGGCCCACAGACCCGCAGCAAGTGCACCAGGGCCCGGCCCAGGGGTCGGGACCGGATCACCAGCACCCAGTCTCGGGGCCTAGCACTCTATCCTGCCTCCAGGGACCCTGGGGCCGGGGGCGCCAGCCTGCCTAAGAGGGCACCAGAAGGTGCAAACAAAAGGGAGCCAGTCCCACATCGAAGGGTAAGGCCAGCCCTTACCCCCAACCACCTATATAAGGGCCCCAGCTACCCTCTTTATTAGGTAACTTATCTCTCTCCCTGCTTACATACGTGTCTTGGTTATATATATTCCAACTATACTAACTTAGGCATCGGAGAGGAGAAGACCGGCCCGCCCGGTATTCCCCTTAGTGAGCAGGATTGCAGGAGATCGAGTTGGATTCATCAAGTATCTACTAGACCCCCGGGTTTAGGCAGAAACAATTGGCGCCGTCTGTGGGAACTCGTACAAAAAGTTGTGTTGTTCTATTGATCCTTTGGAGAGGTAGCTACATCCTTCAGTCCGGAAGCTATGGAAGGAAGGAAGATAAAGGTCAGCACGGAAAAATCGAAAGCGCGAATTCAGTTCCCCGACCCGGCCCGTAACATAAAGGCTGAGGTCGGTGCGAGGTTCGCCCTTTCTTCCATCCGAGACGGAGCGCATGATCGCCGGGAACCAGAAAACCCCGACCAGAAGGGTCCGGGAGAAATAAAAAAGATGAAAGCAGAGGTCGAGCGCTTGCGAGAAGAAGGCGATCAAGATCGTATAAGAGCGAAGGCCCGATGCCAAGAATTGAAGGCAGTAAACATTGCCCTATTAGCGGCCCTGGAGTGAGAAGGTCAGCAGGGCACTCCTCAAACAGCACCGCGGTCAGCAGGCAAGGCTAGCGAATTCCCGCATCTTGAGGTAGGGCAGGCCACGGGAAGAAGAAGGACCGTGCATGTGGCCACGCCACTCTTTTCAGAAGCTCTAAAAAACTCCGGCCCGGCCGAGCCCCCGTACCGCACGGGCCAGGCGTCAACCGAACAGGAAAGCTCTACCGCACGGACGCTCGAGGCGCTCTCCGCCTCGGTGGCGGACATAAAGGGCCGCATGGAGACCAGCGAGAGGATGGCGGGGCGACCGCGGGGTGGCGCGCGGTTTTGGACCTTTCCCGCGCCGGATTAGGGAATCGGGAAGATCTGGAAGCCAAAGGCCTCTAAAGTTGACCTATTCAGGAACGGGCTGCCCGTACCAGCACCTGGACAGTTTCAAGTCACAAGCAGGGAAGAGGGGCTACTCGGACGCCATGTGCTGCAATGTATTCCAAGAGACGCTCTCGGGAGAGGCGTTGAATTGGTTCTACGAGCTACCAGTGAATTCAGTCGAAACCTTCGAGCGGTTGACTGATAAGTTCGTCGGCCGGTTCATTCTCAGAGCCAGGACAGCCCAGGCATCAACAATCCTTTTTGACTGCATGCAAACTGACAACGAGCCGCTACGCGCCTTCGTTAACCGGTGACAAATTGCCACGGCCGGGGTCAGGAACCTGGACAAGCAGATCGCAGGGATGGCCTTCAAGCAGGGTTTAAGACCTGCGGAACTTTCGTACGACTTACTAGTACAGGAGCCGCTGGGGTACGACGAGCTGATGACCGTAGCTGTCAGGCACGCTCAGGCAGAGCATGAGACATATGGGGACAAGGCGCCCAAGCGAATAGCGGACGACCGACCACCATCCCGTGGAGGCAAGACCGGGTGGCTAGATCGCAACCGAGCGCCTGCAGCCACCAGGAAAGTAGAGATGCGGGAGGAGTGGCAACTCCGGCGAAGCGATGGCGACGATTCCCGACTAGGGAGAAGACCGCCATTTGTGCGCTCGGCGCAGCCTCTGGCAGCTACGCCAGCAGAGCGACCACCGCGGGCCTTAGCTATTTCGCCAGCAGGAAAGCCCAAAGATTTAGCCCTTCGGACTGATGACCGAAAACCCCAGACAGCGGTCGTGAACCACCAGGCCCGCCCAAAGGACCCCAACAACGAGCGACTGCGAGCTCGACAGGTGGGAACTATAAGCACCCGCACTCCTGGGGGGATCGAGGTACACGGGAGCATTAACATGATACACGGCGGGGACCGTATAGATCGGCTTACCCGGAGCTCAAAGAAGCGGTGCCTAAGATCGATCCGAGGGAAGGAGGTGTACGCCTTCGGCGAAAGAAGCGGCCAAGCCGCCAAAACCGAATGGAACTCGATCACTTTCTACGAGGAGGAAGAGCCGGAGGATTTGATCTAACCGCACAACGACCCCTTCCTCATTACGATCCAAATAGACCACTGGATAACCAGTCGTATGTTGATCGATACCGGAGCCTCAGTCAATGTAATGTTCCGAGACGCATACAAGGGGTTGCAGAGAGGAAGGAACAAGTTGTCCCAGGATAACGAGCCGCTTATAAGCTTCTCCGGTGAGGTCGTCCAGCCTCTGGGTTCGGATTACCTACCGATCATCTTCAGCGAGGGAGACAGAACTAGAAAGGAGCATTTGGAGTTCATCATTGTCGACTGCCTATCATCGTACAATGGCATAATCGGTCGGCCAGGGTTATGGAGGTTCAAAACGTTTATAGCTGGCCATATGCTGATGCTGAAGATGCCTTCACCAACCGGAGTTATTACTATACGGGGGGACCAGAGGATCGCCCGTAAGTATTACGCAGAGGCCGTGACCCATGGGAGGAAGCGGACCGAGGTCTTCACAACCACTCAGCAGGCGCCAGTGATCTATCTGAGTATTGACCCCTGTGACGACATCAATTCAAAAAAAGTCAGGCGATTCACCGAAAAGCTGGAGCCGCCTTCGGCCGTGGAAGAAACCGAAGCGATCTGCATTTCGGTAGACCACCCGGAGGGAA
This sequence comes from Potentilla sterilis, assembly GCA_963682095.1. NCBI lineage: Eukaryota > Viridiplantae > Streptophyta > Magnoliopsida > Rosales > Rosaceae > Potentilla > Potentilla sterilis. The sequence continues at coordinate 34,372,573 of OY821767.1, read as the reverse complement.
ATGTCGTAATAGGGACGCGGCTCGATCCGGTTGTCAGGCAAGAACTCATAGCCTTCCTCCGGGACAACAGTTCGGTCTTCGCATGGTCCTATGAGGACATGCCAGGCATATCCCCGGAGATAGCCGTACATGAGCTAAATTTATTACCCAACGTTCCCCCGGTGAGGCAGAAGAGGAGGTCCTTCAGTCCGGCAAAGTATGAGGCAATCAGAGAGGAGGTACAGAAATTGAAGGGTATAAGTTTCATCCGGGAAGTCCAGTACCCTCGCTGGCTCGCCAACGTGGTCATGGTACCAAAGAAGGGAACCGGCCAGTGGCGTATGTGCGTGGACTTCACTAACCTAAACCGGGCGTGTCCAAAGGACAGCTTCCCGCTACCCCGGATTGACCAGCTTATAGATTCCACGTCCGGTTTTAAGATGCTCAGCTTCATGGACGCTTACGCCGGGTACAATCAGATTAGGATGCACCCGGATGATGAGGAGCACACGTCATTCACAACCAACCGAGGTACCTACTGTTATAAGAGGATGCCGTACGGTCTAAAGAATGCCGGGGCCACCTACCAGCGAACGGTGAACCGAATGCTGGAGCAAGAAATGGGTAAAACCGTAGAGGTTTACGTTGATGACATGCTGGTCAAGAGCTTGACTGCAGGGGCCCACGTCCGGGATTTGGCCGTAGTCATCGGCAATATGCTCAAATTCGGAATGCGCTTAAACCCAAAGAAGTGTATTTTCGAGATTTCAGAGGGCCTATTCCTAGGCCACATCATCAGCCAGCGAGGGATAGAAGCCAACCCGCTGAAGGTCCAGGCAATTTTAGATATGGAAACGCCAGGGGAGAGAAACCAGGTCCAGATGTTGACCGGCCGGTTAGCCGCCCTTGCCAGATTCATCTCCCGCCTAACCGACAAATGCACCCCGTTCTTCAAGCTGCTCAAGGCACAACAGACCAGGAAAATCCACTGGGCAGCGGAGCATGAAGCGGCATTCCAGTCTATCAAGGCATATCTGTCGGCAGTGCCTCTCCTATCCAAACCAGTGCCAGGCGAAATGTTATACCTCTACATAGCCGCATCCGCAACGGCCGTCTCCGCGGCTCTCATTAGGAAGGAAGACACGCTCGAACTCCCGGTATACTATGCGGGAAAGGGACTCACTGGAGCAGAGGGCCGGTACCCCGACATAGAGAGATTGGCTCTGGCCCTGATTGTTAGTGCCAGGAAGCTCCGGCATTATTTCCAAGCTCATTCCATCACCTTATATACCAATCACCCTCTGCGACAGATCCTACAAAAGCCAGAGACCAGCGGTAGGCTCGTACGGTGGGCAGTTGAACTGGGAGAGTTCGACATCACTTACGCCCCGCGAACGGCCATCAAAGGACAGGCAGCTGCGGACTTCATATGTGAGCTCACCCCAATGGCGGTAGAAGCGCACCCCGCCCGGTGCGAGGACACCGACGCGGTACGAACCATAAAGACCGAACCAGGTCTCCCCACCGGATGGAAACTTTACGTGGACGGCTCCGTAACGACCAGGCGGAGCGGCGCCGGTGTCATGATAACCTCGTCTGATGGCCAGTCATACGAGTATGCCTTACGGTTCCTTTTTAGCACCTCCAACAACGCTGCTGAGTATGAGGCTCTCATAGCCGGTTTGCAACTGGCCAAGGAGTTGGGAATCTCGTCCATGGAGATATACAGCGACTCTAGCCTAGTGGTGAACCAGATGAACGGTGTGTTTGAGGTCAAGGACCCCCAGCTGTCCTCTTACCAGGCTTTGGCCAAAACCCTGATTGAGCCGTTCGAGGGCGCCACAATCCAGCACATTCCCCGATAGGAAAATAGACATGCAGATGCCCTCGCAAGGCTGGCAACCGGAAACTACCCTCCAGAGTACCGGAAAGTAAAAATTGAAACTCTCCAGAAGCCGAGCATAAGCAAAACCATCTCCGAGATATTTGCGGTAGAAGAAGCGCCACCAAGCTGGATGGACCCAATAGTCAGGTATTTGACCGACAAAACCAGCCCCCAGGATGCGGTAGAGGCCAGGAGGCTACACCTTCGGTGCGCCCGGTACGGTCTCCTCAACGGCCAGTTATACCGAAAGGGGGCACAGCTTCCCCCAGTTGAGGTGTGTGACAAAAGAGGCAGGAGAGGCTATCATGCGAGAGATCCACAAGGGGGTGTGCAGTAATCACTCCGGCGCAAGATCATTATCCCACAAATCGCTCCGAGCGGGGTATTTCTGGCCAGACATGGCGACAATGTCAAGAAAAATATCAGGCAGCTGCCACAAGTGCCACATGTACGCCTCTACACCTCATGCCCCGACAATCGCGTTATCAATCATGTTGGCACCATGGCCATTCGCACAATGGGGATTAGACATCATCGGCCCTTTCCCAACAGCTGTGGGACAATACAAGTATGCCATCGTGGCAGTAGACTATCAGACTAAGTGGGTCGAGGCAGAACCCATGATAAAGATCACTGAGGAACGGGTTAAAAAGTTCCTATGGAAGAACATCTACTGCAGGTTCGGGGTACCGCAGACCATTGTCACGGATAATGGGACACAGTTCAATAATGCTGATCTTATCCAGTACACAGCCTCTATGGGGACCCGGATGTTGTTCGCCTCAGTGGCACACCCACAGACCAACGGCCAAGTAGAAGCGGTCAATAAGATTATCAAGACCCTTCTCAAAAAGAAGCTGGAAGCCAAGAAGGGATGTTGGGCCGAGGAACTCCTCGCAGTGCTATGGGCCATCCTGACAACAGCAGCATAGGCAACAGGAGAGACCCCGTTCTGCATGGCATTCGGGAGTGAGGCGGTACTCCCTGTAGAAACTGGTATACCCAGCGGCAGGGTCGAGAATTACGACGCCGAAACAAACGCCGAGGGGCTATTGCTCAACCTGGACCTCATTGAGGAGCGCCGCGACCAGGCGCATATGCGCAACCAAACCTACAAACAGCGGATCGCCCGGTACTATGACAGAAGGGTCCGGGAGAGAAAGCTACAGGTCGGGGACTGTGTCATGAAGAAGGTCCAGAAAAAACCGTTGGCCCTAGAACCAACATGGGAAGGGCCCTACCAGATCACCGCGGCCGTGGGACCGGCAACATTCCACATTATAAACACCGAGGGCATCTATTCCACCCGGCCGTGGAATATCCAGCACCTACGGTTCTACCCTAAGTAATAGCGGTCACAGAGCGACAACAGTGTATTTAGCATCAATATTGCAATACGCTGTTACGGCATTAAACGAATAAACTACAACAGTTACAAGGTGTGCATGTACAAGCTAAACAGCTAGCTACCGCCCCCGGTGCCCCCAACCCCCGGCCCGCCACTTTTTAGAGCTTGCTCCTGCTCCACCATCTCAGTTAAGGCTATATCAGCCTCCATCTGCTCAGCATCAAGCCATCCTTTCTCCCTCCACTCCAGATAAGCGTCGCTAATGCCCTTCTCCCGGGCCGCGTCCAGCATCTCTTCAAGCTCCACCGACTCCCGGAAGTCGTCGACAGCCTTATCAGCCACTTCAGCGAGCTGGGATTCCGTGAGCTTCTCCCTTCCTTGGGCGACCACTGTAACCTGACTCTGGAGTTCCAAAACCTTCGCCTCCAGCTCCGCGATTCTCCCTTCCCGGGCAACAGCCTGGGTCTGCAGCTCCAAAACCCTCGCCTCCAGCTCCGTGACCTTCCCTCCCCAAGCAGCAGCCTGCCGATCGGTCTCTTCCTGCTCCTGCAGGAGTTCATGATGCAACCGACCGGTTAGTTCTTTCTCTCGCACGAGCTCGGTGCCCAACCGACCAACCTCCTCTCTTTCCTCCGCAAGCTTGGCTTCCGCCACGTCCACCCGCACGCTCAGCTCCTCCACCCGCCTCTCTAAACCCGCAGCAGCCTCCCCTCTGGGTTCCGCGGCATAAAGGCTATGAACCAGCTGCCAGAAGTAGACAAAGGAACATTAGCTCGTGCCACTCCAAGAGAAGGAAGCACAAAAGCACTTACCCGAACAGCTAGTTCCACGGGCTTCGTCCTGTTCTCGCCCGATCGATCAGTCCCAGGGCCCTCCCGGTCAAGCCCCAAGGTTTCAATGGTAGCAACCACGAACCTACCAATTCCATCACCGGAGCTGCGACTGACTTCCGGCACCTGAGTCCTTCGGTCAACCACCTCCACGACCGGAGCCACCGCCCGCTCGATTGGCCCAGCCGAACTTGACGCTCCGGGGTCAAAAGCCCTTGCCCTCTTGGGCGGAGCTTCACCAAGGCTGCTTCGGTGGCGCCCGACCATTTCTGCCGCTTCCCTCTCCCTCGAGACCCGTACCGCCATCGGTCGCGCCACGGGTTCTGAACCAGATAACCCCACAGACCGCCCTTCCCGAATAAAGAATGGGGAGTTATTCTCGCTGCCCGATCGCCTTCCATAGTGAGAGTCCGGAAACACGAGCGGCACCGGCCTGTCATGCTCCCTGCGTTTCTGGGTAGCCGTATCAATCACGGTCTTCGCGGCCGTCTCCCCCGTCTCCATCAATCTCGAGGCTACAAGCTCCTCATCCGGTTCGATAGTCTCCTCAATTTTAAGCGCGAGCCGGGGGGCATTAGCTGCAAGCCGATAGGTCGAAGCGGTCAGAACACAAGCAACCATGCAAAAGGCAAAATGCAAGACACCTTACCAGGTTTTCTCCCCATCTCGCATACCTCCAGCACGTTCCATCAGATGAAGTTGTAGGAGCTCCGACTCAGATGGTCCCACCCATAGAACAACCGGAATATCCGCTGCTTCTCCAAGTTCTCCAGCTGCCACGATTGGTCCCCGATCGGTTGGTATGCCCCGGGGACCTGATAGCCCCTCCAGTTACGCTGCCACCTGCCACCGGCCAGCACCACCGACCTCCTCCAGCCATCTGAAACCGATGACGGCAGATGCGTGATGGCAGCACCATAGTCCCGCGCGGCAAAATTCACACAACCACTGCACTGGGCTTTTCTGCAGTAAGAAATCTTGTACAGCGCCCGAAATTCATTAACCGTGGGCCAGTTCATATGGCTCAGACTAAACAGGCACCCAAGCCCAAGCAACTGCCTCTATTGATTACTCGGAAGCTGGGCCGGGGAAAGATTTAGTGAGCTCAGCATGTACTGAACAAATCCCGGCAGCGGCAGCGATAGTCCATGTCGGAATTGATCGTCGAAAACAACAACCCAGCCCGGTTCCGGGTTACAGGCCAGTTCCCCGGGACGCAGGCCTCGAAGTTTAACAGAAGAATCGATGTCCCACTTCGCCCGAAACTCCCTAATCTCTCTTTCATCCATGCTTCTAACTGGCTCATCGCAGGGAATCACTCTGTCACCATCCAGCAGCTCATGCCTTCTGGGCCCACGGCTTGCGCCGCAATAATGCGCAGATCTCCCAGACGCCATAATCCCAGCACAAAATAATTCAGATCTGCAGCAAGGCGGACGAGGAAAGTAGAGGGCAAAAGGTTTAGGCAAAGTGTGGTAGGAGGTGAGCAGAGTGGACAATAAATAGGGCAGCAAGAAAAGCAAGGCAACCCCAGCCGTGGATTCCCTCCATCTCAGACCGCTCCCTGTCGACACGTGTCCCAGCATGGATAAGGGATCCCATCCATCATAACTGATGGGACTGATGGGCTCTCCCCTTCGTCGCATGTCCGCCACCTGTCCCACTTACCAGCGGCATTTAGGGAGATAGGAGCGAACAACGAGGCGTCCACTCCCCTCGTTCCCCCACAAAGTCAACTCTGAGTCAATCCGGCACCATGGCGGTTCACGAGTATGATCATTCAACCGGCTGCATGGCTTCTTCATTGTATATCTTAAAGACCTCTCACCGCTTGTGATTTTTCCAACCGCTTCGAGAGCTTCTATCCAGGTATGAACCCTCCTTCTAGCACCATCTTCGTTGCATATCACTGGGGGACTCGTCTCGATATGGCATGTCGCCCGGTCGAGATACGTCCAGCACTATGACATTCCACCGGCCCTGGGGCATTTAACCCACTCCAAGGCATTCTACCGGTTGTCACCTTCCTTCGCCTACGGGCAGGAACGAGCCAACAGCAAAGGCTTCTAAACGCATGGGCTTTATAAACCCGGGCGAGTTTACATCTAACCCATGTACTCTTGTCCAGCAGGATAAAAACCCTGCATCACACTGAACTGTGATACATTTGGGGATACATGGCGAGACTCGTTATCTCAACGCCACTCCACTGGGCAGATTGTTTCTCTAACACAGAACAAGTCTCCCCGCAGGCTAACAAACCTGCACATTACCTCAACGCTTAACCAACAAAAGCTGAGAAGAACTAGCAAGTGTTAACCGATGCCTCGGAACGGCCGTAACACTCTCCGGGATACCTGTTGGCCTAGTCCACGCACCAACAGGCCATCCTGCAGGCTAGCATCTCCGGGACTCGTCTCGATATGGCAGAACGCCCGGTCGAGCTCCTGAGAACTCCGCCTCGCACCGATATGGCAGAACGCCCGGGCGAGGTCCAGTCTGCAAGTTCATCCGGGACTCGTCTCGATATGGCAGAACGCCCGGTCGAGCTCCCGAGAACTCCGCCTCGCACCGATATGGCAGAACGCCCGGGCGAGGTCCAGTCTGCAAGTTCATCCGGGACTCGTCTCGATATGGCAGAACGCCCGGTCGAGCTCCCGAGAACTCCGCCTCGCACCGATATGGCATAACGCCCGGGCGAGGTCCAGTCTGCAAGTTCATCCGGGACTCGTCTCGATATGGCAGAACGCCCGGTCGAGCTCCCGAGAACTCCGCCTCGCACCGATATGGTAGAACGCTCGGGCGAGGTCCAGTCTACAAGTTCATCCGGGACTCGTCTCGATATGGCAGAACGCCCGGGCGAGGTCCAGTACTATCTATATTACAAACGTACTTATAAACTTTTACTTACCATCAGCAACGGGCACTCACCTCGGTCACGCTCAATCTTTAACGCGGACTTGGGGGACTGGGCATCGGTAGGTTGGTAACCCTGCGGGTCTGCGGGGCAAGAGCAAGACAGTTAAGTCCCCATTCAAGATTGCACTTGACCGGGAACTTGGGGGACTTGTTGACAGTAGCCGCAGAGAGGCGACAGTAGCCGCAGAGAGGTTACAGCAGGCCCACAGACCCACAGCAAGTGCACCAGGGCCCGGCCCAGGGGTCGGGACCGGATCACCAGCACCCGGCCTCGGGGCCTAGCACTCTATCCTGCCTCCAGGGACCCTGGGGCCGGGGGCGCCAGCCTGCCTAAGAGGGCACCAGAAGGTGCAAACAGAAGGGAGCCAGTCCCACATCGAAGAGTAAGGCCAGCCCTTACCCCCAACCACCTATATAAGGGCCCCAGCTACCCTCTTTATTAGGTAACTTATCTCTCTCCCTGCTTACATACGTGCCTTAGTTATATATATTCCAACTATACTAACTTAGGCATCGGAGAGGAGAAGACCGGCCCGCCCGGTATTCCCCTTAGTGAGCAGGATTGCAGGAGATCGAGTTGGATTCATCAAGTATCTACTAGACCCCCGGATTTAGGCAGAAACACGTTAGAATCAGCTATTTAGTGTTACCCATACCACATTGTTAACTTGTTCTTAACTAAAGGAGAAATAACAATATATGAACAAAGACGATTATAATAATAGACCTCCTTTTGTAATGCACCAGTCTTATATCAAACCATCCATATATAATCACAAAGAAAAAAAAAATTAGATTAAAACCGGTTTATGATAAAAAAATAATAAAAAAGAAAAAAATAAAATACAAATCTCACATCAAATCCATATCAAATCAATCCAACAAATTGAAAATCAAATTGTTTGTGTAGAGGCAGAATCAAGGAAACCCATTTATGCTTCATTTTTTCTTGACCTCTTATATAATGCCAGCCTTCACCCACAAAATTTTCAACAATATCTTGAGAGAGAGCGAAGAAAACTTCTTTTGGGATCTTAGTCTTCCCAAAATCAAGCAACGTGTGGTGATGTTAGAGTAGTACATGTAATGAAGTTGAGAGAATTTGTTGGATAGAAGAAAACTGCTTGAAAGTGGTTTATTTGTGTTTTACTCTTTTACCCATTGTAGAAAAATTACTTTGTAACAAACAATTAATCAACCAAGGACAATTGCTAAAAAGAGGGCTTGGCGATTCTATAAGGCAAATTGCCTTAATCAATAGAGTTGCTAGGAAACCTTAATCAAATTGAAAAGATGTTGATTAGTTATATAGGAGGTGAGATGGTCGAGAGGACCGGCGTGGGGAGAAGAATAGTGGAAAACATATGATGAAGACCTCACCAATAGCAGCAATAAAAACCATAAGCCAAAAAATCAGATGGAAAAGATAAATCAAGAAAGTTAAAATGAAAAAGAATTTACGTAATTATGAAAATAGAGATATAATAAACCCTAAATATGATTTAATGATGCCGCATAAAGTAGGTTCTAAGTACCCATGTGGTGTAGTCGAGTTGGTTCGCCTCGACTTCCTCGCACAGGCGAACGCTGCTTCAATACCTGGTAATAGGGTTGGAGGTTCGAAACCTGTCTTGGATAAAAACATCCATGGGGAGGGGGACAAACTGAACCCTGTTCCCCCGAAGAGGGGGTTGAAACGACACCACCTTTTTAAAGAAAAAAAAATAAAGTAGGTTCTAAGTGACAACATAATAAATTTCATTCAAAACACAAACTTTGAGAATACTTCCTCCAACTTCATCAAAGGGACAACATGACAAATTTCATTCAAATCCTCTCCTGTAAGCTTCACATCCAATGATCCGACATTGATATCCAGCTTCTTAAGTTTAGTAGTCCCAACATATATAATCCAATAGTTCAAATGTATATCAGTTGATCAAAGATTTAGGTAAGCTAGAATAACGATTGCACACACTTTTGCAGATATTGATAGCAATAAACAAAATTGTGAGTACTCATTGTGGTGCATATAATAGGTAGCAATTTGTTTTATCCTGACCAACCATGATAATATGTTGAGCCTAAAAACTTTCATACATCTCCTATTTGGAAGATGATCCTCTCCTACTTTCCGACGCTATTAGTCATAATTTCTTCTTCTTCTTTTTTTTTAAAGAAAAATATATTTTTTTTATTTTTTTTATTTTCTGACTTGTTGTATAAGTATTACCCCCAATGCGTAGATACTATTTAGTATTTATAAGAAAAAAAATAAAAAGAAAAGCCTAGCAGACTCCCCAACACTACTACTACTCTCTCTCTCTCGTCCCCTTGTATTATTTATTCTACTCTTTCTGCTTCTTAGGGTTTCGAATCTCCCCAAATCGATTCAAATCCAATTCCAATCGAATCGGTCCCTTCCAGTCCAGCAATGGCGACCTTAGTGAGCTCGGCGGGTGGTCTACTCGCCATGCTTAACGAGTCCCGTCCGGAGCTCAAGCTCTATGCTTTGTCCAACCTCAACAAATTGGTCGATGGCTTTTGGCCTGAGATCTCCACCAGCGTACCCATCATGTACTCTCTCTCTCTGCTTCGCTCTCTCTTCTTTTGCTCAGATTAGGGTTCTCTCTTCATCTATTTGATTGATTAGAAACTTTGGGAATTATAATCTGTCCAAATTTTGAACTTTGCTTCAGGATAGGTTTCTTTTCATAATCGTTTGGATTTTTTGTGTGTGTTTTGGAGTATTGAGTAATTGAGGATATGCAAGATTGGGAATTTTTGTGCTTTATGTAATCCTCTAGTTTAGTACTTTTCGGCTTTCAGTGAAAGAAAATTTATGTGTATGTACTGAGGAGGTAATGGTGAGAATTAGAATGCAGATTGGGGTTTATGTTATTTGTGAATCATGTAGAATGTATCATGTGCTATGATGCAGTTCAGATTTCACCAACTGTCTAAATATTTTATAAAAAGGAGATTACTTTGGGATATTTACCGGGTTATGCTTTCTCGAAGCTGTACATGACAGCTGCTTTATGATTGGTGACTGCTTTATGATTGGTGATGACTTTAGGTCTCAGTGTCAGGTGCAAGAGTAAGGGCTGTTGTTGTTCGACATCTTTTTTTCCATTCCCTTTAGGTTATTGGAGGTTTAACCTGAAACTGAAATCTATTTATATATGCTTGGAATAACTGGATTAGGTACATGAGCGGTTAGATTTGAGGACTTGCATGATCTTCTGCTGAATTTATTCGGCAAGGGCTTTATACCAGGAATGATAGTTTGATGGTAGTTTCATGCTATATGTGTTACATCTGGTATGTAACTAGGCTGTTTTTGTATAGGTGGTTTTGATGAAATTTGTTATGTTACTTGGACGCCTGTTTTTTGGTTTTGGAGTTAGCTGTCGGTGATTGTACATGTATCAATGCCCGTGGACTGTTGGCTCTAGAATTGGACACAGAACAATTTATTTCGAGTTGTATACAATATAGTTCAGTTATAAGGAGAGGAAATATTAGATATTTACTTCATGGTTAAAACTAGAATTGAAGCCTTGCTTGGCTAGGATGCAAGATAACTGTTGAGTTGTGAGAAAAGATTGGCGCTTTGTGTTTAAAATGGCGCAAGAGTATCTTTATGCCAGATGATAAGCTCCATTTAGTTCAGATTATAAGAGCTGCTTCAAGCTTGTTAAAGATTGGTTATGCTTGTGTACCTCTGTAGCCCAAGCTGTTTTCTCCTTCAAAATATGAATTTTGAATATATTCAGTTATGCTCCTACTGCTTATATTCATGGCATTTTTTAACAGAGAAAGTATGTATGAAGATGAAGAGTTTGGTCAGCATCAAAGACAACTGGCTGCATTGCTTGTTTCAAAGGTAAAAGCTTATCGTGTTGTCTGTCGACATTAATTGTGTTAGTAAATTAATCAGTTGGGAGACCTCCTGACACCACTGAATCCTGTTGGCTCAATAGCATTAAGTTTAAATGTTTTGCCTTGTGACATTTTTTAGAAGTTAATAAAAACATTAGTGAAATAGTAATATATATATAAATAAAAATTGCAACCTGCAAAGTTGTCAGGCAGACTTCAATTCTCTCTTTCATCAGTGTTGGGTGTAGATTTTCTACTTTCATCTTCACTATGCAGGTTTCACTACTTTGGTCTTTTCTTGACATGATTTATTTCTTTTCCTTACCTCAGGTTTTCTACTATTTGGGTGAACTTAATGACTCACTGTCCTACGCCCTTGGTGCTGGATCATTATTTGATGTGTCAGAGGATTCTTATTACATTCATACTCTTCTTGGTAAGTACATATGTTAGTTTTATGCTAACACAAATGACACTATGATAACTCATAGGTATTGGCTGTATCTGAGAAATTTGATTAGATTAATAATACTAATCTAGATTGTCATTTCTGATGTAGTACTGTGTAAAAATTTTGAAATTAATTTTCATTACCTTTCTTTGAACATGGATACAACTTATTGAACTTATATAGCAGCATAGGCTGCTGTTACATATCAGCAGTTCCTGAACTACTGTTACATATCAGTATTTACAACATTTACAAAGCAAATCCTAAATTGATGCTACTGCAGCAATTACACAGCAAACAGAAACATGTGCTAAATTATTGCTTGATTGTAGCCAATGATTGATTCTCTAACACTGTTAAGAGTTTAGAAACTAATGGTAGTTGGGAGACTATATGTGACATGTTTTATTGTTTGCTCCTCTCCTCAGCTAAAGCTATAGATGAGTATGCCAGTCTTAAGTCTAAGGCGGCAGAATCAAAATCTGAAGCAGCGAATGTGGATCCTCGGTTGGAGGCTATCGTCGAGAGAATGCTGAATAAGTATGCAACCTTATACACGTTTAACTGTAAAATTGATTCTCCTAGCTTTCTGACCATTTTTTTTTTAAATTCCAGGTGTATCCTCGATGGGAAATACCAACAAGCTATGGGGATTGCAATTGAATGTCGAAGACTGGATAAACTTGAGGAAGCAATCATAAAGAGTGATAATGTTCAAGGAACCCTTTCATATTGCATCAATGTCTCCCATTCATATATTAATCTTAGAGAATATAGACGTGAGGTATGGCTTTGCTCAATTGCTCATGATATGATGGCATGTATGATTCTGATACTTGTGACTTGGTACTCATTCTTCAATCATTTTGTTGCTTGAATTTTTAATTATTATGCTATCCATATCCAAGATAAATTTCCCAAACATGCTATGACACTATAATTAATGATAGCAGTTAACGTGTACTCTTTAAATGCTAATATGCATCTTCTTTTAGTTTTATAAATAGTTTCAAATTTTATTATCTTTGGTTCTTGCTACTGAACAATAAAGAATAGGTAGCTTAATCATTGTAGTTTATAACTTTATATGCACCTTTTCCACGGTAATTTGTGTGTTTGAGAAAATGGCAACCCTTAGGTCTATATATTAAATAAAAGGAGTGTAACTAAGGTGGTATTTTAGTTTGGAACTAAGACCAATACTCCTAGAAAATTGAAACTTGACTGCCCTTTGATCAAGCTCATTTGAAATACATCTCTTTTGGTTCTTTGCCAGGTGCTTCGTCTTCTTGTCAGAGTGTATCAAAAGCTGCCTTCTCCAGATTACTTGAGCATTTGTCAGTGTCTCATGTTCTTGGATGAATCAGAAGGTGTTGCAACCATATTGGAAAAGCTCCTACGCTCGGAAAACAAGGAAGATGCACTTTTGGCATTTCAAATAGCCTTTGACCTCGTTGAGAATGAGCACCAAGCTTTTCTCTTAAATGTAAGAAATCGCCTTTCAGCTCCCAAGACTCAAACTGCAGAGCCGGTGCACCCAGAACCAAGTGAAACTGCACAAAATGAAGGTGCTGCTCCAGAGGATGTTCAAATGACAGATGGAAGTTCAACTACCAGTGTGACTGTACCAGAAGATCCAAGTGAAGTGATGTATTCTGAGAGACTGACAAAAATTAAAGGAATTCTGTCTGGAGAGACGTCGATAAAGTTGACTTTACAGTTTTTGTACAGCCATAACAAGTGAGTCTGCTCTGTACTTCCACTTAATTTATAATATATATCTTTTATTTCCTTCTGAAAGCAGGTCGGTAGAAGTGCTTAGATTGTTTTCTGTGACTTCCTTGTAGGTCTGATCTGCTTATTCTGAAGACAATAAAGCAGTCTGTTGAGATGAGAAATAGTGTTTGCCATAGTGCAACGATATATGCTAATGCAATTATGCATGCTGGAACAACTGTGGATACATTTCTGAGGGAGAACCTGGTGAGAACCAGATATCTTGATTTTTCCTTTACCACCCTTTGCAATATATTTCTTTTGCTGACAACTTTGTTTCTTCAAATCCCTAGGACTGGTTAAGCAGAGCCACTAATTGGGCAAAATTCAGTGCAACAGCGGGGCTAGGTGTTATTCACAGAGGCCACTTGCAGCAGGGAAGATCTCTGATGGCACCTTACCTGCCTCAGGGCGGGGCTGGTGGTGGTGGAAGTCCATACTCGGAAGGTGGTGCCCTGTATGCTCTGGGACTCATTCATGCCAACCATGGCGAGGGCATCAAACAGTTCCTTCGTGATAGCCTACGCAGTACTAATGTGGAGGTGTGCACTAAATAAATTGCTGTTCAGATCTTGTGCATAATTTTATCACCAATTTTTTCTAATGACTTGAATGCAGGTTATTCAACATGGAGCCTGCTTGGGTCTTGGCTTGTCAGCTTTAGGAACTGCTGATGAAGAGATCTATGATGACATTAAAAGTGTGCTCTATACGGACAGTGCCGTTGCTGGTGAAGCAGCTGGTATTAGTATGGGTTTACTCATGGTTGGAACTGCTAGTGAGAAGGCTAGTGAGATGCTTACTTACACACATGAAACAACACATGAAAAGATCATCAGGTATAGACAAATCACCTGACCTAGTTGGATTCTGGCTTCATTGGAGTCTATTTATAAATATGTTGATAGTAAAGTTGTCTCTGGTAATAACACCATTGTGCTTTTCTTACTGTGGATTGTATGTTACAGAGGTTTGGCTTTGGGGATTGCCCTGACAGTATATGGAAGAGAAGAGGAAGCAGACACGCTAATTGAACAGATGACAAGAGATCAAGACCCCATACTGCGTTATGGTGGTATGTATGCATTGGCATTGGCCTATAGCGGGACAGCAAACAACAAAGCTATTCGCCAGCTGCTGCATTTTGCTGTGTCAGATGTGAGTGATGATGTTAGGAGAACTGCTGTTCTAGCCCTTGGTTTTGTCTTGTACTCTGAGCCAGAGCAGGTCAGTAGTTGCTAAAGAAATACACATAACTTGCTACCTTTTATTTATTGTTAATTTTATAAGTTGGTATTTTATCTCTAAAATTGCACTGGTAAACTGCAGACACCTCGTATTGTCTCCCTGCTATCCGAGTCCTACAACCCGCACGTTCGATATGGTGCTGCTCTTGCAGTAGGGATTTCTTGTGCTGGTACTGGCTTGAGTGAGGCCATATCTCTGTTAGAGCCTCTGACTTCAGATGTTGTTGATTTTGTGCGCCAAGGCGCCCTCATTGCAATGGCTATGGTCATGGTCCAGATTAGTGAAGCTAGTGATTCTCGTGTTGGAGCTTTTAGGTACCCTGTCCATCAAATTTTCTGCAACATTTACATCCTCATCTCTCTATATAAGTGTGTTTTCTATGTATTTATCTATCTATAGATTGTTTAATTTATGTTTCCTACACACATATATAGTACATTGTAGACGACACCAACTTATATCATCTTTTCTTCTATATAGGCGGCAATTGGAGAAAATAATTCTTGATAAGCATGAGGATACCATGAGCAAAATGGGAGCAATCTTGGCCTCCGGAATTCTTGATGCTGGTGGAAGGAATGTGACAATAAGACTGCTTTCTAAGACAAAACATGATAAAGTCACTGCAGTGGTTGGCCTTGCTGTTTTCAGCCAATTTTGGTACTGGTATCCGCTCATATATTTCTTGAGCTTGGCATTCTCACCAACAGCTTTGATAGGACTGAACTATGACCTTAAAGTTCCAAAGTTTCAGTTCCTGTCATATGCAAAACCTTCTCTGTTTGAATATCCTAAGCCGACCACTGTGGCAACCACTACATCGGCTGTGAAACTCCCCACTGCTGTTCTGTCAACATCAGCAAAGGCCACTAAAGCTAGGGCCAAGAAAGAAGCTGCAGATCAGAAGGCAAATCCTGAAAAGACAAATCCTGGGGCTGAGACTTCTTCTGGAAAAGTAAAATCCTCTAGTGAGAAAGATGGGGATTCAATGCAGGTAACCAGTATGCGCATTCCAGCATTTTCTGTCCTTCCTCGTTTCTCTCTTGTCTTCATTTACTTGAGAGATTGCTCTCATTTTATTGTTTTTCTCTTCATTGAAAAGTTTTTAGGAACAAAACAACGGATTTTTGAAAGATTGCTATAGCTTGGTTTAACTGTTGCATATAACTATTGGACCTCTCTTGTACAGAGTTCAGACCATATAATTGTTAGTAATATAAGTTCTACCTTCCTTTTTGCAGGTTGATAACTCAACAGAGAAGAAAACAGAACCTGAGCGGGCTGAACCTGCTTTTGAGTTTTTGACCAACCCAGCTAGGGTGGTTCCTGCTCAGGAGGAATACATTAAATTTATAGAAGAAAGCAGATATGTGCCCATCAAGCTAGCACCTTCAGGATTTGTTCTCTTGCGAGACCAGAGACCTACTGAACCAGAAGTGCTCTCACTCACAGACACACCCTCTTCTACAGCATCGAATGCTGGTGGACCAGCAACTGGACAGCCAGGATCTGCAGCCATGGCAGTTGATGAAGAACCTCAGCCTCCTCAGCCTTTTGAGTACACCGTGTGATTCTCTGAGTCTTGGTCATTGACCGGTTTCTCGTGCTCAGTCAGCGTGGTCTGCTGGTTGTCTGAATATGCGGTGGATATTGTTGACATGTTTGTTGTACTCTGCTAGATTGCTAAATTTTCATGTATACCAAGTTTTAATGAGTTTCAGTTCAGCATTGATACTTTTGTTTTCTAGATTTACTTTGCTCAGAGGATTACCTGCCTAGATTATCAGGTCAAGATTATGTTCTACAGCATATTTGGTTAATATTAAGAAACTTCATTTACATAGCTTGGATAGTGAAATGGAAGTCCCGATGAGGGCAGGACATCTTCATCCGAGTTGAAATGTTCGACAGTTCAAATCCTTCACTTGAGAATGCAATGTTAACCTTTGCCTTTTTGTTCTGGTCCTTTTATTTTGCTTCTCTATTAGTTAGATTCTATGCAGTAATGAACTAATGATGGCCTTGGTCAAGGTGCTAGCGATTGGCTCTGCCCAAGCGCTAGAAGGTGGCCAGCCGCCTTGCCCAGGCTGCAGAGTTGATGGCTTCAGAAGGCAGAACTGACCGCGTGGGCATCTTTTCAGTTAGTGGTTTAAGTGGTGTTAGATCAGGGAGAAGGTCCTAATAGGTGCCTATTGGCAACTTAACTAGCTGTTCCGACCTCAAAAAGGAAAGGAAAAAAAGACAGTAGTCCAAAGTCCATTTCTTACAGTGGTGTAGGACTGAAGGTATTCATATTTGGCACCATTAACCAATCTAATGATGATACTAAACTAGTTACTTCTACCAACACTTGGTTGCAGTAGTGGAACGGAGCTGCTGCAGCTTAAGCAAGGTCTCGAGTTCGAAACCTTGTGGATGCAGCACCAATGTTGGGAGAGCTTCCCCGCCGACCGGCGGTCCTACGCGGCTCGAAGGTATAGTCTTCTCCCAAATGGGAGAGGGATTCCCTGGGAAACCTAAAAAAAAAAAAAACTAGTTACTTCTAGGAAAAAATTCACCCATGGTACCCAAACTTACATCGCTATACAAGAAAGGTACCCGAACTTGAAAAACGATCACCATGGTACCAAAAGTTTTAAATCCTATTATAGAGGTATCTAGCGTGTTTTGACCGGCTGGCTTCCCGGTTTTTGATGACGTGGCAGTCGCATTTTGATTCCGAGGGGCAAATCTGTAATCTCCGCCTAACAAACTACGAGTGGAGGTACCTAAACTCTCACAACCATATTATGGAGGTACCTGATTTTAATCGTCAAAATTGAAAGCAATTTGTCAAAATAAAATACCCTTTCAATCGTCAAAATAAAATACCCCGATCGGCGACCCGAGCTCTCCCCTCCTCCAGCTATCTCAGCCGTCCGGCCGAACTGGACCGCCGCACCGGTCACGTTCGGACCGGCTCGGCCTCCCCTTTCTTTCTGTAGCAGCGGCGTGGTCCCAATCGCCGCCGTTGGGCTAGGTTTTTCGGGAGAGGGGTCGACTGTGTCGACCCGAAATCTTCACCTCCGGCCACCGATCGGCCAAATTCAAGGGGGGAAAAGGGAAACTTCATCCTGCTCGACAACTCCATGGAAGGAGTTAGCCCGAATCCACCTCGGTAAGTAGAAATTCAAATTCGAATTTCTAGGGTTTTTTTTTGGGTGAAATTGGAAAGTGTGATTTTGATGTTTTTGATGAATTTTGAAGTTAAATTCGTGTTTAGGAGGTGGTAAGGAGTTGATTAAGTATAATTTGGTGTGGAATTGGTCGATTTTTGGAGGAATTGGAAATTTGGAATTTCTGGGCCGCCGTACCGGCCGCCGTTTGCGGCGGCTGGGGTTGTGTTTGGCGTCGGGGATGAGTTCCCGAAGTGGGGGTGATCCTTTTGGGGGAATTTGGATTCGATTGGTAGGGTTTTGGCCACTGTGGTGGCGGAGCTGCTGGCGGCGGCGCGGCGGCGCCACTGTTCCGGCAGCGTGAGGAAGAAGATGAACAGTGATAGGTAAAATGGACCAATTCCACACCAAATTATACTTAATCAACTCCTTACCACCTCCTAAACACGAATTTAACTTCAAAATTCATCAAAAACATCAAAATCACACTTTAACTCCAACAAATTAATTCTGATTGGTTTCCATTATTCCAACCTCTTTCACTCCTCTTCTATTAGATTTAGTAGAAAATCTAGTTTCAATTAGTCTGATCCCCGTTGCGTTAGTTGTTTAACCAAAACTTCCAGGTGACAATTCAACAGCTGGGTTTACAAGAACGGAACTGTAAATGGTAAAATAACCAAATGGGTTTTTGACCGTGTAAAACAAGCCGGGTAAAAAGTAAATAGTTTAGTAAAATTGGGCGAGGCTCAGATTCGCCTTCTGTCAGACAAAAGAGAGGGAGGCAAACGCGGCCTTCCGTGGCTGCGAACACCGGGCGCCGCCTGTGAGGTGGAAGGATAAAATAGTCATTTTCACCCAACAGGAGCAACCGGGTCGCCCCGCCAAGTAGACCGCCCTCGCCATTCCCACCGGTCTGGTTTAGAGAAACTGAAAAGAATCATCACCGCCTCTTGGCATTCGGTTTTTTTGAGGAAGAAGAAGAAGAAGATAATGAAAGAAACAGAAAGCGAAGAAGAGAGAGAGAGAGAGAGAGTTTGTATTGGTTTGAAATCATCGGCTCCACAGACATTCAGAGAGGGTCTCTCTCTGAGAGCAAAGCCTCATTCTTAAACTAATGAGTGTAAAACCCTAGTCTCCCAAAGAGTTGGTTTTATACTGCTGGAAGGGGTACTTTGGTCAATTTCATCATCAATTTTTTTTTTTAATTACTCTAAAGTTTGAAAATTAAAATGCGACTGCCACGTCATTAAAAACCGGGAAGCCAGCCGGTCAAAACACGCTAGGTACCTCTATAATAGGATTTAAAACTTTGGGTACCATGGTGATCGTTTTTCAAATTCGGGTACCTTTCTTGTATAGCGATGTAAGTTTGGGTACCATGGGTGAATTTTTTCCTTACTTCTACGCCCTGCATACATTATTTTCATGGACATTTCACTGCTAAGTGGCTGGAAACTACAAATCACTAATGTCTTTTGTGCATGTATGAGTACAACATTCTGCGTATGTGAACCCATGCGGAATAACTTTTTATCCTTATAACAATATAGACTGCACTTCATAACTGTCTGCTTCAGTTTATAACTCAAACAAAGCCGCTGCAAAGCTCGCCTCTCATACCTAGCGGAGATGAACCATGTCCAACTCGGTGAATTTTTCTCCTGGTTAACCTAGGAGCTTTGGGAATTCAAGCAATCCCTCAAACATAAAAAATCTAATTCTAAGATTAAATATACTTGATGAAATGAATCTAAAAACTTGAGGCCATCTCATAATGTAACTATAGTTTGAAACTTAAGG
This sequence comes from Potentilla sterilis, assembly GCA_963682095.1. Taxonomy (NCBI): domain Eukaryota; kingdom Viridiplantae; phylum Streptophyta; class Magnoliopsida; order Rosales; family Rosaceae; genus Potentilla; species Potentilla sterilis. The sequence continues at coordinate 34,353,294 of OY821767.1, read as the reverse complement.
TTATTAGTTATTACACATACATCATCACATATGAAATTCTGAAAATAATAACATAGCAAGTTTCGATAATAATGAAAAACACTAGGACAATGCTCTTTATCAATACATTGAAAAAACAAGCATGATTCTGAAACAAAGTCATTACAAATTTAACACACACTGCACTCTGGTCATGATAGGAGTTGTAAGGCTATGTCCAGATGCATAGTAATTTCCAGTAGGGGAAAAACGCAAGCATTGAGCAGGATCGTGTGGAGCAACCATAGTATTCTCTGGATAGCATGATAACAAATGTTAACATGAAAAACTCTAAATGTTTTTCTTTGTATTGATGTTAATCCTTATAAAAATACAATAAATAACACAAAATCTCATTTTTAGATCATCACTTACCAATTATACTACCATCAGTATCATATAAACGAACACTGCCATCAGGTTTTCCAACCGCTATAGCAGTGATATTTCCGGTTTGTAGATTTTTATAATAAATAATTACCCAAAACTACAATTTTAGGTACATAATTACCAATAACAAGGTCAGATTTTTGTTTACCATTAGCAGGAATTAACACTAACAGACTATTAATCCGTCTAATATAAAATGACAAAATTACCCCTGAAAATTGTAAAATTACAACATATGCCACTATATATATTTAAAAAAAAAAAACCACCCGCCCACACCCCAAACTCTCCTTCCCGATCTGGAGCCACCGACCCGACCTTTCCTTCCCGATCTGGAGCCACCGACCCGACGGAGAGATGCAGGTGGGAATCGGAGAGAGGGAGGAGGCCGGAGAGAGGGGCGAGGCCGGCGAAGGCGCGAGGCAGCGAGCGCCGAGGCCGGTGAAGGCGAGGAATCGAGGCGCGAGGGCGAGGCAGGAGCGGAGGTGCGAGGTAGAGAAGCTCCAGAGCGGAGGCGCGAGGCGGAGGAGCGAAGCCGGAGGCCCAAGGCAGCGAGGGTGCGAGGCACGAGGCCGGAGCAGATCCAGGCGCGAGGCAGGCCGGAGACGCGAGGCAAGCCGGAGGGGCGAGGCGCGAGGGCGGAGGCGCGGCGAGACTGGGAGGTCGGCGGAGCAGATCCAGGCGCGAGGAGGTGTGAGGCTCGAGGTGCGAGGCGCCGAGGTGGAGACGCGAGGCAAGTCGGAGGCCCGAGTCAGCTAGCGCGCGAGGCGCGAGGGCGGAGGCGCGGCGAGGCTGGGAGGCCGGCGGAGCATGGCCTTGGCGGTGTGACGACTTCGTGATCGGGGCTGGGCCGGCCGATCTCCTCCTCCGCCGCCTTCTCTCTCTCTGTCTCTCTCTGTTTTTTGTTTTTTTTTTTGATTTGGTGTTTGTTGTTTTGATTTGGTGTGGTGTTTGTTGTTTGATTTGGTGTGGTGTGGTGAGATTGGGATTTGGTGGTTGGAATTGGATCGGTGGAGGCCGTTTTGTGGAGGAGCGAGGGATGTGGAATTTTTTTTGGGAGAATTAGGGTTTTGAGTAGGAGATACTGAGGCTCAGTATTATTGAAGTGCGGCGGAGTGCGGCGGAGGACGGCGGAGATACTGAGGCTCAGTATTATTGAAGTGCGGCGGAGGACGGCGGAGCTACTGAGGCTCAGTATTATTGAAGTGCGGCGGAGGACGGCGGAGCTACTGAGGGTCAGTATATTAGGTTGAGTTCTGAGGATCAGTAGCATTAGGCTCACTGAGGGTCAGTAGTATTAGGTTGAGTTCTGAGGATCAGTAACATTAGGCTTAATGAGGGTAATTGTGTAATTTAAGACTTAACTGATTCTGTTAGTTTTGGATGGAACCTTGCTAATGGTAATTTAAAAAGTGAACCTTGCTATTGGTAATTATGTACTCAAAATTGTAGTTTTGGGTAAAAAACCCTAATTAAATCACCTAAAATACATAAAACATTGACAACTATATTTATATACATAATGAACTAAGTCTTACTTATTATAATTCCAAATTTTCACACCATCAACTAAGCCAGCAATCATGATATTGTTTCGATCTCGACTAACTTCCAAGTGCGGTACAGCTGCAGTTGTTGACAGTATTCCAGCTAAATATTTGGGATTCCTTATATCCCATATAAGGTGATCAATTCATCAACTTCTTTTAGAATAAAGAAAAAAAATTCATTGGTTAAAAAATAATAAGGCAAAACATGACATGTTTTAAGAAATATCAATACCTTACACCTGGTAAATTGCTGTAAGTGGTCGCAAACATGTTCTCGGAGAGGCAACCTATAGCCCTGATTACTGCAGCAGCCCCATCAAACTTAAGAGTAGGTTCGAGTGTAAAGAGAGGATGCCCTCCTACCGCAAATGCTGATAGGTATCCGTTGATATCTCCGGTCAGTATATTCATATCCGAATTTGATCTCTAATACAATAATAAGAAGAATATAATTATGTCATAGAAATCAAATAGGTTTCTCATCTTAAAGGATCAATACACCGATTCCTAAAACAACTAGGAAATAGTACAAATCATTGTCCCTGTTGAACTAGCTCTCATACTTGACATATAATTCATGTAATCTGAGTATTATTGTTACAAGTCCAATTATTTTCTAACACGTGATTCATTACGAAGTTTTTTGTTTATGATGTTTTGGTTTTTACTCTCATTTTTCTCTAAAAATTTTAATAGTTAACGTTGTTGATGTTTCTAATCATGCCACAATTCGGGGTTTTGAGCCCAAAGGTTTCTCAATAGAAGAAGCAAAAGCCCTGCTCAGAAATAGTGTGTGTATTGCAATTGAGGCACGAGAAATTTACTATGACAAATGCACCAAAGGTTCTTGGGATTTTATGGACACCGGAAAGACTTCAAGACATTCAGTTCTAGTTGCAGCATCTGTGGGAGCCTATTTGGCTTAAGATTCCGAGTATAGTTGAGTTAACTCAGCATAAATGACTTGTGTACTTTACTGTATATGATTTGGACTTGAGACAAGAAAATGGTGAGCATGATTGATCTCGGATTCTGATTCTCTATGAATTATTTCCCTTGTAGTGGCTACTACGGCGATGCAGTGACACTAGAAACATTCAAAGATTTCCACCAGGAGAGGGTTCGGATTCTGGCCAACTGTAGTGCTGATCTAATTGCATTTGAGACTATAATAGTGATAGTTAGGGCAACTCCAACGGTGGTTCTATAAACCAAGACTGGTGCTATAATTGAGAAATTCATCTCCAACAGGGGAATGCAGGGGGTGCTAGTCCTAAAAATATAAGACTCGGTCTTATTTGAAGTCTTATATCTAAACCAATTCCAAGACCAGATCCCGCAATTAAGTGTGTTAGTAAAGCAATACAAAATTGATAAAAAAATTATACTCATATCATATATTAATCAAATATGTTGAATTTAACAACCCATATAAGACTTTATTATTGGATATTATATTTATAGGACTCATAAATAGTGTTTTAAAATGAGAATAACACCCTCAAATAAGTCCTATTGTTGGAGTTGCCCTTAGATGGTACTCTTCGGATTTTCTTTTTAAGGCTGAAAACTTGTCATTTTAATGAAGGGCCAGTTAATTTATGAAAAGCATTTAAAGCCCATATAGCTAAGATGAGCTGGTGCATTGCAAAGTAATAATTGAGTTTCAACGTGATACGAATTCAAGTTCATAAATCCATGACCAAAAGAGTAATTACATAGAGGATCCAGATTTAATTAGCAATGGAAAAGACAAAGTTTGATAAGAAAGTATAAGAAATCAGCTTTTCATTAGCAAAAGTGAAAATGATAGAGAGTTTAGAGTTTATCCTACTTCACAAAAGTTAACTTTGGACATGAGTTTAGAATAATACTAATCTCGATTCTTGTTCACCAACTTCATTGCAAGAAAATTATAGATGCAAACATAAATGAAAGTGGAATTTCTAATGTAGACCAAAAGGAAACATGAACAGTTGAACTTCCATAATGTTATAGCAAATTTAAGGTGATGTATCTGCTTGCTATCAGCCGAGTAGAATACCAAGTATTAGGCCTGCGGCTTGGTAAGAATATTCTCTACAACCAAGTGAAGTACCCAAATAAGACAAGCAAAGATAATATACTACAATAATCGATTCCTAATCCAAAGGACAGGTTCACTGAATCACATCCTTTCTGAAAACCTCTAAGTCTATAGGCTTGGGTATCATTAGTCACATCAGGCATCTCACCATTCACCCTGGGAGTGTGCTGCAAACAAGGTGAACGAACAAATGATTACATTAAGTCCAGTCAATACCAAAGACTTCATTCAATTTTACAACTATCCTCACACCCACCAGCTTCAAACATTAGTACATTACCCACAACTCCACCCGTCATATTAACTCGTTCAGTTCTGAACTTGTGATAAAATATCAAAACCTTTACCCCAAAAATATTAATGACTGAAAGTTATATGTTTAGATACAAACAACAAAGAGTACAACATTCTACTAGTTTTGCAAGGGTCATGAACTAATAACAATATGAAACAAATGACAGTACCTAATCATTTTTTAGTCATATACCAAATGTTTTCAAACGAAGAAAAATAGATTTAAAACAGAGTTCAGCACCAAAGATAACATTCAATAATAAAAAAATCAGGGCAAACACCACATATATTAACAAACACAACATATGTTAGACTGTTGAATAGGTATAGACTACCTAGATAATTAGGAAATTGGAAGAAGCCTTCTCCTGCTCAACAGCTTCAATGTGGTCAAACAAAAGCTTCTGCAATCTGAAACAACCATGAATAATAAATCAACTCAGACCCTTCCACAATACAAAGAGCAGGGAAAAAAATTATTTCAATTCTATATACTTCTTCTCATTAAATTGGTTGTTCCGTAGATACTACCTTAAACAAATATACACATTAAGCAGTAGAGCCATGATCGACATGAGGGTGTCACAAAGGAGAGATACTAAATTGTATTCTTGTACTTGCAGAAAAAAAAAAATCATAATGTTACAAACCCTAATAACATTGCAGCAGCTAGCTGATGTCTTGTCCTTCCATTTCATTAAGTCACAGAGGATATACATTCATGAAGAAGAGAAGAGAAACATGAGAATGGTTTATTGCCCAATAACATTAATCCCTTATGTGTTCAATGGATGTTTATTTGCTGTAAGTAAGATTCACTTAGCTATTGGGATATGACTGTACTTACATTCTTTCTGGCCTAGTGTTGTTCTATATAAATTGAATCTCTAGACAAAATTGAAATATATCAACAGTAGTTCTACTAACCACACCAAAACCATTACCAATCCCCAATACATCACACAAAATACATGACAACTGAAAAATTAATCTAGCAAAGGAAGCTCAGTATACCCTGACCCCAACCATCGAACAACGAAAGTAGAACAGATTCAAAGGGAAGAACAGATGATTGCTGAGTACAATTTCAGTATACACCTGTGAGTTCATAAACTCACAAATACAATGCAGGTATATTCAACTAAACATAAAATCTTTCAAAATCATGAATCAAAGAGTGTAACAAGAGAAAGAAGTGAACTTTGTTTTCAAACAACTCCAGGAATTAAAACTTTGTTGTGTTGACAGTAAAGAACTTCTACAGATACACAGCTCAAATACGAGCTTCAAATCAAAAGACCAAGATATGATTGATGATCACAAGGGGACGTCGTCTAGTATTTGGAATCTATTAAACCTTCATATGGGTGCAAATCAAAACAAAGGGGAGGCTCCACAGAGAGATCAACAGATGTATCATTACTAAATCAAACAAGCTTCCATCAAGTAGTGAGACATTTTCGAAAAAATCACACCCAGCTCACACACGGAATTAGAATCTTAACTACAAACAAGGTTTTGTTTTCCCTAGCCTACCTCAAGCCTTTTAAATCAGTAGCAAAGAGGACCAAGCAAAACTAAATGCAAGAGGACCAAATAAAAGTAAATCCAAGCTCATACGTAAACACCCAACCCAGGTCCCCTAACTGAAATTCACGACACGAATCATACTCCAATCTATTGGGAAATAGCTGAAACTTACAGAAGCTAGCTGCAAATAGAGGGATAGATTCATATTGTTTGACAATAGAATTCAAGAGGATTTCTCTCCTCTTTGTCTTGTGAGCTAGTGAACTGATTGTCATTAGGTTTAAAGAAAATGAGGCGTGATCATAAAAAACAAAACTGAAGAGTCTAGAGAACAGGTGGAGAAGAATGATATGTACGACTGGAAGAGGAGAGTATAACAGATAAATCGACGCATGGATGGATGATATTAACCAAACATATAAATTAAACGGCTGGGTGGTTCTGGTACTAAACCAGGTATTTAACAAATGCTCTTAACACTGACAACCCAATCTCAAAACAGTAACTCAATTACTGGTTAAACCCAAAAACAGTCCAAGTAAGCAAAAAAATCCCCCTAATGAAATAAAATATAAGACAAGGCTATGACAGATCATAAGAGTGTATCAATGAACCATGTTTGTAATGCAATGAAGCAAGATTTACAGGTTAGCAAACGGCAGGATATCAGCAACCAGTTAATAACGTAAACAAAGATAGACATTGAAACTACAGAGGGAGGGAGATCAGTTTCTTGACCTTTTTTCTGGTACCGACACTTCTTCGACAATCTCATGGTACCTTTCTCCTGGTTTAAAAACAACTCCAGTAAACGGACCACTCACTTCTTTGACAATCTCCTGATAGCACCTTTTTCGTGGATTATAAACAAATCCCTTTACCGCACTTCTTGGTGCATCCTCTGATGTCTTGAATGGGCGACTGCCGCCAGGCAGAGAAGGTATGAGACTAGCAGAATTGTTTTTCGGATGCTTATAACAATTCCAATTACCACAGCTATTACAACCTATTTCGTAGCCAGGGCCAACAGATGTACCAGGTGGGACAATTTGCAGGTACGGACAGCGAAGATATGAGTGCTTAACTTGCTTGCAACAGATCCTACAATACTCAAGAGGACGTGGTGGAGGAGTCCAAGCGCCTCCAACAACCACCGGTTTATCTGCCATACTACCAGTTGCTTTACTCTTCTTGTTCATCTCCTTAATATAATCAATCATCTCTTCTGGGGAAGCAAAGAAGTCATCGTCCTCATGACGAGGCATCAACTCCGGTTGGTATTCTGGTATACGTAATGGATCCGGCAGAACAAGGAAGTCCGTCGACCAGCTGATTTTAGGCGAGCTTGGATGAACATGAATAGTCTTAACAGGAGGAGGTGTATCAGTGAAGAGTTTGACATATCTCTTATAAGTGCAGTACGCAGGGACATGGTCCCTTGCACCACAAATACCACAAAAAAGAGCAGCATCTCCTAAATGGATCATGTTCATACTCCCATACAGCGAGACTGAGCTCTTACCAGTAGAGGAGGATACACGATCAGTGTATGTAACAAAACCGAGAAAGAGATACCTGAAAGGGCACATCCGAGGCCAGTGGTCATCTATCTTACCACAAATCCTGCACTGCCAATGGGTATAAATGTTACCATGAGATCCTCTGGAGGCTTGGGCCAAAGCGTCCAGATCTTCATCAACACTATCCTTTGGTTGTTTTGCTTTGCTACCTCGAGCCTGGAACTCTTCCCAATTGCGTTTCGCCTCTAAGGTCAAGAATGAATTATCATCCTTGTATGGGCACGTTGGAGGCCAGTGGTCATCATCCTGACCACAAATTGCACACATCCATTTGTCAGTCTTCGTCCCACGAGTCGAAAGCTTTCGACGAATGGCTTCTCTCGCTTCTTCTTCATCTCTTTCCTCCTTATTACCTGAAATTTTTCGTTGCATTCTCTCTTCCTCCGTGACCACTCCGGTGTATTCAACCCATATGAGTTCTCCTGGTTTTTCCGGGTTCTCGATGGTCGTTAACAATTTCTTCTCATTCGTATCGTCTAACGGATCACGGACCAGAACTAATGGTCTCGACTTCATTCCCGCGCTGAACCCGTACATCATGGCTCGCAGATCTTCTCTAGTTAGCTAGCTAGGGTTTCGATCTTGGGATACAATTGTGACTTGTTCTGTACGTTAGAGAGAGAGAGAGAGAGAGAGAGAGAGACAGTCGAATCTGAGAGAGAGAGACAGTCGAATCTGATCATAAACGGGTTAATTATATGCGTTTTAGGGTTAGATATTTGGATACTGAAACAATGTCCATGTGCAAGTAAGAAAACAAAAACGTTGTTTTGTACGTTTTAGGGTTTGTATTTAGTTATGTGTCGATTTTTCAAATTTAGTTTTGATACGTGTAATACAATAAAAGTTGTTTTTCGTTTATTATTTTGTCATCCATACTTCTTAATCCTCTATTCACGGTTCTAGTGTAAATAAACTCTACTTAATTAGTTTCATAACTTTATAACAAGCAAACAAAATCAATACTATCGAGGCGGCAAGCTGTTAGTCTTGTATATAAGTTGTAATATTCCATATTGTAATTAGTGAAGGTCTCCATTCCGGGTTCTCCATTTGGGCAAGGCAAGTATTAGTGAAGGTCTCAGAAAAATATGCACTCTCCTATATATCACCTCATCCATAAGCATCGTCTTCATTATCGATCATCTACGTTATTTTCATAACTTGCACCAGTAGATGCATACTTCTAAACAATAGCTTATTAAGAACAGTAAATTAAGGATATCAGACCGGCCGAGTTCATTAATAAAAAAGGATGATGAAAAATTTACTTATCCTGAATGTCCTTGATTTTGTTTTACTTACCATTTAAAAGGAGTTGGAAGAACTTACAAATGGAGAATACAATGCAAGTCATGTAACGATTTCAAAACATACTGATGGAATTTAAAACCAAATTAAAGGATTTAGTAGTTTTAACTGGTGTGGGGTTTTTAGAGGGACTAATCCAAGTCCTTCCTCAGTGATGTTCTTAGCTGGTAGCTTCCTGGTTAGAAGCATTAATGACAATGCAGAGTCTGCTGGTGCTATTATCTCTAAACCTCCCGCCACAATCAAGTGGCAAGCTCTAACTCATACCTGTTTCAAAATCAACTTTGACAGATCGGTTTTCCAACGACTTTGTTGTGTGTGGATTCGTGATTAGAGACGAAGATCGAAAGCCCGTTCTAGTTGTTGTTTGTTTTACTGGGTCCTCCACTGTTCCAGTTGCTGAAGCAACAGCTTTGAGAAATTGTCTAGCTGCGGCAAAGCACAAAGGCATGAGAACTAGAGGTGGAAGGTGACTCGAAGCTGGTGATTGATGCAGTCAACGAAATCACCACTCCTCATGGGAGACTAATCAACATTATCCAAGACATCCAAACTCTTGCTAGAGAGTATGAAGTGATAAACTTCAAACATATGTTCATAGAGGCGAGCTTTGTTGCTGATGCTATTATTAGCCGTGGCAAGCTCTAGCTCATATATGCTGCCGTTGTCTTCTTGGCAAAGTAAGGTTATAAGGGAAGCGTCGAAGACCTTATTTGATCTTGTTAATGCTAGATGTCATAGGGAATTCAGCTTGTAGTTTTTTCATTAATAATAATAATAATAATAATAAATAAAATAAAACTGGCGTGGGGTTTCAAATGCATGCGAGAAAGATTAAACGCATGCTCATTATGGAGTTCTGTCATTTTCCCACTTAGTTATGCTGCCACTGTAAACTATGGCACTTCTCTTTTGATCATGCTGGCATCTGTTCTCAGTGGTCCTTAATGGAAACTAAATCAGGGCAATTTGGTGCACAATGCTTAAAACAAATGCAACCCCCACTACAAAAGAAAGCAGACTGTAAATCATGGCTGCAGTGTATTACCTGCCAAACCTGTAAAAACTGACTCATGCTTTCCTAGATTGTTATTCACCAGAGTTAAAAAGCAAAAGCACATAGCAGTGATAGCACAGGGCACCAACCTTTTTCAGTAAAATCAGTAGCAATGAGAACAGTGAGGCTTCAGATTTCAATCATAAACACCAATGTTGCATTTTCTTTTTCTTTCTTTACTTTGACAATAGCCTCAACAGAGCATCCATCAATTCTCTACTTCTTTTGCATTTAAAACAAAAAGGTAGTAAGGGAATGATTATTTTGACCATTTTACTTTCTTCAGTTATCATATCTATTCCTAATTCCTAAACAAATAAAGAATCTTGAATAAAAGAATCCTCATCTTCTCACTTGGCAACTTCTGGTTGGACAGTTCATTCTGCAAGAGAAAAGCTTGTAATGGTAAGCTCATGAACAAGTCATAATTACTATAAGTTTATGAGTAATCACTTTTCAAAACAAAGATTCAGTACCTAATAATTGTGCAGAAACAAATTGGAACACTTCGAGATGCCAAAAAGGTTAGTGTCTGTTAAATGGGTGACCAAATATTGCACAGTGCTGTCTACTGGAACTGATTTTAACCGCTACCATGCTTTGATAATCAACTGTAGTTACTGTACAATTTGCTGTTGATGTATGTAGTTACCGACCACAATTTCAATATAAAAGCTGATGAGAGAGGAAAAGGTAACAGTTAGACAAAGAAACAGATGCATACACCAAAAACCAAGAAAAGTGAAAAGGAAAAGAAAGACCAACCTTTTTCGATTTGTGGGATAAGGAATGTCTCCATCAGGTTTCATGAGTCCTTCAAAGTGATTCCCGCCTGCAAACCGGGACCAAATTCTTAACAAGAACAAAACCATGCAAGTATATACAGCTCAAGAAAAAAGACATGAAATTTCAAGACGCTTTCAAGTTTACTAAAACAGGCATCATCTCTCTCAATTCATGAGCATTTTAGGTATATTTCTTTAGGATCAATCTATGATTTGAAGGCTCTGAGTGAGCCTGACAACTGCTGAGGTAAACGATACGGGTTTACTGAGCCATCCTTACACCTCAAGACAACAAGAATGGTCAAGATTATGACAAATGAAAGAACGGTCCATTAGGAGAAAGAGAACAATGCTTGGTTTGCAGGAAGATAATTAAACCTAATAACAGGAACCTAATCCTAACGAAAATGATCAAGTGAAGCACATAGAGATATTATATCATTTTTTTTTTCTGTCAAACATATCATTTACTCGTGGGTATTAGCTTTCATAATGACCATGCCTACCATCAAAGATGTACACTTTAGTGTATATGTGAGAGTAGAAGCATACTTGATATGGGATAGATGTGGGTCATCACTGTTCCCTCATCCTTCAGAAAAAGTTTAGCTCAGTATATCCATGTGAATATGGCAGAAGCTCCTCTACTTCAATCCTGGAACTAGAATAACTAGTGCTTTTCTTCAGTTTGTTATGACTTGACTCAACCTCGGCCCAAAATATGCCATAAACAGGTCTATGATCTGAGAACCGAGATTCCCCACGGACATAAGATAACTGTTGGAGACCTTCACCATACCACAATATTCGATCACACCTTCACAAACACAAAAGCAAATAATTCAGCGGTGCAACATTTTGGAAACTAACAGCATGGCTTCTCTCTACAATCAAATCATTTTCCATTACAGATCTATATAACTTAGGAAAATTAGTCTTACCAAGCAGGTGTTCGACGTTTCTCCTTTGGGTGCATATCATCCCCTGCATATCTGTCTGAATTCGTAGAATACTTGTAAGTTGGTGGGAAGTAAATCTTCCCCTCATTCCAGCCCACAAATGCACGACCACGTTTTTGCTCTATCCTTAACTGCAAAACAATCAACTTCAGTTTAGATGTAACAGGCCTTTTTTTAACAAGTATTTAAGACAGGGCATAGAAACAGAACGAAGTATTAACGACTTGAAACCATACCTGGTCTCTCTCTAACAAGGCCCTCCAGTTTTGCATCTCAACTAATGCCTTAGCAGAGCGGTAAGAGAGGGAAATCCGATAATTTAAATCCCCAAGCCATATAACTCGACTAGATAAGAAATCAAGAAAGCACATTATTAGGTAACTGAAAAGTATTCTGTTAGGGCAATGGTCAAACAAAAGAGACATATACTGGCAGATGCTGAATCATTTGTTTGCATTACACACAAGTACTTGATAATTTAATCAGATGAACTAGATCTCAAGTCAGGAAAGGAAATGATATATACAGATGCTTAAATACCTTCTTCTTCTTCTTTTTTTCTTTGTTTTTTTTTTTTACTGATTCCTTGAGTCATTGAAATCCCAGGAAATTTTCAATCATTTAATCAGTTTCTTTAGAAAGAGGAGAACATTTCCAGGCGTTCTTGTACATATGATCAAAATGTAACCATATTCTTAAAAATCAATAGTTGATAGCAAGACTCTTACTCATGCTCCAGGATTGTTTCTGGGTTTTTCAATGCGCTAGAGCCATTAACCTTTGGAAATCTTGTCTTTCTAAGGATCTCCATGACATCAGAATTCCTTCTTAGCTCATCACCCTCCTTCTGTCCTGAGGTTAAATGAGTACAAATAAAGCAAAAGGTTGTGTCGTGCAATGACATGCTGACTGAAATGGATCCCTGTTAATCCAAGCAGAATATTATCATTTCCTCAGTTATTGAAATTAAAAAGAATCAAAAACAACTACAACTAGGATGATTATTACCTTATTTCCAAGGTATCCCATTAATCCTCTTCCAACACATGATACTTTCATGTTTTTAACATGATCCCTCAGTTCACTTCTGACCCATACTGTGAGAAATATACCCACCATTTGCTTGCTTGCAACTAAGTTGTACCTTGAATGCCCGGGCATTCTATATCCATTTTCATTGGATGCAGATCCAGCATAGGACATTGGTGAGAATAAAACAGTACTTGGTGAATCTCCTGGTCCATTATCATCATCAGACGAACCCCACCTGGAAAAGTCACTCGGCCTTGAATAGTCACTAGGCCTAGAATAATAGTCACTCGGCCCTGAGTAGTCACTAGCCCTTGAATAGTCACTTGGCCTGTGACCCCATCTGAAATTGGGATCATAGTCACTTGGCCTATGACCAAAGATCATCCGATCACAAACACTGAATCTTCGATCAAGTCGAGGTTGTGAAGCTGAAGGGTCATTCTCCGTTCTCCAGCTAGGGGTTGCCTGGAATGATCTCCTTTGGAAAAAAGATGAGCTCTTCTGCCTAGCAGACCCCTCAAAATCTGCATGTAACTCGACAATTGGCTGTGGGATGGGAGATGGTGTATAACAGCCACCGCCACCACTAGTACCAGGAAGATTGTTTAAAGTCTTCCGAATGAGGGCCAACCATTTCTTGGCAGGGCCATTGTCTTCTGCCCCCAGAACATTTCCAGCATTTAGTGGAACTATCTCTTGAAACCTGAAAGAGAGAAAGAAATATTCATTCGTTAGTAAATCAGAAAGTACTGTTCAGATTAAGATTAAGATTAGATATAAACAATCCAAAGTTCCAAACATACCCGAGAACGTAAATGTCTGCAGGAGGTGAGGCATGAAGCCATTCATCCATATTTAAATTGCTTGGTGGAGATCTTCCGCCCACATTCCATGTAGCAACAAAAATGCTGGAACAAAACCAAAAGAAACACAAATAATACATTTGAGAGAAAGCTCTTCATAAGAGAATTTAGTAAATGGAAGAAGTAGGCAATTTACCTATGGTTCTGCACATCTATGATTCGAGGATGATCAAGATTCATCTTCCGTCGACGGACCTGGTCAGTGTTCTTGCTGACCTTCTCTGTGCATTAAAGTGAGAACAAAATGAGGAAAGGAGACTAAACACAAGTCCTTGGAACTTGCTGAATATGTGAGTCAAATTCCGTTTGGTAATAGAAGAGAATAGTCAAGAAAAACCTGTTTTGCTTTTTTTAATCGTGCACGGTTCCCTCTCTGAGAAGCTAGTCCTGTATTCAACCTCAGCTCCTGAAGAAGATAATTATTCGCAATGTATCAGTTTTCAGCTCCAAAACCAAAACAGAAATAAGGTCAATTAGTATCTAAAACGTTTTCAATGCTTGGAACAGTTTTCATATTAGCAAACACTATTTGGGAATTATGCAGTATCAGATAGCTATAATTCAGAACAGAGGGATTGCTGAGAACTCGAGACATTTGGAACCAAATTACGCCAGAATTTTAATTTGTCAGCCTTCTCAGCAACCAAATAGTTGGACATGAATTTCAAGAAGGGATTATTGTGAGGGACAAAATTGAGCATTTCAGTGTTGAAGTTAAGATTCTTAAGATTATGTCACCCAAAACCCCAATAATGAGTAAACAATTAAAAAACCCAACATATAAGAAACCAGGGGAGAAGAAAACAAAAACAAAGATTCTCCCTCACCTCCATAAACAACATCATCTGCCTGAAAGTCCTCAGTTTTGCTCTTGATATTGAACCACTTCCTGACCATTTTCTTTGACCATGAGAGCTTCACCAAACAACAAAACACACAATCAGGTAATCCTTTCCACTAAATCACTAATCAAAACAAACGAAAACAAATCCCATTATGAAACTGAACATTAAAGAACCTTGCTCTTCTTGGAATTCCCATCTCCCATTGTTTCACTATCACTTCATACAGCTACTTAGGCCTCTTCCCGGTTCCTCCCCACCTTCCCCAGTATCTGGGTTTTCACTCTGATAACCCAAAAAGCTGAGTTCTTTGTGTTCTCCCAATGATCCCAAAACCCATGAAACAGGCTTCAAATGTTGAAGGAATGAAAGCAAACGCCAAATGGGACTTCTTGTTTAGCTCTTGTTGTATACACTCTTTAAGGAAGTCTCAAGCAGAAAGAAGCACAAGACCATGAAAGAGTCGAAAGAGAGAAAGAGAGAAACAGAGACAAGCCCTTTAATGCGTGGAAGTGAGATGAGAGATTCTGAAGTAGAACCAGACAATGCGGCAGACATAGAGAGAGAGAGAGAGAGAGAGAGCAAAGTTTTCTCGTTCCTAGTAACAACAGCAAAGTATCGAATTTGAACAGTATAAAGTGGGGGAGAGAGAGAGAGAGAGAGAGAGAGAGAGAGAGAGGGGTCTAGTCTTTGGAGGCTTTTCTTTTTTCTTATTTTGATTAAGAATTTTTAACCCCAAAGCTCAAGGCAGGCCCAACATGAAGGGGCAACGGGCATATGTCGTTTAGCTTTAAGCTGTGAGTAGAACGACTGTGGTCAGCAGAGCAAAGGCTGCCCTCGGTCAGCAAAGTGAAGGAAGAAGAAGCAGACGGGGTTGGAGATCTAGGAGGACTCCTATAGATTTATAGCTGTATTCTTGTACCCATTTTGGTCTACCCAGCAAAGTTAAAGCAGGCAGGTAAAGATGGAAAAAGATAAAGGGAATGTGTATCTGCTCTGCACTTCTGCCTCTGCTGGTGGTAGAGACTGGTGCTACTAGTACTATATCTGTTTTTATTTATTATTTTCTTTACTTCTTCTTTTTCTGGCAAAGAATGTTTGGGGTTGAAGGTATTTAGTTAGTGTGTATTGACAAAATGATGATCTGCCTATCTGGGTTTTGGGGTTTTTCTGGGTTACATGAGGGAACAAAGGGCTCTGTAAACTAATGTAACAACACCTTTAGCAAGTAGAATTCAGTCTCCTCAACAACTTCATATTCTGTCTTTACAGGTTTTCAGAGACCTAACATAGGTAAGATACTCATTTTGGATAGAAGATATTAGCAAACCTAACTGAAATCGGCTAGCTTCAATCAAATATTAGCAAAGTTCGGTACTTTGCTTACATTCTCTAGGTTTCACTATAGAGGATTGCTACATCATTTTCAAATAGACGTTGAAAGCAATATTTTTTTAAGGTTAGACCGGGATATCCCCACTCACTATGAGAGCGCTCAGGAGTTGAGAGTAATCCCTCGAGTTGGGGAGAAGTTAAGGTTAAAGTTCTCCCAATATAATTCGTAGTGGTTAGATTATATGAAGATTTCGGTAGATTATTATAGGTGAGATGACATGCAGGTTGAGGAAAGTTTTGTTAACCTGTGTTGAGGTCTACTTGGCTCAATTTAGGGGTTCTGTGTCTTTGGAAACATAGGCACCCATCCCATATTTATGTGTTGGGGTTCTTTTTAGTACTTAGAATAGAAGCTATGGAGAGCTAGCTTGCTCACTTGGATGTACTCCCTATATGTATGTGGTCACAGAAAGTGTCCTAGTTCTTCTAGTTTGATGTGCCTCTCCGGCCGCCGTCCATGCCACCTCTAGTAAGCTCCTTCCTCCACTTGAGCGTTTCAACACTCCATGTTTGAATTGCTTTGAACAAAACAAGCAGGTCTTTGCCTTTTTGGGGTTTAGAGGCTCTCAAAGTTTGAAGTCTCAATTGAATCGTATTAAACTACCTAATACACATGACTCCAGGAGCATGTAAGATGCTAAAGCTAGACGAGCTAGGCTGTCTATCTTTGTATTATGTAATAGTTTGTTGTAAATCCTCATGATTGTTGGGTCCTAAACCATTTGATTAGGGGCATTACTTATATGTTAGGAGGACAAAAATTATTGAGCTGACGGCGGAACACTCCTAGTTTGGGGTACCACAACGGTTTATACAAATCAAATCACACCCGCACATACATTCCAAATGGAAATCCTTAACAACTTCATTAGCTTCCACTAATCATTTCTGGGTTCTTATGATGACTAGTTGGTTCCAAATGGATATCCTAGATTGGGACGTATATAAATACCTGTTGCCATTGCTATTGAGATTTTTATTAAAAGTCCAAGTGACGTATTTTGTCCTTTTTAAGTTTTGTGTAATGTTTGTTTTTCGCGAGGACTATTTTAAGTCGATTAATTCTTGTTGTCAACGTAATAAAGATATGATTGTTTCTGCATATATGTGCACAGTTTTAGAATATAGTGTTTAATCACTTTAATGGAGTAGTTTCCTTCGTCTGGTTGGCCGTGAGAATGTATTAAGGCTTCTGGAGAACAGGTTAATTAGGTTATAGACTTATAGTTGAATCGGTATTATCAGTTTTTGTCCACTTACAATTGTTAGTATTTGGTAGGGAGGAGTGTGGCATTTATGTTTATCACTATGATCTCTCACAGTTGTAATTTTAGATTACCACATAAAGTTGTCATTTAAATTAAAAATTGCACTTACTAAATAAATAAATTGATTTTTTCTCGATGTTTTCGTAACCTATAAAATACTCAAAAAAGAGTTATGATTCTAAATCTTTTGAGGAAAACAAAATTTAAACTACAATCCATAAACCAAAATGAATGTGTAATAATCCCTATTGATGAATAGATTTTCAAGCACTATTATTTGGAGATGGAAAAATCTTCGAGGTGCTAACGGAAAACGTTATCAAGCATTATTATTAGTGCACTTCCATTTCGTTCATGAAGGTTATCTAATCAGCATCAAATAATCATTAATCTCTCCTTGATGGTGAATTATGTGCTTTTGCTTTGTGTGGATTTTAGAACGACATTGTTTTCATCTTTGGCTTCGAGTAAGCCCTAATGTGGGTCTTAGTGAATGATTTGAAGCAATAACAAGAAAAAGTGTTTTCTTGAAATAGTGCAAAGAAACTTGCAAAGACAAAAAGCCATGGGCCATCCATTGTATTTTGGATATGCATCTAATTCAAGGGAAGACTACTAAAGAATCGACCCTACAATATTTGAAAATATACTCCATTCTCCACTTTGAGAACCTTGAAGATTTGACGAAAGGATCTCGTGAAATGCTTATTGGAATCTCAACAAAAATCAAATTCTTTACTGATTCAATGAGGGTATGATGAAAAGAGAAATTTGGACATGCATACTCATCGATCAATACTCATCATATTGAGTAGAGGAAGAGCGGCTTAGTACAAAATATTTCTTCTACATAATTTATTTTGTTGTGTACACATAAATGTTTTAGTCTCAAGTTCTAAGTTTCCATGGTCAAGTTTTGAGGGGACATTGATGACTAGCTCTTAGCTTGAACGGTGTGTCAAACAGTCATACACTAGAAAAAGAAGATGTACATCAAAATCTTGTTGAGTTTTAGTTTTTTTGCTTCCATAATATGTACCTTTCATCAAGAGAAATCAAAACCTATCTAGGGTTTAATAGGGGTTTTTCCTAAGGCAAATAGGAGAACTACCCATCCCCAGCCTCAATGACCGGGTCTTCGGCCAAACCTGCATCACTTGGGATCATATCACCTGCCTTTTTCATCGAGTCGGACTCTACGACCTACTCTTTCTTCTTGTTCCTGCTACCTCTCGGTCTACCAATCTTCTTTGGGGATTTGCCAGTTTTGACAATCCCTAAACTTTCAATTTCTTTGGGCTCAGTGACGCCGAAACTAAAACCAAGCTACTTCTTTCCGGATTTCTGCTCCAGTTCTTTCTCCACTCAATCACATTCTGCATAAGTGATGTTTGCCGGCGACGGGAACTCAACGACTTCTCTATGAACATGTCTTTTCTCTTTTGGAAGCAAAGATGCAGGCACAGCAAGCGCTGACAGCACCGGCTACACATTAGCACGAAAGACCATTACCGACAGGGCGAGAGTAGCTAGGTGCAGCAGTACTATTCTCCGACGAGGCATGTCCTCCAGGATTGATCATCAGACATATTCGACAACGTCCGAGAAGCCGTTCATATACCTATATTCCACCCCATGATGGGTTATTAAATCATATATATTTTGCAATATTCCACACTTCTTTTTACATTCTATCTTTACTTACATGTGTTTTGTTTTTCTTTTTTCATTAAATTTTAGAAAAGACATTGAGTGTGAATTGTAAAATATGAGACCAGGGATTTCACTCTTTTTATCAAATTTGCAATATGCAGATAGAAGAAAACGGTCCTACATGCATTACGTGTACGTGCACCTAATTATAATTATCAAAATTTTGATCCATTTCAGAATAGAACAGGAGCAGTCGAATTCCATGAAGTGGTATCTAGGGAACAACACGTTCGTGGATTCAAAGAATGCATTATATATCGTGATCAATGAAAACTCTTGATATGTTTTTGAAGAAAAAGAATGGTACCTCAGCTGATGAGTTGAGCACATCTTAGTCCCACCCATTGACTATGAGATTGAGCTAGCTAGCTAGGCAAATCCTTTTCACAGTTCCACTGAAAGGACTTGATAAGACATTTGAGAGATGGACTCACCATCCATTATGCTTGTGAATTCAGATCAATGATGTGCTTTATGACTAATTAAGTAGCTAGGGTTTGTTAGTTAAGGTGGTTCAAAAACTAGCTACTTCTATTTGTTTCCCATATATTTTACATGACATGAACAAGGGAAACTAAGACACATACCATATGTACTTACTTGATGAGTACGTACGTGATCAAAAACAAGAGCATAGTAATATTCTGGTAAAAACTTATATAAAACTAACCTTAGGTTTTCCCACATAATGATTGCTCAGTCGAGCAAAAGATTGAAAGCTTGAGATTGCGTTTATCACAATAAAATAACTTGCATGCAATTGTGGTCAATAAAACATAAAGAAGTCGAACAAAGAAGATTTGGTGCTGCTTTTTCTTTTTGTTTCCCTAACCCTTCCTTCTTTCTTGTGATCTTTGAATGAATGGTTGAATCTATTGGTGAATCATAAGTCGAAACATAAGCAAGATTTACGAGGCAGTCAAAGGTTTGCTGCAGATGAGTTTCATTTTCTTGCAGATTCTTTATCGCTTTTGTTTGTTTGGCTTTGAGACTCATCCCTATTCGATCTTCTCTTTGCTTCTTTATCTTTCCTGAGATCTTGCATCCGTTTTAAGACAATGTTTTGTTCTTTGTTTTCAAAATGTGACAAAGCTTTTCTCACATGTCATTTTCTTTGGATCTCTCTTTCTCTCAGTACTGATCGAGCTAGTATCTGAAACAAAGTTCATTTTTTCCTCTGTAATTGTACCAAATACATTTATACGTACGTACATTCGATGTAGACCTAACACGTTACTGTATGTCTGTATTATATAGATTTAGCAATATGCATTTTGTATGCATAACGCTTATGTATATATAAGATTTCACAAATGTGCGCGTTATCCATGCAATAATAAGTAGATTGTGTAAAGTACGTAGATGGATTTTTGCCTGCATTAGCTTCATTGAGTTAGTCGTCATATATATAATTCAGACACTTTATGCACGATACATGCTACATATATAATGGGTGAGCTAAATGCCTTTCAACTCTAGCAATTACCATCCATCATTTTGAGTAAACCTCAAGCGTTGATGTATGTGCACTATGGAATGGAGATGAAGATGCCTGGCCTCAAAATTTGTGGTTCAGAACCTTCTAGGGTGCACGTAAATTTCACAATGATTAAGGTGATGAAGAACAGCATTAGTTCTTGTGAAGTTACAACAGTAAAGTATTCACTAGCTACATGATTATGTAATATCATTGAACCCATGTACAAGAGGGATATCTAATGCAAAATGATTTTAATTATTGACAGGCAGAGTATTGAAATGATCGAATCAATATCAAACTTTTCACCCTGGATTTTTTACTTTTCTTTTACTCTAACCAATGCATGCCTTCAAACAGGAAATTCTTTTGTCTTATAATTATAAATTACTACTGTAGCCATAAATAATTAGATAATGAGTATCCCTCTCGCGATGAATGCTCTTCTTTTGAGTTCTTTCTGTAGTCGATCCTCCTTTAGGAATTTACGAGATAATTTTCTTTTGTTTCTTACTTTCTTTTGAACAGCACTCATCCCAGATTCATTATCTCCATATATATATATATATATATATATATATATATATATGTCTAGTTATTGGTAAGTATATATATGTACCTTTCATGAGAATGATGTAAAAAACTAGGGCATGGTCCAGACTCAAAAGTATCTAGCTAGTTGCATCTTAATTTAGGACCACAGTCTTGATCGAGTTTGAACAAAATGAAGTAATCTGACCTAATTTGCTGCCCCAGAAACAGTAGAGGCTGCGGTTGCCCTGGAATTATTAGTGTAATGAGACTCGATCTCGATCACATTTCTAATTTATACATCGCAGAAGAGATAATTAACAATGATAGTACCCCTGGGTAGGCTTCGAGAGTCATTATTCATAGTGTGCATGCCATAATTCATGAGTCATAATGCTTCCACTTAATTTCTTAGGTACCAGCTCTGCCGCATACATTTGATTTTGTTTAAAAGCTAGCAAGTTTATAAACTATTGAGTGATATATTGTTGAATTTTTTAGGTCATTTTCCTTATTGACTAATTTAGGGCAATCTCAATCATGACATTATTCTGGACCTTGCGTACGTACGTATATGACTGCGATGCAAACATTATTAACTAAGACCATTCTTAGCAGTTTAAAATGACGCATGACTACTGCTGTTTCGATCGATGGCATGTAAAATCTTGTGTAGGATATATATAACTTCTCGCATATATATATTAATCGATCGTAATCAGTCTACTTAATTTTCATTCTCAGCTTCCTCACCGTACGTTCTAGGTACGTACTAGGGTTTCATAGAAATACACGTATAGCAAATTGACGACAAGCAATCGATGCCACGACGTGTGTAGTAAACATGTATTTACGTATGTATATGTATGTATATATAAGGTTCTAACGTCCTATGCAAGATAGAATGCTATGTTCATTTCCCGCTACCTGAGTGAAGTGCAAGTACAGAGGCAACAGAGCAACTGTCGATATTTCTCACGTACGGTCATGCAATATTGCCAATGCTAATTGTCACTCCCTGTTGATATTTCAGATAAGTTTGGCATATAATCGATGACCCGATGAGAGATATAGTTGAGGAGAAAATGCACCCACCAAGTTTGATTAACTACATACATTGATACCTAGACGTATGTGGTAGTCATCACTTCTCCGGTTCTTCTCCTTCCAGCCGTTCAGGCATAAATTAAATCACATATCAAATCGATCACCATGAAAGGTTCTGACCATTTCAGTAGTCTTGTCAGCCATGGAAGTTCCCTACATGGCAATTGGCATTGAATATCAAGAATGGATGGTCTTACAATTAGGTCACGACAGCTATGGCACTTTATTGATAGATTGAAGAGAGGGATATAACTATATAAGGTAATTATTCGATTTGGAGGCTTTTCTTTTGTGATGAAAATGAGCTGCTTCCACTGGATGTGGAACACGGGAACACTGGAATGGCCTATAATTGTGACTATACGAGACTGCACAACACCACTGAACACTACACAGAGACACCTTTAGAACAGAGAAATTAATAATGATGCAACCCCAACAATATTGGAGAGTTGGTATAAGAGGAAGTCCCTCATATATATAGTTCCAAAGGCCTAGATAGACTTTAAATACATTGTCATTGGCATAAAGCTTCCATTTTTTTAAGGAATTTTCATACTTTTTTGAAGTGCTGAATAATTTACTCAATGTACCCGAATTTAGAGTTTAAAGTTTAGAGTCGAAATAAAAAAAAATTAAAATTTTTAAATTGATGTACCTCTAGCCTAGAGGCTCTAGGTCATTGATAAAATTATTGGAAATTATGTGAAAAATTTGTTAAAATGAAGTGTGTGCTTTTGGGTCATATACATCATACTTGGTTTGGGTCCATTAGGTGTGAAATTTGCCAATTTGGGACATTAGAGAGGGTTAGGACCAAGCCCAACATAAAGGCCAGTTCTAAAGCTCAAAGAGAAAAGCCTTGAGAATCAATTGAATTGACCTTCTCAGAATCAGGCAGAGTTTATAGCGATACTGATTTGTGAGCCAAGTATTCCAAAGTTCCTACTTTTAGGACTCAACTTTGAAAGAGAATGATTTCAAGTCCACGAAATCCCGAAGAATATGAGTTTTGGCACTTTGAGTGTTCCACAAAATGAGAACCAAAGCGCCTTTTCAATCCCAAAACCAATACCCAATACCTTGATTCTTCGTTGTTGCTTCTCCTGGCTTGAAAATTATAGTCAAGTTTCAACCTTTAATTGTTTTTGACGTTCAATCCAATAACAATGGCGGCATCGTTATTACTTCGCCGCCGAGTTTCATCTGCCTGCGTTTCTCGCACTCTCCAAGGTTCGTTTTTTCGGACCCACCTTACTATTTTTTCTTGTTCTGATTGTTACCCTTGTTTTTATATGTTGGTTTATAGCGTAAGGTGTTTGATTGATGTGTGAATTGTGAAACAATGAAAAGTTTTCATCTTTGGTTTCAGATGTTGTTTTTAGATGAATATAGCATTATCCAGTTGGAAAAATGTGGTTAAAATGACATTACTGAGCATGTCTTGAACTTTTGGATTCTACATTGGAATATCAATTGACAATGCCTTATGTTTGTGAGCCGAGCAATTCAATTTTAGAAGTCATGTTTGATGTCCCGTAGCTTTGAGGAGTCTAGTCTGCAATGTATGTTACTAGTTCTTGGGATTTTCCAATTTATAGACGCGTTGGAATGTTACTACTTACTAGTCCTGTAACAAGTTATAGACGCATTCATGCTCATTCTCCATTGCATTGTTTGATTGTTACATTTCCACAGGTCTAGCAGGTAATGTGGAGCACTTTTGTCCGCACTTAGAATTGAAGGTTGGAGTTTTGGTGAGTTTTATGAGCTCCATTGCATTGTTTGATTGTTACATTTCCACAGGTCTAGCAGGTAATGTGGAGCACTTTTGTGCGCACTTAGAATTGAAGGTTGGAGCTTTGGTGAGTTTCTCTGATAAAACGAGGCATTACAGCAGCTCCACTGGCACCACCAGCTTTGATTTTTTAGACCTGACGTAAGTTAACTGCTTATCTCAGCTGTTGACTAGTTTTTCCTTGGATATGTACTTGCAAGCTATGTAAGACTTGTTTGACAAAGATATAGGTACTAATCTACTAATGTGCTGCATACTGGTCTTGATGAGTGCTTTCTATGATGTTTTCATTTATCTTTTTCGCAGTTCAATTTTAGACACTTAAACAAACATAGGATTTCAATATATTTTTACATGAAATATAACTTTGAATTTCTTAGGATTTGAAATAATGTGATTCCAACACTGAAATTCCGGCCCAACTCATTAAGTTCACATACTACTGTTATCCCGCACTTATCTAGCATCCTTTTGGTTTGTCCTCATTCTTGAGTTTGGTCAATTTCAGTTCTCCTCACACATGGTATCCAAAAGCTCGAAGTAAGCCTCGCAAGGTTATCTTGCACATGGGTCCCACAAATAGTGGTAAAACGCACAATGCTTTAAAGCGACTTGAATCAAGTCCATCTGGTAGGTTGTGAGTTCTAAGCTTGTAGTGGTTTTTGATATTCAATTTGCTTTGGTATCTGATCTGTATAAGATTCTTTTCTGCAGGCATATACTGTGGTCCTCTGAGATTGTTGGCTTGGGAGGTTGCGAAACGGCTGAACAAGGCAAAAGTACCATGTGATTTACTTACAGGACAAGAGAGAGAGGAAATTGATGGTGCAAAACACAAGGCTGTGACAGTTGAGATGGCTGATGTAACTTCCAACTACCATTGTGCCGTTATTGATGAAATTCAGGCAGGTTAATGATTTATGTCAATCCAGGAGATTGTCTTATTAGCATGCTTTAAAAGCTTATAAGAATCATTTTCTGTTGTTTCTATTGATACTGTTGAACATGGTGGACTATGATTGTATATGAACTAGTGCACATTCCAAGCAAGGATTTAGGTACATATGTCCAAATTTCTTCAGAGTTATGGGTCCAAATGGCGAAGAAAGACTTTACAAGCTGAAAGAAATCTTGATTCAGAACTTTTTCGTTGTTTTCTAGATTCAGCACAGCAAGTCTATTGTCATGGAACAGATTGATGATTTTTTTTCCCTCTTTTGGTCAGATGCTGGGCTGTAGGAACAGAGGGTTTTCTTTCACACGTGCTCTATTAGGAATTTCTGCTGATGAACTTCACCTTTGTGGCGATGCAGCTTCCATTTCACTTATTCAGAAAATGTTAAAAGTGACCGGTGATCAAGTTGAGGTAATAAGATTTTGTGTAATCGTAATCTGGTCAAGTTGTGTCTTGTTTTAGTTCGTATAGGATTAGAGGGATAGCAGTATTGGGCAGATTTTTTCCTGAACAAAAGTTTCAATCATTCTACATATTCATGTATAGTGATTCATTGGGTTGATTAAAATTTAAGTATAATGTTTTGACATTATAATCATAATATCTATAGTCATTTTCAATACACCTTAACATTATGAATTTATCTACGCTCTGATGATTAACATTAATGTTCAATGTGTTTAGTTATGGTTTACTGATTTTCTGTTTCTCTGTCACAATCTTCTCTCTGTTCCTCTCAATTTATTTCTTCTTTGTGTGGTCTGAGTAGGTTCAATTCTATGAGAGACTTTCACCTCTTATTCCAATGAAGGTTCCTCTTGGTTCCTTTTCTAATATAAGGACAGGCGACTGCATTGTTACGTTTTCACGGCGTGAAATCTACAGACTAAAGGTAGTGATTAGCACTTTTCTTTTTCTTTTTTACTTCATGGAGACATAGTTCTGCGTGAGAGTTTATGTACATCTAAGCCTTTTTCTCCACATTTACTTGTCGTGATTATCCCCTTTTTCCCCCTTAACTTTTTCCATTTTATTGTTGTTTTATGATGGAGGAGTGATATCTATAGATGAAATCAAAATTTAACTATATAATTATGCTTTCATGTAGAACAATATCCGTGTATAACCATGTGATCAAAAGGTTGGAATCTTGCTAAAATGCGGCTTAGTCTCTTAGTTAACTAGTTTAGTTCTTTTGTGTCCCATAGTAAGGGTAGTTTCTAGAGGAGCTTTATTACCTTTAGCTGGAGTTATATAAGAAAAAGGATAAGTTGTAATATCCATGTCTGTGCAAGGCTGGGTTAACCTATATATTTAGTAACAGCTGTTTGAGGATGCTATTGTAATTCATATCTGTCAAAAGATTCTTATTATTATGAGATGCATGGCTCTTGTAAGATGGTTGAATGGGAATTAAATCGATTGTAGGATTCTTACACTGATCATGAGTCTTAGGATTCTCTGCTAATGAGGCACATTTAGAATAGGCTCAGAAGTGAACCACTACAAAAGAAAGTTGGGAAGGTGGTCATTAGTGAAGAAACTGCCGTTCAGTGATTTTTATAAAATGTGTCCATTTTGTATAAATACCTTTTTTTTCTTTTTTCTTTTATAGATTTCCATCTTTTAGTTTTTGCAGATGTTATTTTTCCTTCATAATGTTTACTGTGTTATTTCTAAAATAACTTGTCTGTATACTCTTCTGTATTGCTAGAAAAGAATTGAAAGTGATGGAAAGCATCTCTGTTCTGTTGTGTATGGTTCACTTCCACCAGAGACTCGAACAAGACAGGTATGAGTTCTTTCTTGCATCCTTAAGTTTCTTACTTCCTTGCTTCAACTAGGCATCCTTTAAGGATTTTCATTTAGTGATATGCGTCTTGCTACACTGTTTTAAATGAAGAGAACTACCAGCCCAGATTTCAAAGTTTGGATATTTATGCTGTTGATTATTAAGTTGTAGTTTCAACCCCCTTTGAGCACCTTATGTGGCTCCTCACGATTGGCTGAGTTGATATACATCTTTAGTATTGCAGGCAACAATGTTCAATGACGCTAGCAGTGAGTTGGATGTTCTAGTAGCAAGTGATGCCATCGGGATGGGTCTTAATCTAAACATATCACGAATCATATTTTCAACGGTGACAAAATTTGATGGTAATGAGCACCGGGAACTCTCTGTACCAGAGATCAAGCAAATTGCAGGTATGTTTTATTTGTACAGTAATAATTTAGGTACTTCAAACTTCTCCACCATGGAGCTGCATTAGAATCGATATTTTAGTACCTCTCACTGATAGTTAACAAGAAATCATATGGAGCTTAAAGATTAGTTTGCACTTCTGAGATGCGTGCATCATTCAAAAATCCTTTATATAATAGTCCTGAAGCTTCACCACATGCTTACTTTAAAACATGTCATTATGGCCTCAATACAATATTTGGTACTTCATAAATCTTATCTGCCATAGAAAAAGGATACCTAAATATGAAGAGGTAAAGTTGTAGGTTGCATTTTCTGTGTGCTTGTGATACATCCGTTGGGCACACGTGTTCTTGTGTGTTATGACTACAGCTGTGTAGTATCCATTATCATATTGTATGGCATGATTCATAACCTTTATTTCCTTGGGTTGAAATACTATGTTCTGTACTTATTGATAGACTTACTGGCTTTTTCCTTTTAGGAAGAGCTGGCAGGTATGGATCAAGATTTCCTGTTGGTGAAGTTACTTGTTTAGATGCAGCTGATCTGCCTCTTCTGCATTCATCACTAAAATCCCCGTCTCCGACTCTCGAGGTGATTATGCTATATGAAAAAAAACAATTGACACAGAACATTTATTGGATATATGCTTCTATGATTAATCCACATCTACCTATTGGTTTCTCATTTACCATCAATATGTTTTGGCTGTCCTCTAACTCTGTGCACTCTTGTAATGCAGAAGGCTGGACTATTTCCGACGTTTGATCTTATGTATATGTATTCACGTTCGCACCCAAATAGAGGCCTCTATCAGATACTGGTAGGATTTAATTGATTTATTCTTTACATCCTCCAGGGCTGCATCTATTCCCATTTGTTACTTTCGTATCATTGAGAACATGGATACAAGACTTCAAATGTTTATCTGCAGTCCATCTGTGTTAGTCTTAGAGAGGACTTTTGAACGTGATGTTCAGAATGATCAAGTTCACTAAATTAGCTAGTGATGGGCCTGATGGCATATTTTATTAACTAAACTCAATAGTGTGCAACTTAAAGTATCTCTTAAAGCATATTACAGTACAGGTTGTTAATTCTTAGAGCTACTACAAAAGTGAAAAACTATGGGAAACTTTCACTCTAAGGAGTTATTTTCTGGTTACATTTTGCTTCTATTATCTTTAGATAATTATTACTTTATGTTGAAACCAATGAAGTTTATGATTTAATTATAGCAAGGTCTATCTCTAACAGAATTTGAACTTTAAGGTGAAACACCTTTTTTTTTTTTTTGGGAATGATACCAAGACTTGGTTCTAGATTCTGTAGATTGCTCGTTTAATGTCAGCTATGAACAATATTAAAGTGAACAGTTATTAACGAATTACTTTGACTCTTGAAATCAATTCCATTTAGTTTAACCTTTCTATTTTATGATATGCATATATATTGATAATTTTCCCCTACTTTGTTGGCAGGAGCATTTTGTAGAGAATGCAACATTGTCAGACAATTATTTCATTGCTGATTGTGAAGAAATAATGGTTTGTTGATGCCTCATGCTTTTAAAATAGTACATGTTTGTTAATTTTCTAGACTGTTAACCTCTCATTATATTCTATATTCTTCTATTTTTTTTTTTCTCCTTTTGGCAGAAAGTTGCGACTCTGATTGATGAGTTGCCTCTCGGGTTGCATGATAAGTACCTTTTCTGTATAAGGTACCTTTGTTTATCTCCTTTTAAGTTTTAGAATCCAATTAGTTAGTCTGCCAGGTTTAGGGTTTTTGATTTGTAATTTGTTAATTAAGTACTATTTGTGATTCTGATGTGCAGCCCAGTTGACATGAATGATGACATTTCATCCCAGGGTCTTACACAGGTAAGATTATGTTGTCTTTATTATGGTGCACTGTGTATTCTTGATATGAGGTTTATTGGATTTATAACAAATCTTTCCCATGTCAGTTTGCTCAAACTTATGCAAAAAGGGGCATTGTGCCGCTTTGAGAAATATTTACCCCAGGGACACTTCAGATACCAAAAACACCAGCTGCACTGAAAGAACTTGAATCCATTCACAAGGTAAATATACGCTATTTAAATTATTAAACTCAAGCTTGTAAAATTTAGGCTCTAGAGATGCTTTCCTGAGATATCTATTCATCTGCTATTTATACTGTATAGGCGATTTTTAATCTTCAATTGACTGGAAATACTCTAGTGTACTGTTTATTCATCTCTAAGACTTGGCGCAAAAAGATGGTTTCTTAACTTTCTTTGACTTAAGCGTCTTTACGAAGAGATGGCTTCTAATACGTGGGGTGAGTTTCTTGCTTTATTTTAACCCGTCTCTATCCCGGTGCAAAAAACTGAAGGTATTGGATCTGTATGTTTGGTTGAGTTTCCGATTAGAGGAGTCATTCCCAGACCGTGAGCTAGCATCTTCACAGAAGTCTATCTGCCACCTGTGAGCTTACCTGCAACTCACATTTGTTTCTTGGTTTTTTGCTTGCTAGATGTTTATTGTTCATTCTACTTCAAAATTGTAGGATGATCGAAGAGTTTCTAGAGAGATTTGGTTTGCAAATGCACAAGCCCAAGGCCAAGAGATTAGCTTCAAATACTACCTTGACTTCCCTATTGTCCCAAAAAAACAGACCCTACTTGTGACATATCTATCATTCTCTCAACTTGTTTATTCATTCCGCTCAGTCGCTCAGTTAGATCATGCAAAAGCTTCAGAAAACTTCAAATTCTTAGATAGAGCAATAAGCCCCAATCTGATATCTAACCATACATCAACTTCACAGATAGAGCAATAATCCTCAATCTTTCAAGGCAGCTCGTCGCTTCTCATTTGTTTTTTTAATATTTTTGCTTTTAGCCAAATGTATAGTAGCTCAAATGTAATTATTAATAAATGGTAACCATTATATTGTTCTTGTTGTATACAACATGAATGACAGCAATGTAATCAAAGTGGTGGAAGAGTTTTTATTTTTATTTTACCTTTTTTTTAAGTCTGTCCAGATTTGTATGACATGGGCGAACATTATTTTCTTTTCTGCTTTTGGATATGGGCGAAATATGACGTGGTGCTCAGTTCTCACCAGTCAACATCGTTTTAGATTTACCTAGTTGAAAATACCAAAGACCATTTGACTAACAATTTGCTCTATAGGCACTATATTCATGTTAAGAGCAATGTCTTGGGAGTTCTACACCATTCCTATCTTTGATATTTGATCAAAATGATATGCCATCTAACTGAATCAAAATTTCGTTTCATTCCAAAAGTATAACTGTTACAGCAAAGACATGAATTAGCAAATCTACCTAACCTTATTCATTACCCATCTTCAATACCAGATGCTCAGGAAGAGATACGTTGCCTTTCTCATTCGCCAGCAGCATCAACTTCTCCATATCTTTCTTCTTATCTTCCATACTCTTCCCCTGCAATTCCTCTATCAACATCTTATATGTGCTATCCTTGGGAACAAAACCCTTCAATACCATCTCCTCAAAGAAGGCGCAAGCGTTTTCGAGTTTACCATTCTTGCACATCCCGCGTACCAATAGTGCATAGGTTCCAGCGTCGATACTTATGTCATTCTTAAACATGTGATCCAACAAAAAGTAAAGCACCTTCATCCTCTTCTTTCTGCAGCACATCTTCAACAAAGGGGCGTATGTCTGAACATCCGGCTTGCACGAATCCTCCTCCATTGCCTTCAGCAACTTGAGAGCATTCTCTTCCTGCGAATGCTCGCAAGCACAGGAAATCAGGGTGTTATAGGTCATAACGTCCGGTTTCACACCCTGCTTTCTCATGTCCTCAACAACTTCTTGAACATCTTTAAGCCTACCAGCTTTACCAAGAATGTATATCAAAGAGCTATAAAACGATACATCAGGAACAACACCATTCCCTTTCATCTCCTCATAAACCTCCAAAGCCTTGGTGATCTCCCTCGCCTTCCCCAAAGCGTGCATTATGATAGTGTAAGTAACAGCATTCGGCGCGCAACCCTTCCCCTTCATTTCACTAACAACTTCATCAACCTTCCGAAAATCCTTATCACTACAATATGCCTCAACCAAACAAGTGTACGAGAAAACATCCGGGCGAAAACCATGCCTCTCCATCTCCTCCATTGTGCTCCTAGCAGCATCCACCTTCCTAATCTTGCACCACCCGTGTATCAAAACATTAAAACTATGATCATTCACCAGTATAGATTCCTTGAACTCCAAGAAAGCTTCTTGGGCAAGCTCAACACTTCTCTCCTTCACCAATGCACTCAAAAGAGTGTTGAATGCGACAACATCTTTGCGCAATCCGAATCTCTCCATGCCCCGAAAGGCCTCGATCGCCTCTTTGTGCTTCCCACCCTTTGCAAGCCTCCTAAACACCTTAGTCATTGTCTCCAATGTCAAATACCCATCTCCAATTCGATCCATTTCCTCAACTAAACTCCACATAATATCGAAACTTTTCGACTTTCCCAATATATCAACCATCGAGTTATAGGCCTCAGGAAGATGCACATAACCTGTTCGACGTTTTGCCCAAGTGAAGAAACCCAAAGCAGGGATCCAATCACTGCTAAACCTCATCAAAACTCGCTGCACCAAGCCATCTGACACCTCAAAATCACACCTTTCCAAAGCTTCAGCTGCTTTTTCCGGCGATGGGTACCGGAGTTTCAGGATTCTACTGATGCTTTCGAGGTCGTCGGAGTCGGAAGTTGCGGGCTTGAGGGGTTTTGTGGGGTGGTTTAGGTTGTGGGTATCGACCCAGTTGGCCAGAGAAGGGATGACGAAGTCGTCGTCGTCGTCGGAAGAGGACGGTGGGTGTTTTGGGTGGTTGGTCTCGAAGAACTTGACCCAGCTCGGAAGCTCTGGGGACTCGGGTGTGGTGCATAGAGGGTTTAAGAAGTGACGCAGGGAGTTGATGTGGGTTTTCCAAGCTGAATGGAGCTTGAGATTGCGGAGCCTTGTGAGCATTTTGGGCGAGAGCAAAGTGAAATGAAGGAGGGAGAAGAGTTTATAACGAAGGAGAACCTTTAATGAAAATGACAATTTGGTTCATGCAGTTTGAGACCCTGTGTGCTACCAAATTTGCATCATAGATTTCATATGCACAAAAAGAAAAAAACAATCTAGAAGCAATAACCTATCCTTATTCTATGACTTCCACTCTCTGGGCATATTTTAAATGGTCAAAATTAGATGATTTTATATAAATACATGATAAATTGTACGTATAAAATATTTTAAATAATTAAAATAACTTCGTTTACTTATGTACTTATATAGTGTACTTTAGCGTAATATTCTGGGGTACTTTTCATGAGAGCGGATCCTCTCTTTACCTTTCAAAGGAGCTGAGTTGATCCAACAGTCTAGATTTCCCAACTCACAACAGTCCCCTGTAAGGCCTTTCTATCGTCCGACGTAAATCAGGTCAGATAAGGTAAAAAGAGAGGACATGAGAGGATCCTTACCCACTTTTCATTATCCAGAGTCGAGAGAGAACCAAGTGGAAGTATTACACTACTAAGTACTAACTTCATTCTAAAAAAAAAGAAGAAAAAAAAAAGAAAAAATGAAGGAATTATTACCTTGTAGGGTAGAATGGTTGAGTATGTGCCTCCCCTAGTGAAGCTAGACTAATAATAATCTTGTAATAAGACAAATAACAGACTGAAATAACTGCTGCGTTGTTGAAATTGACAAATAAACCAAATACTCTCTCTCTCACTCTCACTCTGACGTCTGACCCAACAACAACAGTACATCTCCATTCTCTGTTTCACAAGGTCAGTTTCTCTCTCTCTCTCTCTCTGCTAATTGTGACTCGTTTCTTGTTCTTGCTTTCTGGGCCATTCTTGTTCTTTACAGCTTTCTGGGAACTGGGTTCTTTCTTTTCTGATTTTGGGTAAGACCCAGAAACATGTATTCGAGAAAGTTCGTATCTTGTTGTGATTTGGATGAAAGAATGTTTGTGCTGGTCGATGTTTTCAAAACTGCATGCAAATTGGTTTAGGCAAAGAATTGGTGTGTCTAGAGTATGAAGACTCTATGCTTAGAAGTGTTTATCATTGTGGTGCTAGAAGTGTTTATCATTGTGTTGCTAGAAGTGTTTATCTTGGCTTAAAGCAAAGCTGTTGGTTGTCCTGAATCCAAGATTAGTGGCAAAAATAAACGATCTTGTGTTGCTAGAAACCCATTAAGTAGTTAATTCATTTCACTAATGATTTGTGTTGGGTGGGGTGGTCTTTATGCTGTGCGACGTATCTTATTGATCTCTTTGGTGTTCTATTGATGCAAATGCTAAGTTTTGTATGTAGATTTACAGTCTTCAGACCATGAAGAGGCCGCATCCATCAACTGAGGTGGTTGATATTATATCATCAGATGACTCGTCTGCCTCAGACGCAGAGATGGAAGTCACTACTGAGCCCCCTACTGAGTATGATAGCAAGCAGTTAACATCTGAAGGTACTTGCACAAAAGAGCCTTGTCTTGCTGAAACTAGTGAACTTATCAATAGTTGAATTGTAATGTATTTCAGATTTACTTGTAGCTTTGCACCAGACATCAAATGCATGTTTCTTCATAGAGTATCATTGATTCCGTAGTCCAATTGACCTTGTACTCAGTAACTTAGAAATGTCTTGACTTGTGAGTTTGGAGAAATTCATTCATAAGAACCGGAACATCATACCCCTCTAGCATGTTTAGGTTATTTTCATTAATGCCATGGAGAAATCATCAATCTGAAAAAATCCCTGATCCAAGCTATGCAATGCTGCTTCTTTTGATAAATGGATTAGTAGTTTAGCATGTTTAGATTAGCATTTTTTTGGTTATTCTACACCAGGATGTTGTTATAGTTGTTGTTGTAGTATTTGGAACTATCTTTCACTGAATGAGTATTGCCAATGTGTGAGAAATTATTTAGAGAACACGAGTGTCTAAGGTTCCTGTATACAGCATTTTGAGAAGTTGTTATATTCTTCTAAATATATTGCTGTTGCATAGATTTTATAGCTTTGTCTCCTTATAGGACTCCATAAGTTCTCTAAAGCTTCTTTGAATTACAGGTGCTTTGATGAGAAGGGCAGAGATGTATCAAGAGTACATGAAGCTCATCCCTATCCCAACACTCCGTGGCACTGTTATTCCATTTACCTCATGGATGGGTTTAGGTAAATCCATTAAGCGGCTTTATGGACAACCTCTGCATTATCTCACCAATATTCAGCTTAGACAGTGGGACCAATTGAGGATCGGCAGTTTGGACGAATTCAGGCCCTTGGATGCCATCATTCATCCCTGTAAAGCCGAAGCCACCATCTGGCTCATTGAAGAAGTTCACCGAAACACCTCATCTCATCATCATGTAGCCAATCTGTGGCTATCGGATCCAATGCACCATGCCTTTGTTGATTCCATCTTTCCCCAATTAGACAGCAGCTCGTGAAAGGCCTTTACTTTGCTATATTTTGCTTGTTAACTTTTCTCATGTAAATTTTGTTACAGTTCAGCATGAACTCAGACTTATTTTGTTTGTCATAACTCGTAAGCTCGCTAGAAGCCTCAAAAACATGCATACAATTGATACAACTGACACAAACATAACAAAAGGATGTCCTTCATAATAGAAAAGCGACTCAATTATTTCATAATGTGAGCTTTGAAGCAGTTTCTGAGGCAGGCAATAGAATTGGTAAAGGCGATTGTGTAGGTACACAATGCTATCTAGTTATGCATCATCTACACCATCTGCTGCTATCACAACGGTCATATGGCCTTCCCTCTTGACAGTTCATTCCATGATCATCAACAACTAGTTATATTTGTATTTTAAACGGCTCAAGAACAACTGCGGTATTGCCCTGCTTCATTAGGTAGTTGGAAAGGAACTCTTTGTATTGGAATCCCTTATAGACTTGGGGATTGCTTCCATTGATAAGAGCTTTTGCTGGTTCTATATGGCAATCTTGAGAAGGTGCAATGAAAAATGCAGCAGATGTCCGAGCATTACTTGAATTCGTCACTGCTCGATGTTCAGCACACTTCAGTTTCCCGTTACTTATGATCTGCATTCCAAGTAAACCACAAGAATTGTCATTGTAAAGCAGACTGATTCATGTTTATGATTTATAGCATAAGAAAAATTGGTGATGTACCTGTAACTGATACCCTATGTTAACCACTAGTCCTTGCGGAAGAGGTTCCACACCAATCCATTCTCCATCCTTGAAAACTTGAAGGCCATGTACATCCCCTTGAAGTAAAATTGTGACGAGGTTCGGGTCACAGTGTTTAGTTATTCCTAATGTCAAACCTGGTTCTGGGCAAGGTGGATAGTAATTAACTGAGAGTAGAGTCTCTTGGCTAAGTTCATCACTGAAGTGCCCATATCCAATCCCAAGTCCTTCACTGATCAACTCCAAAATGCTCAAAGCTACCTTCCTCACTTGGGTGGAACACTTGCCAACATGCTCTCTGGAAATTTTATAGATTCCTAGGAGTCATAACATGAACATACAGATATATATAGGTACTTAAATTGAAAACATATATGTCATGCAGGCCTTACCGATATTTAAGTGGTTGATGAGGCCAAAGTGGAATGAATTTCTCTAAAGGATGACAAGGGTGCCGCAGGGCATCGCGCCAAAGATGAACATTCTCCCTATCATAATTTCCAAAGCTAGTTATCAGCCTGCAGAGTTTGTTGGGGTCCTCAGAGTAGAAGCTTGCCTTGTCCTCTAAAGGCAACGCAAAAAACTCCCTGAACACATCCATGGTGTCATATAACAAATTTTCTGGTATTCCATGGTTGATTACCTACATAATTCATGAATAAACTTTAAATTTGGATGATAATATAAGCATATCTATATATAGAGTAAAGTGAAAGTTGAAGCAAGAAAAGCTGATTTTGGAGCCAGCCTCAGTAACCTGAAAAAATCCGAACTCTTGGCTAGCCCCAAGTATTTGCTCAACTATACGAGTTCGATCATCACCTTCTGCTCCACCACCACCAAGATCAATCACTGGAATGTTGTCAGATGAAGGAAGAGTGCTAAGCTTCCCCGGTCTTGCATCCGGTGGGAATATGTAAGTCTCAGGCAAGGGTTGAGCAGAATTGTACCAGCTAGAAACAAGCTTCTCCATTTGTTTTGCTTGACGTGTTTCATTCTTTCAATCTGATCTCACAAATAAATATTGAAGAGAAGTACTATTTCATAAGGCCGGCCATTTGATAATGGCTTGTAATTCCAAAAAGTCATGCACATAAATAAATAGCAGATACAAAATTAACAAATTGAAGAGAATCTTACTATATATATATATATATATATATATTCTTAGATGATTACAAGTTAAACACTTGCATATAGAAATCGGTTTTAGAACTCACTTGTGGTCACCCCTTTTTTATTTTCTCACTTGCAATGCCAAGGAGACCAAAACTACGTCGTTTTGGGTGTCCACTGTAACCGGTTTTCTTTTATATTTTAGTTTTTTTTTTCTTACTTGCACATGAAGTAAGGACATTGTTTCATCAGTATCCAAATATCTAACCCTAAAACGCATATATATAACCCGTTTATGTTCAGATTCGACTCTCTCTCTCTCTCTCTCTCTCTCTCTCTCTCTAACGTACAGAACAAGTCACAATTGTATCCCAAAATCGAAAACCCTAGCTAGCTAGCTAGAGAAGATCGATCTGCGAGCCATGATGTACGGGTTCAGCGCGGGAATGAAGTCGACACCATTAGTCCTGGTCCGTGATCCGTTAGACGATACGAAGAAGGAGAAACTGGTAACGACGATCGAGAACCCGGAAAAACCAGGAGAACTCATATGGGTTGAATACACCGGAGTAGTCACGGAGGAAGATAGAAGGCAACGAAAAATTTCAGGTAATCTTCTTAATTAGTTTCGTATTAATTGAAATTGATTTGATCTGTAGTTTTGTAACAACTTACTGATTCTAATTAAACAGGTAATGAGGAGGAAATAGATGAAGCGAGAGAAGCCATTCGTCGAAAGCTTTCGACTGGTGGGACGAAGACTGACAACTGGATGTGTGCAATTTGTGGTCAGGCTGATGACCACTGGCCTCCAACGTGCCCAAACAAGGATGATAATTCATTCTCGTCCTTAAGGGCGAAACGCAATTGGGAAGAGTTCCAGGCTCGAGGTAGCAAAGCAAAACAACCGAAGAATAGTTTTGATGAAGATCTGGACGCTTTGGCTCAAGCCTCCAGAGGATGTCATGGTAACATTTACACCCATTGGCAGTGCAGGATTTGTGGTAAGATAGATGACCACTGGCCTCGGATGTGCCCTTTCAGGTATCTCTCTCCCGGTTTTGTTGCATACACTGATCGTGTATCCTCCACTGGTACTGGTAAGAGCTCAGTCTCCCTGTATGGGA
The DNA here is from genome assembly GCA_963682095.1 of Potentilla sterilis. Lineage (NCBI taxonomy): Eukaryota > Viridiplantae > Streptophyta > Magnoliopsida > Rosales > Rosaceae > Potentilla > Potentilla sterilis. Next base: position 34,316,078 of record OY821767.1, on the reverse strand, counting down.
GTATGAACATGATCCATTTAGGAGATGCTGCTCTTTTTTGTGGGATTTGTGGTGCAAGGGACCATGTCCCTGCGTATTGCACTTGTAAGGGAAATGTCAAACTCTTCACTGATACACCTCCTCCTGTTAAGACTATTCACGTTCATCGAAGCTCACCCAAAAGGAAGATCAGCTGGTCGACGGACTTCCTTGTTCTGCCGGATCCAGTACGTATACCAGAATACCAACCGGAGTTGATGCCTCGTGATGAGGACGATGACTTCTTTGCTTCCCCGGAGGAGATGATTGATTATATAAGGGAGGTGAACAAGAAGAGTAAAGCAACTGGTAGTATGGCAGATAAACCTGTGGTTGTTGGAGGCGCTTGGACTCCTCCACCACGTCCTCTTGAGTATTGTAGGTACTGTTGCAAGAAAGTTAAGCACTCATATATTCGCTGTCCGGACCTGCATGTCCGGCCTGCTTGTAATAGCTGTGGTAAACGGAATTGTTATAAGCATTTGAAAATCAATTCTGCTCCTCTCATACCTTTGCCTGGCCGCAGTCGCCCATTCAAGACATCAGAGGACGCACCAAGAAGTGCGGTAAAGGGATTTATTTATAATCCACGAAAAAGGTGCTATCAGGAGATTGTCGAAGAAGTGAGTGATCCGTTTCCTGGAGTTGTTTTTAAACCAGGAGAAAGGTATCATGAGATTGTCGAAGAAGTGTGTGGTCCGCTTCCGGGAGTTATTTTTAAACCAGGAGAAAGTTACCATGAGATTGTCGAAGAAGTGTCAGTACCAGAAAAAAGGTCAAGAAACTGATCTCCCTCCCTCTGTAGTTTCAATTTCTGTCTTTGTTTATGTTATTAACTGGTTGCTGATATCCTGCCATTTGCTAACCTGTAAATCTTGCTTCATTGCATTACAAACATGGTTCATTGATACACTCTTATGATCTGTCATAGCCTTGTCTTATATTTTATTTCATTAGGATGATTTTTTTGCTTACTTGGACTGTTTTTGGGTTTAACCAGTAATGATACATCTGTTGATCTCTCTGTGGAGCCTCCCCTTTGTTTTGATTTGTACCTATATGAAGGGTTAATAGATTCCAAATACCAGACGTCCATTGCTTCATGTGATCATCAATCATATCTTGGCCTTTTGATTTGAAGCTCGTATTTGAGCTGTGTATCTGTAGAAATTTTTTACTGTCTGCACAACAAAGTTTTAATTCCTGGAGTTGTTTGAAAACAAAGTTCTCTTCTTTCTCTTGTTACACTCTTTGATTCATGATGTTGAAAGATTTTATGTTTAGTTGAATATACCTGCATTGTATTTGTGAGTTTATGAACTCACAGGTGTATACTGAAATGGTACTCAGCAATCATCTGTTCTTCGCTTTGAATCTGTTCTACTTTCGTTGTTCGATGGTTGGGGTCAGGGTATACTGAGCTTCCTTTGCTAGATTAATTTTTCAGTTGTCATGTATTTTGTGTGATGTATTGGGGATTGGTAATGGTTTTGGTGTGGTTAGTAGAACTACTGTTGATATATTTCAATTTTGTCTAGAGTTTCAATTTATATAGAACAACACTAGGCCAGAAAGAATGTAAGTACAGTCATATCCCAATAGCTAAGTGAATCTTATTTACAGCAAATAAACATCTATTGAACACATAAGGGATTAATGTTATTGGGCAATAAACCATTCTCATGTTTCTTTTCTCTTCTTCATGAATATATATCCTCTGTGACATAATGCAATGGAAGGACAAGACATCAGCTGCTGCAATGTTATTAGGGTTTGTCACATTATGGTTTTTTCTGCAAGTACAAGAATACAATTTAGTATCTCTTCTTTGTGACACCCTCATGTCGATCATGGCTCTACTGCTTAATGTGTATATTTGTTTAAGGTAGTATCTACGGAACAACCAATTTAATGAGAAGAAGTATATAGAATTGAAATAATTTTTTTCCCTGCTCTTTGTATTGTGGAAGGGTCTGAGTTGATTTATTATTCATGGTTATTTCAGATTGCAGAAGCCTTTGTTGGACCAGATTGAAGCTGTGCAGCAGGACAAGATTTCTTCCAATTTCCTAATTATCTAGGTAGTCTATGCCTATTCAACAGTATATGTTGTGTTGTTAATATATGTGGTGTTTGTCCTGATTTTTAGATTGTTGAATTTTATCTTTGGTGCTGAACTCTGTTCTAAATCTATTTTTCTTCTCTGTTATTAGACAAAAAATGATTAGATATTGTCATTTGTTTCATATTGTTATTAGTTCATGACCACTGCAAAACTAGTAGAATGTTGTACTCTTTGTTGTTTGCATATAAACATATAACTTGTAGAAGGGTACATACTCTTTGTTGTACTCCTTCCTATGATCCTTTGGCTATCGGCTTGAGGGAGGAAGTCAAGAAGGGTACATGCCCAGTACCAACACCATTATTTAAAGGAATACATACTTATGGAAGAGGTTTTGTATATACAGTAGTTGTTATTTATGAAGAGTTCTTAGTCTAGCCAAGCTACCATATGGTTCAACTCTAAAAAAAAACTGATTCTTAGTTTTGAGCACCCATTGAGATTAAGCAATTCCAAATTTTGCAATCCGTAAATGCTGCACGGTAGAGTCTTGAGATTATTGCAATATTCAAGATACAAGATTTTAAGCCCAGTGAGATTTCCTATCGACTCATCCAATTCCCTAATGCCACTGCCTCCTATAAAAAGATATCTTAAGGAATCCATCTTTATTGGAAATGCAGCAAGTTTGGGACAATCGGCCGCACCAATAAAGTTTAGATTCTGCAACTCATAAATATTAGGGAAAATGGCTGAATTGATCACTGAAGTATGCCCCATTCTAAGCTTTGCTCACTGAAGTTTGTCCAATATCACTTTGCTCACTATCGAATTACACTTGTGTTCACTTTGATCACTCCGTTTAAATCAGCCGTTAAAATTTTGCTTATGCCGTTAAAAACAATGCACGTGCTACTCATGTGCAAATCTTAAGGACATTTTGGAAATTTCATTAGTTTACTTCCAGCTCAGCACCTGCAACCCAAACAATCCAACAGAACAATACTTGAAACACAAACACAGTTGACCAAATCACGATGTCACTGATCAGATTACAACTCTTACCTGAAACGGAATCGAAGCAATGAAGCTGTCTCCGGTCTCTCCGAGTAGCATTGGGCCGTGATCTTCGGATTCAGATTGGAGTATTCTAGAAGTAGAGGAGCGTGGACCGGAGAGGAACTGAGGGGCGTTGACCTGAGAGAGGAGGGTGGAGGTGTAAAGGCCGCCAATGAAGAAGAGGAAACAGAGGAGGACGATGGTGGGTAGCCCCAACTTTGCTTTGGGGCTTTTGGGTTTTAGTTTCATTGCCAAAGTTTTGAGCTTTTTCTCAGTTCAACGGAGAAAAGCTTGGAGCTTTGGGGGGGATACCTATTAATTCAGAAATAGGTACTGTGTTGGCGGTTATGAGGAGGAATGTGAGATGGGGAGGGCGCTATGCGTCGGATGATGATCAGAGGGAACACTCTCTAATCCAGTCCTTGAAGGCTTTGCGGAAGAAGATTTTTTCGTGTCAGCAACATTTGAATACCATCAGTCCTGCTGTGTATCTCCGGCCATTTCTGGATGTGATTAAATCGGATGAAACTGGTGCACCTATCACCGGTGTCGCTCTGGCATCTGTTTACAATATCTTAATGCTTGATGTGATTGATCAGAATTCTGTCAACGTTGAAGATGCTATGCACTTGTTAGTTGATGCTATCACTGGCTGCCGATTTGAGGTGACTGACCCTGCATCAGAAGAAGTGGTACTTATGAAGATACTACAAGTTCTTCTGGCTTGCATGAAGAGTAAAGCATCTTTTATGCTGAGTAATCAGCAGGTTTGCACTATAGTGAATACATGTTTCCGTATAGTTCATCAAGCAGGAACAAAAGGTGAGTTGTTGCAACGGATAGCTCGCCACACAATGCATGAGCTTGTTAGATGTATTTTCTCACACCTTCCAGATATCCCCTGCACTGAAAATGCATTGTCAAATGGAAGCATTGTCAAATGCATTTTATGAAGATGTGCCTCTTTTTGCCTTGACCCTGGTTAATTCAGCTATAGAGTTGGGTGGCTCCTCCATTCAGTATCACCCCAAGCTACTGAATTTGGTTCGGGATGAACTGTTTCAAAATCTAATGCAATTCGGGCTGTCAACAAGTCCACTTATTCTTTCAATGGTATGCAGCATTGTTCTTAATTTGTATCACTATCTGCGGACTGAACTTAAACTACAGCTTGAGGCTTTCTTTTCCTGTGTGATATTGAGGCTCGCACAAAGCAGGTATGGAGCTTCTTATCAGCAGCAGGAGGTAGCTATGGAAGCTTTAGTTGACTTCTGCAGGCAGAAAAATTGCTGCTATATCTGTGGTATTTGATAATGCTGAAGAGGAAGAAGTTTATGAAATATGTCTCGATGGCTTTTTAGCTGTTGCTAAGATTTCAGCATGCTATCATCTTGAAGATGTTATCAATGATCTGGTTGTGTCTCTCTGTAAGTTCACAACCCTCTTAAATTCATCATATCTTGACCAACCTGAACTAGAATTTGGTGATGATACAAAAGCGAGAATGTCAACTGTGACAGTTTTCACAATTGCCAATCAGTATGGTGATTACATTCGTACAGGATGGAGAAATATTATTGACTGTATCTTAAGATTACACAAACTTGGTCTTCTTCCTGCTCGTGTGGTTCAAGATGCAGCTGATGAGTGGCACGTGCAGGACCTGGGCTGGAGAAATATTATTGACTGACCTGGGCTGCAGGACGACTCCAGAAAGGGAATAACTCTGCTGAGGATGAAAATTGCATTATGCTCCACATGAAATTCCCAAAATGTCCTTAAGATTTACACATGAGTGGCACGTGCATTGTTTTTAACGGCATAAGCAAAATTTTAACGGCTGATTTAGACGGAGTGATCAAAGTGAACACAAGTGTAATTCGATAGTGAGCAAAGTGATATTGGACAAACTTCAGTGAGCAAAGTTTAGAATGGGGCATATTTCAGTGATCAATTCAGCCATTTTCCCTAAATATTACACGGTAGAGTTTTAAGATTTTTACACTCCCTTAGAAACAACTCTTCTAGACCAACAAGTTTTGTAATCGACGGATGCAATTCTTTAATACGAGTGTGACTTAGATTCAATTTTCTCAATGAAGCCATCTCTTCCCCAACTTCTGAAAATTCCTCAAGCTAGCAATACCTAATAGAAATAGTTTCTATGGATTTCAAGTTGATTTTTCTTGGAAACATGACAAGGCTAGAGCAGTAGTCGGCATTCAAAGTAACTAGCTTATCAAGCAAACAAAGGGAATCAGGAACCACCGAAGTTTGGGGTCATACACACCAGGTGGACTATGGAACCACCCAATTAAATCCTGACACGTGACCAATTTTGTTCAGTTTATCACTGAGTTGAATCAGTTGATCATTTTGTTCAGTTCGACTTGCCGGCGTCGCATGGAACCATTGGAAGAGAAGTTGCTGACCTGGACAAGTTAGGCACGTGTCAGATTTTAATTGGATGGTCCCATAGTCCACCTGGTATGTATGCCTCGTGTAAGTATTTCTCTTCAAGTAGATAGATTCTCCTGCTGCAACGTCAGGGTCAGAACCTCTATGATTGTGTTTCTTCGTTTGCAAATTGCAACTTGAAAGTTTCGTGTATGATTGCTTTAACCTTTTCTTTTTTCATGCACTTTCCTCTTTTACTTTTTCTTTTTTGAAAGTTGTTTTTGAATTATCGGAAAAATTGATGCTTGATGGAACAAGGAAAGCATCTAGGCAGAAGTGTCGGCAATCCAAAAGATACAGTAGGGGCTACTAGTGAAAAATTATTAACTTCAAATGGTAACGAAACACTGTAATTCGATGTGAAACAACCTCATCAGTCATCCTATAGCCGCAACAGTGATACTAAGAGCATCTTCAGTAATATTAACCATATTTTAGTTAAATTTGAGTTCTGAAAACCAAGAACAAGCACTTCCATTGGTTATCATCACCACTATTTATATCTGCCACCTGGTGCTCCGGGACCAGATTATAATTCCTCTTATTCCCTAGTGTAAGCGCACACCTCTCACTCAACGCAACATCCTTCAACTCTGCTTTGGATTAGCAGTAACACACACCATTCTCACAGAATTGGATTAAAATATCAGAAAAACAAAGAAAGCTTCCTCTGGCATATTCCTCCAACCATAACCACAAATCAAACCAGTCCACGACACAGTATTTCTTTCAAACATTCCATCGAACACCTTCCGGGCATAATCAAAGTCCACACGTTTCCGTGTAGAAATAAGAGATAAACAAATCTTCACAGAAAGCCACGATCTTCGAGCACGCGCTCAATGCAACATCGGAACGCCAAGCCCCAATAGACTCTTTCACCAAGGCCAGCACTAGAGTAACCCTTTTATCAGAAAATTGTACATAAACAATTGACCCTTTTCGTTTCTGGTTCGTCAAACAAACAAGTCGAATGCTTTTCAGTGTGTCTAAACAAACAAACAAGTCGAGTTAAGCTTATACCTAAACTTGTTTCCCCTATGATGGCGCCAAGCAGTCCCTCTACTTGACTAACCTACCCTATCACTCAATTGTTTAGTGCACAGCGGAAACTATTCACTAAATAACAATGAAGATAGATACAAGTATCACACACACAAGAGTGACAAGACACGTGTGTTTACGGGCACCCTGTCACGAGCTAAAGTTTTGCACAGCGGAAATTGCTCGTGCGGCACTTAGCAAAGTCTGTCTCGCTAAGTCAGCCTTCCCTTAGTCGAACAACCTCAAGGCCAGAACAAAAGTGTGAGAGAAACCCAAGTCGATGAAGGAAATCAACTTGTATTGAAGTTTAAAGAAACTTTACAAAATCTGAAAAATTCCTGAAAACTATGTTTCCCTCGTGCCAAGGCAATGTCACCCCGGCAGCCTATATATAGAGGCAGCCCACCTCTCCGAGAATGCCCTAGAATTTTCTAGCTGCACTCTGTTTCTAGACTCTTCTATACACACCTAGAGACACCTAAGTATGTACAAACGTATCCTAGAAAGATCTAGATACGTCGAGGTCCTCTCCGGAACCTTCCCGATTTTGGCACCTTGCGACACTCGTCCTGCGCTGCCGCCCCGATGCCTGACCACGGCTGCACTGGTCTGCACAGTGCTGCCGACCCCTGCAATGCCCTGCCGATGGCTGCGACGCCCTGCACGCTGCCCTGCTCGGCCCTGTGCTACGCTGCGGGCCTTGCACTGCCCGGCGCTGCCATGCATGGTCCTCTGCCATGCTGTGCGTCCTCGCATGGCCCTCCGCCATGCGGCGCTGCCTCGCACAGCCCTGCACCACGTTGCGCTGCCCTGCACAGCCGTGTGCCTTGCTGCGCTGCCCCTGGTTGCCGTGCATGGTGTTGCTCGGCCCTGCCTGATGCTGCACCACCTCGCACGGTGCTGCACAGTCCCCGACTGTGCTGTGCTGCGCTGCACTCCCCTTTGGTGCACTGCGCTGCGCTCCGGAGATACCCGGACACGTCCAGAACCTTCTAGAGTCATGTGGACACTTCCACGACTCTCCAGACCGTCCTAGGACCCTTGGCCCTTCTCCGGATCCTTCCTTGAGGCATGCATGCTCCACATGCTGCTCAAGGAGCCTCGCGGGTCGTGGCAGACTACCGCGAGTATGCACGCGACGCCCTCGTCGTGTGCTCGCAACGTTGCCAGCCTTTGTCCTCGAGCTGCCCCCGCATGCTGTCTTCGGACACTCACTTCGGCTTGGCACAACGCTGCCGAAGGCCCTTGGCCTGGCGAGGCACGACCCCAGCATGGCCCCTTGCCTTGCGGGTCGTGACATTCTCCCCCGCCTATTTCCTCGACGCCCTCGTCGAGGCGTTGCGCTGATGCCCGAGCTCTCCGAGCTCGCAGGATCCCCATCCTTTCTCGGCATCACGCTGCCCGCTCCACTCGAGTAGGTGCTCCCACGATGGCACCTCCGTGCCTTCCGGCCGTCGTGTCGGCATGCACCATTTCTCTGAGCGGTAGATTTCTCACGATGGCACCCCTGTGCCTCGGGCCGTCCCATCCGCGAGCTTCCCTTGCTCCTTGCGGAAGCCTTGTGCATAGCCGCTCGAGCTAACCCTTGCTCGTGTGACGCCCCCGCATCACAAAACGCGGCACGACCCCGTCCGTCGGGTCGCGTGACAAGAAAACCCTGTCCGTCGGGTTGAGACGTTGCCACATGCTGCCGCATGGTCGTCCCATACGAACCATCGCGCCGGACCTTGTCCTCCTTCGACTCTTGCAGCCTTACTGCCGACAACCTTTCCATGTCTCGTTGTGTGTCCCTCTATGTTGGCACCACACAACTCTTGTCACCATCCATGATGCACAAGCTATTGGCGAACGTCATCGGTATCGCCTTGGCCCGTTCGTAGAAATCCAATCCCAGGACGACGTTGTAGTCATCCAATGGCACAATCGAGAAGTCCAACTCCCCGGACCATGCTCCTACGCTGGTCTTGACTCCTCGTGCCATCCCTTCGGTCGGTCTTGCTGGTGAGTTGACCCCTTTGATGGAGTAGCCTCCTCCATCGCGCCCTCGCAGTCCCAACCTTCGAGCCTCCTCACTTGCGATGAAGTTATGCGTCGACCCCGTGTCGAGCATTGCCCTCGTCGGCTTGCCATCAATCGCAATGTCCACGAATTGTAGACCCTTGGCTCGATCCTTCGGTGTAGACTGGATCGCGCTGAGCAGCTGCATCGACCCCAAGCGTGCATCACCATTGCCGCCCTCGGCTTCCCCTTCGTCTTGACGACTTCCCCTCATCGCGCTTAGCGACTTCTTCTTCGGGCAGTCCCTCATCCGATGAGGACCGTCGCAAAGGAAACATCGGACATCACTTGTCTCCCTTTGCTTGCCCTTATCCTTACTCTTCACCGAGTAACCTTCATATCGGGGCTTGTCGCTGCGGTAACTCCGATCTTCCCCGCCTTTAACATGGCTGCTCTCCCTGTCCTCCAATCTCTTTGTCTCCTTTGGACTAGAGTCGTCGACAAGGCTTTCGGCTGTGGCTATCGCGGTTGCAAGGTCTTGCACCCCACGACGGCGTAGTTCAACCTTGGCCCATGGTTGGAGACCATCCATAAAGTAGAAGAGCGCCTCCTTGTCGGTCAAATCGGGGATCTCAAGCACTAGACTAGTGAACTCCGTGATGTAGTCATGGATAGCCCTAGTGTGCGTGAGTCTCCGCAAACGAGCTCGAGCCTCGTGCTCGGCGTTTTCAGGGTAGAATTGCCTTCTCAATTCTCTCGTGAAGTCGTCGAAGGTAGAGATGGTGCACGTACCTCTCTCGACATCACACCGACGCCTTCGCCACCAAAGCATCGCGGTGTCGGTGAGGTAAAGAGCTGCTGTCCTCACCTTGGCATCGTCCTCCGTGATGCCTACGCAACCGAAGTATTGCTCTAGCCCCCATAAGAAGTTATCGACTTCTCGAGCATTGCGAACCCCCACAAAACTCGATGGCTTAGGCACCTCCACGTGCCTCGCCTCCACGATACCGCTGGTACTAGCCCCCGCAGCCAATGCGCGTTTGCAAAGGACCAACTCCTCCCGCATCCCCTCGATGCGTGCATGCACATCGCTGAGCTCCCGTTCTTGGACCTGACGCACTCGGGCGAGTTCCCCCTTGAACTCCTCGCGCATCTTCATCTCCATGCTCACCAGCATGTCCTTGATCGCAGAGTGGATCACAGCACCCTCCTCCTCGAGACCATCCACCCGTTGGACTAGATCCTCGACTCGGATGCCTACCTCCTCTACTTGGGCACCGTTGCCCACCACGCTTGCTTCCACCATCGCAAGTCGTGAATCAAGGTCTTCAATCCGCTCCATCGACGTCTCCCCTTGAGATGTCTGCGGACAAGAGATGTCATCGCGGCCACTCACTCGCGTCACTCCTTCCACAGGATTGGTCCGAGAAGTGCCATCCTTGGCAACCTCGGAAGCCCTGGCAGTACCACCCTTCACCATCGTATCGGATACAAGTCCGTCTGTATCGGATACTGGCTTTGGTATCGGACTCTCGGCTGATCAGCAACGTATCGTATCCTCCTGATACGAATCGGCTCTGATACCAACTGTCACGAGCTAAAGTTTTGCACAGCGGAAATTGCTCGTGCGGCACTTAGCAAAGTCTGTCTCGCTAAGTCAGCCTTCCCTTAGTCGAACAACCTCAAGGCCAGAACAAAAGTGTGAGAGAAACCCAAGTCGATGAAGGAAATCAACTTGTATTGAAGTTTAAAGAAACTTTACAAAATCTGAAAAATTCCTGAAAACTATGTTTCCCTCGTGCCAAGGCAATGTCACCCCGGCAGCCTATATATAGAGGCAGCCCACCTCTCCGAGAATGCCCTAGAATTTTCTAGCTGCACTCTGTTTCTAGACTCTTCTATACACACCTAGAGACACCTAAGTATGTACAAACGTATCCTAGAAAGATCTAGATACGTCGAGGTCCTCTCCGGAACCTTCCCGATTTTGGCACCTTGCGACACTCGTCCTGCGCTGCCGCCCCGATGCCTGACCACGGCTGCACTGGTCTGCACAGTGCTGCCGACCCCTGCAATGCCCTGCCGATGGCTGCGACGCCCTGCACGCTGCCCTGCTCGGCCCTGTGCTACGCTGCGGGCCTTGCACTGCCCGGCGCTGCCATGCATGGTCCTCCGCCATGCTGTGCGTCCTCGCATGGCCCTCCGCCATGCGGCGCTGCCTCGCACAGCCCTGCACCACGTTGCGCTGCCCTGCACAGCCGTGTGCCTTGCTGCGCTGCCCCTGGTTGCCGTGCATGGTGTTGCTCGGCCCTGCCTGATGCTGCACCACCTCGTACGGTGCTGCACAGTCCCCGACTGTGCTGTGCTGCGCTGCACTCCCCTTTGGTGCACTGCGCTGCGCTCCGGAGATACCCGGACACGTCCGGAACCTTCTAGAGTCATGTGGACACTTCCACGACTCTCCAGACCGTCCTAGGACCCTTGGCCCTTCTCCGGATCCTTCCTTGAGGCATGCATGCTCCACATGCTGCTCAAGGAGCCTCGCGGGTATGCACGACTACCGCGAGTATGCACGCGACGCCCTCGTCGTGTGCTCGCAACGTTGCCAGCCTTTGTCCTCGAGCTGCCCCCGCATGCTGTCTTCGGACACTCACTTCGGCTTGGCACAACGCTGCCGAAGGCCCTTGGCCTGGCGAGGCACGACCCCAGCATGGCCCCTTGCCTTGCGGGTCGTGACAACCCGCTCCCTAACCTGTAACTTCTATTAAAGGATCAACGTACAAGAGTACAAAGAGTGCTTTCAACCTTAGCTACCCTTACCCAGTCTGCCTAGCCACTCACATAGTGCACCTACACTAATTACTCTCACAATGAGGCTTTCAACCTTAGCAGTCCAACATGCTCGATCAGCCTAGCAACTCACTAGAGTGTCTACTCTCGTTACACTTGTTCTCTCGGTCACCAATGACAACCTCATTGGCAGAGTAGTATATACTGCACTACTCCTTTCCTGTTGCATTCCCCAACACATGAAAGTAATTACTTTCCTTTTAGATGCCTACTTTCTACCAAACAAACGACATGAAATTGTTAGCCGACATGAATCAGAATTTCCTTATGGAATTATACGCATTTACGCAATTGAGATATTAAATTCAATTAAGGGAATGATGAAATTGCCAGAGTTGAGATATCATAGTCAGGTATTTTTAAATGTTGAATTGATTTTACTAAACAGGGTTCTGAAACATGTAGGATCCAGTTAGAATAAACCTTACAACACACCGTTATTCTGAAACAACCTTGCATATAGTACAACAGCAGCAAGGTGGAGATAGTTTTACAGCTTCAAGTTAAAAGAATTGGAGAGAGGTTGTTGGAGAGAGGTTCATCCTGCCGCAGCCTCTAAATACACTCATGTCACTTGCTTCTGACTGTGAAAACCCTCATCAACCACCACATAAGCTGACACCAAAAAATTGTTGTAAATGAGTTTGACAAATTATTGATCATATTTGAAAAATTTGAAGTTGTAACCTGTAGACTGTAGAGGAAAGTTTAATAAGCTTGAACATACCTTAATAAGTGCGGCTATTCTAAAACAACCTCAGCATACAACAACAGCACCATATATGCTTATAGCTCAAGCATCATGCCACTTCCTATGGCTAAAGCAAACTCTTGATTAACTACCCATTAGATCACTGCAATCAATGTAATGTATAAGACATGACAGACTTTTTTAACAAAAGATGCGAAATCTTAATTGCCATCATCATATTTGCTTCTGCTCATGCACCTCAAAATAGACGACAGTAAATTGTATGCACATGATATTACTGTTGGAAAAATGGGTTAAAAACCCTTTTTGAAACCAAATTTAAATGGATTAATTAAAGTGTGTTACACTTATAGTTAATGAGAATTGAACTTGGATTTGTATTCTTCTAATGAAGACTACAATATTATGTGTTCATATGACAAATTTGGTTTTGGGATGAATGAAAAATTGTCATCCAAAGTTGGCTATTGAAAAAGGGAAATGGTAAGAGTCAAGTGACTCTTCAGTTGCTACTAGAAAATTTTTGATATTCTAGTAACATATGATGTAATGTGTATTATGAACATTGAGTGGGATGTTCATGACCTTTGAGTGAGATGTTCATGACCATTTAGTGAGATGTTCATGACCATTGAGTTCCCTATATTGATGATTGATTTTAATAGCCTTGGCAATTTCCCACACTATAAAAAGGGTCTCCTATTCCATAGTTTAAAACACCAATCCCGAGACCAACACACCAACACAACATAGAGAGTATTCAATTTTCTGCTCTTGTGCTCTTGTTTTATTCTTGTGATATATGGAAGGTACTAGCAGTTCGTAGGTGTTCTTGTAGCAGTGCAGCCACAAGAACTCGAAAGGTCGTTGTATCCTGGGAGACGAACGCCAAAAAAGGCCTTTTGCACCGATAGAGGCGGCGTAATTGTCTTAAGGAAAGTGTGTGATACACACGACTCGACTTCAACTAATTCGATTTTCCTTATCATTTTAATATCCGTCGGTAGCCGTTGGCATTCTTTATTTATAATTATTATTTTAATTATAAATTAATTTTGGGTAATCATATTTGCAAAATCATAAACCCCTCTTTTGTTTACAGCTTAAGACAATTATTGACCATGTGATTTTGCTTATATGATCCGTCGGATTATTGGTTGCCTAAACGGATTTAAGGTTATGGTTGCCTAAACGGATTTAAGGTTCTGGTTGTCTAAACGGATTTAAGATTCTTTCGAAGCTTGTTGTTGCCTTATGGAACGGTTTTAAGGTTCTTTCGAAGCTTGTTGTTGCCTTATGGAATGGCTGCCTCAACGGAATTAGTCGCATATACGGATATTGTTGCCTTACGGAATTCGTAGCTTACGTATACATTGAATTGAGAAATAAGTGATTATATTAATTAACACTTATAGGTGTGTTTTCAGAATTGAAAAAATTGCTGAAACAACCAAAGAGTCAATCAAGGTGCCAACCGGATGTGATTGACTAATACCTGTCCTACCAAATGGTTGCTTAAACAAAATTGGTTGCATGTATACTTGTCTTACGGAATTGGTTGCCTGTATACCTATCCTACGGAATGGTTGCCTAAAACGGAATTGGTTGCCTGTATACTTGTCTTACGGAATGGTTGCCTATACGGATATTATTGTCTTACGGAATTTGTAGGTTACACATTGAATTAAGAAATAAGTGATTATATTAATTATCACTTATGGGTATGTTTTCAGAATTGAAAAAATTACTGAAACAACCAAGAGTCGATCAAGATGCCGACCACGGATGTGATTGCCTGAATACATGTCTCAGTCTCACAAAGAGAAAAATCTGAGAAATTGAATGGGCTTCACTTGATGCACTTGTTGAAAATATGTCCAACGAACAGGGCATGGATGAAGTCAATGATTATGACTGTGGAATAAAAGACTTAGAGCTGTGGTATGACCAAGCCAAGTTTATAGGACCATGAGTGGTGGATTATTTAATTCTTGTAAATGACATTTGTCCAAGAATGAATAAAGTTTCTTTTCACCAATATGGTTGAGCCATCCAAATATATGGCATGATAGACCAAGATATATGATAATTATGGTGCTCTATGTAGACTAATTAACATTGACAAGGGTCAAAGTATGCTTTATGATACTTTAACTCATTTTGAAAGCAAGTGGATATGTAATGGCATGTTTATTGTTTGAATGCAATAATAAGATGATTAAATCCACTAGAGATATGTTAAATTTCATATTTGACATGAAAAATATGGATATTGCTTATGTGAGCAAGTCAAAGAGACACACAAGTAATATTTGAGTTGTGTTGTCCTAGAAGGATACTGAGATGAAAAATGGATATCTAACACGATAGTCTAGCGGTTATGTGTTCACACTAAAAGGTGGAACAGTGATATGGAAATCCTCCAAACAAACCATTTTTAAGTTTGTGGTACTAGACAAATGTGGGGAAGAAGCATAATGGTTACACCAATTCCTTGAGGATATTCCAAAATAGACAAAAACTTGTGTCTGCAATTTGCATGCATTGTGACAATCAATCTGCAATCAGCAGGGCACAAGTAATGGTAAGTCTAGACACATCTTTCGAGGACATAATACTAATTGACTACTCTCTATTGGAGTTATCTTGATTGACTATGTGAAGTCAAAAGATAATATTGTGGATCCGCTAACCAAATGGTTAACTAGAGAGTTAGTTAATAAATCATCAAGAGGAATGGGACTAAAGCCCATGAATTAAAAAATCTTTACAGTGGATACCCAACCTAGCTGACTGGAGATCCCAAGATCTAGGTTCAAAGGGACAACTAAATTGTAGAGATAATGTCGGATCACTGTGGGGAGTTTTCCCAGGTCCATTCCTATGATGAAAAACAGTGATGCCCGTAAAGAATGAGGTTAAGCTAAAGCTTTTAATGATTCTTATGCGTCGGGAAATCCGAGCGGAGTAATGCGGGTTACTCTTAATTAAGAGATCACCTATGTAAGAGAGAAGTGGGGCCGCTTCTAAGGGAATTGTTGGGGCACAATTCTTATCAAAGTCTTACAGAACCAGGCGTGTGTCCAGGGCCAAAACGGGCACAATAGTGAGAACTGCAATGTACCAGGAAGACTCCTGTGTGAGGTATGCTATCAGTTACACAAAATAACGAATAGTTCAAGGACATCGCGTCTACTGTTTAGTTAGTAACGTAATCATACTTTCACAAGGGAAGGTTCAAAGGGTAAAACCTACCTATCCTATGCAGGTTTCGACCATAGAAATCTATCACCAATTCTATCGAGTCTTTGGTGGCCAATTTTATTCATGTGGGGAATTGTTGGAAAAATGGGTTAAAAACCCTTTTTGAAACCAAATTTAAATGGATTAATTAAAGTGTGTTACACTTATAGTTAATGAGAATTGAACTTGGATTTGTATTCTTCTAATGAAGACTACAATATTATGTGTTCATATGACAAATTTGGTTTTGGGATGAATGAAAAATTGTCATCCAAAGTTGGCTATTGAAAAAGGGAAATGGTAAGAGTCAAGTGACTCTTCAGTTGCTACTAGAAAATTTTTGATATTCTAGTAACATATGATGTAATGTGTATTATGAACATTGAGTGGGATGTTCATGACCTTTGAGTGAGATGTTCATGACCATTTAGTGAGATGTTCATGACCATTGAGTTCCCTATATTGATGATTGATTTTAATAGCCTTGGCCATTTCCCACACTATAAAAAGGGTCTCCTATTCCATAGTTTAAAACACCAATCCCGAGACCAACACACCAACACAACATAGAGAGTATTCAATTTTCTGCTCTTGTGCTCTTGTTTTATTCTTGTGATATATGGAAGGTACTAGCAGTTCGTAGGTGTTCTTGTAGCAGTGCAGCCACAAGAACTCGAAAGGTCGTTGTATCCTGGGAGACGAACGCCAAAAAAGGCCTTTTGCACCGATAGAGGCGGCGTAATTGTCTTAAGGAAAGTGTGTGATACACACGACTCGACTTCAACTAATTCGATTTTCCTTATCATTTTAATATCCGTCGGTAGCCGTTGGCATTCTTTATTTATAATTATTATTTTAATTATAAATTAATTTTGGGTAATCATATTTGCAAAATCATAAACCCCTCTTTTGTTTACAGCTTAAGACAATTATTGACCATGTGATTTTGCTTATATGATCCGTCGGATTATTGGTTGCCTAAACGGATTTAAGGTTATGGTTGCCTAAACGGATTTAAGGTTCTGGTTGTCTAAACGGATTTAAGATTCTTTCGAAGCTTGTTGTTGCCTTATGGAACGGTTTTAAGGTTCTTTCGAAGCTTGTTGTTGCCTTATGGAATGGCTGCCTCAACGGAATTAGTCGCATATACGGATATTGTTGCCTTACGGAATTCGTAGCTTACGTATACATTGAATTGAGAAATAAGTGATTATATTAATTAACACTTATAGGTGTGTTTTCAGAATTGAAAAAATTGCTGAAACAACCAAAGAGTCAATCAAGGTGCCAACCGGATGTGATTGACTAATACCTGTCCTACCAAATGGTTGCTTAAACAAAATTGGTTGCATGTATACTTGTCTTACGGAATTGGTTGCCTGTATACCTATCCTACGGAATGGTTGCCTAAAACGGAATTGGTTGCCTGTATACTTGTCTTACGGAATGGTTGCCTATACGGATATTATTGTCTTACGGAATTTGTAGGTTACACATTGAATTAAGAAATAAGTGATTATATTAATTATCACTTATGGGTATGTTTTCAGAATTGAAAAAATTACTGAAACAACCAAGAGTCGATCAAGATGCCGACCACGGATGTGATTGCCTGAATACATGTCTCAGTCTCACAAAGAGAAAAATCTGAGAAATTGAATGGGCTTCACTTGATGCACTTGTTGAAAATATGTCCAACGAACAGGGCATGGATGAAGTCAATGATTATGACTGTGGAATAAAAGACTTAGAGCTGTGGTATGACCAAGCCAAGTTTATAGGACCATGAGTGGTGGATTATTTAATTCTTGTAAATGACATTTGTCCAAGAATGAATAAAGTTTCTTTTCACCAATATGGTTGAGCCATCCAAATATATGGCATGATAGACCAAGATATATGATAATTATGGTGCTCTATGTAGACTAATTAACATTGACAAGGGTCAAAGTATGCTTTATGATACTTTAACTCATTTTGAAAGCAAGTGGATATGTAATGGCATGTTTATTGTTTGAATGCAATAATAAGATGATTAAATCCACTAGAGATATGTTAAATTTCATATTTGACATGAAAAATATGGATATTGCTTATGTGAGCAAGTCAAAGAGACACACAAGTAATATTTGAGTTGTGTTGTCCTAGAAGGATACTGAGATGAAAAATGGATATCTAACACGATAGTCTAGCGGTTATGTGTTCACACTAAAAGGTGGAACAGTGATATGGAAATCCTCCAAACAAACCATTTTTAAGTTTGTGGTACTAGACAAATGTGGGGAAGAAGCATAATGGTTACACCAATTCCTTGAGGATATTCCAAAATAGACAAAAACTTGTGTCTGCAATTTGCATGCATTGTGACAATCAATCTGCAATCAGCAGGGCACAAGTAATGGTAAGTCTAGACACATCTTTCGAGGACATAATACTAATTGACTACTCTCTATTGGAGTTATCTTGATTGACTATGTGAAGTCAAAAGATAATATTGTGGATCCGCTAACCAAATGGTTAACTAGAGAGTTAGTTAATAAATCATCAAGAGGAATGGGACTAAAGCCCATGAATTAAAAAATCTTTACAGTGGATACCCAACCTAGCTGACTGGAGATCCCAAGATCTAGGTTCAAAGGGACAACTAAATTGTAGAGATAATGTCGGATCACTGTGGGGAGTTTTCCCAGGTCCATTCCTATGATGAAAAACAGTGATGCCCGTAAAGAATGAGGTTAAGCTAAAGCTTTTAATGATTCTTATGCGTCGGGAAATCCGAGCGGAGTAATGCGGGTTACTCTTAATTAAGAGATCACCTATGTAAGAGAGAAGTGGGGCCGCTTCTAAGGGAATTGTTGGGGCACAATTCTTATCAAAGTCTTACAGAACCAGGCGTGTGTCCAGGGCCAAAACGGGCACAATAGTGAGAACTGCAATGTACCAGGAAGACTCCTGTGTGAGGTATGCTATCAGTTACACAAAATAACGAATAGTTCAAGGACATCGCGTCTACTGTTTAGTTAGTAACGTAATCATACTTTCACAAGGGAAGGTTCAAAGGGTAAAACCTACCTATCCTATGCAGGTTTCGACCATAGAAATCTATCACCAATTCTATCGAGTCTTTGGTGGCCAATTTTATTCATGTGGGGAATTGTTGGAAAAATGGGTTAAAAACCCTTTTTGAAACCAAATTTAAATGGATTAATTAAAGTGTGTTACACTTATAGTTAATGAGAATTGAACTTGGATTTGTATTCTTCTAATGAAGACTACAATATTATGTGTTCATATGACAAATTTGGTTTTGGGATGAATGAAAAATTGTCATCCAAAGTTGGCTATTGAAAAAGGGAAATGGTAAGAGTCAAGTGACTCTTCAGTTGCTACTAGAAAATTTTTGATATTCTAGTAACATATGATGTAATGTGTATTATGAACATTGAGTGGGATGTTCATGACCTTTGAGTGAGATGTTCATGACCATTTAGTGAGATGTTCATGACCATTGAGTTCCCTATATTGATGATTGATTTTAATAGCCTTGGCCATTTCCCACACTATAAAAAGGGCCTCCTATTCCATAGTTTAAAACACCAATCCCGAGACCAACACACCAACACAACATAGAGAGTATTCAATTTTCTGCTCTTGTGCTCTTGTTTTATTCTTGTGATATATGGAAGGTACTAGCAGTTCGTAGGTGTTCTTGTAGCAGTGCAGCCACAAGAACTCGAAAGGTCGTTGTATCCTGGGAGACGAACGCCAAAAAAGGCCTTTTGCACCGATAGAGGCGGCGTAATTGTCTTAAGGAAAGTGTGTGATACACACGACTCGACTTCAACTAATTCGATTTTCCTTATCATTTTAATATCCGTCGGTAGCCGTTGGCATTCTTTATTTATAATTATTATTTTAATTATAAATTAATTTTGGGTAATCATATTTGCAAAATCATAAACCCCTCTTTTGTTTACAGCTTAAGACAATTACTGTAAACAAAAGAGGGGTTTATGATTTTGCAAATATGATTACCCAAAATTAATTTATAATTAAAATAATAATTATAAATAAAGAATGCCAACGGCTACCGACGGATATTAAAATGATAAGGAAAATCGAATTAGTTGAAGTCGAGTCGTGTGTATCACACACTTTCCTTAAGACAATTACGCCGCCTCTATCGCCAAAAAAGGCCTTTTGCACCGATAGAGGCAGCGTAATTGTCTTAAGGAAAGTGTGTGATACACACGACTCGACTTCAACTAATTCGATTTTCCTTATCATTTTAATATCCGTCGGTAGCCGTTGGCATTCTTTATTTATAATTATTATTTTAATTATAAATTAATTTTGGGTAATCATATTTGCAAAATCATAAACCCCTCTTTTGTTTACAATTACATGGTAATGCAGGGGAGTAACAATGTGTCAGATTCTAAGGCAGCAATTTACAGTCCACAAAGACAGACTTTCCCATTATAATCTGAATGCTGACAATCACAGTGCATTACACAGGGTGAAACAACAGTCAGGACATAATCGAAGCTAAATCCATGCAATTGAGATACTTGAGACCTCAATGTATGGGACTTTAAAGTTTGTATTGAGCAACCTATGAAAATAAGAGCTATCGTTTCAATGTTCATTTGCCTTATTATACTGATCCAGGTTTCTGAATGTAGAATTATCTGGGAACTAATTTTTTATGCTTTCTCTAAGTTATAAAACTTGGAAAAGGAAATGACATAATTCTAAGAGGTAATGCATATAGATACTTACACTTTGATTAGTTCTAGTGAATAAAAAAACTTGTTGGAGAGAGCCTGATTTTGTAGCAGCCTCCAAAGGTCCTTATGTCACTTGCCAAATGCCAATACTCTTGTCAATCACCCTGCTTGATCTCTGCATTGGAAGCGGTTAGATTTTTAGTGGATTGCTGAGCTCGCCAAACTTGCCTGGACTGGGCTAGCGCACTCCTTTCTTGTCTCTGAGCCTCATCGCGGGCCTAAAAAATGAGTGGGTTGGCCCTTTAGGGCTAGTTTTTATTAAAATTTTCTAACTTTGCATGTTACAATGCTTCGTCATGTATTGGTAGTAGACTCGCTTTAATAAGTGAGATTAAATTATATCTAATGATTAGACCTAATCTATGTATTGTTGTGGTTTATTCCACAAATTTTTTATCTGCCCCTGGTCAGCAGCAGATGGAGGATATGTAATGGTCTTCTCTTACCTGAGTTTCAATACAATCAACTTGATTTTTTTTATAAAAAAAAAAAAATTAAAAAAAAAAATTAATCACGTTAACAAATTCAGACTCTAAGACAAGCCCACCTTTGATTTGAAATTGGATCATCTCCTCATAAAACAATCTGGGCCGTCCAATTTTAATCTGACGGCTCACAATCATCTGTTACTATTTACACAACACCCCTGCAAAGTAATCTGGACCATCGAATTAAAATTGGACGGCCCAGATCTCATGAGAAGATATGAGCACCTCTTTCATGAGGAGAGAATCCGGATCCCTTTGATTTGGGGATCCGAATCACCTATTGGGCCTGACGGGTCAAGTCAAGATTTATGAGAGAGGTTTATGCAGTAGGCTTTCTCAGTTCACCGTCACTGCCGTCGTCTCTCTCTATCAAACCAGCGACGATCAACCATGGCAGAGACGAAGCGCAAAACCAGAGATGACGGAAGCAGACAACAGAGCGGCAGCAAGAAAGGCAAGGGCGGCGCCGATAAGGCAGAAAGAAAAGGCCCTCGCTTGCCCAACGCTCCGCGGAAGGAGCTCGATCGCTTAAACCCTAGAACCGCCGACTCCGACGAAGAGCTTGCTTCCGACGAAGAGGCTTTGGCTCAGGACCTCTACGAGTACGAAGAGGGACGCCCCGAGGAGGAGTCCAAGAAGAACGGCCGCTTCGACCCCGTCGATAATCTCGACTATGAGTTACCTGAGGATTTCGAGGTTCGCCACTCTCTGATTCAACTCTGCATTTCTATGTTTATTTAATTATTTATTTATTTTCGAATTTGTGAAATGTGGATTGTGTATGTTATGCAGGATGAAGATGTGTTATCAGATGATGACAATGAGGCCAAGGGTGAGGAAAATGATGGAAGAAGAATCGGAGAAACTCCGAGTGAGACTACTCAAGGTTAGAGAATGCTTGCTTACTTAGCTCAACTCATTTCTTTGTACAACAAGATATATTTTATTTGTTTTCATTTACATAATGAGTAAATTGCCGGTCAATATTTTAGGGAGAAAGAGGAAGATGAACAATTTTGTGGTGTCAGAGGCGTATCCGGAGTCGGAGTATTGCCCTACGCGTGACGGCGAAGGAGTGCTTAGCATCGGAGACCTATTGGACCCTCTACAAGGGCAACATGGGTATAGCAAGCTTAAGAAGAGAGTGCAAGTTCTGGATAAGAAATCTGCACCTATTCAGGCTCCACTTCCGAAGCATGAGCAGGAAAAATTTGAGAGGAAGGTAACGTATGACAAATCAAAGGAAGTGTTAAGAAAGTGGGAGCCAATTGTAAAGAGGAATAGGGAGGCACCTACAATATACTTTGATGCTGATAGGGATCTAGGTCCTTCATATGTGGGAACAATAGCGTCTGAATTTGAACCTCCAACTGAGTCATTATATACTGATGACGAGGTTATGGATGCTCACAGAAAAGATGGTTCAAGGCTCCTTGAATTAAATAAGGTATGCTTGTCTTCTTATGCGATGAAATTGGGGATTAGGATTGTATGACATGATTAAGATAATTGATAAATATTCTTGTTAATGCAGTCAGTAAAGTAATTTGCAGTCTGATGTTCTTTGATTACATTTGTACATACCTGCACCAAACTCGATTATGAATTCCTTGTACTATTTTTCGATGTTGATACCTGGTAGGTGTCTGCTGAAGATGAAAAGGAGCGCCAGAATCGAATCGCCAAAATGCGCAGCCTTCTCATTTTCCACCTTGAATCATTTGCAGGTGATGAAGAAACCAGGTGAAATTATAAACCCCATCAAGTTTAAGGAGGTGAATGCTTATGAAAAAATAGAGGGGCACAAAAAGAGTGGACAGAAACAAAAGATGAACAACAAGAGTAAGAGCAAGAGCAAGAGCAATAGCAACAGAAATATGACAAAGATGAAGGCGAAATAACAAGATTTACTTGACCAGAGTTCTTTTTTTGCATTATTTTCTTTTGTTTCCAATTTTGAATGACATGAAGAGTATAAGGAGAGAGAGATGAAGCGTAATCCATGAAAATTATATTGAACTGGTAGTGAGTGGAAGGATAGTACTAGAAATAGTATTGATGATTGTATTTTATATTTTGTACGTTCCAGGTCAGTCTAGAGGATGTTACATTGTGCCAAGTTATGAAAGAATAATATTTACTTTTTGTGATTCTAATATGTATTGCATAATTAATCCATACCTTCTGTTCATGCAAATGATGCATTTCTAACCTTTAAGTCGCTATAATGAGTTATGACAATGTACCAGCAGATGTCTGGTTCCAAACAAAACCAGATTTTCTCTATCTATGGTGAAGACAATCAAAACCAGCTCTTAAGGTTCAGCTCTGAGATAGTTTTAGTACAGCATGATATAAATGTACGAGATGGCATGATTTATTATATATAGATAGAGATTCCGCTCAAGACTACTATTTCGTATTACAATTCAGAATGTCAGGGTGCAAGAGTCCGAATAGCCTTGACAAGCAAGCATTCTTAGCAGAGTAAGTTAGAACAAGGAACAAACAGAAAGTAAAGAATGTCATTGATAAACCGAGGCACTAACTTCGGCTTCAGCTGAACTCTGTAGTGCTGGTTAGGTTATGACTGGTACGCCATTCTGGATACCTTTGAGGAAAAGAAACCAGCTAAATCTGTATCATCGAATGCTTTTCCTACTCCATTCAGTGTTTGCGTATCCTCTCATAAAGAATGTCGCTGATAAACCGAGGCACTAACTTCGGCTTCAGCTGAACTCTGTAGTGCTAGTTAGGTTATGACTGGTACGCCATTCTGGATACCTTTGAGGAAAAGAAACCAGCTAAATCTGTATCATCGAATGCTTTTCCTACTCCATTCAGTGTTTGCGTATCCTCTCATAAAGAATGTCGCTGATAAACCGAGGCACTAACATCGGCTTCAGCTGAACTCTGTAGTGCTAGTTAGGTTATGACTGGTACGCCATTCTGGATACCTTTGAGGAAAAGAAACCAGCTAAATCTGTATCATCGAATGCTTTTCCTACTCCATTCAGTGTTTGCGTATCCTCTCAGAATCTTCTATACGGCAAGTTCATCTTCAAGATAGTTATATTCAGAAGTAAACTTTGGCTTTGATTTTTTGACACCTGTGACAGATCATATATAAAGACATGTTAGTTAGATCAATTTATTACATAAAATGACTTCTACGAGAATGCTTCTGTGTGTGTCCTTCCTCTCTTTGGTTCCGCCAAACAATTCTATGCCTGAAGTGAACTCAAAATCATGCCACAGGTGCAAATCAATAGAAAGTGTAAGAAAATAGGGCCATTTGTGAATTCTGAAGTAACAGCTGGTTGGCTGAAAATGTAAAACTTTCCCTTAATACATCTCAAAATAGGCCAGAATTAATGTGCATGATCTACTTGGTTACAAAGTATCAAATTCTAAGGCCAAACAAGAAAAATCTGCCCATCTGCTCTAAAAGAATATTACGCCTTAAACAGGGTAACGCAATTCAATTGTTTGCAAACACGGATCAAAATTTCATGGAATTGAGATATTAGATGTGCTCAAGAGTCAAGGCTATGACGAAATCTCCAGCGTTGAGATATTAAAGTAAGGTATGTTAAAATGTTGAAATGATTTTACTAAACAAGGTTCTGAAACATGTAGGATGAAGTTGGACTATACACAGTGTTATTCTGAAACAACCTTTCATACAGTACAACAGCAGCACTATGGAGATAATTTGATTGCTTCAGAAGTTAGAAAACTTGGTAAAGAAAGTTACACTAAGAAGAAGACATGCATGTGAACTCACATATTGATCACCTGAACTCGATGGTAGTGTTGGTTGTCGAGACAAGGACAGCTACGGGTCTTGATCACCTTTAACTGTGCCACGAAGTTTTGTTAGTTCTGAAGACAGAGAATTCAGTTGCTTTCTCATGGCATGGTGTTGAAGCTGTGGAGTAGAATATTGATGGGAGCTATGCAGGTTTCCTTGTTACCTGCAAATTTGATGAGCAGATAAACATTAATTATAATGATATGAAAATATCAAGTTGTCAATCCTTGGACCATGTGGACAATGCAAAATGTCAAGTTTTCAACTTTGCCTTAGATTATCAGCCTGATGATATTTGGAGCTTCGAATCAGGGAAGCAGTATCATGCCACTTGCCTTTTGCTATGTTGCCTCAAACTCTTCATTAACCACCCCACTATACCACTGCAATGGAAAAGACATCCAATCAAAAAATTTTAAACAGATGAGAGATATAAATTGCTATCATCCTCCTGTTTAATATGATAGTACTAAGAAATCATACGAATCATATAATATTTTGGTACTAAGGTTGTTGGACAACAGTTGGAACAGAATATAGATTTGTGTATAAAAGGGGAGTCACCACTCATTGCCTGCTCTGATCACCATATAAGAGAGTCTCGCCACTGTCAAGGTATACCACTGCATTTTTGTTCATAACCTTCCAACTACACGAGCAATGGAACATTATGCCAAAAGGTTGAGTGCCAATCATGTTTAATCTAAACTACTTGACCAGAGATCATACCTTTGAAATAGGTGAAATCTGTCTGTAGAGAAATCCAGGTGGGATTCATTGATATCAGCAGCACCAACTTGCTTGCATGAGTCTACAACAGTACAACATATGCAAATTCCAAGGGCGTACTCGCAGCCTTAACTCCATCCTTATAAACAAAGAAAACCAACCGTGATTTCCTCAGGAAGGCCAGCAAATGCCTGTCGATTCACCTTGAAGAAGAATTTAGGCAACGCCAGACTAGAACTCTTAGCTGATACCCAAAAATGATGTGTATCACCTAATCAAATAATTGGCCAAAATTGTTTACGAATTTAGAAGTTGTAATCTATAAATGACAACTTAATCTGGCTCCGGCATGTAGATGTGCCAGGAAGATTTGACTCAAACTGATAGTATCATATTCCATTTGCCTAACAACAATGACGATGTGGACAGTGCAACATTGTGCCTCTTGAACGTGATATGATTCTATAATTTGTAAACAATAAGATAAAGACAGTTGAGAATAGTAATACCTAGAAAAACTATATGGGCACTAGAATAACCAAGGGAAATAACATATACCTTTACTTCTAGCTTATTTGCCGTCGTCTCAAATTCAGACCAATCAGTATGTACTCGTTTTGCTGGAATCTCCAACTATTCACGTGAAAGTTTATAGTTCCTATGCAAACAGAACCCCAAAAAAACAGAACCCCAAAAAAAATATTACTGGATACCATTAATAAAAATGTAAGTAACAATGTTAAACCAAATCATATTATCAATTTGTATGGACTATGGACTACCTTGATTTGCAGTTCCCAATATTCTTCTACACACTGGGATCAGCTGATAATCAACTATGATGATAAATAATTGTAATTGAATATCATCATTCCTCATCATCATGTGGCCAATCTCTGCAGCACCATGACTGATACGGTGATTTTATCTGTCCACAATACCACAAAGCAATTCAGGAAAGGCCTAAATGTTCTTCCACGTATTGTATTAAGCCTGTTATTTGCTGTCGTGATATGTTTGTTCTCAGACTGCTTCAGATTAAACATATATTTGTATTTCTAGATGTGAACAGAATACACAAGTTTTGTTACCAATCGTACAGATTGGCTTCTAAGAGCCAGCCTCCATTTAAATAAGATAATGGCAAAGTTGAGATACTTGACACCTTATTGTATAGGTTTATAAACTGAGGATAATTCAACATCTCCAGCTATTTTACTTAGCACTTTGCATAATAAAGTCTATTAGTAGCATGGTGCTTTGGATCAAAATTGCCGACAATAACATAAAGACACTTGAGCATAGAAGTTTAAAAGAGCATAACTAAAGAGGACATAGCATGTACCTTTTCTTCAAGATTATATGCAGTCATTTCAAATTTAGCTGGATCAGCATGTACCCAACTTGGCAAGAATATGCAATGTTTCACAGCGGAATGTCTATATATAGTCCCCACTGGAAATGGGAAAACAAGATAAATGAATGATATCAATCAACTAGCTACATAGTAACATAGTGAAAGGACTGAAAGCTAAGAAAATGAGCCAGAAACCAAATATTTATAACGGATGATATCAAGCAATTAGCATGGAACCATGGACAACCTTATTTTGCATTTACTAGCTAGCTGATACAACCAATGTTCAATTGAGGAACAACAATCTGGAGGACTGCAAAGCAGCTTTGATACAAATATATTATAGAAATGTTTTTATCAGAGAAGTTTGTAGACAGTACACAGGTAAGGTCAGTTAGTAACAGCCCTTACTCCTATTCGTCAGTTTCAAAGAATCTTCATGAACGTATGCTCCTGCATTTTCTGATTCCATGTGTTATCACAGCTGCTTTCTTAAGGAATCACAAAGATTTGTTCAATGTTTCTGTAACATCCAAGTTCTAGATAGAGGACTTCATACAGAGGGTTTGGAGCATATTTAGAAAGGAAGAGAAAATAGATTTAAGTACGGAGAGCCATTAAGTTCCCTACTGAACCATCTAATCGCATAGTTTTTATTCACAGTGTCAGAGTATTAAAATCAATGTCAAAGCCTTGTGTAACTGTAGAAGCTAACAAAGTATCAAATTCTAATGCAGTAACAAACAAGAATCCGCCCATCACAAGTTAGACAGGGTAAAACAACAGTCCCAATTCAATTGTCAGAATTTCTTCATGGAATCAGCTGAACAAGGATTTCAAATGAAAAAGATAATAGATGCTAGATAAACTTACAGATTGATGATGACCTTCGCTGGACGGTAGTGTTGCAATTGGTCACTGGTCACGGCAGCGCTGTCGTTTTGAAGGAATCACTGTTGATGGTTCTTCAGCTTTAAGACGGAGTCCACTGTCCAGTGATTCACACCCCTCTATTTCTGGTCTAACATTTGGCGGAAGCTCCGGGATTCCTCGGAGTCTCTTGCATCCGTTCAATTCAAGGTACCGCAACTTGACACATTTGCTCAAGCAAGCAGGAAGACTAACAAAATTGTTTCTTGATAGATAAAGCGCCTCTAATGTTTCCCAGCAATCAAGAGTCATGAGGAAATCACAATCAGACAAACTGCATCCTTTTATACTGAAGGAACGTAGCTTGGGAAGTGATGGTGAGAGACCGTCATTATTCAAAATGTTGGTATTTGATGGTGGAAATCTAACAAGTTTTGAGCACTCATCGAGAATAAGCACTTCCAAATTTTGCAATCCGTAAATGCTGCAAGGTAGAGTCTTGAGATTTTCACACCAACTTAGATCCAAACTTCTCAATGAAACCATCTCTTCCCCAACTTCTGAAAATTCCTCAAGCTTGCAATAGCTAATAGAAATAGTTTCTATGGATTTCAAGTTGATTTTTCTTGGAAACTTAACAAGGCTATAGCAGCGGTCGGCTTTCAAAGTAACTAGCTTATCAAGCAAACAAAGGGAATCAGGAACCTTAACTAACCCGCTACACTCAGACAGATCCAACTCATTCAAGTTTGGGGTTCCACCAAAGTCTGGGAGTTCTCTTAAGAATATACAACCCCTTAAATCCATACGTGTTAGGCTTGAGAGATTCTGTATGGAAAAAGAAAAAGGAAAAGATGAACTGGTGCCTTGATTTGATATAGTTAAAAAAAAGTTTGGAGATAAAAAAAATATTATTGAATTAAAGTACCTGACGTCTCTCCCATAGTCGCGTGATTCTACGACTGTAAGGAATATTGAACTGTACAAGTTTGTTTGCAGGAAAGTTGGATGGAAAATTTCGAAACGGAATATAAGGCCAATCAAGCCACCTCAGCTGGTTGGAGAGATAATTAAATTCTTCAGAGTAATCATAGGATGTCCATGTCATACTAACGTATCTCAACATCTTCATTTCTAAGAAACTTTTAGGATTCAAAGGTATCCTATTCCGAGGATGACCCTGGATGCCTACAACTTTATTTGTTCCCTATAGTAAAGGAAAGCAATCATTTAACATAGTAAATTCTTACTGGACGCACAAATACTGTGAGTTCTTCAAATTTAGATAGATAGTTAAACTCAAAATAAAATGCTTTCCCAACTGAGGGAAAAAAAGAAAGCATCAAATTCATAGCTATACTTACTGTATTATTAGTCAGCACATGTTCAGCATCGTCTCTACTCCAGACTCTGGTGCGGTCACCGGGTTCATCAGGTGACTCTTGATACACAATATCTTTACCCATTTCTTCTATCAAGTCATGCATCCAAATCACATCTCTTTTTGTTCTACCTAACCAAACCTCGTTGATTCTTATTAAGGCCTTTTCTTGGAGTTGGGCAATACCAATCACTGATTTGAGGTCATAGCAAGCATCTAGTATTGGTTTCACATCATCTACAAGCTTGCCCTTAAAGAAACAAGCAACATCAAGAAAGTATCCTTTTAGATCTGCTCCCAGTGCATCATAACTTATTTTCAGCACGTCTCTTATCTGTCTGTGGGGATCTTCTCCTCTACAACTATCTAATGTTGCTTCCCACTCCTCTTTGCTTCTACGAAATAGATGACGGCCTAAGACTATCAAAGCTAGTGGAAGGCCCTGGGCATAGCCTACAGCACGTTGTGCAAGTTTCACATAATCACTCGGAGGTTTATTTGTTTCGAATGCATTCAAACTAAACAAGTTTAAAGCTTGAGAATCATCTAACATTTTGACCTCGTGCACTTCATCAACTCGATGAGCAGTTAGCACACGTTTATCCCTTGTTGTTATGAGAATTCTACTGCCTGGCCCAAAACAATCAGGGGATGGAACTAACTTCTCTAATTGGCTAGAATGGCTCACGTCATCAAGGATAATGAGAACTTTTTTATGTCGCATCCTAGTCTTTATAAAACTGACCCCCTGATTAACACCGCTTACCTTCAAAGTTGAGTCCTTCACTATAGACAAAAGTGTCTCTTGCATACGGGCTAGGTCATTTGAATTAGATCTAACATCTGCCAAGAAACAGCTACCTTCAAACTTAAGATGCATTGAATTAAACACAGCTTTCGCAATTGTGGTCTTTCCTATTCCACCAGGCCCCCATATGCCTACCATGCCAACACTATTTTTCTTGTTCAAATCTAAAAGTTTCTTGACATATTCTGTACGAGATTCTAATCCAATTGGATGTGTAGCTACTTGCAACTCACATGAAGGGTTTACTACTCGGGCGGACAACTCCCCAACAATCATCTTGATAAATTTAGCCTCGTACCTATGAATTTAAAAGAATATATTCTAAATTAAGTACTGCAAAGATATATTTAACTAGGTAGTCAAAGGATTAAAGACATACTCGCCATCCTTGAAAGGTCATCCAGACAAATATGCTGCTTCCGTAAGAGCTGCCTTCCATTTGTCCATGCTATCCTTGTACTTGCGTTGATCAAGCTTAGCAAATGCATCACCGAAAGCGCCTCTTTGGTGTCGTACGTCTGAGGGATCAACCTTGTAGAAAACTGATCTAACCTCCTGTCCTCTAGATTTTCTGCATTCAAGAATCTTGACCAGTTCATCTAAGCACCACCTCGATGAAGCATAGTTGTGAGAGAAGATGATGATTGAAACTCTCGACTCCTCAATTGCTGAGACAAGAGCTGCTGATATCTCTTCTCCTCTTCTGAGCTCATCATCAATGAAGGTCTCAATTCCCTTTTCACACAAAGCAGAGTGCAAATGATCAGTGAAATTAGTGCGCGTATCCTCGCCTCGAAAGCTCAGGAAGACCTCGTATCTGTAATGATTTGGGAGATCAGTAGAAGAAGCTGGGAGAGAAGATGATGAACAGCTGGCTGCTGCTTCAGTGATCAGAGACGCCATATTGTGCTTGGTTTGGTTTGGTTTGCTTGCTCCTCTATATTGATATGCCTTCCTATAGTGCTTTTGCATCGTAATGTGCTTCTTGCATCCTATATGCCTTCCTATAGTAGGAGAAATTCTTGCACGGGGCATACACACCAGGTGGACTATGGGATCCCCAATTAAATCCCGACACGTGACCAATTTTGTCCAGGTCAGCAGCTTCTCTTCCTCTCCGACGATTCCATGATCGCCGGCGGGGGCGACAATTCCAGTGTTCCTGGCATGGGTTTATTCCAGTGTTCCTAACATTCCAGCTTCTTTGAGTTGAATCAGTTGATCATTTTGTTCAGTTCGACTTGCCGGCGTCGCATGGAACCATCGGAAGAGAAGTTGCTGACCTGGACAAAGTTAGGCACGTGTCAGATTTTAATTGGATGGTCCCATAGTCCACCTGGTATGTATGCCTCGTGTAAATATTTCTCTTCAAGTAGATAGATTCTCGTGCTGCAATGTCAGTGTCAGAATCTCTATGATTGTGTTTCTTTGTTTGCAAATTGCAACTTGAAACTTCTCTTTTGGTGTATGATTGCTTTGAAATGAGATCCTCTCCTCATCACTCTCTCCTCATATCTCCTCACAAAACAATCTGGACCGTCCAATTTCAATCTGACGGCTCACAATCTTCTGTTACTATTCACACAACTCTCCCTGCAAAGCAATCTGGGCCGTCGAATTTAAATTTGACGGCCCAGATCTCATGAGGAGATATGAGGAGCTCCTTCATGAGGAGAGAATCTGGATCCGATTGCTTTAACCTTTTCTTTTTTCATGCACTTTCCTCTTTTACTTTTTCTTTTTTGAAAGTTGTTTTTGAATTATCGGAAAAATTGATGCTTGATGGAACAAGGAAAGCATCTAGGCAGAAGTGTCGGCAATCCAAAAGATACAATAGGGACTACTAGTGAAAAATTATTAACTTCAAATGGTAACGAAACACTGTAATTCGATGTGAAACAACCTCACCGGTCATCATACAGCCGCAGCATCACGGTGATATTAAGAGCATCTTCGGCAATGTTAGCCATATTTTAGTTAAATTTTCATGATTCATCGATGCATTCATCAATTCTCATGGATCTTAGATCTACCATCTTCATCGTCATACCAACTTTTTTTTATTATAAATTATTTAGAATTTCCACCGACACAGCAAGTTAGGAACTTTGCAATTACCTCGATGATTAAATGAAATTGAACAGAAAGATGAAGCTCTACAACAGACTCAGAAGGCTAGAACAATTGTTGGGTGGGACTACGCTAGAAAAGTATAGTGTAGAGCCAATTTGATATTTCTCATCCCAACTCTGATTTGAAGATTCTCTTTTGTATTCTATGGCTAGAAGCATTGATTTTGATGGGTTTTGATATGGGTTGTTTGCAAAATAGGGGTCTCCCTTGATTTGATTTGGTACAGGTGAGATTGAGAGATTTATGGGAAAGTGGGATGATTCATTGATATAGCTTATGAAATCCATGTAACGACTCCAATTTGGGTTCAAACAAAATAGAAATCCATGTAACTCAACACAACATCCTTCGACTCTGCTTTGGATTAAATAACACACACCTTACTCACAGAATTGGATTAAATAACAGAAAAACAAAGAAACAGCCTCCTCTGGCATAATCCTCCTATCATAACCACAAATGAAACTAGTCCACGACACAGTATTTCTTTCAAACATTCCATCGAACACGTTCCAGGCATAATCAAAGTCCACACGTTTCCGTGTAGAAATAAGAGATAAACAAATCTTCTATTTTGTTAGCTATTGAACCATTTAATCGCAAAATTTGAAGATGAGTGTCATTTTTCTTCTATTTTTCTTATGAGTTAATTTCAGTTTACTTACTTGAACTTTGGTTGAATCATCACTTCAGTCCCTATACTTTTGATTTCATCAGCTACACCCCTGTACTTCCTAAATTAATCAACTGATACTAATTTTATAAATTCCGTCCAAATGATCTATCAATACCAAAGGCTTTTTGGTACACTTTTCCTACATTGATGCACCGTTACCATATTACGATTATAAACAAGGCTAAACAAATCATATAATCAAGTTGAATAATAGAAAACAAACAAAAACAAATCATATACGGTGATTTCTTTTTGTTTTACCATATATGATTTGTTTTTGTTTATTTTTTATTGTTCAACTTGATTATATAAATTGTTTAGTCTTGTTTATAATCGTAATATGGCAACGGTGCATTAATGTAGGGAAATGGTACCAAAAAGCCTTTGGTATTGATAGATTGTTTGGACGAAATTACAAAATTGCTATCAGTTGATTAATTTAGGGAAGTACATGAGTGTAGCTGATGAAATCAAAAGTATAGGGACTGAAGTGATGATTGAGCCAAAGTTTAAGTAGGTAAACTGAAATTAATTCTTTTCTTATTGTCATAATACTCATGTCAATGTATTGTGTACTGTAGCCACTATTTACCCAAAAGAATGCATACACGATTTGAACCAACCTATGGAGTGCTTATAGTGTAAAGTGACACGGCCATGTGTTCCATTTTGAAATAAGAGCTGGTGGACTGAAAATGTGAAAACAATATCCTCACCTCGAAAGCTCAGGAAGAACTCGTATCTGTAATGATTTGGGAGGAAAATGATGGAAGAAGAATCGGAGAAACTCCGAGTGAGACTACTCAAGGTTAGAGAATGCTTGCTTCCTTGCTTTCTTAGCTCAACTCATTTCTTTGTACAACAAAAATGAATTCTATGAAAGATAGTGACACCAGCAGTGAAGATGTTAGTGATGACGATGATATCGATGTTAGTGATGACGATGAGGGTAGGGCATCAAAGTTGATAGAAAAAGCAAAGGAGAAGACACTGAAACTGTTAAATGAAGATAATGAAGTCCCAAACTCGGGAGTCCTTAGTTTACCTTTCATGGTAAGTTTTGATGTTTACACGATGTTTCATCTGAAAAGTGTTGTGCATTATTATATGGGAAAATGCCCATTTAGTATAAAAAAGACCTCTTCATTACTCATTTCAATGACCATCTTATTTTTCTCCCTTATTCAACATAAGGTAACAACTCTATTGCCCATTTGAACAAATATTTTTCAATTCTAGTACAAATTTAATTTTTTTTCTTCTTTTTTTGTCCTTTTGTCTTATCTAATATATTTTTGAATTATAATTTGCTGAGAAAATGGAAGATAAAAAAATGAACTTTGCCGAAATATCACTCAACTCCCTCCGGCCTCCCATGGCCGATCGCCGGAGTCGCCGGATTCCTGTCACCAAATTTTTTTTTCGCCGGATTTTTTTTTTCGCCAGAATTTTTTATTTTTTTTTTATAATCAGGTTATTGGACGATGGTTACTGACCCTCAGTAAATAATTTACAGATTACAGATTTCCAGTAATCGATTACTGACCCCCAGTAATCGATTGCTGACCCCCAGTAATCGATTGCTGACCCCCAGTAATCAGGATACAGATTTCATATTTTCCAGTAATCATGTTACTGACCCCCAATAATCGATTATTGACCCCCAGTAATCAGGTTACTGGAGTTACTGATCCATAGTAATCAAGTTACTTACCCCCAGTAATCGATTACTGACCCCCAGTAATCAGGTTACAGATTTCATATTTTCCAGTAATCATGTTACTGACCCCCAATAATCGATTATTGACCCCCAGTAATCGATTACTGACCCCCAGTAATAGTATTCCCAATTCGATCAAAACCCTAATGTTGGAGGAGGAGGAGGAGGACCCGCCGTCAATAGTATTACTGACCCCCAATAATCGATTACTGGGGGTTACTGACCCCCAGTAATCGATTACTGACCCCCAGTAATAGTATTCCCAATTCGATCAAAACCCTAATGTTGGAGGAGGAGGAGAACCCGCCGTCAATAGTATTACTGACCCCCAGTAATTGATTTCTTAGTGCTTCAACAGAGAAAACGATCGACACAAATTGACAAAACTGATGCATATGGAGAAAATTCAGACAAGCCAATTGAAGCTACAGCATCAAGCGGTGAATTACATCAAACACAGATGGATACAAAAGATGATATACATAGAATCAGAAATAAGATCATTACATTATCATTACAGGATATGAGAAGGGAACATGTTCATGTATTATTCAACTTCACAACGCTGCATGCACACAAAGCAAGATCAAGCTTCATGTAGTCTATAACTAGTACCGCTAAGATCCTTTGATTTCTGAACCATTCTAACCATAGAAGATGTTTCATAAGCACCACCCTGGGCGATGATGCTGGACTCCCAAATGGAATGGCACCACCCTGAGTTTGGATTCGATGGCAGAGAGAGAGAGCTCTGGAGATCGTCGGCTAGAGAGAGAGGAAAAGGAGAAAGAAGATATTAGGGTTTAGTATAGGGTATTTAGGTATTTTTAATAAGATTTATTTGAGTGGGATATAAACATTGGAATGGACAATTTTTAAACCCATTTTGTTCAAATGGTCTTTTTCCCTTATTATATTGGGAAAGCATTTAAAGGCCAGGTTACAATGAAAGACTCATAACTATAGCCTGTAATAGACTATTAAAGTTATCAACTCCATGATTCTTGTGGTTTTTACACTGTAAATATGTCACTAATAATGATTTCATGTATGTGTTTACGTTAATGGTCTTTTTGGTTTGTTTTGTCATAGGAACGTGCGTCTAAAAAAAAGAAAGAGGCAGCTGATGAAGAAGCTAAATTTGCTCTGCAAGAGTATGAGTCATGGCAAAACCAATTGGGGGATTCCGGTGGGGTCAAAAGTCCTAAAGTTGGCCGTTCCAGCGGTAGAATGGTTTTCAATGGAAAAGAGGCTCCAGAATCAAGTAAGAAGACTGAATCAGATAATAAGATTAGATCAGATAATTATTACGGTGATAGTGATAGTGAAGATGACTTGGAACCCATCAGTATTTCCACTGTCGGGAAATACAGAAGTAATGAACTGATGAAGGGTGCCAACACTTCTCCTGTTTTACTTCATGAAGATTCTGAAAATCATGCGGATCCTTCTCTCAAGGTGATAGAGCTTGACCTTGTTCTGTCCTTTTTTTGAAGACCTCTATTTTGTTCCATGAGCCTGAAATATGCCATTTCTTTTGGTTCAACAGAACCTTCATGGTAGTGTTCAAGATCCAGGTCCCCCAGGCCACACACGAAGTTTCCATTTTTGCTTCAGGAACATGGAGAAAGGTTATTTCTAGCTTGTGTTTTTTGTTTATTCTTTGATATTAGTGATACCATTTCCTTTATAAATATATTTCTCCGATGAATATTTGCCTTTCATTTTTTACCGTGTTAAATTAATGAGCGTGTTATAACTGGTTCAGATGAAGAATGGAAGTGACGCAAATGCCAATGCCAAGAAGTCTTCCACATCACTGCAATCAGTTGTGCAGGATCCAAATGTGCAAGTATGACTTTCTCCATTTGCAAATTTACAGCTGTATCTCTTTGATTGATTACTGCCATTAACTTCTGAGCATGCATCTGCTACAGAAACCTTTAAAGGATTTGGATGATAACAGTGATGCAGATAGTGAGGAACAAATGGCGGATGGGGTTATTCCACCGGTACCAGAACCATCTTATGAACTTCCTTCCCAAGAAGAGCTAATTCGTCAAGCCTTTGCAGCAGATAATGTGGAGGATGAGTTCAAGAAAACCAAAGAGGATATTTTGAACGAGGAGAATCCTGAACCTGAAAAGCCTGTGTTACTCCCTGGGTGGGGTCAATGGACTAACGTACAGTAAAAGAAAGGGATACCTGCTTATAAGTGCAAAGAAGAAGAGGGAAGAAGCCCTTAGAGGAAGGAAGGATGCAAATCTCAAACATGTTATTATCTCTGAAAAACCGCCAAATAAACGGGTCAGCTATTCACCTACTTCTCATCAAATAGATATACTGGGTCACAGAATCTAAACTTTGAATTTGCATGGAAACTATTTAATAGGTCATCTCATGACTATTAGATTCAAGAAATCTTCTATGTAGTTCTTTCCTTTGTATATGAATTTGACAGGCTCAGAAACTTTTCACACCATCATTGCCCTACCCTTTCACGTCCAAAGAAGTTTTTGAACAGAGCATCCGTGTTCCCCTTGGCCCTGAATTCAACCCTGCAAGTATGGTTGGAGTTCTTAATCGGCCTGACGTAAGTGCCTCCTTACAATCCCACTGCAGAAGAACTATCCTTGTAGAAAATTATTTAACTACTCTTTTAGCTTCTATTAATATGTCATAAAAAAAAAACCTGGACTTTTGGATCTATTGGATTTGTGCGTATCTCATTTTCCACCTTGAATCATTTGCAGGTGATGAAGAAACCAGGTGAAATTATAAACCCCATCGAGTTTTAGGAGGTGAATGCTTATGAAAAAATACAGGGGCACAAAAAGAGTGGACAGAAACAAAAGATGAACAAGAGTAAGAGCAAGAGCAATAGCAACAGAAATATGACAAAGATGAAGACGAAATAACAAGATTTACTTGACCGGAGTTCTTTTTTAGCATTATTTTCTTTTGTTTCCAATTTTGAATGACATGAAGAGTATAAGGAGAGAGATGAAACGTAATCCATGTAAATTATATTGAACTGGTAGTGAGTGGAAAGATAGTACTAGAAATAGTATTGATGATTGTATTTTATATTTTGTACGTTCCTGGTCAGTCTAGAGGATGTTACATTGTGCCAAGTTATGAAAGAATAATATTTACTTTTTGTGATTCTAATATGTATTGCATAATTAATCCATACCTTCTGTTCATGCAAATGATGCATTTCTAACCTTTAAGTCGCTATAATGAGTTATGACAATGTACCAGCAGATGTCTGGTTCCAAACAAAACCAGATTTTCTCTATCTATGGTGAAGACAATCAAAACCAGCTCTTAAGGTTCAACTCTGAACGATAGTTTTAGTACAGCATGATATAAATGTACGAGATGGCATGATATATTAAGAAATCATATATGGAAAAGACATCCAATCAAAAAATTTCAAACAGATCAGAGATATAAATTGCTATCATTCTCCTGTTTAATATGATAGTACTAAGAAATCATACGAATCATATAATATTTTGGTACTAAGGTTGTTGGACAAAAGTTGGAACAGAATATAGATTTGTGTTTAGCAGGGGACTCACCACTCATTGCCTGCTCTGATCACCATATAAGAGAGTCTCGCCACTGTCAAGGTATACCACTGCATTTTTTTTCATAACCTTCCAACTACACGAGCAATGGAACATTATGCCAAAAGGTTAAGAGCCAATCATGTTTAATTTAAACTACTTGACCAGAGATCATACCTTTGAAATAGGTGAAATATGTCTGTGGAGAAATCCAGGTGGGATTCATTGATATCAACAACACCAACTTGCTTGCATGAGTCTACAACAGTACAACATATGCAAATTCCAAGGGCGTATTCGCAGCCTTAACTCCATCCTTATAAACAAAGAAAACCAACTGTGATTTCCTCAGGAAGCCAACACATGCCTGTCGATTCACCTTGAAGCAGAATTTAGGCAACGCCAGACTAGAACTCTTAGCTGATACCCAAAAATGATGTATATCACCTAATCAAATAATTGGCCAAAATTGTTTATGAATTTAGAAGTTGTAATCTATAGATGACAACTTAATCTGGCTCCGGCAT
The DNA here is from genome assembly GCA_963682095.1 of Potentilla sterilis. NCBI lineage: Eukaryota > Viridiplantae > Streptophyta > Magnoliopsida > Rosales > Rosaceae > Potentilla > Potentilla sterilis. The sequence continues at coordinate 34,277,764 of OY821767.1, read as the reverse complement.
GTAGATGTGCCAGGAAGATTTTACTCATACTTATAGTATCATATTCCATTTGCCTAACAACAATGACGATGTGGACAGTGCAACATCGTGCCTCTTGAATGTGATATGATTCTATAATTTGTAAACAATAAGATAATGACACTCACTAGAATAACCAAGGGAAATAACATATACCTTTACTTCTAGCTTATTTGCTGTCGTCTCATATTCAGACCAATCAGTATGTACTCGTTTTGCTGGAATCTCCAACTATTCACGTGAAAGTTTATAGTTCCTATGCAAACAGAACCCCCAAAAAATTATTACTGGATACCATCAATAAAAATGTAGATACAATGTTAAACCAAATCATATTACCAATTTGTGTGGACTATGGACTACCTTGATTTGCAGTTCCCAATATTCTTCTACACACTGGGATCAGCTGATAATCAACTATGATGATAAATAATTGTAATTGAATATCATCATTCCTCATCATCATGTGGCCAATCTCTGCAGCACCATGACTGATACGGTGATTCTATCTGTCCCCAATACCACAAAGCAATTCAGGAAAGGCCTATATGTTCTTCCACGTATTATATTAAGCCTGTTATTTGCTGTCGTGATATGTTTGTTCTCAGACTGCTTCAGATTAAACATATATTTGTATTTCTAGATGTGAACAGAATACACAAGTTTTCTTACCAATCGTACAAATTGGCTTCTAAGAGCCAGCCTCCATTTAAATAAGATAATGGCAAAGTTGAGATACTTGACACCTTATTGTATAGGTTTTTAAACTGAGGATAATCCAACATCTCCAGCTATTTTACTTAGCACTTTGCATAAAATGTCTATTAGTAGCATGGTGCTTTGGATCAAATTGCCGACAATTACATAAATGCACTTGAGCATAGAAATTTAAAAGAGCATAACTAAAGAGGACATAGCATGTACCTTTTCTTCAAGATTATATGCAGTCATTTCAAATTTAGCTGGATCAGCATGTACCCCACTTGGCAAGAATATGCAACCTTTCACAGTGGAATGTCTATAAATAGTCCCCACTGGAAATGGGAAAGCAAGAAAAATGCATGATATCAATCAACTAGCTACATAGTAACATAGTGAAAGGACTGAAAGCTAAGAAAATGAGCCAGAAACAAAATATTTATAACGGATGATATCAAGCAATTAGCATGGAACCATTGACAACCTTATTTTGCATTTACTAGCTAGCTGATACAACCAATGTTCAATTGAGGATCAACAATCTGGAGGACTGCAAAGCAGCTTTGATACAATTATATTATAGAAATGTTTTTATCAGAGAAGTTTGTAGACAGTACACAGGTAAGGTCAGTTAGTAACAGCTCTTACTCCTATTAGTCAGTTTCAAAGAATCTTCATGAACGTATGCTCCTGCATTTTCTGATTCCATGTGTTATCACTGCTTTCTTAAGGAATCACAAAGATTTGTTCAATGTTTCTGTAACATCCAAGTTCTAGATAGAGGGCTTCATACAGAGGGTTTGGAGCATATCTAGAAAGGAAGAGAAAATAGATTTAAGTACAGAGAGCCATTAAGTTCCCTACTGAACCATCTAATCGCATAGTTTTTATTCACAGTGTCAGAGTATTAAAATCAATGTCAAAGCCTTGTGAACTGTAGCCTCTATTTACCCAAAATATCCATACATAAATTTGAACCAACCTATGTAGTGCTTATAGTGTAAACTGACAGGACCATGTGTTCAGAAGTAACAGTTGCTAGGCTGAAAATGTGAAACTTGATCGTAATGCACCTCAAAAGACACCAGAGTTAATTGTACATGATATAGAAGCTAACAAAGTATCAAATTCTAATGCAGTAACAAACAAGAATCTGCCCATCACAAGTTAGACAGGGTAAAACAACAGTCCCAATTCAATTGTCAGAATTTCTTCATGGAATCAGCTGAACAAGGATTCCAAATGAAAAAGATACTAGATGCTAGATAAACTTACAGATTGATGATGACCTTCGCTGGATGGTAGTGTTGCAATTGGTCACGTTTCACTGGTCACGGCAGCGCGTTGTCGTTTTGAAGGAATCACTGTTGATGGTTCTTCAGCTTCAAGACGGAGTTGGCTCGTCTTCATCATCTTCAATTGACGGCCGGCATCGCCGTTTGTGTGTCCACTGTCCAGTGATTCACACCCATTCAAGTCTAGTATAACATTTGGCGGAAGCTCCGGGATTCCTCGGAGTCTCTTGCATCCGTTCAATCCAAGGTACCACAACTCGACACATTTGCTCAAGCAAGCAGGAAGACTAACAAAATTGTTTCCTGATAGAATAAGCAGCTCTAATGTTTCCCAGCAATCAAGAGTCATGAGGAAATCACAATCAGATAAACTGCATCCTGCCATACTGAAGTAACGTAGCTTGGGAAGTGATGGTGAGCGCCGACCGTCATTATTCAAAATGTTGGTATTTGTTGGAAATCTAACAAGTTTTGAGCACCCATCGAGATTAAGCCAGTGCAAATTTTGCAATCCGTAAATGCTGCACGGTAGAGTCTTGAGATTATTGCAATCACTAAGATACAAGTATTCTAGACCAATAAGTTTTGTAATCGACGGATGCAATTCTTCAATACGAGTGCCACTTAGATCCAAACTTCTCAATGAAGCCATCTCTTCCCCAACTTCTGAAAATTCCTCAAGCTTGCAATCCGAAATAGAAATAGTTTCTATGGACTTCAAGTTGATTTTTCTTGGAAACATAACAAGGCTAGAGCAGCCGTCGGCTTTCAAAGTAACTAGCTTATCAAGCAAACAAAGGGATTCTGGAACCTTAACTAACCTGCTACACCCAGTCAGATACAACTCTTTCAAGTTTGGGGTTCCACCGAAGTCTGGGAGTTCTTCTAAGGATTCACAACCACTTAAATTCAAACGTGTTAGGCTTGAGAGATTCTGTATGGAAAAAGAAAAAGGAAAAGATGAACTGGTGCCTTGATTTGATATAGTTAAAAAAAAGTTTGGAGATAAAAAAAAATATTATTGAATTAAAGTACCTGACGTCCCTCCCATAGTCGCGTGATTCTACCATAAGGAATATTGAGTTGTACAAGTTTGTTTGCAGGAAAGTTGGATGGAAAATATCGAAACGGACTAGAATGCCAATCAAGCCACCTCAGCTGGTAGAAGAGATAATTAAATTCTTCAGAGTAATCATAGGATGTCCACTTCATACTAACGTATCTCAACTTCTTCATTTCTAACAAACTTTTAGGATTCAAAGGTATTATCATACTAATCGAAGGATCATCACCCGGCGGGATCTGGATGCCTACAACTTTATTTGTTCCCTACAGTAAAAGAAAGCAATCATTTAACATAGTAAATTCTTACTGGAAGCACAAATACTGTGAGTTCTTCAAATTTAGATAGAAAGTTAAACTCAAAATAAAATGTTTTCCCAACTGAGGGAAAAAACATCAAATTCATAGCTGTACTTACTGTATTATTAGTCAGCACATGTTGAACATCATCTCCACTCCAGACTCTGCTGCGTTCACCGGGTTCATCAGGTGACTCTTGATACACAATATCTTTCCCCATTTCTTCTATCAAGTCATGCATCCAAATCTTCTCTGTGTTTGATTTATCTACCGGAGTCACATCTTTGTTAATTCTTATTAAGGCCTTTTCTTGGAGTTGGGCAATACCAGTCACTGATTTGAGGTCATAGCAAGCATCTAGTATTGATTTCACACGATCTACCCGCTGGCCTTTAAAGAAACAGGCAATATCAAGAAAGTATCCTCTTAGATCTGCTCCCAGAGCATCATAACTTATTTTCAGCACGTCTCTTATCTCTCTGTGGGGATCTTCTCCTCTACAACTATCTAATGTAGCTTCCCAGTCCTCTCTATTTCTATCAAATAGATGACAGCCTAAGACTATCAAAGCTAGTGGAAGGCCCTGGGCATAGTGTACAGCACGTTGTGCCAGTTCCAGAAAATCACTCGGAGGTCTATTTGTTTTGAATGCATTCAAGCTAAACAACTCCAAAGCTCGATCATATTCTAACATTTTGACCTCGTATACTTCCCCAACTCGATGAGCAGTTAGCAAACGTTTATCTCTTGTTGTTATGAGAACTCTACTGTCTGACCCAAAACAATCAGGGGATGGAACTAACTTCTCTAATTGGCTAGAATGGCTCACGTCATCAAGGATTATGAGAACTTTTTTATGTCGCATCCTAGTCTTTATAAAACTGACTCCTTCATCAACACTGCTCACCTTCAAAAGGGGGTCCTTTAAGATTTTAGACAAAAGTGTCTCTTGCATACGGGCTAGGTCATTAGAATTAGATCTAACATCTGCCAAGAAACAGCTACCTTCAAACTTAAGATGCATTGAATTAAACACAGCTTTCGCAATTGTGGTCTTTCCTATTCCACCAGGCCCCCATATGCCTACCATGCCAACACTATTTTTCTTGTTCAAATGTAAAAGGTTCTTGACATATTCTGTACGAGATTCTAATCCAATTGGATGTGTAGCTACTTGCAACTCACATGAAGGGTTTACTACTCGGGCGGACAACTCCCCAACAATCATCTTGATAAATTTAGCCTCGTACCTATGAATTTAAAAGAATATATTCTAAATTAAGTACTGCAAAGATATATTTAACTAGGTAGTCAAAGGATTAAAGACATACTCGCCATCCTTGAAAGGCCATCCAGACAAATATGCTGCTTCCGTAAGAGCTGCCTTCCATTTGTCCATGCTATCCTTGTACTTGCGTTGATCAAGCTTAGCAAATGCATCACCGAAAGCGCCTCTTTGGTGTCGTACGTCTGAGGGATCAACCTTGTAGAAAACTGATCTAACCTCCTGTCCTCTAGATTTTCTGCATTCAAGAATCTTGACCAGTTCATCTAAGCACCACCTCGATGAAGCATAGTTGTGAGAGAAGATGATGATTGAAACTCTCGACTCCTCAATTGCTTTGACAAGAGCTGCTGATATCTCTTCTCCCCTTCTGAGCTCATCATCAATGAAGGCCTCAATTCCCTTTTCACACAAAGCAGAGTGCAAATGATCAGTGAAATTAGTGCGCGTATCCTCGCCTCGGAAACTCAGGAAGACATCGTATCTGTGATGATTTGGGAGATCAGTAGAAGAAGCTGCTGGGAGAGAAGATGATGAAGAACTGGCTGCTGCTTCAGTGATCAGAGAAGCCATATTGTGCTTGGTTTGGTTTGCTTGCTCCTATTGATATGCCTTCCTATAGTTCTTCTTTACTATATAGATCTTAGATCTCAACCCGCCAGTAGGTAATTTCATCGCGCCTGCTTCAAGTTGCAAGTTGCAATTTCGCACTTGCCAGGCAGCTTCTTCTATTTGACTCTAAACTCTAAACCTTGGAGAGTGCCCATTTTGTGGTTATGAGCTTGGTGACATCAGTGTGTGTGCGTCAGAACTCGGAAGCAAAGCAATAATGTAGCAGGTGAAGAGGCATGCGGTACAAAATGACACTTCTAACCTTTAAGTTGCTATAATGACAATAATGTAGCAGTAAATGTCTGGTTTTGATTTAGAGCTAGCCAAACTAGGAAATGACTTGGTTAAAAAGAAACAATGACGTCCAGATTTTCTTACCAGTTTAAGTCCATATTTTTCTTAGCAATTTAAGCACACCCATACCTGAAGACATGGACAAGAAAAACCAGCTCTTAAGGTCTCTTAAGGTTCGGCTCTAAACAATAGGTCGATAGTTTTAGTACATCATGATATAGGTTTCGCCTAAAACTATACATTTTAGTTTCAGAATGTCAGGGTGTTAGAGTTAGAATAGACTTGACAAACATTCTTCACAGAGAAAGTTGGAACAAGGAACAAACAGAAAAGAAGGAGTGTCGCTGATATACTAAGTGTCACACGGGTTAAGCTTACACCTAAACTTTTTTCCCCTATGATGGCGCCAAACAGCCCCTCTACTTCACTCAATTGTTCAGTGCACAGCGGAAACTATTAACTAAATAACAATGAAGATACAAGCTAGCAATCCAACATGCTCGATCAGCCTAGCAACTCACTAGAGTGTCTACTCTCGTTACACTTGTTCTCTCGGTCACCAATGACAACCTCATTGGCAGAGTAGTATATACTGCACTACTCCTTTCTTGTTGCATTCCCAAACACATGAAAGTAATAACTTTCCTTTTAGATGCTTACTTTCTACCAAACAAACGACATGAAATTGTTAGCCGACATGCATCAGAAATTCCTTATGGAATCATACGCATTTACGCAATTGAGATATTAAATTCAATTAAGACAATGATGAAATTGCCAGAGTTGAGATATCATAGTCAGGTATTTTTAAATGTTGAATTGATTTTACTAAACAGGGTTCTGAAACAGGTAGGATCCAGTTAATTAGAATAAACCTTACAAGTTACAACACACCGTTATTCTGAAACAACCTTGCATATAGTACAACAGCAGCAAGGTGGAGATAGTTTTACAGCTTCAAGTTAAAAGAATTGGAAAAGAAAGAGATACTAGGAAGATGACATGTGAAGTTACCGACGGATCACTATTGATGCAAAAAGATAATTGTTGGAAAGAACATGGTCAGCTGTAGCAGCCTCTAAACAGCCTGATACCCAACCTCAACTTGTTAGTTCTGCAGGCAGCACTACTGGCTATATCAAAAAAGCCATTTTGTTGTGACTTTGGCTTGCAGCTGCTCCTGGACCCCCTAAAATTAAACGAGCACAGAAAACTGAACTGTTAATCAATCCTGTTTCCTCAAACTATGCAGTTCTCATTTTTATGTAAAGTGAATATCATCTAATCCATCCATTTGACATTTATTACGATTTCATAGAGTAGAAGTGAATAAGGAGAAAAATGCTCACATTTGCTATGGAGTTGATCCATACGATTGTTTGAGGGTTCACAGTTGACAATGCGCAGCAAGTCCTGTGTTTTGTGTAAAACGCTAGCCGTAGTCTGAAACCCTCCACCAAAGAAATCTTTGCAATTCACCTGTAAATGCCAAGCAAAAGGAACAACATTACTCCATCTGCTCTGAAAGCAGACAAGGTAAAACTGTGGTCGCAATTTAATTGTTAGCAGAGTAGCAGACATGGATCAGAATTTCTTCATGGAATTGAGTTCATAAGAATTTAAAAAGAAAGAGTTGGCTACATAAGAATTTGAAAAGAAAGAGATACTAAGAAGATGACCTATAAACTTATAGATTGATCACCTTCGGTGGATGGTGGTGTTGGTTGTTTCAAGTAAAATAACTTACAGCGCATAATCATTTCGGAGGAATCACTGTTGATGATTCTTCAGGGGTGTGTGTCGTTTCCGAGGTTCCGAAGTAAAAGAAGCCGTAAAGACGGAGTGGGGCCTTCTATATCATCATCTTCAGTTGACGGTGACACCACCTCTGTGTCCTGTGATTCATAATCATCTTGAATTGACTCCGTTGATTCTTCCCGTAACATCTGAGTTCTAGCTAGGAGATGGGAATGTTTAATCACAAAATCAAAGTACCTCATACAGAGGGTTTGGAGCATATCTAGAAAGAAACAAAAAGGAGAGAAAAGCACAGAGAGCCATCTTGTTAGCTATTTAACCATTTAATCGCAAAATTTGAAGATGAGTGTCATTTTTCTTCTATTTTTCTTATTGTCATAATACTCATGTGAATGTATTGTGTACTGTAGCCACTATTTACCCAAAAAAATGCATACATGATTTGAACCAACCTATGGAGTGCTTATAGTGTAAAGTGACATGGCCATGTGTTCCATTTTGAAATAAGAGCTGGTGGACTGAAAATGTGAAAACATTCCCTAAATGCACCTCAAAATAGGGCAGAGTTAATTGCACATAATGTACATGGTAACAAAGTATCAAAATGTAATGCAGTAACAAGCAATATAGATCTGCCCGTCTGCTCTAAACATAGACATGGTAAAGCATTGGTTGCAATTTTTATTGCATACATGGATCAGAATTTGTTCATGGAATTGGATGGCTGAGATATAAAATGTAATCTAGACAATTATTAAATCCCCAGAGTTGAAATATCAAAGTTGAGGTAGTTTTAAATGCTAAAATGATTTTATTAAAAAGGGTTCTGAAACCTGTAGCATTAAGTTGAATAAACTTTAGGAACTGTTATTTCTGAAACAACCTTGCATATAGTACAACAGCAGCACCCTGGAGATATTTTTACTGCTCTAAGTTTAAAAGCTTGGAAAAGAAAGAGATGCTAAGAAGATGAAAAGTGAACTTACAGATACTAAGTTGCAGAGGACCTGCAGCAACATCTAAACAACCTCGTACCCAAACCTGAAAAATGCTAAAATCTTATTAGTTGTGGTAACCTCAGGTATAATAGATAGCAGCTGGGATTTCAAACCTCTCTGTCTCAACTCTCAACTAAATGATTTCATTGTCTAAACACTGAAGTGGATGGTAGTGTTGGTGCAGAGACAACACAGCTACGGGTTTGGATTACCTTTAACTGTGCCATGAGGTTTCATTAACCCTGAAGACAACTCAGTTGGTTCCACTTGGTGTTGAAGCTGTGGAGAAGTAGTTGGGTGATGGTCAGGGATCATGGGGATTGGGGTGATAGCCATTTCTTGAGGAATCATTGTTGGCTCTTCTTCTTCGACATCTTCAATAGATGGCGACGCCGCCTCTATATCTTGTGATTCACAATTATCTTCAACTGATGGCGACGCCTCCTCTATGTACAGTGGTTCACACCCCCTTATGTATAGATCAACGTTTGATGGAAGCTCCGGAAGTTCTCGGAGTCTCTTGCAACCCTGCAAGTAAAGGGACCTCAAGTTGACAAATTTGGTGATGCATGCAGGAAGACTAACAAAATTGTTTTCCGACAGATCAAGCGACTCTAATGTTTCCCAGCAATCAAGATTCATTAGGAAATCACAATCTGATAAACCGCGTCCTCTGATACTGAACACACGTAGCTTGGGAAGTGATAGTGAGCAATCATTGACATTCAAAACGTTGGCATATCTAACAAGTATTGAGCCTTCACCGAGATAAAGCTCCTTTAAATTTTGTAATTTCATGCTGCACGGTAGAGTCCTAAGATTATTGCAACCATTAAGATCCAACTTTTCAAGCGCAATGAGATTTCCAATTGACTCAGGAACCTCAACTAAACTGGTACAATCAAGTAGATCCAACACTTTCAAATTTGGGATTCCACTAAAGTCTGGAAGTTCTGTTAGGGATTCACACCACCTTAAATTCATATGTGTAAGGCTTGAGAAATTCTGTACACCAAAAGACAAAAGGAAAAGATAAAACAACTTGAGGCAGTAATATAGAGCCTAGTATCTATTATTTACTTTAATTAAACAAGTCTTAAAATAAATTGGATTACTAGATTACAGTACCTTACGTCTCTCCCATAGTCGTGTGATTCGGCAGCTGTCACGAATGTTGAGGGCTACAAGTTTGCTTGCATGAAAATTGGATGGAAGAGATTTCAGCGGACATTCAGGCCAATCAAGCCACCTCAACTGGTAGGACAGATACTCAAATTCTCTAGAGATAGATTCATAAAAAAAGTTACACTCGCAGAAAGATACATATCTAAGATTTTTCATCTCAGAGAAGCTTTTAGCATTCAAATATATCTCATATGAACTCCACATGACCTGGATGCCTATAACTTTATTTGTTCCCTGCAGTAAAAGAAAGCAAGATATTAACCTAGCAACATTATGCTTGCAATTCTACTGAGACGGAAAAAATCTGGAAATTTCTATGTGAAGACTGTTTCAATATAGTTTTCTTTAAGGTTTCAATAACAACTATGGTCAATAATAAATGTTTTTCGAACAAAAAACCACAAAACATCATATACTTACTGTATTGTTTGTCAGAACGTGGTCTACATCATCTTCACTCCAAATTCTGCTGCGCTCTCCGGGCTCAGCAGGCGACTCTTGATACACAATGTCTTTACCCATTTCTTCTATCAAGTCATGCATCCAAATATAATCTCTCTCAATTCTTATCAAGGCTTTTTCTTGGAGTTGTGGAATACTAACCATCACTGTTTTCAGGTCATAGCAAGCTTCTAGTATTGGTTTAACATGGTGCACAGACTTGCCTTTAAAGAAGCAAGCAATATCAAGAAATAGTTCTTTCAAATCTGCTCCAAGAGCATCATAACTTAGTCTAAGAACGTGTTGTATCTCTGCCTGAGGACCTCCTTTACAACTACCTAATGTGGCTTCCCACTCCAATCTACTTCTACGAAATAGATGAGAGCCTAAAACTGTCAAAGCTAATGGAAGGCCTCCAGCATAGCGTACCGCACAGCATGCAAGTTCAAGATAATCACTTGGAGGTTCATCTCTTTTAAATGCATGCAAGCTAAACAACTCCAAAGCATGACGATTATCTAGCATCTTGACCTTGTATACTTCATCAACTTCATGAGCAGTGAGCAAACGTCTATCTCTTGTTGTTATGAGAATTCTACTGCCTGGCCCAAAACAATCAGGGGATGGAACTAAGTTCTGTAATTGAATAGAATGACTAACGTCATCAAGGATTAAGAAAACTTTTTTATGTCGCATCCTTGTCTTTATAAAAGTGACTCCTTGATCAACACAGCTCACCTTCAAAGTCGAGTCCTTGAATACATCAGACAAAAGTGTCTCTTGCAGTTCGGCTAGGTCATTTGAATTAGATCTAACATCTGCCAAGAAACAGCTACCTTCAAACTCACAACGAATTGAATTAAACACTTCTTTGGCAATTGTGGTTTTTCCAATTCCACCAGGCCCCCATATGCCAACCATATGAACAATGTTTTCCTCGGCATGTAAAAGTCTAATGACATCTTCTCTACAAGACTCTAATCCAATGGGATGTTCAGTAACATGCAACTCACATGAAGGGTTCAATACTCGGGCAGACAACTCCCCAACAATCTTCTTGATAAATTTAGATTCATACCTATAAATTTAAAAGAATATATAATGAAATCAAATACTTGAAAGACATATTTAACCAGGTACTAAAGGGGTTAAAGACATACTCGCCATCTTTGAAAGGCCATCCAGACAAATCTGCTGCTTCCATAAGAGCTGCCTTCCATTTGGCAATGCTATCCTTGTATTTGCATTGATCAAGCTTAGCAAATGCGTGACCGAAAGCACCCCTCTGGCGTCGTACGTCTGAGGGATCAACCTTGTAGAAAACTGATCTAACCTCTTGCCGTTTTGATTTTCTGCATTCAAGTATCTTGACCAGTTCATCTAAGCACCACCTCGATGAAGCATAGTTTTGAGAGAAGATGATGATTGAAACTCTTGATTCCTCAATTGCTTTGACAAGAGCTGCTGATATCTCTTCTCCTCTTCTGAGCTCATCATCGATGAAGGTCTCAATTCCCTTTTCACACAAAGCAGAGTGTAAATGATCTGTGAAATTAGAGCGCGTATCCTCGCCTCGGAAACTCAGGAAGACATCGTATGTGCAATGATTTGGGTGATCAGTAGAAGAACTAGCTGCATCTTCGGTGGCCCGAGAAGCCATATTCTCTGCTCTCTTTGCTTTTGTCGATTCTATTGATCTGCCTTCCTGGAGTTCTTCTGTATTAAGATCCGAGTCTGAGATCCCAACTCTCAAGTAGGAAGATTCCTCTCTATAATTGTTTTCTTTTCTTTGCAAGTTGCAACCAAAAAGCCGCTTTGCAGCATCAGTAGGTCCACATGTCGTATACATATCAACAAGTGAATTACCATAAACCCCAATCTAACCACACACACTGTCACTCAAAGCAACATCCTTCAACTCTGAGAAAGTAGCATCAACACTTACAATTTACAAACCATAGTCACCGAATTGGATTTAATCTCAGAAAAGCAGAGAAACAGAACAGCCTCCTTTGGCCTATTCCTCCTAATATAACCACAAATCAAACTAGTCCACGACAGTGTGTTTCTCTCAAGCATTTCATCAAACACCTTTCTTGCATATCCAAGTCCTCCCCCCGTTCTGCACAGAAATGAAATTAAAGAAATCCCAATAAACACATCTTATTCCAAACCCATGATGGAGCTGAACCCCTTCATAGATAGCCACAGTCTTGGCATGTTGGTACTCTTCGTGTCTTCACTTGGGTTTCTGAGTTCGGGAAGTGTCATTGACTATTGATTGAAACTTGGGGCTGCATCTAAGTTAACTGCAATGCTTCTATCTTGCCTATCTTTAATGAGTTCCAGCACAAAAGGACATTTTTAACCTTTTAACTGGCTCTGATGAACTATATTTTTAGTATAGCTCATACAACTACAAAAGATCGTTTCTTTATCTGAGTTGCACTTCAGAATGTAACAGACCGATAGCAGAAGTTAAGAGGCTCATTTCAAGAGAACCCGTATTACAAAACCGGAATAGTTGTTCGGTGTTTTAGTATCCTCTCTGCATTAGTTGCTACAAGATGTTACAGGAATAGCTGTGAAGCAAGTTATTGAGCCAAAGTGAGCTACAACATCCACACATGATTGAACTGTAGGTAGGACGACTGGACGAGGTATAATGCTCTTGCAACACGTTCGTAGAAAGGAATGGTATTTACTCATTTATTCTACGAGGATTATACATTTACATTTACTCATTCTACTTGTTGGAGTGAGGTTCATCCTGCAGCAGCCTCTAAAAACACTCATGTTACTTGCTTCTGACTGTGAAAACCCTCATCAACCACCACATAAGCTCACACCAAAAAATTGTTGTAAATGAGTTTGACAAATTATTGATCATATGTGAAAAATTTGAAGTTGTAACCTGTAGACTGTAGAGGAAAGTTTAATAAGCTTAAATATACCTTAATAAGTGCGGCTATTCTAAAACAACCTCAGCATACAACAACAGCACCATATATGCTTATAGCTCAAGCATCATGCCACTTCCTATGGCTAAAGCAAACTCATGATTAACTGCCCATTAGATTACTGCAATCAATGTAATGTGTAAGACATGACATACTTTTTTAACAAAAGATGCGAAATCTTAATTGCCATCATCTTAATTGCCATCATCATATTTGCTTCTGCTCATGCACCTCAAAATAGACGACAGTAAATTGTATGCACATGATATTACATGGTAATGCAGGGGAGTAACAATGTGTCAGATTCTAAGGCAGCAATTTACAGTCCACATAGACAGACTTTCCCATTATAATCTGAATGCTGACAATCACAGTGCATTACACAGGGTGAAACAACAGTCAGGACATAATCGAAGCTAAATCCATGCAATTGAGATACTTGAGACCTCAATGTATGGGACTTTAAAGTTTGTATTGAGCAACCTATGAAAATAAGAGCTATCGTTTCAATGTTCATTTGCCTTATTATACTGAGGTTTCTGAATGTAGAATTATCTGGGAACTAATTTTTTATGCTTTCTCTAAGTTATAAAACTTGGAAAAGGAAGTGACATAATTCTAAGATGTAATGCATATAGATACTTACACTTTGATTAGTTCTAGTGAATAAAAAAACTTGTTGGAGAGAGCCTGATCTTGTAGCAGCCTCCAAAGGGCCTTATCTCACTTGCCAAATGCCAATACTCTTGTCAATCACCCTGCTTGATCTCTGCATTGGAAGCGGTCAGATTTTTAGTGGATTGCCCAGCTCGCCAAACTTGCCTGGACTGGGCCAGCGCACTCCTTTCTTGTCTCTGAGTCTTATCGCGGGCCTCAAAATGAGTGGGTTGGCCCTCTAGGGCTAGTTTTATTTAAGTTTTCTAACTTTGCCTACTACAATGTTTTGTCATGCATTAGTAGTAGACTCGCTTATTCACTTTAATAAGTGAGATTAAATTATATATAATTATTAGACCTGATCTATGTTTTATCTGCTCCTGGTCGGCAGCAGATGTAGGATATGTAATAGACTTCTCTAACCTGAGTTTCAATACAATCAATCAAAATAATAATCACGTGAACAAATTCAGACTCTAAGGCAAGCCCACCTTTGATTTGGGGATCCGAATCACGTATTGGGCCTGACGGGTCAACTAAAGATTTATGAGAGAGGTTTATGCAGTAGCTCACCGTCACTGCCGTCGTCTCTCTCTATCAAACCAGCGACGATAAACCATGGCAGAGACGAAGCGCAAAACCAGAGATGACGGAAGGAGACAACAGAGCGGCAGCAAGAAAGGCAAGGGCGGCGCCGATAAGGCAGAAAGTAAAGGCCCTCGCTTGCCCAACGCTCTGCGGAAGGAGCTGCTCGATCGCTTAAGCCCTAGAACCGCCGACTCCGACGAAGAGCTTGCTTCCGACGAAGAGGCTTTGGCTCAGGAGGGAAGCCCCGAGGAGGAGTCCAAGAAGAACCGCCGCTTCGACGCCGTCGATAACCTCGACTATGAGTTACCTGAGGATTTCGAGGTTCGCCACTACTATCTGATTCAACTCTGCATTGTACGTAGTGTGTTTATTTATTTATTTTCAAATTTGTGAAATGTGGATTGTGTATGTTATGCAGGATGAAGATGTGTTATCAGATGATGACAATGAGGCCAAGGGTGAGGAAAATGATGGAAGAAGAATCGGAGAAACTCCGAGTGAGACTACTCGAGGTTAGAGAATGCTTGCTTGCTTGCTTACTTAGCTCAACTCATTTCTCTGTACAACAAGATATATTTTATTTGTTTTCATTTACATAATGAGTAAATTGCCGGTCAATATTTTAGGGAGAAAGAGGAAGATGAACAATTTTGTGGTGTCAGAGGCGTATCCGGAGTCGGAGTATTGCCCTACGCGTGACGGCGAAGGAGTGCTTAGCATCGGAGACCTATTGGACCCTCTACAAGGGCAACATGGGTATAGCAAGCTTAAGAAGAGAGTGCAAGTTCTGGATAAGAAATCTGCACCTATTCAGGCTCCACTTCCGAAGCATGAGCAGGAAAAATTTGAGAGGAAGGTAACGTATGACAAATCAAAGGAAGTGTTAAGAAAGTGGGAGCCAATTGTAAAGAGGAATAGGGAGGCACCTACAATATACTTTGATGCTGATAGGGATCTAGGTCCTTCATATGTGGGAACAATAGCGTCTGAATTTGAACCTCCAACTGAGTCATTATATACTGATGACGAGGTTATGGATGCTCACAGAAAAGATGGTTCAAGGCTCCTTGAATTAAATAAGGTATGCTTGTCTTCTTATGCGATGAAATTGGGGATTAGGATTGTATGACATGATTAAGATAATTGATAAATATTCTTGTTAATGCAGTCAGTAAAGTAATTTGCAGTCTGATGTTCTTTGATTACATTTGTACATACCTGCACCAAACTCGATAATGAATTCCTTGTACTATTTTTCGATGTTGATACCTGGTAGGTGTCTGCTGAAGATGAAAAGGAGCGCCAGAATCGAATTGCCAAAATGCGCAGCCTTCTGTTCCGGCATGAGTTGAAGTCAAAACACATAAAGAACATCAAATCGAAAACATATCATCGTATGTTGAAGAAAGATAAATTGAAGGCGAATTCTTTACAAAGTCAAACAGATCCAGAGGCTTCTAAAGAACTTGCAATGAAGCAAGAGTATGAACGAGCAAAGGTAATTGGTAACTCCCTTATTGGTGGTGGATAACTTGTAACTTGTATTGGGTCATTTATACATTACTTCTCAAAATATGTTCTTTATTCCACCAGCAAGAAAGAAGAGTCTTGATTTTTTCCCCTTTTTTGATTTGATATAGGAACGAATGACTCGAAGGCACAACGGCAGCTCTAAGTGGGCAAAGCACATAAAAGAGCGTGGTATAGATGTCCAAGATGATGGTACTCGAGCTGCTATAGCCGAACAACAGCACCTGCATGCTCAGCTGACAAGAAAAATGAATTCTATGAAAGACAGTGACACCAGCAGTGATGATGTTAGTGATGACGATGATGTCGATGTTAGCTCAGACAATGAGGGTAGGGCATCAAAGTTGATAGAAAAAGCAAAGGAGAAGACACTGAAACTGTTAAATGAAGATAATGAAGTCCCAAACTCGGGAGTCCTTAGTTTACCTTTCATGGTAAGTTTTGGTGCTTACACGCTGTTTCATCTGAAAAGTGTTGTGCATTATTATATTGTGAAAGCATTTAAAGGCCAGGTGACAATGAAAGACTCATAACTATAGCCTGTAATAGACTATTAAAGTTATCAACTCCATGATTCTTGTGGTTTTTACACTGTAAATATGTCACTAATAATGATTTCATGTATGTGTTTAATGGTCTTTTTGGTTTGTTTTGTCATAGGACCGTGCGTCTAAAAAAAAGAAAGAGGCAGCTGATGAAGAAGCTAAATTTGCTCTTCAAGAGTATGAGTCATGGCAAAACCAATTGGGGGATTCCGGTGGGGTCAAAAGTCCTAAAGTAGGCCGTTCCAGCGGTAGTATGGTCTTCAATGGAAAAGAGGCTCCAGAATCAAGTAAGAAGACTGAATCAGATAATAAGATTAGATCAGATAATTATTACGGTGATAGTGATAGTGAAGATGACTTGGAACCCGTCAGTATTTCCACTGTCGGGAAATACAAAAGTAATGAACTGATGAAGGGTGCCAACACTTCTCCTGTTTTACTTCACGAAGATTCTGAAAATCATGCGGATCCTTCTCTCAAGGTGATAGAGCTTGACCTTGTTCTGTCCTTTTTTTGAAGACCTCTATTTTGTTCCATGAGCCTGAAATATGCCATTTCTTTTGGTTCAACAGAACCTTGATGGTAGTGTTCAAGATACAGGTCCCCAGGCCACACACGAAGTTTCCATTTTTGCTTCAGGAACATGGAGAAAGGTTATTTCTAGCTCTTGTTTTTTGTTTATTCTTTGATATTAGTGATACCATTTCCTTTATAAATATATTTCTGTGATGAATATTTGCCTTTCATTTTTTACCGTGTTAAATTTATGAGCGTGTTATAACTGGTTCAGATGAAGAATGGAAGTGACGCAAATGCCAATGCCAATGCCAAGAAGTCTTCCACATCACTGCAATCAGTTGTGCAGGATCCAAATGTGCAAGTATGACTTTCTCCATTTGCGAATTTACAGCTATATCTCTTTGATTGATTACTGCCATTAACTTCTAAGCATGCATCTGCTACAGAAACCTTTAAAGGATGTGGATGATAACAGTGATGCAGATAGTGAGGAACAAATGGCGGATGGGGTTATTCCACCGGTACCAGAACCATCTTATGAACTTCCTTCCCAAGAAGAGCTAATTCTTCAAGCCTTTGCAGCAGATAATGCGGAGGATGAGTTCAAGAAAACCAAAGAGGATATTTTGAACGAGGAGAATCCTGAACCTGAAAAGCCTGTGTTACTCCCTGGGTAGGGTCAATGGACTAACGTACAGAAAAAGAAAGGGATACCTGCTTATATGCAGATAGAACATGAAAGTGCAAAGAAGAAGAGGGAAGAAGCCCTTAGAGGAAGGAAGGATGCAAATCTCAAACATGTTATTATCTCTGAAAAACCGCCAAATAAACAGGTCAGCTATTTTGGATAATTGTCATAATTCCACCTACTTCTCATCAAATAGATATGCTGGGTCACAGAATTTAAACTTTGAATTTGCATGGAAACTATTTAATAGGTCATCTCATGACTATTAGATTCAAGAAATCTTCTATGTAGTTCTTTCCTTTGTATATGAATTTGACAGGCTCAGAAACTTTTCACACCATCATTGCCCTACCCTTTCACGTCCAAAGAAGTTTTTGAACGGAGCATCCATATGCCCCTTGGTCCTGAATTCAATCCTGCAAGTATGATTAGAGTTCTTAATCGGCCTGACGTAAGTGCCTCTTTACAATCCCACTGCAGAAGAACTATCCTTGTAGAAAATTATTTAACTACTCTTTTAGCTTCTATTAATATGTCAAAAAAAAATCCTGGACTTTTGGATCTATTGGATTTGTGCGAATCTCATTTTCCACCTTGAATCATTTGCAGGTGATGAAGAAACCTGGTGAAATTATAAACCCCAGCGGGTTTAAGGAGGTGAGTGCTTATGAAAAAATAGAGGGGCGCAAAAAGAGTGGACAGAAACAAAAGATGAACAACAAGAGTAAGAGCAAGAGCAAGAGCAACATAAATATGACAAAGATGAAGACGAAATAACAAGATTTACTTGCCAGAGTTCTTTTTTTGCATTATTTTCTTTTGTTTCCAATTTTTAATGACATGAAGAGTATAAGGACAGAGATGAAGCGTAATCCATGTAAATTATATTGAACTGGTGAGTGGAAGGATAGTACTAGAACTAGTAGGGGTGGGCATTTGGTCCCGAAATCCCGATCCCGTCCCGATCCCGTTCGGATCCCGTCCGGGACGGGACGGGATTCATGTTTGAAAAATAGAGATCCCGTCCCGTCCCGTCCCGTTTAAAATCTCACGGGACGGGACCGGGATCAGCATCCTGAATCCCGTCTCGTCCCGTCCCGTTTAATAAATAAAATTAAAAATATTATATTATATATATATATTAACTTGATCTCAGCCGTTTAATTAAAAACTAAAAAACATTCCACCGTTAGATTCAATTAATCATATCTCACCCAGTCACCCACCCTATCTCAAACTCAGTTCGACAGTTCCTCACTTCCTCAGCAGCTCAGCTCAGCCTCTCCTCCAGTCGACCTCTTCTCACCTCGACTCCTCGAGCCCTCGTCCTCTCATACATCAGACTCAGTTCCTCATTTCCTCCCTCACTTCCCTCAGTTCTTCTCGACCAATCCATCACCTCGAGCCATCGTCCAGTCGTCCTGTCCTCCAGTCGACCTCCGTCGTCTCCTCTCCCGTCTCAGAGCCTAAGTCATGTTCCTCTCCCGGTCGGCGCTCGCCCAAGCCCCAAATCGCCCGAAGCCCCAACCAACCAATTGTGCTGATACTTAAGGTTCAATCTTTAAGCCACTGCCACCAGAATTGTATGTAAGCAATTCCCAAATTCTGTTCTTCTCAATCTGTGTCACTGTGTGATTGGTTTCTGAGTTCCACTGTGTAATTGGGAGGGAGTAGACTGATTTTAGTTTGTGGAGATATGTGATGTAAGGAAAAAAAAGCTGCATATTGAGAGGGATATTGTGCCTGCTGCAACTTCTGCAAACTGATATGGATTATGTTGATAAAGGGATAGTATTTGACTATTTGGGTATTTTCGTGGCTACCTATTTCTGCTAGTCAATTGTTGGCTGGGTTTCGATTTTATTGAAGCAATTTATATAACTCTACTTCTACTTCTGCCTGATTGTGCAAATGTAGAATTCTTTTGAAAAAGTCGGGTGGGAAAATGCTGGTTCTTTGAACTAGAATCTAAGACACTTTTGATATTGCACGTGCTTAAGGCCTTAATGTCTAGATCATGTGGTAAACTGTCATGAAATTTGTTGGTTTGAACTTTATGTTTTACACATAATGGTTGAGATGAAGATCAATTTGCAATGGACTCATGTTGGTGTCGTACACTCATACTCTAAAATTCTTTCGTCTGATCTCCCTTTTTCCTATGACTAAGTACGCAGCTCGCACATCATTTCTAAAATTGCTCAAAGAAGTTAAGATTATGCAAGTATGACAGACCATTAGGTGCTATATACATCTTCTGCTGATTGAGTCATGAAGAACTGTAAACTGTAAAGGGACATGGACCTAATTGTGTAACCAAAATAAACAGATCCATGTGTTTAGATTTGCTCTATTGTTTCACTTTTGCAATTGTCATCGTCAATCAGCGCTCCTTTCAAAGGATTTATGTTTGTTAGTAACTTAGTATCTCTTGTGTTAGTCTGCTTAGAGGAGTGTATGTGTCGAAGTGAACTCATGTTGATAATTGTTGTCATTTAGTTTCCTTCTACCCAGAAGCAGAAGTCTTTATTCTTTCATGCATAATAGCAGTTTAGGGCTTGCCCTTTATATACTTTACTCCTGTATCAGAAAGATTGTACATCATCCATAATATCCAGTCAATAATTTTCTCTCATCTCCTTCCAACTATGCAAGTTTACAATAAGTTGTTATTGTTATGTACTTGGACATTTGATTTGTTATTTGTTATGTAATTCAATGTGATTTGTTTTGTAATTTGGTTTTGGTCATGGGATCCCGTTTTGGTCCCGGTCCCGTTCCGCTCCCGTCGGGATCCCGGGCCTGGCGGGATCACTTTTAAAAAAGTGTAATCCCGTCCCGTCCCGTCCCGTTCAAAATCTCACGGGACGGGACCGGGATCAGGTGAATCCCGGCCCGTCCCGGCCCATGCCCAGCCCTAAGAAATAGGATTGATCATTGTATTTTATATTTTGTACTTTCCTCGTCAGTCTAGAGGATGTTACATTGTGCCAAGTTAAGAAAGAATAATATTTACTTTTTGTGATTCTAATATGTATTGCATAATTAATCCATACCTTCTGTTCATGCAAATGATGCATTTCTAACCTTTAAGTCGCTATAATGAGTTATGACAATGTACCAGCAGATGTCTGGTTCCAAACAAAACCAGATTTTCTCTATCTATGGTGAAGACAATCAAAACCAGCTCTTAAGGTTCAGCTCTGAGATAGTTTTAGTACAGCATGATATAAATGTACGAGATGGCATGATTTATTATATATAGATAGAGATTCCGCTCAAGACTACTATTTCGTATTACAATTCAGAATGTCAGGGTGCAAGAGTCCGAATAGCCTTGACAAGCAAGCATTCTTAGCAGAGTAAGTTAGAACAAGGAACAAACAGAAAGTAAAGAATGTCATTGATAAACCGAGGCACTAACTTCGGCTTCAGCTGAACTCTGTAGTGCTAGTTAGGTTATGACTGGTACGCCATTCTGGATACCTTTGAGGAAAAGAAACCAGCTAAATCTGTATCATCGAATGCTTTTCCTGCTCCATTCAGTGTTTGCGTATCCTCTCAGAATCTACTATACGGCAAGTTCATCTTCAAGATGGTTATATTCAGAAGTAAACTTGGCTTTGATTTTTTGACACCTGTTACAGATCATATATAAAGACATGTTAGTTAGATCAATTTATCACATAAAATGACTTCTATGAGAATGCTTGTGTGTGTTTCCTTCCTCTCTTTGGTTCCGCCAAACAATTCTATGCGTGAAGTGAACTTAAAAGCATGCCACAGGTGCAAATCAATAGAAAGTGTAAGAAAATAGGGCCATTTGGTGAATTCTGAAGTAACAGCTGGTTGGTTGAAAATGTAAAACTTGCCCTTAATACATCTCAAAATAGGCCAGAATTAATGTACATGATCTACTTGGTTACAAAGTATCAAATTGTAAGGCCAAACAAGAAAAATCTGCCCATCTGCTCTAAGAGAATATTAAGCATTAAACAGGGTAACGCAATTCAATTGTTTGCAAACATGGATCAAAATTTCATGGAATTGAGATATTAGATGTGCTCAAGAGTCGAGACTATGACGAAATCTCCAGCGTTGAGATATTAAAGTGAGGTATGTTAAAATGTTGAAATGATTTTACTAAACAGTGTTATTCTGAAACAATCTTTCATACAGTAGAACAGCAGCACTATGGAGATAATTTGATTGCTTCAGAAGTTAGAAAACTTGGTAAAGAAAGTTACACTAAGAAGAAGGCATGCATGTGAACTCACATATTGATCACCTGAACTCGATGGTAGTGTTGGTTGTCGAGACAAGGACAGCTACGGGTCTTGATCACCTTTAACTGCGCCACGAAGTTTTGTTAGTTCTGAAGACAGATAATTCAGTTGCTTTCTCATGGCATGGTGCTGAAGCTGTGGAGTAGAATATTGATGGGAGCTATGCAGGTTTCCTTGTTACCTGCAAATTTGATGAGCCGATAAACATTAATTATAATTATATGAAAATCTCAAGTTGTCAATCCTTGGACCATGTGGACAATGCAAAATGTCAAGTTTTCAATTTTGCCTTAGATTATCAGCCTGATAATATTTGGAGCTTCGAATCAGGGAAGCAGTATCATGCCACTTGCCTTTTGGTATGTTGCCTCAAACTCTTCATTAACCACCCCACTATACCACTGCAATGGAAAAGACATCCAATCAAAAAATTTCAAACAGATGAGAGATATAAATTGCTATCATCCTCCTGTTTAATATGATAGTACTAAGAAATCATACGAATCATATAATATTTTGGTACTAAGGTTGTTGGACAAAAGTTGGAACAGAATATAGATTTGTGTATAGAAGGGGACTCACCACTCATTGCCTGCTCTGATCACCATATAAGAGTCTCGCCACTGTCAAGGTATACCACTGCATTTTTGTTCATAACCTTCCAACTACACGAGCAATGGAACATTATGCCAAAAGGTTAAGAGCCAATCATGTTTAATCTAAACTACTGGGCCAGAGATCATACCTTTGAAATAGGTGAAATCCGTCTGCGGAGAAACCCCAAAAAAATTATTACTGGATACCATTAATATATAAAAATGTAGGTAACAATGTTAAACCAAATCATATTACCAATTTGTATGGGCTATTAAAGAAAAGATGACCAGGAACAATGTTTTTCATGTATCTTTCTTGTGAATACAACTAAGGGATACAAGTCAATATATACCAGAAATCTACCAACTACAACTATCTCATATCAACAGAAAGAAAATAAAAAACTAAGTACTACAACTAGTCCCTGAATTAAGGCTAGATAAAGGGAAGAGATCAAGCAAACTTTTTCTCCAAATCTTCCTTGCAAACTGATCCATCATACCAAACCAGCATTGTGCAATTAAGCAACATCACGCAAACTGTTCCAACAGCTCCAAAACAGGGCACACAACAATAAGAAATTTACTAAGGACACCCATGTCTCTCAACAACTATGGACTACCTTGATTTGCAGTTCCCAATATTCTTCTACACACTGGGATCAGCTGATAATCAACTATGATGATAAATAATTGTAATTGAATATCATCATTCCTCATCATCATGTGGCCAATCTCTGCAGCACCATGACTGATACGGTGATTCTATCTGTCCCCAATACCACAAAGCAATTCAGGAAAGGCCTATATGTTCTTCCACGTATTATATTAAGCTTGTTGTTTGCTGTCGTGATATGTTTGTTCTCAGACTGCTTCAGATTAAACATATATTTGTATTTCTAGATGTGAACAGAATACACAAGTTTTGTTACGAATCGTACAGATTGGCTTCTAAGAACCAGCCTCCATGTAAATAAGATAATGGCAAAGTTGAGATACTTGACACCTTATTGTATAGGTCTTTAAACTGAGGATAATCCAACATCTCCAACTATTTTACTTAGCACTTTGCATAATAATGTCTATTAGTAGCATGGTGCTTTGGATCAAATTGCCGACAATAACATAAATGCACTTGAGCATAGAAGTTTAAAAGAGCATAACTAAAGAGGACATAGCATGTACCTTTTCTTCAAGATTATATGCAGTCATTTCAAATTTAGCTGGATCAGCATGTACCCCACTGAAAATGGGAAAGCAAGAAAAATGCATGATATCAATCAACTAGCTACATAGTAACATAGTGAACGGACTGAAAGCTAAGAAAATGAGCCAGAAACCAAATATTTTTAACGGATGATATCAAGCAATTAGCATGGAACCATGGACAACCTTATTTTGCATTTACTAGCTAGCTGATACAACCAATGTTCAATTGAGGAACAACAATCTGGAGGACTGCAAAGCAGCTTTGATACAAATATATTATAGAAATGTTTTTATCAGAGAAGTTTGTAGACAGTACACAGGTAAGGTCAGTTAGTAACAGCCCTTACTCCTATTCGTCAGTTTCAAAGAATCTTCATGAACGTATGCTCCTGCATTTTCTGATTCCATGTGTTATCACAGCTGCTTTCTTAAGGAATCACAAAGATTTGTTCAATGTTTCTGTAACATCCAAGTTCTAGATAGAGGACTTCATACAGAGGGTTTGGAGCATATTTAGAAAGGAAGAGAAAATAGATTTAATTACAGAGAGCCATTAAGTTCCCTACTGAACCATCTAATCGCATAGTTTTTATTCACAGTGTCAGAGTATTAAAATCAATGTCAAAGCCTTGTGTAACTGTAGAAGCTAACAAAGTATCAAATTCTAATGCAGTAATAAACAAGAATCTGCCCATCACAAGTTAGACAGGGTAAAACAACAGTTCCAATTCAATTGTCAGAATTTCTTCATGGAATCAGCTTAACAAGGATTTCAAATGAAAAAGATACTAGATGCTAGATAAACTTACAGATTGATGATGACCTTCGCTGGACGGTAGTGTTGCAATTGGTCACTGGTCACTGGTCACGGCAGCGCGTTGCCGTTTTGAAGGAATCACTGTTGATGGTTCTTCAGCTTTAAGACGGAGTTGGCTCTTCTTCATCATCTTCAATTGATGGCATCGCCGTTTGTGTGTCCACTGTCCAGTGATTCACACCCCTTTATGTCTAGTCTAACATTTGGCGGAAGCTCCGGGATTCCTCGGAGTCCCTTGCATCCTTTCAATTCAAGGTACCGCAACTTGACACATTTGGTCAAGCAAGCAGGAAGACTAACAAAATTGTTGCATGATAGATCAAGCGCCTCTAATGTTTCCCAGCAATCAAGAGTCATGAGGAAATCACAATCAGATAAACTGCATCCTGCCATAACGAAGGAACGTAGCTCGGGAAGTGATGGTGAGCGCCCGTCATTATTCAAAATGTTGGTATTTGTTGGAAATCTAACAAGTTTTGAGCACCCATCGAGAATAAGCACTTCCAAATTTTGCAATCCGTAAATGCTGCACGGTAGAGTCTTGAGATTATTGCAATTATGAAGATGCAAGCTTTCAAGCCCAGTGAGATTTCCTATCGACTCATCCAATTCCCTAATGTCACTGCCTCCTATACGAAGTTTTCTTAAGGAATCCATCTTTATTGGAATATATGGAAATGCAGCAAGTTTGGGACAATAGTCCGCTTTAATCCACTTTAGATTCTGCAACTCATAAATATTACACGGTAGAGTTTTAAGATTTTCACACCGCCTTAGAAACAACTCTTCTAGACCAATAAGTTTTGTAATCGACGGATGCAATTCTTTAATACGAGTGCCACTTAGATCCAAACTTCTCAATGAAACCATCTCTTCCCCAACTTCTGAAAATTCCTCAAGCTTGCAATCCGAAATAGAAATAGTTTCTACGGATTTCAAGTTGATTTTTCTTGGAAACATAACAAGGCTAGAGCAGCGGTCGGCATTCAAAGTAACTAGCTTATCAAGCAAACAAAGGGATTCTGGAACCTCAACTAGACTGCTACACAAAGACAGATCCAACTCTTTCAAGTTTGGGGTTCCACCGAAGTCTGGGAGTTCTCTTAAGAAATAACAACCACTTAAATTCATAAGTGTTAGGCTTGAGAGATTCTGTATGGAAAAAGAAAAAGGAAAAGATGAACTGGTGCCTTGAATTGATATAGTTAAAAAAAAGTTTGGAGATAAAAAAAATATTATTGAATTAAAGTACCTGACGACCCTCCCACAGTCGCGTGATTCTACCACTGTAAGGAATATTGAGTTGTACAAGTTTGTTTGCTGGAAAGTTGGATGGAAAATATCGAAACGGACTAAAAGGCCAATCAAGCCACCTCAGCTGGTTGGAGAGATAATTCAAACCTTCAGAGGAATCATAGTTTGTCCCACTGTTCATACTAACGTATCTCAACTTCTTCATTTTTAACAAACTTTTACGATTCAAAGGTATCCTATTCCAAGGATCACCCTGCGGGACCTGGATGCCTACAACTTTATTTGTTCCCTACAGTAAAAGAAAGCAATCATTTAACATAGTAAATTCTTACTGGAAACACAAATACTGTCAGTTCTTCAAATTTAGATAGAAAGTTAAACTCAAAATAAAATGTTTTCCCAACTGAGGGACAAAAAAAATATATATATTCATAGCTATTCTTACTGTATTATTAGTCAGCACATGTTTAACATCATCTATACTCCAGACTCTGCTGCGTTCACCGGGTTCATCAGGTGACTCTTGATACACAATATCTTTACCCATTTCTTCTATCAAGTCATGCATCCAAATTTTCTTCTGTCTGTTGATTCTTATTAAGGCCTTTTCTTGGAGTTGGGCAATACCAGTCACTGATTTGAGGTCATAGCAAGCATCGAGTATTGGTTTCACATCATCTACAAGCTTGCCCTTAAAGAAACAAGCAATATCAAGAAAGTATCCTTTTAGATCTTCTCCCAGAGCATCATAACTTATTTTCAGCACGTCTCTTATCTCTCTGTGGGGATCTTCTCCCCTACAACTATCTAATGTAGCTTCCCACTCCCCTTTGCTTCTACGATATAGATGACAGCCTAAGACTATCAAAGCTAGTGGAAGGCCCTGGGCATAGCCTACAGCACGTTGTGCCAGTTTCACATAATCACTCGGAGGTTTATCTGTTTCGAATGCATTCAAACTAAACAACTTTAAAGCTTGAGAATCATCTAACATTTTGACCTCGTGTACTTTATCAACTCGATGAGCAGTTAGCACACGTTTATCCCTTGTTGTTATGAGAATTCTACTGCCTGGCCCAAAACAATCAGGGGATGGAACTAACTTCTCTAATTGGCTAGAATGGCTCACGTCATCAAGGATAATGAGAACTTTTTTATGTCGCATCCTAGTCTTTATAAAACTGACCCCCTGATTAACACCGCTTACCTTCAAAGTTGAGTCCTTCACTATAGACAAAAGTGTCTCTTGCATACGGGCTAGGTCATTTGAATTAGATCTAACATCTGCCAAGAAACAGCTACCTTCAAACTTAAGATGCATTGAATTAAACACAGCTTTCGCAATTGTGGTCTTTCCTATTCCACCAGGCCCCCATATGCCTACCATGCCAACACTATTTTTCTTGTTCAAATCTAAAAGTTTCTTGACATATTCTGTACTAGAGTCTAATCCAATTGGATGTGTAGCTACGTGCAACTCACATGAAGGGTTTACTACTCGGGTGGACAACTCCCCAACAATCTTCTTGATAAATTTAGCCTCGTACCTATGAATTTAAGAGAATATATTCTAAATTAAGTACTGCAAAGATATATTTAACTAGGTAGTCAAAGGATTAAAGACATACTCGCCATCCTTGAAAGGCCATCCAGACAAATCTGCTGCTTCCGTAAGAGCTGCCTTCCATTTGTCCATGCTATCCTTGTATTTGCGTTGATCAAGCTTAGCAAATGCATCACCGAAAGCACCTCTTTGGTGTCGTACGTCTGAGGGATCAACCTTGTAGAAAACTGATCTGACCTCCTGTCCTCTAGATTTTCTGCATTCAAGAATCTTGACCAGTTCATCTAAGCACCACCTCGATGAAGCATAGTTGAGAGAGAAGATGATGATTGAAACTCTCGACTCCTCGATTGCTTTGACAAGAGCTGCTGATATCTCTTCTCCTCTTCTGAGCTCATCATCAATGAAGGTCTCAATTCCCTTTTCACACAAAGCAGAGTACAAATGATCAGTGAAATTAGTGCGCGTATCCTCGCCTCGGAAACTCAGGAAGACATCGTATGTGTAATGATTTGGGTGATCAGTAGAAGAAGCTGGGAGAGAAGATGATGAAGAACTGGCTGCTGCTTCAGTGATCAGAGAAGCCATATTGTGCTTGGTTTGGTTTGGTTTGGTTTGCTTGCTCCTATATATATTGATATGCCTTCCTAGAGTTCTTCTCTATTAGGCAGTTTCATCGCGCCTGCTTCAATGTGCATGTGAGCCCTATGATTGGATTCCTTCCTTTGCAAGTTGCAATTTCGCACTTGCCAGGCAGCTTCTTCTACTTAGTGACTTAGACTTCTTCTTTGCGATGCCTTCGGAGACTTGAAATATATATCCTTACTTTGATGCACCATTGTATAAAGGAAATAATTTATTTGTTGCCTTCGGCCTTCCTATAGTGCTTTTGCATCGTAATGTGCTTCTCAACTTTCAAGTAGTAGAAATTCTTACACGGGGCATACACACCAGGTGGACTATGGGACCACCCAATTGAATCCTGACACGTGACCAATTTAGATTGAGGGAGTAGAATCGAAGCCTGGAACTTAGAGTTTCCGACGACGTTCCTATAATTTCCGGTGACAATCGGAGATGTATGTGATATGGAAATTCATCCTATCTTCAAGCTCTTCGTATTACTGTATTCAATTTGCAACTTGAAAATTGTGTTTCTTTGTATGTGATATGTATGTCAGTGTCAGAACCTCTATGATTGTGTTTCTTTGTTTGCAAATTGCAACTTGAAACTTCTCTTTCCGTGTATGATTGCTTTAACCTTTTCTTTTTTCATGCACTTTCCTCTTTTACTTTTCTTTTTTGAAAGTTCTTTTTGAATTATCGGAAAAATTGATGCTTGATGGAACAAGGAAAGCATCTACGCAGAAGTGTCGGCAATCCAAAGGATACAATAGAGACTACTAGTGAAAACTTATTAACTTCAAATGGTAACGAAACACTGTAATTCGATGTGAAACAACCTTACCAGTCATCATACAGCAGCAGCAGCATCGGTGATACTAATAGCATCTTCAGTAATATCAACCATATTTACACTTGTTCTCTCGGTCACCAATGACAACCTCATAGGCAGAGTAGTATATACTGCACTACTCCTTTCCTGTTGCATTCCCAAATACATGAAAGTAATAACTTTCCTTTTAGATGCTTACTTTCTACCAAACAAACGACATGGAACTGTTAGCCGACATGAATCAGAATTTCCTTATGGAATCATACGCATTTAGGCAATTGAGATATTAAATTCAATTAAGACAATGATGAAATTGCCAGAGTTGAGATATCATAGTCAGGTATTTTTAAATGTTGAATTGATTTTACTAAACAGGGTTCTGAAACATGTAGGATCCAGGTAGAATAAACCTTACAACACACCGTTATTCTGAAACAACCTTGCATATAGTACAACAGCAGCAAGGTGGAGATAGTTTTACAGCTTCAAGTTAAAAGAATTGGAAAAGAAAGAGATACTAGGAAGATGACATGTGAAGTTACCGACGGATCACCATTGATGCAAAAAGATAATTGTTGGAAAGAACATGGTCAGCTGTAGCAGCCTCTAAACAGCCTGATACCCAACCTGAACTTGTTAGTTCTGCAGGCAGCACTACTGGCTATATCAAAAAAGCCAATTTGTTGTGACTTTGGCTTGCAGCTACTCCTGGACCCCTAAAATTAAACTAACGAGCACAGAAAAATGAACTGTTAATCAATCCTGTTTCCTCAAACTATGCAGTTCTCATTTTTATGTAAAGTGAATATCATCTAATCCATCCATTTGACATTTATTACGATTTCATAGAGTAGATGTGAATAAGGAGAAAAATGCTCACATTTGCTATAGAGTTGATCCATACGATTGTTTGAGGGTTCACAGTTGACAATGCGCAGCAAGGCCTGTGTTTTGTGTAAAACACTAGCTGTAGTCTGCAACCTTCCACCAAAGAAATCTGTGCAATTCACCTGTAAATGACAAGCAAAAGGAACAACATTACTCCATCTGCTCTGAAAGCAAACAAGGTAAAACTGTGGTCGCAATTTAAATGTTAGCAGAGTAGCAGACATGGATTAGAATTTCTTCATGGAATTGACTTCATTAGAATTTAAAAAGAAAGAGTTGGCTTCATAAGAATTTGAAAAGAAAAAGATACTAAGAAGATGACATATAAACTTATAGATTGATCACCTTCGGGTTTGCTGCATCAGTGGGTCCACTAGTCATACTCACAAAGAAACAGCCTCCCTGGCATATTCCTCCTACCATGACGACAAATCAAACTAGTCAGTATTTCTTTCAAACATTCCATCGAACACGTTCCGGGCATAATCAAAGTCCACACGTTTCCGTGTAGAAATAAGAGATAAACAAATCTTCACAGAAAGCCACGATCTTCGAGCACGCGCTCAATGCAACATCGGAACGCCAAGCCCCAATAGACTCTTTCACCAAGGCCAGCACTAGAGTAACCCTTTTATCAGGTAATTGTACTTATAATGACTAGAGCGTGTATCCTCGCCTCGAAAACTCGGGAAGACCTCGTATCTGTGTTCAGATAAATATTTCTAGCACAGATCTCTTCTGGAGCGTAAAGAATGAAAGTTTCAGTCACTTTTGACGGTAACAATCGAATCATCTTAAAGAATCTTGCCCGCAGTATGCCTCATCCCAACTATTAAGCTATGTCCTATTCTATTTCTTCTTTGACCGAATCGGAGCTCAAAATGCATACCGGTAGATTGCATCAGCTGCACCATCTTCATCATTACTGGCAGTCTGGCACCAATCAGATTAGCAATAGCTTTGGTTTTCTGTGAACCATTGCTAAGAGCAACACCAAAAGCTAGCTCAAGCATCTCAATGTCATTTTCTCCATCGCCAATAGCCATAATCTTGATAACAGATAGATTGTTTTGCAATCAGCACTATCCATCACTAAAGAAATCAAATTATAGGTAATTAATTCTAGATCAACTGTCGCAGATTATAATAACAAACTTACTTGGAAAGACCAATGTATAAACAAAATTTAAAATACCAATATATATATAGAAATCATAACTATATAACTAATAAGAAACAAAACACTCTTACTTTTCCTGTTGCTATCACTATTTTCACACCCCTTGAAGTGACCTCTTTTAGAGCCTTTGCAGTTGTTGAGCTGATTTGAGTTTTACTGTTGAGAAGGGTGCCTTGTATACCAAAATAAACATAAGGCTACTAATAGAAATAATAAACATAACCAAAGAACGCATAGGAATACAGTAAAGCTTCAAACTTACCATCCATGTCGCAGAAAATGTATTTGAACTTTGGTTTATAATACTGAAGGCTGCCTTCTCTCTTCCTGTCTTTTAACAAAAACTTGGAAGATATCTCTCTAAAGATTAAGACAGACAACATAGCTACAGAATGAGTGGCAAATGTTTACAATTAAACTAACTAAATAAGCTCTAAACAACACTGATGTCAGGTGAAACTGGAAAAAGAAAAAGATTACCATCCTGTTTCTCTTCACGGGAAATTGCATTGTATTCAACATCGGACGCACTTTGAATCAATCCTTTCCCCTCCCACCCAAGGCTCTTCAAGAGAAGATCATCGAAAATAAAAACAAAGCTCAAAGCAAATGAGCTAGTACAATGGGGAGCCTGAGTTCAGGGACATGCGGCGACATCGAAAGCACATCGGTAGCATGGTCCTCATCTCTCCACTCCTTGTTAAGCTTCCGGATAAACTCGTCATTGTAAAGCATCACCGAGAGCTCAACGCTTTGAAAACCTCCAACGTCGCTTAAGGCATTGTCCCTCGTTTTGTATTCTGAGTCATTCAAACGCTAGCTTCAACGCCATCGGCACATTAATCCCAAGCAACTCCGCCATGCCCTGCAAGTTTTCAGTGTCAGAATTTCTCAGAGACATTTCCTTAAACAGTTGGTGTGCAGATTCGTAGCGACGGTAAGGGACGAGCAGCATGCAACGTCTATATAAATATCGATGATTCATATGCTAATAAGACCAATCACAGTCATGCATGCCAAGGTTAGTGAAGTGGTGTGTTCCACCAAGAAGCCGAATATCGATGGTTCCTATGCTAGAGAGAATAGCACATGTAAAATGAAGGCGAGGAGCATTAAGCAGCTGTTGATGACCGTGGGAGAGAACAAGTCATTGGTCAGGGCAGCCATACTCTGCTCTGCTCTGCTCTGCTTTGCTTTGCTTTGCTTTTGCATGTTAGTTCTACCCTATCAACTCTCAAGCACTTGCTATGTTTTTTTTCTTCAGAACAGAGTTATGATCATTTTCTGAATTCATGTTTAGCACACACTACAGATTGATAGTGAAAAAATTTACTTGGAAATATAGCAAGCACTGTTATTCACCAGCCACCATACCGCAGAACAAGACGGTGATATGTTTGCTACTACCTCGAGTTACAAAACTAGGAAACGAGAAGAACACATGCTCTTATTCTTAGCATCAGATTACAAATATTTACATCTCATTTTGAGAACTCAACTAAGCATCTGTAACCGCAGAAAACTTGTTAGAAAGAGCCTTGGATATTGCTCTTATGGTATTTGGAGTTGTTCTGCAGCAGCCTCCAAACAGGGAAGCCCCAGCCTCACGCCACTTCTCTATGACTATGTCTGCAAACTCTTCATCTACCTGCCCACTGGATGGCTGCAATGGAAAGCATAGTCATTAGGGCCTTCTCACAACAAGTCAACATATACAACTCAAGGAAGAAGGGATTCATATTTTTACCCAGAAACGGTACAAGATTCACCATTTGGTATCCGACAAACAGAACATTACTTTAAGAATCATACCATGAGATATATCATTTCAATACAGATGCTAGCTGAAAGACTAGGCCAGTAGACAGACGGTCACTTACCACCCATTGCTTGCTCTGGCCATCATAGGTCTCACCACTGTTGGGGTATATCACTATTGGCTTGCTTGTTACCTGCAAATTTGATAGGCAAAGGAATATTAAGTATATGAAAATGTTGAGGGGCTAAGTACATTGTGTATGCTAATTTTTTACGATTAACCAAAGACCGAACCTTCCGAATAGATGAAATCAGCCCCTGGATAAATCTAGGCGGTGTGCAGTTGATTCCAACAGCAACAACTTGCTTGCATGCATTGGCAATAGAGGCACACTCAAAGATGGAATCACCACTGACCACATTGATTCCATCTTTAGAAGCAAAAGTAAACCATGCTGGGATATCTATTGCTTCTTCCTCAAGAAGCTCAGCATATGCCTGAACCCACACATTTAAAGCAAGGTATTTAGCCAAAGACAAAGTGGAAACAGTTGGCACAATTGATCATACATAGATGAACACCCTCATCTTAAATTTTCTGGCATATAAGTGATATAATTGTTGGAAAATGGTGAAAATCACCGTTTATTTTAACCAATTTAATTAGAAGAATTTAAGTGGACGCACTTAATATTCGTTAATGATAAAATGTGAATTCGTATTCTCCGGTATGAGGACTACAAATTCATATAATCATCTTGTTAAATTGGTTATGGTGTGAATAAGAAATTGTCACCCAAAACGTGCTCACTACTTGAATTCTGGAATGTGTAACAACAGAACTCCTTTGAATTTTGTAACAGCAGATTCAATGAGATTAAATACTGTAACGACAGATTTAATGAGATTGAATTCTGTAACTGCCGAATTCATTGTGTAACTGTTGTAACGTATGAAATGGAATTTATTGAAGAAATAGTTATGACATATGAATTAGAATTCATTTCTGAATTCATTACGTAACGGCTATAACTTATGATATGAAATTCATTTCGGAATTCATGGCAATTAAAGTAGTAGCCTCTTTACCCCCTATATAAAGAGCGACCTATTCATTTGTTCAAGGGATCTTGTATCACCAAAAATATTATCAGACATCTCCCAAAGTTTTCTCTCTCGTGTCGTTTCTTCTGGTGATAGTTAGAAGGTACAAGTGGTTCGTAGGCTTTCTTGTTGTAGTGCAGCTTCGAGAATTCATTAGTCGTTGTATCCTGGGAGACGAGCGCCAATAGACCTGTTGCACCGGTAGAGGCGGCGTAATTGTCTTAAGGAAAGTGTGTGACACACACGACTCGACTGTTCCTAATCCGTTTTCAAACTCCTTCGGTATTGGTTGAGTATTTCATCATACTTATTTCTGAAATTTTATTTCTAATTTCAAGTTAATATATATTTCAATTTTATATTTGCAATATCACACTCAATATATTTTACAATCTTAAGACAATTACCTATGATATTGCTTATATAATTTGGAATACTCGTTACCTTCGAGGTTCAATATATTTTACAATCTTAAGAACTTTCATATATGTGATATTGACTAACGTGGTTTCTTTAAGGAAATGGTTGCCTAACGGAAGGGTGTTGGCTAAAGGAATTGGTTACTAAACCAAAACGATGTCGCCTTAAGGAAGCGGTTGTCTTTGGAGTTTTGTTGTGAAATAAAAAACGATGTCTAAGAGAAATAGACTCCAAAGGAATTATTGATTAGCTACCTACGCTAATGAGGATTTTTTCAAGGATAATAAAAGGATTCCTTGTAAAAATGAAGCACTGTGATTTGGTTATATTCCAAAATCAAGTGATTGAATATTGAGATATTCAATGAGAAATTCCTTGTGAATTTGACCTTGTAATCAATAGAGAAATAATATCGAATATTATTTATTGATTAGGAAAATAACACATTGTGTGTATTTTCAAGAAAAAAGGCAACGGAATGTTTTAATAACACTGAAAGAGCTATATGCCACATCTCGTCCTTTGATTGAAAAGAAGAATGTGATAATGAGTGTTAATTAATGCAAACTATGAGTAGCTTGCACTAGATGTTGTGAAATCCAACATCACTTGGAGAAGATGAGGTGATATGCCTTATATGTGAAAACTTACCCATCTATAACAAGAGAAATTTTGGGATAAGACTAAAAGCAAAACCGTGCGCGGTTGCCAAAATTGATAATTTCTTGTTATGAGGATTGTGTCATGAAAATGACAATGAACAAGACAAGAAGCCGAAGTATTTTAACTAACCATTTTTTAGGCAATTAAATTGAGATATTCACTTGTTTAAATGGTTAAATGGGTGAATGAGCTTATCACCCAAAGCAAGCTAAAGGCTTTCGGATTGCCAACTGTTTATGACGGCTAATAAACCTTAGTAATGGCATGCAATTGAATGACGAACTAAAAGGTTTGTAACGGTTTGTAACGGTTTGTAACCGCTCATAAACCTTAGTCATGATGTACAATTGAAGCCTACTAAATGGATTGTTTGTAACTGTTCATAAACATTATTGACGACAAATTAAATAGCTTATAACTGCCAATTGATGCCGAGTATAATGACCAGAAACGGTTTTGGTATTAACTCGATAATAAGTGGCTTGTCCCCAATGAAGCCTATACAAAACGTGATGAGAATTCAACTCAATTGAACAATTAAGATCATAAAAGTGATCGACCGCAGGGATGAGTATGAATCATCATTTACTGACTGTGCTCAGTATGTGATCATACATGAATACCACTTTATTCACCACAACCAATATGACATGGTTGAACGAGAGAATCGTATCTTAAAGGATATGATGGATGCAATGTTGTTTAGCTTTGCATTACCACCAAGTGTATGGTGAGTTGCCAGTTTATCGGCTAAATATCATTTAAATAAGATATCGAAAATGTTTGTTAAGAAAACAATTCCATATGAATATGGAAATGAAGAAAGTCATCCTATAATTACTTGCGAATGTGGGGATGTTCTTTCAAGGTGGAGAATCTCTACCTAAAAGAAAAATTATGTGGAATCAGTCAATTGAATTTGACATGAACATAATTATAAGATTTCTTGTGTGCAAGATATGATAAGGAACTCTGAAAATTGCATCGTTCGTTGAAGATGTATGTTCAAGTAACTCCAACTTATTGTTGGTGATGGATTGTAAAAGCTAAATCATTAGCTTGTAACAATAAGTTGAATAGTCATCAATACAGTTTGGAACAACCATCTAATGGTTACTTGATGAGCTAATTAATAACTTATAAACCGTTAATAAATACGTGTAACGGGTGAGGTTAAAATCATTAACACAAAATTTATTTTGTGTTATTCAGTATTGTGCTTCCTAAATGAAGCATAATAAATGGGGAACTGAGGTAAGGATTGGAAAATCCTTAAGTTCCGACTCTTAACATGTATGGTTAAGATTGAGTAAGTCTGAATCCTTAAGGGATAGGTACCTTGTGTATTGTCCTTGTTAGGAAGATGCCACTAAAATATGATTTGCGAATCATACTTTTGGGAAACTTGTGGATTTTCTTCTTGGTCATGAAACTTTATGTTTCAAGTGAATTTTCAAGAGGAAAATGAAGTCGGATGTGACGATAGACAATTACAAGCAAATGTAATTGAAAGGCTAGAGACAAAATGAAGGCCTTGATGATTTCGACACTTAAACTCTAGTGACGAAAATTACTTCCATCATAATGGTATTTGTTATTGCCACGTTGGAAAATTGTGAAGTACGTTAAATGAGTATGGAAATAACTTTATAGATGGAGATATTGAAGAGAGAATCTATATAGAAAAACCTGAGGGTTTCTCGGCTCCTGATGAAAATGGAAGGTGTGTAAATTGGTGAGGTCATTATATGGCTTAAAACAATACAAATGCAATGACATAGAAGATTTGACAATATGATCACCAATGGTTTCAATACCAATGAAGGTGATAATTTATATATGTCAAATACACGGACATTGTTGCCTTATGAAATTTGTAACCTACGTATACATTGATTAGAAGAATTTAAGTGGTTATTAATGAACACTTATGGGTGTGTTTCAGAATTGCAAAATTGCTGAAACAACCAAATGGTCAACCAAGGTGTCGACCATGGATGTGATTGCCTGAATACATGTCTCAGTCTCACAAAGAGAAAAAAAAAAAATCTGAGAAATTGAATGGGCTTCACTTGATGCACTTGTTGAAAATATGTCCAACGAACAGGGCATGGATGAAGTCAATAATTATGACTGTGAGATAAAAGACTTGGAGCTGTGGTATGACCAAGCCAAGTTTATAAATTGAATTGTAGAAAGGAACTAAATTTAAAATAAAAAATTGTATGTTCCTGAGGTCTATATGAGTATATACTCAGTGAGGACAAATTTGTTTTGTCTAAAATAAAATAAGGCCATGAGTGGTGGATTATTTAATTCTTGTAATGACATTTGTTAAAGAATGAATAAAATAGTCTTTTCACCTCTATGGTTGAGTCATCCAAATGTATGACATGATAGACCAAGATATATGTTAATTATGGTACTTTATGAAGACTAATTAACATTGACAAGGGTCAAAGTATGTTATATGATGCTTTATGATGCTTTAAAAGTAAGTGGATACGTAATGACATGCTTATTATTTGAAAGCAATAATAAGATGATCAAATCCACTAGAGATATGTTAAATTTCATATTTGACATGAAAAATATGGATATTGCTTATGTGAGCAAGTCAAAGAGACACACGAGTAATATTTGAGTTGTGTTGTCCTAGAAGGATACTGAGATGAAAAATGGATATCTAACACGATAGTCTTTAAGTGTACTAGCGGTTATGTGTTCACACTAAAAGGTGGAACAGTGTTATGGAAATCCTCCAAACGGACCATTATAACTAGATCAATAATGAAGTCTGAGTTTGTGGTACCAGACAAATGTGGGGAAGAAGCACAATGGTTACACTAATATGGAGGATATTCCAAGATTGACAAGACATGTGTCTGCAATTTATTGTAACAGTTAATATGCAATTGGCAGGGCACATAGTAAGATGTACAATAGTAAGTCTAGACACATCCTTCAAGGACATAATACCAATTGACTACTCTCTATTGGAGTTATCTTGATTGACTATGTGAAGTCAAAAGATAATATTGCGGATCTGCTAACCAAATGGTTAACTAGAGAGTTAGTTGATAAATCATCAAGAGGAATGAGACTAAAGCCCATGAAATAAAAATCTTTACAGTGGATACCCAACCTAGCTGACTGGAGATCCCAAGATCTAGGTTCAAAGGGACAACTAAATTGTAGAGATCATATCGGATCACTGTGGGGAGTTTTTCCCAGGTCCATTCCTATGATGAAAAAACAGTGATGCCCGTAAGGAATGAGGTTAAGCTAAAGCTTTTAATGATTCTTATGCGTCGGGTAAAACCGAGCGGAGTAATGCGGGTTACTCTTAATTAAGAGATCACCTATGTAAGAGAGAAGTGGGGCCGCTTCTAAGAGAATTGTTGGGGCACAATTCTTATCAAACTCTTACAGAACCAGGCACGTGTCCAAGGCCAAAATGGACACAATAGTGAGAACTGTAATGTACCAGGAAGACTCCTGTGTGAGGTATGCTATCAGTTACACAAAATGACGAATAGTTCAAGGACATCGCGTCTACTGTTTAGTCAGTAACATAATCATACTTTCACAAGGGAAGGTTCAAAGGGTAAAACCTACCTATCCTATGCAGGTTTCAACCGTAGAAATCTATCACCATGTCTACCGAGTCTTTGGTCGCCAATTTCATTCATGTGGGAAATTGTTGGAAAATGGTGAAAATCACCGTTTATTTTAACCAATTTAATTAGAAGAATTTAAGTGGACGCACTTAATATTCGTTAATGATAAAATGTGAATTCGTATTCTCCGGTATGAGGACTACAAATTCATATAATCATCTTGTTAAATTGGTTATGGTGTGAATAAGAAATTGTCACCCAAAACGTGCTCACTACTTGAATTCTGGAATGTGTAACAACAGAACTCCTTTGAATTTTGTAACAGCAGATTCAATGAGATTAAATACTGTAACGACAGATTTAATGAGATTGAATTCTGTAACTGCCGAATTCATTGTGTAACTGTTGTAACGTATGAAATGGAATTTATTGAGGAAATAGTTATGACATATGAATTAGAATTCATTTCTGAATTCATTACGTAACGGCTATAACTTATGATATGAAATTCATTTCGGAATTCATGGCAATTAAAGTAGTAGCCTCTTTACCCCCTATATAAAGAGCGACCTATTCATTTGTTCAAGGGATCTTGTATCACCAAAAATATTATCAGACATCTCCCAAAGTTTTCTCTCTCGTGTCGTTTCTTCTTGTGATAGTTAGAAGGTACAAGTGGTTCGTAGGCTTTCTTGTTGTAGTGCAGCTTCGAGAATTCATTAGTCGTTGTATCCTGGGAGACGAGCGCCAATAGACCTGTTGCACCGGTAGAGGCGGCGTAATTGTCTTAAGGAAAGTGTGTGACACACACGACTCGACTGTTCCTAATCCGTTTTCAAACTCCTTCGGTATTGGTTGAGTATTTCATCATACTTATTTCTGAAATTTTATTTCTAATTTCAAGTTAATATATATTTCAATTTTATATTTGCAATATCACACTCAATATATTTTACAATAATAACTCAGCATAATGCATACTCCTAACACTTGTGATGCTCAAGGCATGCGAACCATGTCTGTCATATATATCTAGGAAGATTCTGCCTAAAGTAATAAACTACATTCCCTTTGCTAATTTCATGTCCACTATACGTAATAAGGCCTTATGCATAGTAAAGCATATTACCGTTGCCTCTAGCTTGTTCGGTGTCGTCTCAAATGCAATTAGATCAGCACCAGAGTTGGCCAGAATCTGAACTCTTTCCCTGTGGAAATCCTTCAATGTTTCTAGAGTCGCTGCATCGCCGTAGTTGCCACTACAAAGGGAAAGAATCCATAAGAATCAGAACCCAACCAAGATCAAGGATGCTCGATTATATGAAGTTATAACCAATGTACAAGAGATTAATATGCAGAGATGTCACCATTTTCTTGTTCCGTATCCAAATGTTATACAGTAGACATACACGAATCATCTGCTGAGTTAACTCACCTATACTCGGAACCATCAGCCAAATAGGCTCCATAGCTTCCCACAGATGCTGCAACTAGAACAGGATGTCTTGAAGGCTTTCCTGTGTCCACAAATTCCCAAGAACCTTTGGTGCATTTGTCATAGTAAATTTCTCGTGCCTCGATTGCAATCTCTACACTTTTCCTGAGCAAGGCTTTTGCTTCTTCTCTAGAAAAACCTTTGGCCTCAAAACCCTGAATTGTGGCCTGTATCAGACAAAACAATAAGGTTGACAGTTACCATCTTTGAGAAAAATTATAGTAAATCACCAAATCATCATATACCAAAAAAAAAAAAACTTTGTAATTAATCGTGCACAAAAATAATTACCTGATAAGATGCGGTTATTATGATGTTTGCTCCAGCATCAAGGTAGTCCAAATGTACCTACGTATCAAAATCAAAATATGTAACCCACCTACATGCTGGTAACGTATATATGCTTTTGTTGTGCTAATGCTTTAGAATAGACCCAACTATTCTTCAGCACACTTGGACGCCGAGAATGTCCATTTCCTGCTGCACAACCCTAGCTAATATATTTTTTTTCTTTACTAACATAATTTAACTGATGATTAGAAGAAGAAAAAATTGAAACATTAGTGGTACTCTCTCTCTCTCTAGTATTAAAAATTAACTACAAAGCGATTACTACAGTGAAATAAACACTAGCAAAACTTTTTGAAAAAACCTTTGGTAGGTCGGAGACTAGGAGGGAGTTAAGTGGGAGCTAGGCGGGGAGTTTAGAGGGGTCAAGGCGGAGCTAAGCCGGCGTTAGGCGAGTGACTAGGCGAGCACTGAGCTCTCTCAACACGACGTAGATGTGATCTGAAGCAGAATATTTTGCTTGTTGGTTTTTCTTCGTGTGACCTCTCTCAGTGCTAGGAGTCGGATTTTTCTTCGTCTCTCACTCTCTCCCTCTCAGAATCTCACTATTTCCGGACGGTGTGGTTCCGGTACGTTCCGGTTCCGTGCCGGTGTCGCATGCAAGAGCACGGTGATCGACCTCGATATTTGATTTTCTCGGTGAACAATTTACTAATCTTTAATATTTTCTGTTTTATGTTGCATGAAAAAGACAGGTCTCATGAAAATCCTTGTAGTGTTCATGACTGAAGGAGACGATTTGGAACTTGTAGGCACGTTACTGTCAGAAGCTAACCTAGGATACGACTCATTTCTCATCTCTAACTATTTTCAAATACGTGTTTAGGCAGAAAGATAAATTTAAATATTCAGGTAGCTTAATTTTTATTATATTTTTTCCCCCAAAAAAGGATGCAGATCAAGGCCAAACTTTCCAGTTTATCATTTTTGTCCATATCACACTCCAAGATTGCTATGAATCTACCCCATA
Source organism: Potentilla sterilis (assembly GCA_963682095.1). Classification (NCBI taxonomy): domain Eukaryota; kingdom Viridiplantae; phylum Streptophyta; class Magnoliopsida; order Rosales; family Rosaceae; genus Potentilla; species Potentilla sterilis. Next base: position 34,236,702 of record OY821767.1, on the reverse strand, counting down.
AATCACCTTCCATTCATTCATATCATATCTCCATGTATAGTAAAAGTTGAAAAAGCTTTCCTGTTTTTGTAACTTTGTTTATCGACCATTTTTCTTTTCTCATTCTATTCAAGATTTTCATCTTTCTGGGTTCATACACAGCCAGCAAAAGAATAGGAATATAATTCTTTAGAGATAGATTAGATCGAGTAACGAAATGACTCGATTTAAGTACGTACGTACCCTTCGGACGAGGTGAGGAGAACTGATGAGGCATTTGGCGCTCCAGAGAGGATCGTTGAGATCAGCTCCATGTCGTTCCAGCTCCGTCGCAAACCCGCCGTCCAGAACGGCGCAGCCACCGCACTTCTCCAGAAAGTCGCTCATGAACGTAGAGCTTTTCACCTCGGTTCCCAAAGTACACATTTTTTTGTTCTCGACTTTGGTCAGATGGAGAGGGTAGGACGAAAACCAAGTATATATAGAGCTAGATAGAGAACACAAAACCCTTGGAAGCTCTGAAACTGTTCGATCGGTTTTGGAGGTGGAGAGGTATGAAATGCGTCCTTCGAAGCATTATATGTAATAGAGCCGTAGAGGGAAGAGGGTGGCGTCAAATTACAAATGTGACCCTCACGTGGAATAATGTTTTGCCAAAATTTAAGGAGACATTTCGTGCAAATATGTATGTTTCCGGCAATCTAACTTTGCCATATTCCGGCAATAAACCAGGATCATCAAGACGTACGTGGATTTGATTTCTTTGCATCTTAATTTTCGGCAACATTTTCATTTTGGTTAGATCTTCTATTACTAGTTTTTCTTCTTTTTTCTTTAGTTCAAAAGAAGCTGAAAGTTGGACAATCGATGAATCGAAGCTTAACCTAGAGTGTAATAAGCGGAATAATATATTAATTGATTCCATTCGAATTTATTTTCTTCCAAGTAATTATCAGTTGATTAATCAAATTCACTTGCAACTAGATGCTGCTCATGCTAGGTATATTTGTAAAGCCTCAAAAACGAATAAATCATACGTACAGTTTGAGATTCTACACAAACATATGTGTAGATAATCGATTGTTGGTGGATAGCTTAAGCACTATGGCGTATGGGGCACTAAGAACAGCTCACATATAAAAAGGAAAGAAAAAAAAAATTAAGTAATAAGTTTGCGGCAAATAGCTAGTTGTGGACATTTGTTCTTATCATCATTCATGATCAGCAATTCGATGTCACGCATTTCGTGTACAAACTCCCTACTCCACATGAGATCATGAGCCATACATATTATCGACCGTCAATGATCCTATCTCATGTTTTCTAATAATTAAACTAATGAGTTCATTGCAAGTAATTAATATATGTGCTTCTTGAGCCATACTTTAATTGTTTTTTTTATACGAGTAATCATGTTAATTAGCGAGTGAGCTTGTATATAAACATTATTGATTACGCAAATTTTTTATTTTGAGTTTTTGTAACGCATAATATAGAATTCACGATTTTTTCTTGAACTTTAGTCGACCATCGTTATTTATGAGATTTAATATTAACTCATTTTGCTGATAATATATATGTTACTACATGTGTACGTGTTCATTGTTTACACATTAATCCCTCCACTAATATTAATTATTATTTGGCATGATAAAACTGTCATATATATCTAAGTACATATTATTGGAACAAACATATCTTATCACAAATTGCAGTACGTGTTATTTTTACTCATAAAGGTAGGGTGATCTCTTGTTCAAATGACACATACATATTAAGACGAGCACTTTCGTTCTCAATGGATCAAATCCTTTCAGGAATCAATTGTTGTACGTTGATCTCCAAATTTTTAATTCAGGAGAAAATCGAGGTAGGCTATCCATTGTTATCACCAGGTTTATCACCCACTAAATTCAAAAGTTTCTATCTTTATATTCTAATGTATATTTGTCGACATATGGAACAGGCAACTCGGAAAAAAAAAAAAAAACATACATATTTTACCCCAAAATCCACTAACAAAAGTATTTCAAATGTTCAGCAAAGGCATCGATCGTGTTAAAAGATGAATATATCCAAGAAGCTAGGCAAGAACCCTACCTTACCACTATGTACATGGTCATTCAGACGTCCACATTCTTCATTGTTGAACCCAAATGAAGTTAGCGTCCGGGTTCATCATCGCTTTGTTTAGACAGATCAAACGTACGTGACTGGTTTTCCTATGTAAGATGAACTGGTGAAAGCTGATGAATGTTATACTTGTCAACAACGATGGCGTTAAGTTGATAAATGGTGCAAGTGACATCTCCACTACTTCCCAGAGGGTACGTAGAACCAAATAATAGGACTAGAAAAATCAGGATTCAGGATTTCAGGTACAAGAAATCTCATTGTCATCGAGTTTTAGTGGCATTGGCAATGTCAAATATGCCAAACTGATTGTGATTTGTTTCCTATGTTTAAGAAGATTTATTTCCCATGTTCTACTTCAATATAAAGTAGAGCGAATTTCACGCACCAAATTTCATATACGATGTAATTTCACAAACAGGACTTTGTTAAAATTGAAAGTGTAGCCCGACCGACCAAAATAAGAACTGCAGGTTGCACTTCCAAGTTGGTCCAACTAGAATTCCACTAGCATCATATGGCAAACAACTGACACTAGGAGATTCGTTCAGTGAGATCTCACACAACAAAGCTCTTTCTGAAATGCAATAGGCGAAATTTATGTGGCATCTAGGACACTGGGAATCCACTCTCAACCTAATTGGCCTGCACTTTATCTGCCTTACATCCAATTATTTTTGACACCCTCCAAAAGCTGGCAACCTAAAAACTTATCGTATTTCAAAACTAAACAAAGAAACACTAACCTTGAATGAAAGGGTCAAAAGATTCACTCTTTAGTTTAACTTTCACCCATCATAGAACCAGGCAAAACATATATAGGAGACTTTGATCATCACCTCTTTTCTCTGATGCATGAACATCTTGATCTATCAAACTATTTGCAACACCTTCGACAATTTCATATACTCAGAGTAACAATCAAAGCAGACCACACATAAAAGACGCATGTACAGTTTGGATGTAAATTAAATTGAACCTTCTGTTAAGAGAAATGTCACACTAACAGGCAATCTGAAGTTGAAAAGAATGCCTAAAGAAGAGAAAATTTATCATCCTTCCCTTTTTGCTTTTGTTTCGATCATCTTTCTGGCATAAAAACACCCAATCAATTTCGTTTGGTGCAGGGTACAAGGATAACAACATCAAGGACCGCGAGCAGGGGTAAAACAGAAACAGCCCGGATTTTTGTCTTCGGGTATCATTCCACCTCCTTTGCTTGTATCAATTGCTTCCAACATTTTCACCACCTCATCCATTTCAGGTCGTTTATTTGCATTTCCATCCCAGCACTTTCGCATGACACTAGCCAAAGAACTAGGACAACATCTTGGAATTTCTGGTCGTAAATTCTGTAAACATAACAAATCAGCTTGTATCAAACACCATTGAATATTCATCTAACTATCCAACGGCATACACAAATCTCACTACCTCATTCACTAAGTTTGCAACTAAACCTTTATCTTACAAACGTATCGAACAAGATATGAGGAAATACTCACTATGTTGCTGATCGAATTTACTTTATACAAAATGACCAAACTGTAGCTTTATGAAGTAAATGATTAAGGAAAAAAAAATATTTGAGAGCCAATTGTCACTATACAGATACAGAAGATATCTGAGATGAACAGTGAACATGCTTATAAGATGGTTAACACATGATTTATAAGACAGTCAAGGCAAGGTCTGGGCATTAGAATACTAAATATAGTAGTGTACAGAACACAATCATTAATAAAATGGTAAAAGAAACCGGACCAAACTGGAATTATTATGTGATACTAGAACTGTCAATAAAGTCTCCTAAGAAAATGTAGATAGATTTATAAATTGACTAAATGCATTGAGTAAACTAACCTGTCGAACAACAGCAGATGATACATCAGCAAAGCTAAGGTCAGGGTAAGGCATATCACAGCAGTACATTTCCCATAAGCATATGCCAAAACTGTAGACATCGCACCTTCTGTTATATGGCTTACCATCCAGAACCTACAAACATGTATGTCAGCTTAATGATTAGCTACACAAAACCCATACTATCAGATCAACTAACATATAGTCATATACAACATTGGCTTGTGTGTGAAGTGCATACAACTAAACAACTATAGAAGGGAAAGAGAGGTCTTTTTCGTAAGCGGCCTTCATTTCAAGCCCAATAAAAAGAATGTCTCATTTGCGTCCAAGTTCCTGTCATCTCAACTTGGGAATTTAATGCCAATCTGAGTGTGCCTGGTAGCAGGCAGAGAGTAATTTGTCCAAATGAGGCCCAGTTTTGCTGACAAGCAGCAACATCAGGATGGAAACGTTATATTGCTTTCATCATGTTTATTATCAGCTGTAATGTCACTTTATCTGTTCTGGCAGCATCTCTAGGCATTTGATCATTTGAATCAGGTTGTCTTCAATGATGAGCAAGCCAATGTAAATGATGGGGTGGTTTCAATACGGATGTTAAGAACTTTGTAAAAGCTTTGCCTAACACTATTTTTGTTAGCTAAAAGGAAACTTTCCTTTTGATCACTTTAGAAAAGCTGCTGTGGTGGTGTACCTGGTAGTGTTTAGGCTTTCTCACATGACCTTTCCATCTATTTTGAAGGGCAAATCATAGATTTAGGGTAACTTCAGAATAACACATAAATTGACTGTAAATATGTTGTATAATTTAGTGTGTTAGTTGATGGAATTAGAAGTTTAAAGAGGTTAATTTTATTTCGTCCAGCATTAAGAGTCTCTTCTTTTCTGTGAAGAACGTTATCTATTGGCTACAGACAAGCATATAAAAGGTTTAATATGAATACCTCGGGGGCCATGTATCCTAGGGTGCCAGTTTCACCAGTCATGTCCCTTGGATTTTGAGCTTCAACACGAGCAACACCAAAATCAGCTATTTTCAAGTTTCTATCGATATCCAGCAACATATTTTCTGTTTTGACATCACGGTGCACAATTTTCTTGGAATGCAGATAGCAAAGACTGCAACGGAAAGATATAAAAACCCAGATAAGCAAGACTCTCCAAAAGATATTTGGAACAATGAACGGTATATAACATCCTAACTCACCCTCTTGAGAGGTCCAAAGCAAGTTGGATCACAACCTTCAAGGCAAGTTTCTTTTTTCTGTTTTTTATCAAATATTGTTTTAGTGTCCCACCAGCTTGAAACTCCACAACAACACAACATGCTCTAGCAGGATGAGAATCAGGACCATCCCTTGTAGAGTTTTTTGAAGGAATCTTAAGATTAGAAGTCCCCATTGAAGCTCCAATGAACTGTGATGAGACAAAAGAGGAGTGGGGCGAATCAATTCAATTGAAAGGATTATACTATGAAAAGTGGAACTTTAAGGAACTGAGATACTATTTTTTATTAGCAAATGCAACAAAGTATGTATTGAGCTCACAAATCATAAATTATATATCACCAATTACAAAATGGAAATAAAAATCCCCGCAAGGCTGTCAATATTTACCATAATATCTTGTCAAAGAAAGTGAGTTTGTACCATAAGTTAAGCAGAATACAATAGGTCAAAGAAAATGGTTCCATACCCTTGTAACATTAGGATGGTCAAGCTTGTGCCAGACAGCAACTTCTTTTTGAAATGATGCTCGCAGGGCAGCAGTTTCAGCATCCGTCGCATATCCATCTTCTCCCCAGTCCAAGATCTTCACTATAATATCAGACATGAGATTGCAATGAGAAATTGATATCAACAGATACGGAGCATTAAAGCACTGCATATTCATCTAATGAGGCGTTGTTATGTTAAGGGTACTCCAAACTGAACCATGTATATTTAGCAAATATTAAATAACTAAACATAAATCCAAATGCATGAAACCATCATGAAAACTGATCAATTCTGTTGCAGGCCCTAACAGCATAATATAAAAGCAGCATATCTCATCAAGAAAATAATTTACAGACTTATAGAAATATAGGCTAAGTTTTCATACTACAGTATGCTATCCCAAAATATTGGCATCCTTCTCTTCCACACAAATTATGCCCTCCAGCTCCATCCTTAAGAAATACTAATGCAGCAAACATAAAATTCTATAGAGATCTTGTATGCAGCTAAATAAAGTCAATTTTACAATGAAGAAAGGATTTATAAATACCTGCAACATCTTGATCATCATAAATACCCCTGTATACAGTACCATAGGTCCCTTGAGCTACAATATATCTTATATCCAATTTAGCTAAATCAATCTCCCACTCCTCTTTAGGCCTTTTGTCCTCAATTTTGGACCAAACCCTGCTCAAATGCTTCTCAAGCTGTATATCTAAGTTTTTCAAATCAATTTTATCTGCTCTGAAAATCATTTCTTTGTTACTAACACTTCCGCTACCCCTCATTTTCGAATTCTCACCATCTTCATGGTGATCCCCCTCCTCAATATTGTCACTTGTGTTTGTATCCTTTTCCGACATTGAAAGCAGCACAACCCAAATAGTAACTGAAACAGCAAAAGGATACGAAACAGAATCTAAACACACAAACAATCTGTCAACCTGTTATCCTAGAATTACAAGATCCTACAGACTACTACTTTCTGTCATGAACACGATCATCATTGCCAAATTTGTTATACAACTATCATAATCTACGACAAAAGAAGAACCTTAAAACAGAGATTATTGAACACAGCCTTCTTTGGTAAACAATATATCTCACCAACCACACATATTCCTTGAATGGAAAGGAAAAACCGAATGAATCTGATCTAATCGAAAAACCCAATCAGGTAATCACAACAACGGAATTGTCTCTACTGTTGACCTCTACCCAAAACACCAGGTTTTGCTAACACAGCAGCTTTCCCTTCTTTTATATTCTGACAATACTATAAGCAAAACAAAAGTCCAAATCTCAAGTAGCTCATCACCAACCACTAATCCATTTTTTATTCTAATAAAAAGAAGAGCAAAAAGGATCAAAGTAAACGACCCGAATCCACAATTGTATACGACCAACGACCAACGACCCAGAATTGAAAAACAGAATAAGATTTCGATACAATAAAGTTGAGAAACACAATCCCTTCAGGTACAATCAAACCCCCCACGGATAAGTAAGGCATGCAGAATTGCCACAAACAGCAAAAAGAGAATATATAGAGACGAAAATGCTGACTTTGAACTTAGCCTATTAAAGAAGAAGAATTGGAATTAGAATAGGGTGGTGGTGAAAGCTTTAGACTTTGAAGATTCAAAGACAAATGCAGGGGAATGCAGAAAGTGATTGGTGGGTCATGAAAGCTAGAGAGAGAAAGAGAGGAGATTTAAAAACAGAGACATAAAGGGTTGAAGATTTCATTAAGGGGGGGTTTGAGATTTGATGGGAAGCAAAAGCCGAAAAGCCCAGAAGGAATGGATGAGAGGTTCAGAGAGACAGACCGATATAGAAGGAGAGGCGAGTTGGGCGGGGTTGCCTAGTGTACGGCTTTCTGGAACGACCAGACTGTTTCAAAAATTTACGGAAACTCGGAAACTAAAACAAACAGAGATACGGATTTGGTGCCAAACACACAAGTCTAAAACTAAACTCTCTTCCAAACAAACAAACAAACAAACGACGGTAATATCCCGTGACACGTTTAATCTTACATATAACGGAAGAATTTTCGTTTCTATTAATATATATGTATATTTAGTATACATTAGTTAAGTATAATCCATATAGGATGAAAGTATTAATTTTAGAAATCCCGTATCATTAGCCGAAAGGAAAATTCCTCCTAACGGTACCTCACGTTTACAGTCTTATAAACATTGGTACCTCACGTTTATCAAACTTCACATCGGTACCTCATGTTTAGATTCCGTTCTAATTTTGATACCTAGCGCTGTTAACCCCTTAACAGAGTTTGTCCCGTTGCAATTTTGAACATTGAATGACGAAACTACCCTCGTTCAATAAATAAAACAATTTTTTTTTTTACTTAGCTCCAGATCCACCTTTCTGTGTTGCCCAAACCAGCCCACACTCCCTCTAGCTACTGCCTGAGCTCACTTGATAATGCAGCTCCCTGGATTAATTGGGCTGCTCCATCTTGCGATACTAGCAGCAATCGTTTCGACTCAAACCTCGCAATGGCTTCCCGCCACAGCCACCTGGTACGACAGCCCCGAAGGTGACGGCAGCGATGGCGGCGCATGTGGGTACGGTTCCTTAGTCGACGTCAAGCCGTTGAGAGCCAGAGTGGGTGCAGTGAGCCCGGTGCTGTTCAAGAACGGCGAGGGTTGCGGAGCCTGTTACAAAGTCATCAAGTGTTTGGACAAGTCCATCTGCTCCAGGTGAGCCGTCACCATAATCGTCACCGACGAGTGCCCCGGTGACTACTGCTCTACACCTCAATCTCTCTCTCTCTCTCTCTCTCTCTCTCTCTCTCTCTCTCTCCAATTCCAATGGGTCAACCTCTCCCCAACCCCACCACCCTCTTCCTCTCCAAGCCATGCACCTTCCTTTTCCTCCTCCTCATCATCTGCATTCTCGGCTTCTACACTCTACATTACCCCCACGCCTCACCTCCCCCCTCAAATCCCCAAACTACCCTCTGCTTTCACCGTAATTTCCTCTCCTCTGCTACCAACTCCACCGTCGCCGCCTACCTGAGGGCGCTCACCCAACACCCCCACCTCGCCGACACCAAACCCTCCCTCGACACCATCCACTAGCTATGTCCAATCCCACTTCACGGGCCTGGACCTCCAGACCCACACCCGGCCCACTACCACGCCCTCCTCTCCTACCCCCTCCGCTCCTCCCTCTCCGCGCATTTCTCCAACGGCAGCCACGTCGATATCCCACTTTCCGAGCCGGGTTTCTCGGACATCGTTAAACCCTACCATGCCTACTCGCCTTCCGGCTCGGCGCACGCCGAGGTTGTCTTCGTGAACTACGGAAGGGTTGATGACTACCTCGTCTTGGATGCGCGTGGGGTGAACGTCAGCGGCTGCGTGGTGGTCGCCATAAGAGGCGGCGAGCTGCTGAGAAGTGAGGCGGTGAGAAATACTGAGAAGCACGGCGCGGTTGTCGTGTTGTTGTTCACTGAGGGGGATGTGAGGTTTAACGAGAGTTTTGAGAGAGGGTTTTTCATGAACGGCGTGGGGGACCCACTCAGCCCCGGGTGGGGCGGAGTTGACGGAGCTGAGAGGTTGGATTTGGATGACCACACATGCGTCGCCGTCGCTGCCGTCACCTTCGGGGCTGCCGTACCAGGTGGCTGTTATGGTTTCCTTTGTCTAAAAAAAAATTGTTTTATTTATGGAGCAAGGTTAGTTTCGTCATTCAATGTTCAAAATTGCAACAGGACAAACTCTGTTAAGGGGTTAACAGCGTTAGGTATCAAAATTAGGACGGAATCTAAACGTGAGGTACCGATGTGAAGTTTGATAAATGTGAGGTACCGATGTTTATAAGACTGTAAACGTGAGGTACCATTGGGAGGAATTTTCCTAGCCGAAATAGGTGATGTGAAATCTAAAAGATTCACAATAAGGTTAAGTGCAATTTCCCATTTTATGAATCTATCAAATTGATTAGTGTAGGAGTTGGTATATATTTGTATCAGTAGAATAGCGTATGACTCAATGCAAATCAAAACATGCGTGTAGATGACTTATAGTATAGAGTTATTCACAAAATAAAACAAAAACCTCTGTGTATTATTAATTACATAAAAACGATATCCATATCATATGATATCATTAGCTATTAGTCACGATAGTCGTTTCCTTTATTAGATAATGAGTCGGTATCAGATACAATAACTAAAATTTTATAAAACTAGACCATATACTAAAATTAATTTTGACTCTTAGAAACTTTTGTTTCCCTTTTTCTTCATTTTATGTAGATTGTATTTAATTACCAGTGTTCTTGCGTGATCAATTGACGGGTCATTATAGGCAGGGAAAATGGACTCTAATGAATGAGGAAGAGGCAACTTAGCAAGGGGCAAATTAGTTAGCAATTTTGTTTAACCTTCTCTCTATCTTCTTGTTACCACACATCCAATGTACATATTAACTTTTACTGTTCAATCCTTTTTACCATTTGGTTAAAAAATTTCATCAATCTAGCTAATGACAGTTGATATAATATAGGATCTACAATTTAGAACTTAAAGTTTATGATTAAGGAGTTAAGATAGGAAGTCCGGTAACAAATGCTACAAAGATGGGTTGAAATGGGAAGCAGGCAGGTAGATACGCGATGGCAATAATGGCATATTCCAAGAAGCTACTCTTCTCTTGTGAAGTTGTCTTGCAAGTAATAAGTAATCAGGCAGGTTTTTTTTTTTTTTTCTCGATAAGCATACGCACACGTAGGGGTTTATGGATCCGGATTCTCTCATAATAAAAGGATCTCCTAATATCTCTTCATGAGATCTGGACCGTCCATATTTAATTCGACGACCCATATTGCTTTGTATGGGGGTTGTGTGAATAGTAGCAGAGGATTGTGAGCCGTCAGATTAAAATTGAACGGCCCAGATTGTTTTATGAGGAGATATTAGGAGAGTGAGATGAGGCTAGGAGAGGATTCCATTCCTGGGTTTACCTTGTGAAGTTGACTTGCAATAAGTGATCACTTATTTTTAGAAATCTGGCTAGATCATACTGGCCCCTAATTTGAATTTTTTAAGTGTTTTTCAACAAATCTAAATTTGCGGATAAAAAACCTCCAACCCACAATTTCTTTATAAAGCTAATTATTCATATTAAATAGTGACATGACTGATCTAAAAATGACAAAAATGAGAGAGAAATTCTTTTTCTCCTCAAAATAATAGCAAATGGAGGTTCGGATGCCCCTATCAATACCTTTCATGGCACTTCGATAGTGATTTAGGTTGCAAAGATACCATTAATGAGATATCACTAGTTTGTGGTTCCATTCCAATAGCACTTTACTCAAAAATGTCAAAATATGTCAAAATTATTGGGCTTGTTGATGTCAGGAATGAGCCTATGGCTCAAATCATCATTTGTTTCTTGGTCTTATGCTGGTCCAATTTTACCCAATAGAATTTTTCCAGTCACACTGTGTGATCTACAAGGCGTCTGCATATTTGTATGTCTCACTCAGCAAAGGATCAACAACTCTTGAGACATCAAGTCAGTGACTTACGAGTTACGAAGCTCAAAGTTGGAAGAGAATGAACTTCAAATGGAAGAGGACGCAGAAGAAAGGAACAACTCAAGCAGCCGGGAACATGTCGAATTCGAAACACTTTTATATCTCAACATGCAAACTAAACAAATCTCATACTTGAGTTTTAATTTCTAACCTCATTAATCTGTATTACTAAAGCAAAGTAGGAGTACGTTCAATGGCCGAAGCCTTAGTCATTACTCATTATCATTCTAAGTTTACATCCCAGTTAAATAGGTTTTTGGCCAGTAGGATTAGATTTCTCTGTGTTTTCTTCCATCCAACTCTATATCTGCTTCCTTATACATGATAGGATTCGATTCTGATCTACCACACATTGACACACCCAAAACTCCAAGACACAGACCCAGTAATTCTTTATTGGATACTGGTAATTTTGGCTCTCAGAGAGAGTGAAAAAAGAAAGAGAAAGGGGAATGGTCTTACATGTTTGTCAACAGCAAAACTTGTTAGGGGAACACAACACAGAGAAAAACAAAAGGCCTATCGGAACCACAAAATCTAGCATATAAAACCATCACCTAAAAATCCCAAGGACTCAGAAAGAGTTACTGACACTGGCTCGCGCGCTCAACAAAGATCCTCGATCTTATTATCGTCATCTGCAGCAGCAGCAGCAGCAGCAGCAGCAAAGCTTAGCCTTACATATCATGGAGTGATTCACATTGCAACCTGCATTATCTATATACTTTCTTTTGGTCACTTGCTAATTACAAGAGCATCCCAGAATTTTTTATCAATCAGAATAAAACCGCTAGCTCCTGATTAAGTAGTTGGGGTCAACCCCAAGCCTTATTCTAAAATCCCACAATCTGACATTCACTAAAGTCTAAAAGGGGCTCAAAGACTACTTAACTCAAATCTAAATCACATCAGGTCACCAGAGTTCATATAATTTAGTGTATTTTGCGCCTAATTACGTACCCTAGTTTTAATTATTTGCAAGTCAGTGTCAGTCATGCATAAAATTATGCAAAGATAATCAGAAAACGAAGAATAAAAAAGCAAGACTCTCTTAGTACGCATGTAGTAGACATTATGATTTCGCATGATGGAGTTCTTCCTTCCTCTTTCAGAGAATGTGGGGAGTTGGGAAAGAGCAGACTCTGTCATTATGTGCTTAACATGCTGATGCTGCTGGTAGCTGCTAGGTTTTTTTTTTTTTTGGCATAGGATCGGAAGAACCCAAAACTTGTGGGGTGGGAGACTTTGAGAGCTAGGGCTCACGTGATAGTCTCCATTGTATTTAAGGGACCACACGTCCTTATTAAGGACAGCCCTATTGAATAGGGAATACCAACTCCGGAGATAAGGTACGAAGGTGACAAGAGCATTACGAAGCTCACCTATATGCATATCTTACTATCTTTGTCTTGCTGCCTTACTCGAGTGTGGCATAAATTTTCACCAGCTAGGTCCAAAAGAGAAAGAGATCGAATCTGTACTAGCTCATCTCTACAGTTTGTTCACTGACTGACTTTAATCTTCCTGCAAACTCGGTGATCATGTTCGAGGAATAATTAGTCTTTAAACAAGTACATCTTCCGTTTGTTTTTTACTTCAAATTTTAAGATTTCTCAAGCAATTTCAATAAACATGGAACTCCCACACCCTTGAAGACTAGACTCGATCACTAGAGATGAACGAGCACATTGCTACCTAAATGCTTTTTACCCACATACATCCAAGTGGGAGAGTTTCCTAACATGCATACCTGAAAATGGTAGGACTATGCGAACAAGTTTAATTTTAGAAACAGATATAGAAGTTGCAATAACATCTACTATAATCACTATCGTCATAGATTTTCTGTTAGTTGTGACGTGAAAAACACAAACTGATTATGCTACACAAGCATTTTCTCTAAACATGTATAAGCTTTTTCAGGGAGAATTCGATATGCTACATTTTCTTACTTGATAGCGACAATAGTGTACGTATACATCTCAAACTAAAATGGACATCTAATCGCGATCGTTGTGAAAATGTCATCTCCGGCATTCAGGTTAGAGTACACCCGTTCGTTTTCTAACAACTTCGAGTCGTTGTTGAAAAGATGAGCTTAATTATGTTTTTTTTCCTTTGTTGAAGGAGGAGATGATCCCCAAAAGAATCTAAACATTGAAGACCAAAAACTACTCCATCGAATCCTACATGTTATAGAGGTGGATTGGTCATATATAGGGCCCCGAGTGTCCCGAGGAAGAGAAGGTTGATGAACTTTGATGGGAAAGGCCAACAAACTATATAATGTCACGTCCTATGTTGATGTTCCCTTCTATCCTGTCCACTGATGCATTTTCATTAATCAATTCTAGAAGTCACTTAATCCGACGTCGTTCAAGGTAGGATCCATAGAGCTTTCATGGGCCACCAACCTACCCGATCACGAGGTTTTAAAATTCTTCCCGCGCCAAAACTAGAAACCTCGCTGTCGTTACGTCAGGCGCATAACTATTCCTGAAATATCCAAACTACCCTTACCTGATGGCCTAAAGTTTTCGCTTCAGTAAAAGGCATTGGGGGCTAGGAAAGTAAAATCCAGAAAACTAATCGGCATTTATAGGATTCACGGGAAGGCCATGGGCAGCGTTTTCAGGTTATAAATGCCTGTATCGATTTTTTAACTGAAAAAAGAAAAATAATATTTGTATGGGTTCGAGATTTTTCTTTATGAGTTTCACTATTTACTAATAATTTGTTTGCCCCTCTAATCCATAATAATAGTTTACTAATTTAGAACGTTATGTATTGAATAATAAAGTTTTTAACGTCTTTCCACATATTGGTTAACTGGGTGATTAAATTGCTAAGATCATTGTCTGTGTAACGTTTTCCAATGGTCTTTACATCTATAGAGATATGAACGTTATGTATTGAATAATAAAGTTTTTAACGTCTTTCCACATATTGGTTAACTGGGTGATTAAATTGCTAAGATCATTGTCTGTGTAACGTTTTCCAATGGTCTTTACATCTATAGAGATATGAATGTATGTAATTTAAGGAATGTATGTAATTTAAGGAATGTATGTAATTTAAGAAATGTATGTAATTTAAGAAATGTATGTGTACCTGATCTTCTATAATGTATAAGAAAAGCACAACCATGTGAGATGAAACATTGGCAAATATGCGAAATTTTGCATATAGAGAGTCATTCACTGTGACGAATCGATTTCAAGATAGGAAGAAATAAATGTGTTGATCGAGCATAACTCTAAATGATTTCTAACAATGCTTTCTATATTTGGTTCAATTAGTGGAAAATGTAGAGAGGTCAGAGGTGGGAGAAGTTTTTATCTTTTACTTTCACTCTAAATAACATCCTTGCACTATTAGGTTTCAATTCAACCACAGTTATTCCCTCATGTTTTGGTGCACAATAACTATAAACGACGAATAAGTCATTAAACTCGTGAGTTTCGGATATAAATTAACTGTTTCTTGCAAATAAGGAGTAACTCTTTTAGAATTACAGCTAGACATGGGACACGTTTCAATTTCGCGGCCTTGGTTTTAAAACCTCGATGATGAACGAGCCTCACCAAATCCGGACCTATTGTGTTTAAGATACGACAGACCTGAAATTATTAATTACAAAATCTGAGTAAGATAAATAGAGACCGTGATTTTATAATTGTTGTTTTTTGTAATTTTGAGTCATATCAGCCTTAATAACGTCATAAAGTTACAGATACACCTCAAAATTAAGAACATACCATACATCGTTTAGAAATGACTCACTCAAGTGTAAATAACAGCTCTTCGCTCAACAATATATAGTTAACATCAGAATTTACCATAAACTAAAACTACTCGATTATCCAATAAATTGGCACCAAAAAAGAAAAAAACAGCCAATGATTCAAAGGACAGCATTGCAGTCTCACAAAGTCAAGTTGTAGTAAAAGAAATGCAAGCAAAAAAGCAAAAGAGGGCAAGAGAGTGAGTGAGATTTTTATGTAATTTTTGGTAAAGGGAGTATGAAACTATGAATGAGTATGAGTGAATGAGTTTGTAAAAAAAGAAAAAAGAAAAAAAGAAAGTGAAAGAGGATAAAGAAAGATAGAGAAAATCCAGACACAGTAATCTGGGTACGTTACCTTTTGTTAAAGACTTAAAGTTGCGTGGTCGTGGTGACTGGTGAGGTGTGTGGCGTGGTTGGTGCTACAATATATTACACTTGACCATTAGTCCATTATATATATAAATGACAGTGGAGGAACAAGACTGTCTGAGTGAGAGTGAGAGAGAGTAAAATAGAGAGGGACTGATACAGCTGTGGAGGACTTGGGATGGCTTTTTTGGGTGGTGTAGGGTCAAGGGTTATCAGCACGAGAAGAAAAAGTCACTATTGAGACCTCAGCTACTTCCAATTCCCGCTTTCCCGCTCCTTCTTGAATCTCAATTCACTGTGTGTCTGTGTGTGAGTCCCCACCCCCACCTTACCCTGGCAATTATTTACATTTCCTCTCTTGGAGTAGTAGAAGAAGAAGAAGAAGAAATAGTAAAGTTGAAAGTAGCAGCAGTTGTGGGGTGATGGAGAGTTAGTAGTAGTAGAGAGTAGAGAGGTTGATGAATGTGGAGGAGCTGCCTCTCTGGAAATGGACACCCCAGAGAGGAACCAGATCGGCACACCCAAGACCAAATTTGAGGTCAGTTTAGTTGTTGTTTCTCCTCCACAAAGGTTGACCTGGAGTTTTTGGTGTTTAATTTTGTTGGGTTACTTTGCATGTGGGTTGATCTTTGATTTTCGGTTGAGTCAAAGGTTGTTCTTGTTCAGTTCGAGTCAAAGGTTGTTTTGATGTTCTTTTGGGTAGATTGGGTGGTTGTTTTGTGGTTTGTCTTGGGTTTTGGTGTCTTGTTGTTTTAGATCTCAAATTGAGCTCAGTGTTTGTGGTCAATTGTTGTTCTTTGGCTCCACTTATTCCTATGAGAGATGATTTGCAGCTTAATTTGAGGTTGTTGTTCATACCTGGTTCTGTCAGTTTAGTATTCCACCTTCTTCAATTGGTAAACAGAAGGAAATGAAATTTATTCTGGAAATGTTTTTCATTTCGTTTTTAGATTCTATGTTGATATTTGCTAATTTCTTTTTTTAATTCACTCACTCATGACTTAAATCTGGTTTGATGAGATACAAATCACATTCAGCAGCAGATTTGAGGTCATAATTAAGACGCTAAAAATTTTGTGAACAGGCTGTTGTGTAATTTATCGATTTTTGTAACGCCTGGATTTTGTAGAAATTAGCAGATAATTACCACCCATACTTTTTTGTTACAATTTCCCCAAATTTTGTGTCGAATCTTAACACTGTTGAGGCTTGATGAGGATATGTGGATGGACTCTTCTTGTTTTATTTTTATTTTTTGTATAATCAGGTATTGCTCTTTCTGTGTATAATGATTCATGAAGATCTTTTCTTTAATGTGCAGGATTCTCCAGTGTTTAACTATATAAATAGTCTTTCTCCTATCAAGCCAGTGAAATCTGTACACTTTACTCAGACTTTCAGCTCCCTTGGCTTTGCATCCCTTCCGTCGGTTTTCACTTCACCCCATGTTAGTTCTCACAAGGAATCTAGATTTCTAAAGAGGTGAGTTGTAAGTTGTAACTGATTGCTGCATTTGGTAACTAGTGTTTCCTTACCTGTGTGTCTAACTGAATTAAATTCCGTTTCTTTCCAGGCATAACGCTTCTGATGATCTGTCAAAACCTGAATTTTCTCCGGAAAGTGGAGATAAAGTCCCTGCAAGTGAAGATGCTGCTCAACTTTACAATAACTCGTCGAAGATACAGGAAGATTGTGATCCAGTGGTTCCCATTGGAGAAGCTTCTGTAGAGCCACCCAGTGAGCACTCAAAGTTTGTGATTGAGCTACCCCGGAATTTGAACTATGACTGTGGTAGCCCTGACTGCAACACATCTCATTGCAGTATCAACAAGGAAGATTTTGACCCAGAATTGGCTGAGTTTTCGGCTTCAGTTGCTCAATATGTTGAAGAAACTTCTGACAAAGTCTCATCAGATGACGAAGCACAGCAACAGGTGACATGCCAGGGTGAGCAAATAAAAGAAGGGACAGGCTGTGATTGGGAGAGTTTGATTTCTAATGCAGCCGACATACTGATATTTGATTCCCCCAGTAGTACAGAGGCTTTTAAGGAGCTAATGAACCATTCCTTAGATCCTATGACAAGGTTTTCTACTTCAATTATGCCACACCTTCCGCGACATAACATCAATGATGAGCAACTAGTGCAGGTCATTGATACAATTGGTTCTGGTCAACAACTTCAAGTTGACGACCATTCCTCTCAGAATGGAGAAGCCAGTGAGCTGAAAGAAACAGAACACATGCCAAACCATGAGTATATGGTAAACAATCCAATTGTTAGAGAAGATAACAAAGCGGAAACATCCATGCAGCTCACTTGTAAGGTAAATCCCGACCCGCCCACCAACTTTCTCAGCAAAAATTTAAACAGATTTACTATGAAATAGTCTAATATGTTAAAATGGTGATATATATATATATATATATATATATATATATCTGTATGTTAGTGTATTTCTTGTTACTCTCTTACAATACACACATGTCATCTTGATTGTCTTCTTTAAAATCTGTTGTCTTTGGCTCATTCGAAAGACTTGTGACATCTTTTCTAAACTGGTCTCATTACCTTGTTTAAATTACCTTTCGCTCGTGAATTTCGGTTAGCCTAATGATGTTTTCTGTCTGTGTACAGCCTTCTACAAACTTGCATCGTGGTTTGCGAAGGCGCTGTCTAGACTTTGAAACGACGGGAGCTCGCCGGAAGAGTTTCAATGATGCTTCAGATTATGGTTCATCCATGTTATCTCAATCTAATGAGAATGTCACCACAACCAATAAGCAACTGTTATCTACGAAACCTGGGGGTGAACCCTCAAGGTGCATCTTACCTGGAATCGGTTTGCACTTGAATGCTCTTGCAGCAACCTCGAAAGACTACAAAATCATTAAGAACGAAAAATCAGCTTCTGGTAGAGAACTGAGTCTTCCCAACTCCAATGCCTCCATCCATTCCCCCACAACTGATCAAGGAAGTGTCTATGAATCTTTTCCTTCAGCTTCTTCTGATAGAGATATGGATGGTACTGAAAATGGGGTTCAGCTGTCGCAAGATGCTTCCCAACCATCCGCTCTTTTAGCTAATGAAGACTTCAACCAGAATAGCCCTAAAAAGAAGAGGCACGTGCTCTTGATTAGATATTCTTCATTACAAACAAATCATTTATTTAAGATTCTTGTTTCTTCACGTGTCATCTAATTTTTTTAATTGGATTTGCAGACGCAGGACAGAACACACTGGAGAGGGTGAGGCTTGCAAACGTTGCAACTGTAAAAAATCAAAGTGTTTGAAACTGTATGTTCTTCATCTCTTGTTTAGTGTTTACTGAGACGTAATACTCTGTTGCTTAAATTGAGATGTGAGATTTAGTTGAAAGCTTGGACCTTAATTTATTCTATTATCCCTTTGACAGTATTGGCTTACTTCATACTTCACCATAGCCCTGATAGTAAGTGAACCTGCATGCATTAAAATGATATAGACTGGAGCACAATTAAGAAGAATGTAGATGATGTCATTACATTCGTGTTCCACTGGAATATCATAGGGACTTTCATACATACTATCATGCCTGCAATAACTAGCAATGTTTGGCCTTTCCCATGATTTAAGCTTTAAAATGGAAAATGTTTGGCCCATTTAAGCTTTAAAATGGGCCTGGCCATGATTTCAAAACACACTGGGTTATATCCATGGCTTAAAAGCATATATGCTCTTCCTCGAGTGTATTCCTCCATTCTTTCTCTTTCATTTACTATATTGTAACTTTTGTTTCTGCTGCTTTTTGTTTCTTAGGTACCATGTTATTTAATTTTATCTGTCGCAATTTTCATGCAGTTACTGTGAATGCTTTGCTGCTGGTGTCTACTGTATAGAGCCTTGTTCATGTCAAGATTGCTTCAACAAACCTATTCATGAAGATACTGTGCTTGCAACTCGTAAACAGATTGAGTCTCGCAATCCACTCGCTTTTGCTCCAAAAGTGATTAGAAACTCTGATTCTGCCGCACCTGAATATGGGGTCAGTACTCAAAATATCAGTATTCTCTGCTCTCTTGGCAAGTCATACTGCAATTTAACCATAAAGTTTGTTTTGCTTACAGGACGAATCCAGCAAGACCCCAGCTTCTGCACGGCATAAAAGAGGATGCAATTGCAAGAAATCAAATTGCCTGAAGAAATACTGTGAATGCTATCAGGTTTTTTCCCGCACCAAATTTTCTTTGCCTTTTGGTATCTTATGATTCTTGCCTGATCTGATTCAAGTCTTTATTCTTTTAAAGGGTGGTGTTGGATGTTCCATTGGCTGCAGATGTGAAGGGTGCAAAAATGCATTTGGTACCAAGGAAGGTGAGTAGCATTTGGTGCTTTGGATAATTGCTTTTACTTGTGCTGCATTCCCATCTGATGTCCTTCAAGTGTACTTGAAATATAAGCTGTGTGTCTCTTCCTTATTTTTTTTTGGAATTCAGGATCTATTAATGGAACTGAAGTTGAGCTAGACGAAGAAGAAACAGAAGCAGCCGAAAAGAGTGTGGCTGACAGAGATCAACAGAAAAATGAAATTCAGAAACATGAAGAGGAAACATCTGCTCTTCCCACAACTCCATTACGGCTGTCCAGGTTAGTTCTCAAACTATATCTTGTTAAGAAGATGATGTATCATAGGTATTATAGACCAAATGATAATTGTTAGTTTTTTTTTTTTTTTTTTTTTTCCAGACAATTGGTTCCCGTGTCATTTTCATCAAAGAGTAAACCGCCACGATCTTCTGTTTTTAGCATTGGGGGGCCTTCTTCTGGATTGTATGCAAGCCAGAGGCTTGGAAAACCAAATATTCTGCGACCCCAATCAAAAATTGATCAGAGACACAGCCAAACTGTACAAGAGGATGAAATGCCTGATATTCTTCAAGGAGATTGCTCTCCTACCACTGGCGTCAAGACTGCTTCTCCCAACAGTAAGAGGGTCTCTCCTCCATGTACCTTTGGGTCGTCACCTGGTCGAAGGAGCGGCAGGAAACTAATTTTGCAATCCATCCCTTCATTTCCTTCTCTCACTCCCCAGCATTGAGAAATCTTTGAAGTTGGAAACAGAATGCTCTTAGTTCAAAATTATGTTTAAAGTCTTCTGTATTAGTACAATAAACATGGCATGATGCTGTTATCATACCCCCAACTTATCCTTGTAAAATATGGAATTTCAGTTTATAGTTTTCATTCTCCGATTTATGTTTATCAAAGCTTGCCATTTCCTCTGCTTAGTTGTCAAAGTCCATGCACAAATCTTTGCATTAGTTTCTCAACTTTGTGCCTGCATTCTTAAGGCTCAAGAAATTGCATTACCGTGTGTCCGGCTTTTAACACGCCCATTGAACTCCAAGTTAAAGCATGGATCAGGTGAACAAGCAATGAGACCACTCAAACCAGACGAAACCCATACACCATCCCAAATAGAAATCCTTTGTCCAATTCAGCCACCTATCTAATTAAACTCGAGAAAAATTATCGCCTGCCAAAAACAATGTCAGCTCACTCAGCTGTGTGTTTTTCCACAAGAACAGAACGAGTTGAATTAAAACATGCGGTCTTATTATAGATGTTGTATCGAGCTGATGGGCTAGGACCTCTACTAAATGGACTGAGAGACATATGGGTTTCGCCACTAACACGGTCATTTACACGTCTTTCCAATTGAAAGATGAGACATTAATTTGTTTTAGAGCAGTGGTTTGCCTCCCATTAGCTTTCTTATTTCTTTTCAAGGACATAACTCAGAATCAATCAGGTTCTTGGTCGAAGGCTTCATTCTAATCTATACTGTCGATCATCACTTGTTTCGTCTCATTTCTTAAGTGCCTCCTAATATAGCTATGCACCAATGTCATGCATGCATGAGCTAGCAGAGTCTGATTCTTCTTCCTAAGCTGTAGACTCGAGACTTCTATAGCGTCCAGAACAGGTCGTGTGAGATCGACAAGGCTAAAGCAATAATGGAAGGGAGGGGCACATGGGGTGAAATATGGTAGAGCCATGGCCGTATTCGATATGTTGTCACTTAGCTTGATCGACTGATTTGGCCAACTTTGAGAGTTTGAAGGGAAACATGGGTTGCCATAGCTGGCTCTACACAAAGAGCTAGAACGAAATTTCAAGGTCGGATCCACCATTACCTTCCATTTTGGGGGTCCATAATGCATGCCTTACTAGATTTGCAGGACAATTCCTTTATGTTTTGTTGGTAGGGCTGTGTTAATTAGTTTTAGATTAAGAGGTTAATTAATGTCTCATATCTGGGATGATATATTGAGTGATTTACTCTCCACCACAATGCACTGTCTGTTGACTATTGTGCATATCTAGAGGAATTAATATTGTGCATATTTAGAGGAATTAGAATTCCTAATGTAAAGCTGTAATTGATTTATTCTTTATTCCTTTCCTATTAGGAAGATTTATTCTTTATTCCTTTCCTATTAGGAATCTTGTAATAGATGTTTAAATACCCACTTTGGGGATGAATGAAATCATACAATTGAAACCCTAAACACTTTTCTACTTGGTATCAGAGCCAACCCTGTAGACCTATCGACAAAACCCTATTTTTTGTCACCCACTACACCTTAAAATTCCGCTGCCATGACTAATGTTTTTGAACGAGTTGAAGGGTCCGACTCTGCTGAGACCTCTTCTCCTCCACCTCCTCCACCTACATCTACCTCCATCCACTACCACCAAGAAACCTCCTCTTTTCCAATTGGAGTTCTCTTGGATGACTCAAACTACTCTACATGGGCTCCGACTATGCAGATGCGCATCGGAGGCCGGAACAAGCTTGGATTTATTACTGGTTCCAAGACTGCTCCGCCTTCTGGAACCCCTGAACATGAAACTTGGGCCACTGACAACGAGAAGGTGAAGAGTTGGCTGATCGACAACATGTCTCCTGGCATCGTTCGGCGCTATCTCCGTCTCAAGACTGCTGCTGAGATCTGGAAGGCCCTCCAGTTGACCTATTATGATGATCAGGATTTTACCCGGATCTATGAGTTACATCGTCTCTGCTTTACTGCCAAACAAGCGGGACGTCCCTTGTCTGTCTACTACAATGAGATGGTTGCTTGGCTTGAAGAATTGGATCAACGAGTGACGTCTCTCAACGACAACGTCGATGCCATTATTCTGGACACCAGTTATCAGAAGATGCTTCGGGTACATATGTTCTTGGGAGGTTTAGATCCTGAATTTGAACAAATACGGGGGGAGCTTCTTCGTCGGGAGGACTTATTGAGTCTCGACAAGACATATGCTTATGTCCGTCGTGCTCACACCGACAGACTTGCCCATTCTGCCGGCCCGAGTCAGCCTGCAGTCATGAATACCACCATCTCTCCACCACCGGCCTCGGTTTCGGCTCCTCAGGCTGCTGTGGCTCAGCGTCGGTCTAATTCCCGTTTTGAGCGTCCTCCCAACCCGTTTGCAAACTCGGTCTGCCCTTTGTGCAAGGATAAGGGTCACTCTCCAGACAACTGTTTTGCCAAGATTGGATACCCTGACTGGTGGGGCGATCGCCCGAAGAAGACATTGCCTAAACCTACGGGCAATGCCGCTCCCGCCACCTCTGCTTCTGCTCATCTCGTCCAATCAGGTATGTCTGGTAAGGTCTCTCTTGCTACATCTTGTGGGAATAATGCTTGGATAATTGATACCGGTGCATCTGACCATATGACTAATACCCCTAGTTTAGTGGAGTCCCTACACCCTCCTTCTTCACCTAGTGTATCTACCGCTAATGGTTCTCCTTCTTCTATTATTGGTGAAGGCTCTGTCACTCTCTCTCCCACCCTTACTATTGATTCGGTTTTAGTTGTCCCTGCTCTAGCCTATAACCTTTTGTCTGTTAGTCAAATTACTATGGCTCTCTCATGTTCTGTCACGTTTTATCCCAATTACTGTGTTTTTCAGGACATCCTAACACGGCAGATTCTTGGTTATGGTACTAGACGGGGGAAGCTGTACTATCTTGATTTGACGACCAGTGGGGAGCAGCAGTTGAGTCAAGCCAACAGTGTTACCAGCTTAGAGAGGGTCAAGGAGGACGTTTGGTTATGGCATCGTCGTTTAAGTCATCTTTCTTTTGGTTATCTTAAGAAGTTACAACCCCATCTGTTTACAGGTGTTGATGAGTCTGTTTTTAAGTGTGATGTTTGTGAACTGGCCAAGGGCCACCGTGTTTCCTATTCTCCCAGTTTGAATAAATGCTCAGTTCCGTTTATGAAAATTCATTCTGATGTTTGGGGTCCTGCTAGAGTTTCTACACCCACTGGGGCTCGTTACTTTGTTACCTTTATTGATGAGTGTACCCGGATGACTTGGGTATCCTTGATGACCTGCAAAAGTGAAGTCTTCTCTCGCTTCACTGACTTTCACAAGATGGTGATGACACAATTCCAGCAGCCTATCCGTGTCCTTCAATCTGACAACGGAGGTGAGTATGTTAGTAGCTCCATGTCGACATATCTGGCCTCTCATGGAATCCGTCATCAAACTTCTATTGCATACACTCCTCAACAGAATGGCTTGGCTGAACGTATGAACAGGACACTGCTTGAGGTTGTTCGTGCCTCTTTGTTTGGCATGAATGTCCCTCGCTCTTATTGGGGTGCTGCTGTTACTTCTGCCGCTTACCTGATCAACCGGACTCCTTCCCGGGTTATTGATTTCCAAAGTCCACTCCGAAAGTTACAAGACTTGCTGCAGGTCCCCTCTCTTCCTAATCTTGAGCCTCGGGTGTTTGGTTGCATAGTGTATGTCCATATTAACAAGCAGTTGCGTGGCAAGCTGGATCCCTGTGCCTTGAAATGCATCTTCATTGGTTATGCTGACTTTCAGAAAGGTTATCGTTGCTATGATCCTATTACCAAGAAGACTCATGTGTCATTAGATGTCTCTTTTCGTGAGTCTGAACCGTTTTACTCAGGGGGAGTTTCAGCGTCTTCCCTTCAGGGGGAGAGTGCTTGTGAAGGTAATACTCTTACTCTACCTGAATTTGATGACTTAGAACAGTTGGAGATGCGTTTTGGAGGTTCTGACAAAACTGGTCCGGAGCAGAATGACAGCATCGACCGGTCGAGAGATGGTCTTCGACCGGTCGAACATGTTGCATCGGATGTACAGAACGAAGTCATCGACCGGCCGAGTGATGGTCTTCGACCGGTCGAACATGTTGCATCGGATGGACAGAACGAAAACCCGGTAATGGACGGACAGAATGAAATCATCGACCGGTCGATGAATGTGGCTCGACCGGTCCAAAATGCTGCTGACAGAGAGGTTGTTTCAGTTTTCCAAAATCAAGATAGTACCACAGCTACCTTCCCCTCGTCTACATCACCAGCTGAGATCGCTGTTCAGGATGCTCCACTTGAGGTACGTAAATCTAACCGGGTAACTAAAGGAGTTCCTAAACAGCATTATGAACCTAGTATAGATGCAAAAGCCAAATACCCTATTGCTAACTATGTCTCCCACCATAGGTTGTCTGAGTCTCATGCACTTGTTGTTCATCAATTATCTTCAGTATCTATTCCTAGAAATGTACAGGATGCCTTAACAGATCCCAAGTGGAAGCAAGCCATGAATGAGGAACTCGAAGCCCTGCAGAAGAATGAGACTTGGTTTTTGATTCCTAGGCCTCCTGGTATGAAGACTGTTGGATGCCGCTGGGTATTTACCGTAAAGCTCAAGGCTGACGGAAGCATTGATAGCTATAAAGCTCGACTGGTTGCCAAGGGTTACACCCAGAAGTATGGAATTGATTACCAAGAGACTTTTGCACCTGTTGCCAAGATTAACACTATAAGAATTCTTATTGCTCTTGCAGCTCGTTATGATTGGCCCCTACGACAGTTTGACGTAAAGAATGCCTTCTTGAATGGTGACTTGGAAGAGGAAGTATACATGGATGCTCCACCAGGTGTCATCTGCAAACCAGGTGATGAAGGAAAAGTGTGCTACTTGAAGAAGTCCTTATATGGTCTGAAGCAGTCACCTAGAGCATGGTTTGGGCGCTTCTCCAAAGCAATGAAGAAGTTTGGATATCGCCAGTGTAATTCCGATCATACCTTGTTTGTGAAACGCAACAATGGTAAGACTACTGCCTTGATAGTGTATGTTGATGACATGGTGGTTACAGGAGATGATCCGTGTGAGATGGCAAGTCTCCAAAAGCAGCTGTCTCTGGAATTTGACATGAAAGATTTGGGAGACCTGAAGTATTTTCTGGGAATCGAAGTTGCAAGATCCAAGCATGGGATTACATTGTCCCAACGAAAGTATATCTTGGATCTTCTTGCTGAGACAGGTCTGTTGGACTGCAAGCCTGCTGTCACTCCTATTGAGCAGAATCACAAGTTGGAGCTTCTTCCAGATCAAACTCCAACGAATAAGGCCAGGTATCAGCGTTTAGTTGGGAGACTTATTTACTTATCACATACTAGACCTGATATTGCATATGCTGTCAGTGTGGTGAGTCAGTTTATGCATAACCCTGGAGTAGATCATATGAGTGCAGTACTCCGTATTCTCAGATATTTAAAAGGCACACCTGGTAAGGGGCTACTATTTGCAAGAGACAACGAGTTGTGTGTCTCTGAGGTGTGTGTTTCAGGTTTTAGTGACGCTGATTGGGCTGGTGATCATACCAACAGGGCGTCTACTTCAGGTTATTTTACTTTCATTGGTGGAAGTTTAGTAACCTGGCGTAGTAAGAAGCAGAAGGTCATTGCTCGCTCTAGTGCAGAAGCCGAGTATCGAGGAATGGCAAATGGCGTGTGTGAATTGTTATGGATCAAGAATGTGCTTAAACAGCTAGGTTTCAAACTCCAGAAACCTATGGATTTACATTGTGATAATACAGCTGCTATTGAGATTGCTCATAACCCCGTACAGCATGACAGAACTAAACATGTGGAGGTGGATCGACATTTCTTAAGGGATAACCTTGACAAGAAGATTATCCGGTTTCCCTTTGTGTCATCTGAAGAACAGTTAGCTGATGTTCTTACTAAAGGTCTGTCACATGATGCCTTTAGTAAATGGATTATCAAGTTGGGCATGATTGACATCTACGCGCCAACTTGAGGGGGAGTGTTGACTATTGTGCATATCTAGAGGAATTAATATTGTGCATATTTAGAGGAATTAGGATTCCTAATGTAAAACTGTAATTGATTTATTCTTTATTCCTTTCCTATTAGGAAGATTTATTCTTTATTCCTTTCCTATTAGGAATCTTGTAATAGATGTTTAAATACCCACTTTGGGGATGAATGAAATCATACAATTGAAACCCTAAACACTTTTCTACTCTGTCTCTCCCAGTTTTCCTTCCAATAATGAGAGAGAGAGAGAGAACATCGTATTCAAAAGGGTAGGTGACCGACAACTATAGTGTCTCCAACCAAAGCACATTGCTCGATCTATTGTGGATTTGTGGGTAGTGATTAACATCAATGGGGATGGCTAACTCAGTCATATATATTTAGAGTTACATATAAGCTGTCTTGATCGATTAGGAACCTGTCAATAACCTTATAAGCCAAGATAAGTACCTGTACGTCTTAATTTTTAGGAGTTTATGACTCTATATGTAATTCAAGCTAGCTAGCTAGCTACGTCGGAATTCTGGAGCCTTATCTTCTGAAGCAGTCTTCACGTTTAGGTTTTGGATATAGCTAGCCAGGTAGTATTGAAACTTTGTATGCTACATTAGTATACACCACAGCAAAAGTAGACAAACTTTTATAGCATTAGGCCAACAGATCAGCATATGATCAAGTACTAGCTCAATCGAGATGATGAGGCTGAAATAATTCTGTGCATGGAAGCATTCTATCTCTAGGTTATGTTGGTCTATTTGATGTGTTGATACACACACATTTGATATGTATTCAAAGAACTATCTAGCTTTGGGACCAAAATCTAGAAAGAGCTAGCGTTTGGCAAGTCTCTAAATGCTGTATTCAAAATCATTGTAGCATATTGACATTGTAGCGTACGTGCTAAAACATTATAGTGCAAGAGAGTGGCACTAGTTTATTCTACCCCATTGCCAACAAACGATGAAGTTCTTAGTGAACTAAACCCAGATATTTGACACTTAACCAAATCTAGTCGGAGCTACTCCAATTCCGAGTCAATCTGTGTCAGCATCTAGATCGGTTAATAATCGACACCATCATTGCCGATGCCGGTTTCTGAAATGTCGATTCCGACCAAAGCACAAATCGATCATGCACCCCGAACCCAGCTGTATATCAAATATTATTTGACTAGGTTTACCTAGCTAGCATGCAAGTCCTTATTGCCATAAATCTGATCGAACCAATTATATTGATGGTCCATATGATGAATATATATCGATCACGACTACTCACACAACAATGCTGTAATGAGCCATGTGCCAAATCAATAAGATTGCTAACAAGCAACGTATGCGATATGCAAAGTCAAGAATCAAGATCATAATGAATTCAACGCTAGATAGCTGCGGATTGAGGTACAACTTAACGATCGATCTACTTCAACTACATATAGATTCACTGCAGTAAACCCTAAGCTAACACCAATTTCTATATTGATTACTACTTCACTTGCTTCCGCAATCTCAGACTTTCCTTATAATTTTGCCAATGAGTGGTGGTTAGAGCATATGCTTTCCATAGGCTATAGCTGCTTACTTGCTATATCTAAGAACTGTGGCCGGCCTCAGTTTGATGACAATTACAGTAATTGCTGTTTCTTGTTAAACAAATTGACATATCGATTAAACGTACATTTATCAAAAGAAACATGTCATGAATTCCCTAAATAGAGATTTTCATGAAAAACTAAGCCCTCGAAGAATCTAAAACATTATATAAAACATGCGATTGACGAACTGCTGATATTAAAAAAAAAAAAAAAACATAATTTTCTTCTGGTTACCAAGTCCTATGATCAAGTGCGCACCCTCATTCCCTTAAGACAATGAAACTAGTTCCAATTAGCAAGTCTTTCATCACATCTTTGGTAGTCACCTCAAAATCGTTGTCATATGCAATCTTTAGCCTTATTTCTAACCAACGAACCGTAATAACAACAAAATAAGATAGTAGTGCAGCTACTGCTATCAATCTTCAATGGAGAAGTGAATGACTTTTCTTTGTTCCTTGCAAGGTTTAACTGTTTCCCTTGTGAGTCTACACTCTACAAAAGACTAATTAAGTAGGATTGACGAAAAGGGTGGTTGAGGCTCCACCGCCCGACCGGCCAACCGTGAAAGTTGACGGCCCACCAGAAGAAAGGTGACTGATATCCTCCACAATATCCTAATTTCCAATAATTCCATACAAGAATCTAACTGTGGAGCAAAGCTTATCTAATTCACATTAAGGTTTAAAGTATCTGAATCCCAACTTTCCAATTCTGGTGTTTGTTGTTCATACTTTAGAAGAAACTAGTGAGATGAGATGACTGGGATCTCAATTGTTTAGTGCAAAAGCTTAGCAGCTCCACTTGTTTACCAATCTTTCTTTATGGCAGCTAGTAGCATCCATCATGTTTTCCTTCTCTCATCTGTGTGCACCAAGTTGTATTATTGAATTCAGATAGGAATGCATGTGACCGTTACTAGATAGATTACATAAATGTACTAGTTTAATATGGTTCTTCTTGAAAGAAATTGTTTGGTTTGCTATAGAAATATAGTTATTGAAATCAGGAAGATATTGGCCTCACCACAAAATCAAAATATGCAGATTCTTCGTGTTGGATAAGAGATACTTAACAGAAATGAATACAAATTTATATAATCACTTATCGAGATGTTTCTTAAAAATTTCGAGTTTTATCAAAGAAACTTTATCAAACTAGTATGATCTTTTACTGTAATTCTTTATTTTAGTTTAACTAACTCTTTATTAAGTTGAATGGACGGTAATCTACTTACGATAAGAAAACTCGTGTTATTGTACCGAATAAGAAACTGCTTGAGCGATCAAACAAATGCTTAGTCTTTTTTGGTTTTTTTTCGATAATTTTTTGTTTAGTTTTTATATTGGACAGTAGTAATGCAAGGTATACTTCATTCTCATCTATATACGAAGAAAATAAAGCAAAGTATAAGTAGCATTGGCCGGTATCATTAAGGCCATGAGGAAGAGACGTGATTCGGAAGCATGCCAAAACCCAAGAAAGAGCAATTTGGAGATCTTGATTAGCAATTGGGTTTTCCCAACACTCTTCTGAGTCTTCTCACGTCGCAGAGTAAACAATTGTCTAAAGTAGTGAAGAAACAAAAACAACTACAACAAAGACAGCAAAACGCTCAGAAGTCCTACAAAAATAATGGTATTTTTAGGCATTCCATTTTATAATTTAAACTATTTCCTAATCATTTTATAGTTTGAAGTATTTTCTAATCGTTTTTCTCTCCAAGAGAAATGTGTTGAGACATTTTCAATTCAAATTTTGATGAATAAAGAGAAGATCAATAACTGCATTTTATTATCTTTTTTAACCTCAAATGAAAAAAAAAAAAAAAATACGTTACTGTTTTCACACAGTTCTTATGTCCAGGTAACAACGACAGTTCCAAAACACAAATCTGTCATATACACACTGTCTTTACGGAACCCAATAAAGAGAGAAGAGCAATGAGAGTCTCCTCTATGAGTGGAGAGACCAAGAGAGAGAAAAATGGGTTGAAACTGCACTGTTTCACTTTGCAGCAGCTGGAGTTTTCCTAACATGGCTGCTGATCACAACTCCATTGCCGGTGTTTTCATTCTTTTGGATTCTACTTGATCCCAATAGAGTGGAAATAATCTCTCTCTCTCTCTCTCTCTCTCTCTCTCTCTCTCTCTCTCTTTTCACTCTTCATTGAAACCTAATTGGTTGCTTTGAATGTGAATGGTGTTGTTTCCCCACCAGTACTCATTTAGTGAGTTTCTAATCTTATTGTTCATATCATAAAGGATTGGTTTTTGCAGTTTTTATGAGTACCCATTGTTGAAAATTAATGCATTTTGATATGGTAAGTTCAGTTGCTGATTGGAAATCCTGCATCTGCTGTCATTCAAATCTTTTGGTAAGTTTTTGATTCTGTTGTTGGTAAAGGATTTATCTTTCATCTGATTGTTTTGGGACCATTTTACAAAAAGCCCATCATCTGTTTGTTTCATTTGCTACTGTGAGTGGTATGGTCAGTTTCTCATGAAATCTTTCCTGCATTTGATAATTGGGTGAGGTATATGGTGTTTGGCAGTACAATTATGGCTTCTATAGTTCTACTGTGCATGATAGTGTTGTTGATAAGCCTGAGTTATAAAGATGCTGTGAATCGAGCTGTATCCGAGTCAGTTTATGGGTGCATTGTGTTTTGCTATTAACTTGTAGCACTGGTGTGATTTTCTGTTCTTCATATATAAGCAGAACCTTAGATCACCACATTGCTTTAGTATCAATTGCATCGTTCCTATCTTCATTCCACGGATTAAAGCCGGATTTGAACTTCCACAGTTCTGCAGATCTCTTTTAAATTTGCTTACATTTATAATTCCTTTAATGATTTTGGTGTACAGGTGCAAGGAGCAAAAGACAGAACTGCAAAGCCGGATATTTGGTGGTGAAACCTCATTGAACTGATACTCTGGCCTGGATCCATTTTCTGAGGCTTTGTTACTTGTATAGGGATCCATCATTTGCCAAGTCAAAACCAGTTTTGTTGTTGTGCTGTGCCGGAATCATGGCAACCCTTTTACAATCTGAGTCCAGACGCTTGTATTCTTGGTGGTGGGATAGTCACATTAGCCCGAAGAACTCGAAATGGCTTCAGGAAAATCTTACAGGTCTTGATACTTTCCTCCCAGTTACTTGGTTATCTATACACCTCATAAAAGCTCCAATTTTTCTATGCTTCTCTTATCACATGGGTGCTAGAATGTAGCAAATCAAGCATGTGGAGACAGTGAAAATCAGTCTCAATCATCTTATACATCCAACTTCTAACTAGAGAGGAAAAGTTTGCCTTCCATACTAAAAATAATATCGAGGAGTATTTGGCATAGTATACAATCTCAGTTCTCTAAATCTTCTTCTAACTTAAACCCATTTTAAGCAATAACTATCTGCAACCAATTTGTTACTATCTCAGTATTACAAACTCATTAGTATGATTTGGATCATTGGGTCTCCTTTACTCTTATTATCCCTGGTTTTCTTGAAGTGTTTGCCTTCGTAAATTTCAATCAAGAACTGGTCTGATATAAAAGAACATTGAAAATATCTAGGTGGTAACTTTCCCTCCTCCTGGATTTATGTGTAAAGGTTGCAATGGTTGCTTAAATACCTGTTGGGTTTCCCTATCGCCTCTGCAGGCACACTTGAGCATGTTTTTGGACATAGCCTTGATTTTTTTTTAGGATACATATGCTCATCGACCCAATATTTGTTCATACAGATATGGATGCTAAAGTCAAAGCAATGATCAAGCTCATCGAAGAAGATGCAGACTCTTTTGCAAGAAGAGCAGAAATGTACTACAAGAAACGCCCCGAGCTCATGAAACTGGTGGAGGAGTTCTATAGAGCTTATCGTGCATTGGCTGAGAGGTATGATCATGCAACTGGGGAGCTGCGTCAGGCTCATCGAACCATGGCAGAAGCATTTCCCAACCAAGTACCTTTTGAACTGGCCGATGAATCATCCTTGGGCTCTTATGGCCCAGAGGGTGGACCTCATACACCAGAAATGCTGCATCCAGTTCGTGCCTTATTTGACTCGGATGACTTGCATAAGGATGCACTAGGACTCTCTTCAACTGATTTACATGCTTTGAAAAGGAATGGAGGCTCCGACTCTGGAATAAGCAAAAGAGGTCTGAAGCAGCTCAAGGAAATGTTTGATCCAGGAGAAGAATTGAATCCAAAGTTTGCGGAGGGAAGGTTGACAGGAGGCTTGAGTCTTCATGTAGCAGATGAGAGCAAACCAAAGTTATATAACGGGTACTCTCAGTTAACAAGTGAGAACCAGAATCTTAAGAACCAGCTCTCCTCTCAATCTGACCGTGCTGCAAAAGCTGAAACTGAAATCCAAATCTTACAGAAAACTCTATCCGAGATACAAGCTGAAAAGGACACAGTCCATCATCAGTACCAGCAGAGTTTGGAGAAGTTATCTGAGCTGGGGAAAGAACTGAGTATTGCTCAAGAGGCTGCAGGAGGGCTCAATGAACGAGCCAGCAAAGCTGATATTGAAATTACAATACTGAAGGAAGCGCTTGGGGAATTAGAAGCTGAAAGAGATGCCGGTCTTCATCAGTACAATCGGTGTTTGGAAAGGATATCTAGCATGGAGACCAAGCTATTGTTTTCCAGGGAGGATGCAAAAGGACTTAATGAGCGAGCTGTTAAATCAGAAGCTGAAGCTCAAAATTTCAAGCAAGAGCTTTTTAAATTAGAGGCAGAAAAGGAAGCCTGTTTTCTCAAATACAAGCAGTGTCTTGAGAAAATATCTGCTCTGGAGGCTACAATCTCAGTTGATGAAGAAAACGCCAGAATCCTTAATGAACAAACTGAAAGAGCTGAAAGTGAAGTTCAATCACTGAAGAAATTAGTTGCTGTACTGAAGGAAGAGAAAGAATTTTCATCTCTGCAACTCAAGCAGTACATGGATACAATAGCTAAGATGGAAAGAGAACTTTCTCAAGCTCAAGCAGATGCCGAAAGATTAAATAGTGAAATTTTGACAGCGGCAGAAAAATTAAAGGGTGCCGAAGAACAATGTGTTCTATTGGAGAGAACAAATCAGTCTCTGCGGTTAGAGGCAGATGGTCTAGTGAAGAAGATTGCAACTAAAGATGAAGAACTCTCAGACAAGAATGATGAGATGGAGAAACTTCAGAATCTGATGCAAGAGGAGCACTTGCGGTTTATACAAGCTGAAGCCACTCTCCAATTTCTGCAGAAGTTGCATTCTCAATCCCAAGAAGAACAGAAAGCTTTAGCCCTGGAGTTCAAAAACGGGCTTCAGATGTTGAAGGACTTCGAAATGAGCAAACATGGTGTGGAGGATGATATTCAACGGGTTAAGGAAGAAAATAAGAGCTTGAATGAACTCAACTTCTCTTGTACTATCTCAATTAAGAATCTGCAAGATGAAATCTTTAGCATGAAGGAGATGAAAGAGAAACTTGAAGAGGAGGTTAAGCTCAAAACAGAACAAAGCAATGCTCTCCAGAGGCAAATTTCTCATTTGGAGGATGAAATTAAGGGGTTGAATGGAAGATATCAGGCTATTGTGGAACAAGTGGAGTCAGTAGGTTTAACTCCTGAATCCCTTGGATCATCTGTGAAAGACTTGCGGAACGAAAAGTCAAGGCTAGAAGATATATGCACAAGGGATAGAGAGGACAGAGAACATCTTTATGAGAAGTTGAAGGATATGGGTAAACTTTCAAAGGAGAATGCTGTTCTGGAGAGTTCACTTACCGGTTTAAATGGGGAGTTGGAGGATTTGAGAGGGAAGGAGAAGGAATTGCAGGAGTCATGCCACTTCCTCCAAGGAGAAAAAGCCACTCTTGTTGCTGAGAAATTTGCCCTGCTCTCCCAGTTGCAAATTATCACTCAGAATATGCACAAGCTTTTTGAAAAGAACTCATTGCTGGAAAGTTCCCTCTCTGGAGCAAACATTGAGCTCGAAAGGTTGAGGGCAAAAGCAAAGAGCTTAGAAGAGCTGTGCCAGGAACTCAGTAAGGAGAAGTCCAATCTTCTTAATGAGAGAAGCACCTTGGTGTTTCAGTTAAATGATGTTGAGGAGAGACTGAGAAGCCTGGAAAAGAGGTTTAAGAAATTAGAGAAGAAGTACTCTAAAATGGAGAAGGAGAAAGAGTCCACACTTGAGGCAGTAGAAGAATTACGGGGTTCCTTGCATGCAGAAAAAAGGGAGCGTGCTAGTTATGTTCGGTCGAGTGAATCCAGATTGGCAGGTTTGGAAAGCAATGTTCATCTTTTGCAGGAGGAGAGAAGGTTGGGAAAGAAAGAATTTGAACAAGAACTGGATAAAGCTGTGAATACCCAGATTGAGATCTTTGTCCTTCAGAAGTTTATTCAAGATCTGGAAGAGAAGAATTCGACAATATACACTGAATGTCAGAGACATGTTGAGGCCTCCAAGTTTTCTGATAAGCTGATCAAAGAGTTGGAGAGTGAAAATCTTGAACTACAGGTGGAAGAAGAATTCTTAGTAGAAGAAATCGAAAAGTTGAGGCTGGGAATTTATCAAGTATTCAGGGCTCTGCAAATTGAAACAGGTACACATGAAGATAAGAATGAGCGAGAAAAGGTACTTGTGCTGCAGATTTTGAATGCTATCAAGGAATTGAAAAGTTCTCTGGTGCGGAGCAAAGATGAGGAGCAGCAGTTGCTGGTTGAGAATTCAGTGCTCTTAACTCTACTTGGGGAGCTGAGATCAGAAGGTGCAGAGAT
Source organism: Potentilla sterilis (assembly GCA_963682095.1). Classification (NCBI taxonomy): domain Eukaryota; kingdom Viridiplantae; phylum Streptophyta; class Magnoliopsida; order Rosales; family Rosaceae; genus Potentilla; species Potentilla sterilis. The sequence goes on along the minus strand of OY821767.1, from coordinate 34,201,740 downwards.
AGAGTCAGCAAAACAAACTCTGGAGCATGAGTATGAGGTAATGGCAGACCATTGTGCTGCGCTACAAAATGACAAGCATCAGCTTCTCGAGATGGAAAGGCAGTTGAGGTTGGAAGTGACTGAGAAAGAGCAAAAGGAGGAAATATTAGAGGCTGAACTGGAAAGTCTTCAAGATAAACTGGTGAGTCTGCAAGTCGCATACCTAATTTTGCAGGAAGAACAATCCAAGGTGCTTGAAGAGAGGAGATCCTTGCTTAAGAAGCTTTTGGACCTGAAAGAGGAAAAACAAATCCTTGAAAAGGATAATAATGTTAATTTTCATGAAGCACTAGCTTTCAGCAACCTCTCTATGGTTTTAGAGACCATCACAATTGAGAAAGCTGTGGAGCTAAAAGCACTTGCTGACGATCTTGATGGTCTTTCTGCTACTAACAATGACCTGAAAGATGCAGTTGGAACGTTGGGGGAGAAGTTAGTGGTTAAAGAAGTAGAGAATCAGCACCTGAATGAAATGGTTCAACTGTTGGACAAGGAACTATGTGAAGCCAATGACTTAAATTGTCTACTAAGCCATCAAATTTCAATCGGAAAGGATTCTCTCAAAAAGAAAACCATGAAGCTCTCAGAGGTAGAAGAGAAGCTTCAAAAGACAGAGGACTTGAATGTGGAATTATGCAGAACTGTTGAGGAGCTGAAGATGGAATATGAAGAGTCAAAATTGATGGGTCAAAATTGTGAGAAGCAGATTCTCCAACTATCCGAAGTCTGCACAAATCAGAAAAAGGAAATGAATAGCCTTTGCATAGCAAATGAAACTCTGGAGGATGAAATCTTATGTAAAGCTATTGAAAAAGAAATAGAAACTCTGCACCTGAATGAGGCAGTCCATTTGTTGGACAAAGAATTGTGTGAAGCCAAGGACTCGAATGATCAACTAAGTCATCAAGTTCTAATCGAAAAAGATTGTCTGAAAAACAAAACTATGGAGCTTTCAGAAGCAGAGGAGAAGCTTAGACAGACAGAAAGGTTGAATGTTGAACTATGCAGAAATGTTCAGGAACTGAAGATGCAACAAGAAGAATCAACATCAACAAGAGAAAATTATGAGAAGGAGATTGTGGAACTATCCAAAGATAACAAAGATCAGAAAATGGAAATTGAGATCCTTCATGAAGCAAATGGAAGTCTGGAGATTGAAGTGGGCGTCTTATGTGATGCAATTGAAGAATACAAAATTAGAGAAGACTATATGAGTTCAGAGCTGCAAGAAAGAAGCAATGAGTTTGAACTTTGGGAGGCTGAGGCTACATCTTTCTACTTTGATCTTCATAATTCTGCTGTCCGTGAAGTTTTTCTTGAAGATAAGGTTCATGAGCTTACAGAAGTTTGTGAGAGAATTAAAGATGAAGATGCTGCAAAATCTGTGGAGATTCATCAATTGAAAGAAAGAGTTGGTGTCTTGGAAAGTGAAGTTGGAGGTCTGGCGGTCCAGTTGTCTGCCTATGCTCCTGCAATAGCCTCTTTGAGAGAGAATGTAATTTCTCTTCAGCACAATGCCCATCTTAGAAAGAAGCTTTTTGTCGAAAACAACCAGCAACACAAGGTAAAGTTATTTCCTCGCTTAAGAAACATTAACCATCAAATGATTCAGCACTTACAGTAGGTAGAGCTATTTTTGCTGTTGACAGTATGAAGTTATGTGGTTTGAATGTCATAGGAGAACTACTTGTGTGTGTGATGATAATTGCTACAATATGAGTTGCCATTGTAATTTTATATTACTTACTGAACTTGTTTGTGTCTCTAGGATGACGACCTGCCAAATAATCTATATCAGAGGAGCTCTCAGGATTACAAAGAAGACCAAAGCACTTTGATACCAAATGGACTCTCCGAATTGGAAGAAATGCAGACTATGATCAAAGAAGTTGAAAAGTCAGTTATTGAAGAAACGGAAAGGCTTTCAATTGAACTAGTTGAAAAGGAAGTGGTGGAAGAAATTGAAAGCCTTACAACAAAGGAAAGAACAGAGGCTTTGGTGCAGACTGGAGAGTTACGATCAGAAAGTAAATTGCATCAAGAAAATGATAGTAAAGGAGAAGAGGTTGAACCTGTGAATGACTACATTGATGTTAATCTGAAGTTGAGTAAACCTGGAAATAGGCTTTCGACGAAAGACATTCCGCTCGATCATGTTTCAGATTGTTCATTCTATGGAAGAAGCAGGAGAAAGAGTGGTAGAGCTGATGATCAGATGCTCGAGTTATGGGAAGCAGCCGAGCAGCACTGCCTCCAGGATCCAGTGGCCAGTATCAGGCAAAACCAGGCATCCCCACCAACTGAAGATGTTACCTCCTACCCTCAGTTTCCCAACTCACGGAGGACAAGTCGAAAGTCTTCTTCTGAAGTTCAGGTTGAGAAAGAATTGAGCATTGACAAGCTGGAGGTGTCCTACAGTATTCGACGACCAAGTCATGATGACAAGAAGGAAAAGATATTGGAGGGGCTTGCTGCTGATGCTCAGAAACTGATGAGTCTACAAACATCTGTGCAAGACTTGCATAAGAAGGTGGAGACCAACAAGAAGAGTAAGAAGATCAATAGCTCTGAATACGAAACTGTGAAAAGACAGTTGCATGAAGTTGAGGACGCAGTTGTGCAGCTGGCGGATGTTAATGATCAGTTGAAAAAGAATGTTGAAGAGTTTCCGTCTTTGGACGAGCAGACTACCACAGAGTTAGAGGAGGCCAGAAATGTTCACAGAGAGATAAGAGTAAACGAACAAGCATGGAAAGGATCTGAGAAGATTGGAAGGTTACAGTTTGAGCTGCAGAACATCCAATATGTTTTGGCAAAATGGGAGGGTGAAAAGAAAAGGAAAGGGAGGCATGGATTTTATGTGAGTAGAACAGGTCTTCTCCTGAGGGATTTTATTTACAGTGGCAGAAGTAGTAGTGAAAGGCGCAAGAAGGGTTGTTTATGTGGTTGTATGAGACCGTCAGTAAATGTTGAATAAGGTAGCCCTTGGAGGAAAGCCTTCTTTTATTTTCTGCAAGTTTCCTTGTAATGGTCCTACACTTTTATCTTTTGTGGGATCATTTCTTGGATTAGTTTAGTGAAACTGAACTGTATTAGCTTTTGGATGCTGTTTAAGAATTAGGTTTTCCCTAACCATAATAATCTGCTGCTTCGTTCGGCATTCTGTCTCATAAAATAAAAGCCATGTCGTTTTGATGGAGAAATTTGGTTACAGCTTCTATAATTCAAAGTTTTTGGTAATGTAGCACGCATCCGATGCCCAGTTCTCCATCCATTTTCCGGTAATTTTTACCTGCATCCATCACACTAACCTGCTTCCCATTTCCCATGCTGTAACCTTGTACTCTTCACCAGAATGCCTAGCCAGAATGCTATGAAGAAATGGTGAAGTCGACGACGTCCCAATTGGCGAAAGTGATGAGCCAGCTTTTGGTCGAGCTGACTACCAGTCAGAGTCAAACCTCATCTCAGGTGCTCACCACATTGAATTTCGATTTTCAAGCTATTAGCAAAGCTTCTTGGAGTATATTGTCGGGTGTGCTTAAGCTCTATCATAATCCTTTGAATGGTAAAGTTAAAATAGAACATTGGCCCTTGATGAAGGGATTGAGAAATTGAGTGGTGATGCCAATAATTTGTTTGACAACATGTCAGCTAGAGAAATTAAACCTGTTAGCTTATGGTATTGATTCAATTGACATAGCACCTCTCGTGAGTTCTGAAATGGTTTATAAGAGTTCAACTCTGACAGATATTGGCACTACTTTGTCATTGATGCAAGTATTCCAAAGTGCTTAGCTTGGAAGTGGATGAAACAATTCAAACACTTGTATGTGGCTGGCTTATTTGTTGCTTATTTCTATGTGACTGCAAAACAAAAGTTTCTCTACTCGCTGGTCCTCTGTATGCATGGGTGAATGGTAACGTTCTTTGTTTAGCTCTTGAGAACGAATTGGAAAGCGTGTGTTTGCCTCTTGCCGATGATTTGGAGAAAATGGGAAATAAAATGCTACCTAAACGATATGTTGTTGTTCAATCTGTCAGTAAGGATGGAAAATAGCATTCTCCGGAAAGCAAAGATGGAGACTTATGTTTGGTCGAATTTAAGAACACGCAACATGCATTGGTTGCGCTCCAAAATTTCATTTCATCTCAAGGAATTGCGAACTTTCTTGAAGAGGTATCTGAACTTGCTTTTGCAAAATCCAGTCTCAGTGTTATTTCATTGGTCGCTTTACAAGGAATTTGGAAGAAAACAATTTTCACTACATTGACGATGGCATTGTGGTTGTGCCAGTTTGCACCAACATGCCCATGGCAGCTGATTTATGGAAGATTTCCATTCCTTCGTGGCATTGGTTATGATAATCAGGCATGTGTTAGTAGCATCATGCGAAAACATTTCCCATACACAGCTTGTCTTTCCATCTTGTGTCGCCTCACCTTTCCTATACATGATGATGATGGAGATGATAGACTTACTGTAAACAATGAAGTTGTGCGAGCTACTGTCGTTTTACATGATGATGGTATGATGCGTGTAGAAGTTGATTTTGCTGATGGAGCCACTTACTATTTCCTTGCTTCGACAAACATGTGGTCATTTGCAAGTCTATCTTTTGGTCAAGAAAACAACATTTGCTGATGAAATATACCACATTTGGGGAAATATGGATTGGCCTATTGATTATGCTCTACTATATTCATGCTTTGGTGATCTACCTATGACCCGCCTCTCAACTCTCTGGAATTGTCACTTATTGAAGTTTTTACTGGAGGACCTTCGTCAAAGTGATGCGGCCTTCCATTCAGCCATCTCTCAGTCTCCAAGACTTTCTCCATTACTTCAATTTATATATGGGCAGATTCCAGTATTGATTGCAGTTTGGCGTGGTGATGTAACAAATATGTCGTATGACTTGGTTGTTGTCAGGGTACAAGCTGCTTACTTAATTATTCTTCTCATGCATAAAATGGTGGCAAAACTTGAAAATGTGATTGATGATGAGAAGAGAGTCGGTCACTCTTTTTTCTTGGAAAATCTAATACCGAAACCCTAAAAAGTTGGGTTGAAACTCAATCCTCATAATGTTGATACTGGAATCCTGAGTGAAAGAAAGTTTGATCTCAGAGTCAGACCTGGTGACAAAGGGCAAATGACGAGGGAACGAGGTTTGAGATTTTTCTAGTGTGGCACAAATACAATAATGTTGGCTACACATATTGGACGTCCTGGGATGGTAGATGAGCTATTGAAGGAATCTACAATAGCTAAGCTATCATTTATTACTGGTTACATAAATCAAGAAATCGCCAAGATAATGATCAACTAGGCAAAATACACGCGTAGCGCATACAAGATGAAGCAAACACAGTAGCGCAAACATTGTAGCTCCACAGTCAATCGCAGAAGATTTTCGTGGTTCCACTAGAGGAAATTTGTTTCCACCATTGATGTTCTAGGTTTAACCACGTCATTTTTCTTGCACTTTTTATAAATAATCAAGAATCTGCCGAGATTTGACGTTATCGAAATTCATCAAAACCCATTATTTTATTCTTCTAAGGACTTTCTTATACAAAAGGGAGTGAACTTTTAACTCATTCCTTCAATTTTCTCTCATTTTCGTTTGTTTATTTTTTTTGTAATTTTTATCAAGTAGTTAAGAACAGTAAGTGATTTGAGGTTATTTAAATCTACAAAAACTCAACTTTGTTATTCTTCTAGGGAACTCCCAATACCTAGGAGAATGATCTTTCAACTCATTGTTTTAATTTTACCTCATTTTTCTTAGAATTTCTACAAATAATCAAGAATTGGCTGAGATTTGACGTTCTCGAAATTCACCAAACCCACATTTTTATTCTTTTATGAACCTTTTTATACCAACCAGAGTGAACTTTTAATTAATTCCTTCAATTTCCCCTCATTTTTCTTTGCAATTTTCTCAAATTTTTAACAAGTACTTAAAGATCGTAAGTGATGTAAGTTTTCCTTAAATCCACCAAAACCCAAGTTTGTTGTTTCTCTAGGGATCACCCAATACCTACAAGAATGATCATTCAACTTATTGTTTCAATTTTACCTCATTTTCCTTTAAAATTTTACAAATAAGAAAGAATCGGCCGATATTTGACGTTCTCAAAATCCAACAAAATCTAATTTTTTATTCTTCTATAAAATTGGGTTCTACTCAAGTAAAGGAGAAATTTCTCGATGCTTAATCCCCTCGAATTTAGTGAAGTGATTCGGGTCTGAGGTTATGGCACGTTTCTATGCCTGGAGAGCTTGGTAAGCCTTTTGAAGTCTAGCATTAACTGGAAAAGTTTGAGGGGAATATGAAACTTGGTGCGAGGGTTTGGAGATGAAGATGATAGCGACAATGATCAAACTAGATAGAGTGAGATTTGGATTTTTCATTTTGAAGAACGTAGTGGTAATCGATCAATATGCTTCTATGGTGTTTAGGATTGGAGTATGTTTATATATAACTTTCGAGTCTTCTTAATTTGCTACCTAACATCTCTTTTGAAGATAGGAATTCCTATGCTTAAATATTTTCTACGAGGGGCTGATATAGCTCAACTCTGAAATCTCATGTCAATAAACAAGGTAATACGATGCATATGCCACAACACAAATTACATTAGAAGGTGCCAGAATACTACTTAAAGTTAAACAAACATAGGTTTTTAGTCTAGTTCATAAAGACATTACTGTAACTAAGTTCCCAATATCCAGAAGACTCGGGTAGATCATCAGATAATTGGCATACAGAACATTACTTGGTCTCGTGATAAAAACATGTAGGGGAAATTTTCCCTCTTGGCATACAGAACATTACTTGGCCTCTTCAGATCCTTTTTTTGGGCAGTCCCCGGCCATGTGATCTTCGAACTCGCCACACTCAAGACAATGCATCATATGCACATAACATTTATCTGTACCCCCGGTACCGAAAGGAGCCCAGAAATATCCTTTCGGTAAAGGTTTTGAACGATCGTATCCAGAATCAGGTCTGTCGGTAATGTCTACTCCATCAAAAGGACAAGGGTATTTCTCTTTACGCCCTCTCTTACAGGGCGCATCCATCTTCGCCAAGAAATCTTCATCCGAAAGTTTTAGATCATCGATAGTCATACCGTATCCGAAAGATGAATCAGGTGGATCGCATATACCTTTCTTAAGGTCCGAAACCAGAACCGCCGACAAATCTTCATCTGAAAGTTGAAGATAATCGATAGTCTTATCGTATCCGAAACATGAATCAGGTAGATCGGGGCTGCTCGGCCGCTTCCCCTTCTTGGCTACCATCACATCCATTGGTGAGCAGTTGGCTAGATCTAGATCAGGGTGCGCCGACTTGGGTGGGGTTAACTCTTTGAGCACGTTCATTGGCTTCTCTGTGAATATGGCTGGCTTCGATTAGGGTTTGGCGTCAGCCAAATAGAATACAAGAGTCTTGACAGTTTTCTGATATATTGAACAAACCCTAAGTACATGGTATATATACAAGAGCAGTTATAATCCTACAAGGACACTAATTACACAGAAAGATTTACACAATCCTAGTTCAATTACACAATATGCTCTTTCCAATATACTAGGACTAGGGCACACTTTACCCCTCCTCAAATTTGGTTTCAACTAAAAAACCTAATTCATTTGGAGCCATTCAATGACGAGCAGAGGAAGAACTTTAACCATTATCACAAATGCTTTCCCAAACCAATACAATAAATGTACAGCGCACACCAGTTAAAGCTGATTTAGAATTAAAATTTCATAAAATTCAGGTATTTAGAATAAACGCACAAAACTTGAGTCAAAATGACATTCCTGTTCCCAAGCTAGAACATAAAAGCAACAAGTAACAAGATATTCAAGTTCAGAGGGCATAACAAAAACTCTAAAACACTGGAATTTCTAAGCTCCAACAATCTCTTGAGGGGCCTCAGGGGCAGCATCTTCAGCAGGCCTCTCAACCTTGGTACCAACATCTTCATCCCCGTGAACCTACATCCACATATGGACAATGCAGTGAGTTCAGTTATACAATTGTGATACAAAACTGATGTGAAACTAACTATGGTGGAGACTTACAAATGAAAAAAAAAACATCTCGACCTAAAGGATTTTGAAAGCACAGTGATTAACAAACAAATTAAGCTAATACTAAGACAAAAGGCATAAAAGAACATACCTCCATAAGCTTTCCAAGATCAAACTTGGGTGCCTTTAAGATCTTGACCTTCCTGATGAAGACATTTTGTAGAGGATAGATGCTTGTAGTTGCCTTCTCAATCTCCTTGCCAATACTCTCAGCAATGAACTTGCGAACCAAATCCTTGAGATCACAAGATGTGGCCTGGTTTACCATGATCTCAGTCATCTTGCGGCGGATCTGACAAAACCAAATGAAATATTGTTCACCACAGCCACACAAACAAAACCTAATAAAATTCAGATTCCACCAACACATTGTTGAATTAGGAAAGAAAGTAACCTGTCTAATCTGGCTGGACTGAGCATAGCAGGTCCTCTTGACTTGGTTAGGACGTCTCTTGGTGAACCCAATGCAGAACATCCTCAGCGTGTAGTTGTCAGTGGTCTTAACATCCACATGAGCTTCAATCAAGGTTTGCCATTTGCGAACCAAAGATCTCAGCTTGTCGGTCGTGAAGTTCATTCCCTGCAATTCAACACAACATAAAAAGATAATCAGCATTTTAATTAAAATTAAACCACACAAACAATACAAGCAGGCAGACAATTGTAGTAGTATCATACCCAGAAGTTTGTGAGAACAGTCCTTCCTTGGACATCTTCAGCCCTCAACCTCATCTTCCTGTAGGCATGCTCCTCATCTCCCTGGAGGTCAGCAAGTGATGTCTCGAAGACTCTGTGCTTGAGTCCTTCTGAGGCAATCTGTGAAAAATTTCCAAATTGTAGTTAAAAGGTATGAACCAATGCAATACCAAAGAAACATGCTCATAACAAATAGTTCAGCCACATGTTTTGCATATCCACTCTTCAAGTAAAGAGTATTAGGTTAACAACATTTGCAGTTCATATCCAGCCCAAAGCAATGTTATCATACAAGAACATGCAGCTTTTGCTTCTATTTTTACGTGAAGCAAGGAAACTAAAACTCCATTTTGATCAAAGCTCGGTGCTTGCAGAAACTATAGACATAAATTACAACTCTTGAACTGCAACAATAACAGAAAAACAGATCCAATCCACGGAATAACAGACAAAGTAGTTCAAAATGCAGAAATGGACAGACCCCAAAACTAAAACAAGTCAAATATTCAATCTTTATCAATCCAAATTCTAACAAATAATCGCAAACAAAACACGAAAATCATCGAACAAAAAGAAAGCAATACAAAGATTATAGAGAGGTGGAAATTACCTTGGTACCCTGAGTACGGGTGACGAGAGTCTTGCCGACCTGCTTGATGTTAAATATTGAAGGAGCCTTGATGTCATACCAGTCCTTCTTCGTAAAAGGATCAGCTCTGCATTCACACACACAAAAACACATAAGAGATTGAGAGAAATCAAAAGGGTATATGAAAATACTAATGAGATATTCAAAGGTCTCAGATCTGTGGGGCTTACGCTTTCTTCTTCCCTCCCTTCTTGCCCTTGGAGATTCTCTTGTTCTTTCTGTAAAGTTTCAACACAAAGCAGAGTCGAATGTTAGATGAACCCTATGCAGAGAGAGAGAGAGAGAGAGAGAGAGAGAGAGAGAGTACCCGACGGCCATGGTTGAGAGAGAGGTTGGGAGTGGCAGAGACTCACGCACGCAGAGAACAAACGAAGGCGGAAGCGGCTCTCTCTCTCGCGATGACAACAAAAACCCTACTTGTTTCTTTATATGTAGTATTCTCTGCCTTTAACGGGCCAGGCTGCTTAGGGTTTAGTTTTTATGTGAGCCCAACCAACACAGGCCCAAGCTTATGAAATCTTTTTTTATTTTTTTTACTTTGTATCATGTTTCCAAAAGTGAAGAATAAAGCTTAGTTTGGTATTGAGTCTTGGGGAAAATAATCACTTATACTTATCATTATGAATTGATTATGTGTTTGATAAGTTTTTTATAAGGTGCTTATTTATAAAATTTAGTTGAAAAAATCACGATTTTAAAAAACATGTGAGATGTTGCTTATTAAAAACTCAGTTTTTCTATATTTGAGTTTTTTTCACCTCAATGCCAAACTAGGTCTTGGTATCTCACTCTATTCCCTCTTCAAGCTGCGTTTTGATTTATTGCAATTTGGTTTGTATTCGTGGATTCTCTCTGTAATTCACAACGACGAATCTTGGGGCATTGGGAGTGCAAACATGGCAGAAGAACTGACGAAACTCCCACAATTTCCGGTGGAGATAGTTCGGGAGATACTCGCATGGCTGCTGGTGAAGCCATTATGCAGATTCAAGTGTGTATCAAAGTCGTGGAATTATTGGGTCAGAGTCGGAGATGTGAGGATTAGCTGTATTATTTACTGCAATGCCTTGGCTTTGATTGTGTGAAATAAGAGGTTTTCCTTGTCTAACCCGGTAACCAGGGAATCCAAGGTAGTACCTAAGTTGAGTGAGACGTCAATCACGTCACGGAGAAGAAATCATGGGAAGCCATATGTGTGTGTTTGGATTTTGATCCGTCCACCCAAGATTACAGGTTGGTTCGCGGGATTATTGGGGTTTGTGATACAGTGGAACTTAAGTTTAGTGTCTATTAATACATTGAAAACCGGGTCTTGGCGAGTGATTGAGAAGGGATATACATATCAAAATCAAGACTGTGCTATGCAGGGAGTACTGCTGAAATGAGGTATTCATTGGTAGACGTCAATATGCGATTATGTTATCTTTTGGCTTAGCAGATGAGGAAGCGTGAGAGATTCCACTCCCGCCTCATTTCGATATATAGTAAGGGGAGTTGTTTGTTGTAGTGTCTTTAGAGACTGCCTACGTATCAATAATTCATTAGTCGTTATATCGTGCGAGAACAACGCCAATAAACTTGTTTCACCAATAGAGGTGGCGTAATTGTCTTAAGGACAGTGGGACTGGACCCCTTTTCCATATATTATAGCTGCTCTGGTCCCCTGTTTGGCCGGCTGGCGCCCCCGGTTCTCAGGCCTTAGCCATAAGTAAGTCATGCTGAGCCGCGGGGCCGGGTGTCCAGGATTCGGCCTCGGGTCCTGAATCGGTCTCGGGAGTCCTGGTAGCGGGTCTGGGGGGCCTGGGTAGCCTCAATGTGGCTACTGTCAACACAAGTAATTGGCTTGGGCGTGCCTGATCACCATTGCCATCAACTCATCATATCCCTGTGTGGATCCACCCGCATGGCGTATGGAAACTTTCTGGGCCGGAGGCCTTGCTTGAAAGCCGTTTCGGCAATCCCTTTGTCCAGGTTCCTGACCTCGGCTGTGGCTGTCTGCCAACGGTTGACGAACGCTTTTAGCTCTTCACTGTCTGCCTGCTTGCAGTTGAAGAGAACTGTTGAAGTCCGGGTCCCCTCAACCCTCAAAATGATGTAGAACCAGCTAAATGCCTCTCCGGATTGGGTTTCATGGAACAAGTTACAACAAATGGCATCAGAGTAGCCCTTAGCACACGTTTGGGACCGGAAGCTGTCCAGGTGCTGGTATGGGCAACCGGCCCCGGAGTATATCAAGTTCAGTGACTTTAGGGTGCCCGATCTTCCGGACTTCAATACCCGATGGGAGAATGGTCCAGTTCGCTCGTTAAACCGCGCACCTTCCTGCGCCTCGCATACTTCCTCTTGCTGGCCTCCATTTGCGATTTCATATCTGCCACCGAATCAGACAATACCTGGAGCGCCCGGGCTGTCGGACTCATGGTTTCGTCATTGAACGGAATGCCTCCCCGCGGAGTGGTCGGCATGTACTCCGGGATCGTCGTATTATTTGGAAACTCCCTCCCGGTTCCCCTTTCTTCCTCTGATGATTGCCCCACCTCCCGGTGTGGGGACCCTCCGGGTGGTGGCGCAAATGCCATTGCCAAAGCGGCATTGCACTGCTGTCCTCTCTCCAAAGCAGCCACCAATGCCTCGTTTACTGCCTCCATTTCCTGATACCGGGCACTCGCCTCTGCTCGGTCCTGGTTGCTTTCCTCCCGCAATCGGTAGACTTCCTCTCGCATTTTCTCCACCTCCCTTGCCATGTCGTACTGGCCAGGGTCGGACGCGTCGTCCTGACTACCATCAGTCAGATCGTCATCCCCTACGCCAGGATCAGCGGCGGGTATGAGCTCAGGACCCGTACCCTTCACCCGCTCTTCTCTCGATCCCTTGACCATATCAAGCTGGTCAAGATTGATGACGGTGTTCTGGTTGCCGCCATCAGTTGGTTGCTCCCGTCCTGCTCCTTAAAACCAAGAATAAAACTCATGATCCGATGGACCTGCTCCCCAAGGTTTTCGCCGCGATCTCTCTCTTCTAACCCTCCAGACATACTTACAACGTGACTTTTGTGTAAAATCTTCCCACAGGCGGCGTCAATTGTTTATGTCTGGATCCATAGACTCACAGAGACCGGTGGATCTTAATGTAACTCATTCCTGCATATCCTACTAACTAAGGGAATATCGGGCGGGGCTGGTCTATTCCACTCCGAAGCTTAAGTCAGTATAGATGAGATAAACTAGAAGCTTAAGCGGGAATAAGTAGTTGAAGTATTGATTACCTGTTACTGAGGGTAGTTGGGGCTCATATATAGGTGGCCGGACATGAGGACTTGTCTCACCCTTTGATGTGGGACTGGACCCTTTCTGCATATATTATAGCTGCTGTGGTCCCCTTTTTGGCCGGCTGGCGCCCTCGGTTCCCGGGCCTTAGCCACAAGTAAGTCCTGCTAGGCCGCGGGGCCAGGTGTCCAGGATTCGGTCCCGGGCCCTAGATCGGTTCCGGGAGTACTGTTAGCGGGTCTGGGGGCCTGGGTTGCCTCCCTGTGGTTACTGTCAACACAAGTGATCCATGGACTTTTATATAGTAAGAACAAGAGATCAATGATGTTATATATGGGCCAATAAACTCATCTTGTGCTCATCCCATAGAGAGTCCAAGACTAATCAATGTTTATCTATTTAAAGCTTATCACATTCCTTATGATTAACAGGTTGTAAATCAATGAGTTTCGTTGTTCACCAAGAGATATACATCTCGGATGACAACATGCAATAAGATTATATTTGTATAATTCTACTATTAACTTAGTTAAGAATCAATTGATATTTTACGTAAGAGTTTTAGATAATGCCAAAGTCCATATTGATTCTAACATTTTCATTTTCATCAGGTGGTCAAATAACAGGATCTTGTTTGCTAGGAAATAGAGAAATTAGCAGTAAGACGAAGTGAGTGGTGCACTCAAGAAGTTACATGATAAAAGCAATAGAAAACATAATTATATATAAGCCATAACCACCTCTTCTTTCAGTGAGCATTTTCATCATCAATCATATATAGAGGCAGTGGAAAGCAATATGATCATAGTAAAAAAATGGATGCAATTTGACACGATTTAGAGACTGAGCAAAATGTCTGTTCTCTAATACTTCCAAAGCTTGTGTTTATTCAATCGTCGGTAGTGAATGTAAGCTCGAGGATATGGACTTGTGTCTATTCATCTATGCCGGAGAGAAATGAGAAATGGGACGAGAGTCGGAGAGTTGGCACCGGGCGTCTGTGCAAAAAAAATAAAATAAAAAATGGCGTCATACAATTTCTATTCCACCTTCAAACCGCATCATTCATCGTGACATGAAACCACAAAACATTCTCATCGGTGCTGGTCCTACTGTTAAGGTTGATTTGTGTACTATTAGTATTCATATAATTATGGATGTCTATTTACCAGTATCACCAAATTGTGAATTTTATTGATGGAGCTTTGTGACTTTGGGTTTGCACATGCAATGTCTACAAATACTGTTGGTTTGCAATCCATAAAAGGTCAGAATGATTTGCGATTAACAGTTGGATACTGGAGACTATATGTTGCTTTGTTTAATGATGCACTAAAGTTTGCATTTATGTTCTTTATGTACTCCCCTGTACATGGCTCCTGAACTAGTACAGGAACAACCTTACGACCACACTGCAGATTTATGGTCTCTTGGAGTCATATTGTAAGTTGCATCCCTTTACTTAAACTCTCTGGCTGAAAAATTCTTTTACTTTCTATTCATGGTAAAATGAATGCACCTTGTTTCGTAAAGTAAATGAGATTGTTATTTTCGTGGTATTGAGGGAATCACAAAAGTTATAATGTGCTCCATTTCTCGTATACGAGTTTTAAGAACTTGGTCTGTCATTGAAAACTCACATATTGACTGATATCTAAAATTTCATCGAATTGAGCCAAAACGCATTGCTATATTATAACACACGTTTTTTTGGGAAATATCACTTTTTCCAAGCCATGTGTTTTTTCATTTGTGTGTGATCATAAACACTTATTAACAATTTTTGAACCTTTATGGCATCTTAAATTCGCGTACTCGATGCTTTTTACAGGCGATTCAGTTCAAATGATTCACTTGTATCTTATTTCGTAAAGTCAATGAGATTGTTATTTTTGAGGTATTAAGGAATCACAAAAGTTATAATATACTCCATTTCTAGTATACCAGTCTCAAGAACTTGGTCTGTCATTGAGAACTCACATATTGACTGACATCTAAAATTTCATCGAATTGAGCCAAAACCCTTGCTATATCACACGTTTTTTTGAGAAATATCACTTTTTTCAAGCCATGTGTTTTTTCATTTGTGTGTGATCGTAAACACTTATTAACAACTTTTAAACCTTTCTGGCATCAAAAATTTGTGTACTTGATGCTTTTTACAGGCCATTTAATTCAAATGAATCACGTGTATCTTGTTTCGTTTAGTAAATGAGATTGTTATTTTTGAGGTATTGAGGGAATCACAAAAGTTATAATGTGCTCCAATTCTCGTATACGAGTTTTAAGAACTAGGCCTGTCATTGAAAACTCACATATTGACTAACATCTAAAATTTCATCGAATTCAGCCAAAACCCCTTGCTATAGCACACGTTTTTTTTGGGAAATATCACTTTTTCAAAGCCATGTGTTTTTTCATTTATGTGTGATCGTAAACACTTATTAACAACTTTTGAACCTTTATGGCATCTTAAATTCGTGTACTCGATGCTTTTTACAGGCGATTCAGTTCAAATAATTCACGTGTATCTTATTTGGTAAAGTCAATGAGATTATTATTTTTGAGGTATTAAGGAATCACAAAAGTTATAATGTGCTCCATTTCTCGTATAACAGTCTCAAGAATTTGGTCTGTCATTGAAAACTCACATATTGACTGATATAAAAAATTTCATCGAATTCAGCCAAAACACCTTGCTATAGCACACGTTTTTTTTTTTGGAAATATCACTTTTTCCAAGCCATGTGTTTTTTCATTTGTGTGTGATCGTAAACACTTATTAACAACTTTTGAACCTTTATGGCATCTTAAATTCGTGTACTTGATACTTTTTACAGGCTATTCAGTTCAAATAATTTACGTGTATCTTATTTCGTAAAGTCAATGAGATTATTATTTTTGAGGTATTAAGGAATCACAAAAGTTATAATATACTCAATTTCTAGTATACAAGTCTCAATAACTTGGTATGTCATTGAAAACTCACATATTGACTGACATCTAAAATTTCATCGAATTGAGCCAAAACCCCTTGTTATAGCACACGTTTTTTTGGGAAATATCACTTTTTCAAGGCCATGTGTTTTTTCATTTGTGTGTGATCGTAAACACTTATTACCAACTTTTAAACCTTTCTGGCATTAAAAATTTGTGTACTTGATGCTTTTACTTAAACTCTCTGGCTGAAAAATTCTTTTACTTTCTATTCCACATGCTAGTACAGGAAAAATTCTTTTACTTTCTATTCGACTGAGCTATCTTGAAGAATTTTTCATTTTACCATGAGTTAAGTGGAAGATCTTCGTCCTGTATTATATAGTAATCCCTGTACATGCCTAGTTATAACTACATTAATCTAATGCAACTTTTGAACCTATTCTAGGAAATGCGGTCAGCCACTGCTGTAGATAGCGGGTGTGTTGAGGCCTGGAGGGGTGAAGGGAACAGTCTCCAAACATCAGTTGGCTCTATCAAATATTCCAGACACTGAAGCAGTCAATTCTTCTCCTAATGAGGAGTTTCCTGGGTTTGCAAATCTTGCTGAAGTTAAACAGTCAGGTATATAAAGTTTCCATTACAAGGAGAAATCTGATTATTATGGTTAGCTAAAGTATTTTATAGCAACCAGATCCATATATTATTTTCCTTAAGCGTCCACTCCTCCCTGAGCCCCAAGTTATCATTGTCTGGGTTGTTTAGAGTTCTTTTGACTCCAGAATAAAATTTAATGAAACAAATTTAAGTATAACTAAATGATATTTGATGGGACAACATAACTTTTGCTATCAGTACATAAATTTACGTAATGTAGCTATCACGTGTGACTTAAATGATGTTTTGTTTCAGGTTGTCAACTGTTCCAAGTATTGGAAAGTAACTCCCATACGGGTAAGAGTGTAGAAATTATTGGTCAAGATAATGAAGCCATGCATGTTGGTGGTCATTCTGCTCTTGTAGCCATCTGAAATAATCTTGGACAGCTTTCTTGTGCATCCGCTTCCTACTTTTAGTTGGAAATATATCAGGAAATGACTCTAGATTATACAAATTTGATGATGATAGTTCTGACTGTCCACTATTTTTTTTGGTGACTGATTTGTTTATTTATAGTGTATCCTTGAAGACATATACAAAAAGAACCACAATTGGTGTTGTGAGGTTTGATAGAAGAATTGTCGGATTTTCATATTCTCGCAAGATATGTGTTTGGAGCATTCCATCAAAGAAGAGTGTAGGTGAGCTTTTAACCTTTTTATTTTATTTTTTAAAGAGAGTTTTTAGCCTTTAGTTTATTTGTGATGTCAAATCTAATTTCTTTTCCTTGAGGATATTTCTATGAAATTTCATACAATTTCTACAATTTCCAACTTGTTCTATATGTCAGCGGGGTATAGACTAAGTAATGTTGACCTAGTGAGTATGCTAAAAACGATTGTTGAGAAGAGAGAAAATTCCACTGGACAGTTTGTCAGCATACAGAAGGTCGCAATGTTAGCCTACAATCTGCTACATCAACATCTCGCTGATTACCCCAAACATGATAGTGCATTTAGCAGGATTATAATAGGCATGCAACTAAACAAGGTAGTTCACATTTACTGAAAATACTTCACTTCATGAACCACATAATTTTTACTCAAATGTATAATAACTTTATTGAACCAGGAATATGATGTATATGTGGTCAAACGGGTTCTGAACTGTGTAGCACTTTTGTCGAGGCTTAACACCTCCTCACCTTTGTTGGCCAATAGTATGAGTGAGTGAGGAGGTGTTAAGCCTCAACAAAGGTGTTACACAGTTCAGAACCCGTTTGACCACATATGATGATGATAGTTCTGATTGTCCACTATTTTTTTTGGTGACTGATTTGTTTATTTTTTGTGTATCCTTGAAGACATATATACAAAAAGAACCACAATTGGTGTTGTCAGATTTGATAAAGGAATTGTCGGATTTGCTGATTCTCGCAGGACATGTGTTTGGAGTCTTCCATAAAAAAAAAGTGTAATAGGTGAACTTTTAACATTTTTATTTTATTTTTTGAAGAGAGTTTTTAGCCTTTAGCTTATTTGTGATGTCAAATCTAATTTCTTTTCCTTTTTTTTCTCTTTTTTTTTTCTCAAAGGATATTTCTATGAAATTTCATACAATTTCTACAATTTCCAACTTGTTCTATATGTCAGCGGGGGATAGACTGAGTAATGTTGACCTAGTGAGTATGCTAAAAGCGATTGCTAAAAACGACCTTCTGTATGCTGACAAACTGTCCAGTGGAATTTTCTCTCTTCTCAACAATCGTTTTTAGCATACTCACTAGGTCAACATTACTCAATCTATCCCCCGCTGACATATAGAACAAGTTGGAAATTGTAGAAATTGTATGAAACATTTTTCTTTGATGGAAGACTCCAAACACATGTCATGCGAGAATCAGCAAATCCGATAATTCCTCTATCAAATCTGACAACACCAATTGTGGTTCCTCTTGTATATATGTCTTCAAGGATACACAAAAAATAAACAAATCAGTCACAAAAAAAAATAGTGGACAATCAGAACTATCATCATCATATGTGGTTAAACGGGTTCTGAACTGTGTAGCACCTTTGTTGAGGCTTAACACCTCCTCACTCACGCATACTATTTGCCAACAAAGGTGAGGAGGTGTTAAGCCTCAACAAAGGTGCTACACAGTTCAGAACCTGTTTGACCACATATACATCATATTCCTGGTTCAATAAAGTTAATATACATTTGAGTAAAAATTATGTGGTTCATGAAGTGAAGTATTTTCAGTAAATGTGAGCTACCTTGTTTAGTTGCATGCCTATTATAATCCTGCCAAATGCACTATCATGTTTGGGGTAATCAGCGAGATGTTGATGTAGCAGATTATAGGCTAACATTGCGACCTTCTGTATGCTGACAAACTGTCCAGTGGAATTTTCTCTCTTCTCAACAATCGTTTTTAGCCTACAAACTAAGTCAACATTACTCAGTCTATACCCCGCTGACATATAGAACAAGTTGGACATTGTAGAAATTGTATGAAATTTCATAGAAATATCCTCTGAGAAAAAAAAGAAAAAGAAAGGAAAAGAAATTAGATTTGACATCACAAATAAGCTAAAGGCTAAAAACTCTCTTTAAAAAATAAAATAAAAATGTTAAAAGTTCACCTACACTTTTCTTTGATGGAAGACTCCAAACACATGTCCTGCGAGAATCAGCAAATCCGACAATTCCTCTATCAAATCTGACAACACCAATTGTGGTTCCTTTTGTATATATGTCTTCAAGGATACACAAAAAATAAACAAATCAGTCACAAAAAAAAATAGTGGACAATCAGAACTATCATCATCATATGTGGTCAAACGGGTTCTAAACTGTGTAGCACCTTTGTTGAGGCTTAACACCTCCTCACTCACGCATACTATTGGCTAACAAAGGTGAGGAGATGTTAAGCCTCAACAAAGGTGCTACACAGGTGAGGAGGTGTTAAGCTTCAACAAAGGTGCTACACAGTTCAGAACCTGTTTGACCACATATACATCATATTCCTGGTTCAATAAAGTTATTATACATTTGAGTAAAAATTATGTGGTTCATGAAGTGAAGTATTTTCAGTAAATGTGAGCTACCTTGTTTAGTTGCATGCCTATTATAATCATGCCAAATGCACTATCATGTTTGGGGTAATCAGCGAGGTGTTGTTGTAGCGGATTGTAGGCTAACATTGCGACCTTCTGTATGCTGACAAACTGTCCAGTGGAATTTTCTCTCTTCTCAACAATCGTTTTTAGCCTACTGACTAAGTCAACATTACTCAGTCTATACCCCGCTGACATATAGAACAAGTTGGACATTGTAGAAATTGTATGAAATTTCATAGAAATATCCCCTGAGAAAAAAAAGAAAAAAAAAAAGAAAAAAAATTAGATTTGACATCACAAATAAGCTAAAGGCTAAAAACTCTCTTTAAAAAATAAAATAAAAATGTTAAAAGTTCACCTACACTTTTCTTTGATGGAAGACTCCAAACACATGTCCTGCGAGAATCAACAAATCCGACAATTCCTCTATCAAATCTGACAACACCAATTGTGGTTCCTTTTGTATATATGTCTTCAAGGATAAACAAAAAATAAACAAATCAGTCACCAAAAAAAATAGTGGACAATCAGAACTATCATCATCAAATTGTATGATCTAGAGTCATTTCTAGATATATTTCCAGCTAAAAGTAGGAAGCGGATGCAAGAATGACCACCAACCGCATGGCTTCATTATCTTGACCAATAATTTATGCACTCTTAACAGTATGGGAGTTACTTTCCAATATTTGGAGCAGTTGACAACCTGAAACAAAACATCATTTAAGTCACACGTGATAGCTACATTACGTAAATTTATGTACTGATTGCAAAAGTTATGTTGTCCCATCAAATATCATTTAGTTATACTTAAATTTGTTTCATTAAATTTTATTCTGGAGTCAAAAGAACTCTAAACAACCCAGACAATGATAACTTGGGGCTCAGGGAGGAGTGGACGCTTAAGGAAAATAATATATGGATCTGGTTGTTATAAAATACTTTAACTAACCATAATAATCAGATTTCTCCTTGTAATGGAAACTTTATATACCTGACAGTTTAACTTCAGCAGGATTTGCAAACCCAGGAAACTCCTCATTAGGAGAAGAATTGACTGCTTCAGTGTCTGGAATATTTGATAGAACATAGGTTTTTAGTCTAATTCATAAAGACATTACTGTAACTAAGTTCCCAATATCCAGAAGACTCGGTGTTCGTGGCGGATTCAGCACCCGGCGAACAGTCAGCACTCGGAGTGGCGGATGTGAGATCCCTTGCGTGTCTTTTGTGTGCTTAGGCGTGCTAGCACCTTGGGAGTGGTGCGACTCGACTGCGGACGACCCCTGGCGCGTCCTATCATCTGCTCCCAATAGACTCTGACTTCCTGACCTAGCGACTGTTACGCGGGCGCTGACTAAGCCGGAGTACAGGGCTCGAACAAGACCTGAATAGAACTCTCTAACAGGATTTTCTTTTCAACCCCTCGGCGGATTGAATATCTTACTCTGATCCGGAGAAGCAAAGCAGAGCTAAACCAAGACCACGAGTGTGTGTGCTACCGGAGTAGCGGACTGACTCGATTGCTACCGGAGTAGCTGACAGACTCGATTGCTACCGGAGTAGCGGACTGACTCGATAGGCTCAGCAACCGCTCGACACGAGTGCGAGATGTGATCGATCGCAGGTGGAGGCAAATTGCGTGAGTCGCTCAGCAACCGCTCGACACGAGTGCGAGATGGGATCAATCGCAGGTGGAGGCAAATTGCGTGAGTTGCTCCGGAGAGGCTTTGGCAAGTTAGCGGTGCGCTAGAACTTGTGTGTGCTTGTGTTTGGTTGAGAACCCTTCTCTAGTTGCAAAAGAGTTATATTTATATGGTTCATGAAACCCTAAGGTTTGAAGATCCATCCTGGCGGACTCCGAGATTCATTAGGATTGTCCTTCCTTATACCGACTTCAATCGAATCAATTAGGAATAAATTGAGATCAGTCATTCTCTTCGCTTAGGAAACTCCTTCCCCGCCGAATATTGTCTGGATCCACATCCAATTAAAGCCGGGGAAAGCCAAATCGACTCCAAAGAGGAATCAATCACTGATTTGGCTTAAAATATCTTTTCCACTGGATTGCTACCGAAACAATCCCTAGTTATCCTAATTAGTATTTACACCTTATTATTCGTTAAGGTAACCCGTATATTATGCAATTGGATTACTACAAAATAACTCTCATCCGATTAGGTAACAAATCAATATTCTCCCTCCAAGTAATCTTTCCTAAATGAAACGGGAGAATATGAATATCGGGTTCGGTTTAAACCAAAACCCCTCTGGGCCACGGGGTAAAAGCCCAATTGAAGTGAATTCCAATTGTGGCCCAAACACTCGGGTAGATCATCAGATAATTCGCATACAGAACATTACTTGGTCTCGGGATAAAATATGCTGGGGAAATTTTTCCTCTTGAAATTTTCAGCCTCTTCAGAACCTTTTTTTGGGCAGTCCTCAGTCATGTGATCTCCAAACTCGCCACACTCAAGACAATGCATATGATACACATAACATTTTTGTCCACTCCCGGGAAAGATAGAAGCCCATATATATATATATATCCTTTCGGTAAAGGTTTTGAACGATCGTATCCGGAATCAGGTTTGTCGGTAATGTCGTCTACGTATTTCTCCATCTTTGTCAACAAATCTTCATCAAAGAGGTATTTCTCCATCTTTGTCAACAAATCTTCATCCGAGAGTTCTAGATCTTCTCGAGTCAGATGGTAGTGGGGTAAAAAAGAATCTTGGTTGGGTTCCTGGTCTGTTGGTGAGAGTGTGGAGTCTGGCCTCTTAAGGTTTGGCGGTGATGTGACAGACGGTGGTGGTGACTGGTGAGGATTTGGTCATCTCTGGCTTCGATTAGGGTTTGGCATCTCCTTCAAATTGGTTGCAAAAAGTACGTAGAAAGAACGTACTATGAGAGATGTGTATTGGGTAATGCCTCTATTTATAGAGGATTACAAAGTGATAAGTAGAAGGAATCCTAAATCCATTCGGAAAAGTAAACCTGCATGAAATGATTATCCATATCTTTTAGGGATAATTGTTTTTCATTATTTGATCAAGTTATCCTTGTCTTTTTTCTTTTTTTTGTTTAAAAGGGATTTTTTTTTAATTAAAGCAAAATTAAGCGAGATGAGTACAATCATGGGTTCTAGTTAAAGGAGAAATTTCTCGATGCTTAATCCCCTCGAGATATATCTTCATCGATAAGGCATAAGGCTATACCAGTTAGCTCGACTGAATCTATAGCAAGCAGAAACACTTCTTCTACTTCATCTCAAGGGTGCAGCACCAAAGTATTAACATATCACAATAATCACACCATGCACCTTGATAGGAGCATAAAATGCGACGTTCTTAATATGTTTTACCCCCATTTATGCATTTCTTATCCCTTATTGTTGTAATATAGAGTCATTGAGTCATGTTGGAGTCGTTGGCAAGTGTTGGTGAATAAATTGAGCTAAAAATGCAGAAATGTCGATTTGTGAAGAGTTTTAGTTTGAGTAGGACTCCTTATTGTACTAGGAATCCTGTTTGGACTAGGAAACATGTTTTGACTAGGAAACTTGTCGGAATTGATTTCTTTATCTTTCGTCGTTTCTAATATTTGTGTGGAATCGGTTTGTGCTATAAATTGTGAAAATGCATAATTATGGTGGAGTCCTTATTGAACTAGGATTCCTAATAAGAGTTTTAATGTGATTAGGACTCCTTTTTCAAGTAGAACCCTATTTGGAAAAGGAATCCATACCAAAGTAGGAATCCCAGTTGAATAAGGATTCTACGAGTTTGAGTCCTAATTGAAGTCTACGAATTGAAGAGTCTTAGTCGAACAAGGAGTCTACAAACGCTCGACGTTTTTGTAATGTCGAAAGAATTTCATTGAAAATACAACTCCTTGTTGGACTAGGATTCCTTATCTATCTAGGACTCTTATTCATGATAATTGTGCTACATCTTTTTATCTTCTTTTTAATATAATTATTATTCTTATTTTTTTAGGAATTAAAGAGAAGATTAATGGAGGAAATCAAAGAAATATTTCGGCAAGTAACAATTTCCTTGCCGTGGAAGAGAAAGAAGGAGGAAACCAAATTGGTTTTGGTTTCCTTGTAACAATATTCAAGAACTCTTTGCCGAATTAAAAGAAGGATTAATTGAAGAAAATTCATGATATATTTCGGCAAAGAAGAGGATAACAAGGCATTTATTCAGCTATTATCATGTGAATTTTGGAAAAGAAGAAAGGAGAAAAGCTTGGAACGCATGTGGACCTCATTGAAGCTTGATTCATTGCTTATTGCCGAATTAAATTGAGGATTAAATTGAAGATTTTTGGAAGAGATTTTCGGCAGCAATATGCATGAAGAGATGACTAGGCCGAATTAAAAGAAAATAAAGAAGATTTCGGTGGAAAAAGAATATCCTTGCCGAAACCATATCCAACTTGGTTTTGGTTTTCTTGTGCTTCACTCTTGCCGAACCCTAGCTCCTCTCTTCCCCTATAAATACAACACTTTGTATTCATAAAAATCATCTTCTCTTCCCCTCAATTACCTTGCCGAACCTCTGCCCATTTAATTTCAGAAATTGTACCAAGAGCTTTGCCGAATTCCACCTCCACCTTTCACATAAATCCAACCTCCACCAATCCTTGCCGAATCTTCATAAGGTTGTAACATGGATTGTATTTTTTTGGCTTTTGTTTCTTTGTATTTAAACATACTTTTGTCTATGAAATATGTTTTAATTTCTGGATTTATTTTTGGTATTGATAATTATATATGGGATCTTTGGATCTTTGTTATAAATGTTTGGGAATTTTGTATATAATTGCCGATTTATGCATGTGATTTGATTAAATATGTATGATGGGCAGTAGGATTTTGAATGCTTTCTTGATTTAATTAGGTTTATTTCCTTAATTCGTGTGCAACCGAAGGAGATGTCTAGATGCATTCAATGGCCATGAGTGTTATTTAGGTGTTGAATTCACTTGCCGATTTAATATATGTCGGATCATACGCATGTTATGTTTTGATATGTATTTATCTAAGGGCTAGAGTAATTCTGGAAATTTACATGTCGATGTGAGATGAGTGACGCCATACTTGCTAACATGTTCCAATTCGACATATTGTGCTTATGTGCTATTTGTGTTTAATTTCTACGCATTGTGTTATTAAACCGACTAGTACCATGTTTAGGATTACACGCATGTTGGATTCTAAATACTTGTGATGTTTTGAATAATTAGAATAACCGCATTGGCTCTAATTAAATTGGAACTTAATTGATCTTGAATTCGATATTTGCTGCTGCCCCTATTACTTGTTTTAATTTTGTTGCATGTATAATGAGATTTGTGTTTGGTGATTGTGTGGAAGATGTTGATCATATGTAAATAATAGCTTAGGAATTAATAATTTTCGTAAAAATTCAGTAGGTATTTAGTATAAAAATCGTTACCCCCCTTTTGTGCAATACTTTATGTGATTGAAAGCCCTTGATTTCCCCGGATAGAACGATCCCTACTTGTCAATACTACACTCGACACAAGAAGGGTATTATGTGTATGTAGTTGTTTTGCAGGTATTTTATGCTTGGATAACACCTCCATCACACCTATGAGCAGTACTCTCCTTCCAAATCATTAGGTTAAGGACTAGCCAATTCACATTCTATCAGAACGAAAAAAAAAAAAAAACAAAGGCGTAAATAACACTGGTATTCATATATAATCAGCACCCACCCAATAATTATATAATAGATTTGAAAAAGTATTCATATGTTTGAGTTTCATAGTGTATTAGTATATATAGTTAAGCTCAACAAGAAAAAAGTAGTGATCGAACTTCATTCTTCGTCGATCATATATATGGTGGTCACACACTTACACTACACAGTTGGGCAAATTACTATGGTGGGAACGAAATGCTGCACAATCTTTTGCCGATCTCTGCAATGGCCTATATGGAATGCAATTCTTCGTATCATCTGTTTCTCTCAACCTTACACACATCTCTGGTTGAGCACAGAAGTAATTATTCGACGAGTTAAAGCTCTCCAAGTTATGCAGCTGAGAACAAACTCTTGCCGGAATCTGGCCTGAAAATCCGTTATTTGCCACATTTAGTTGCTCCAAGCTCTTCATCCCACCCATTGACTCCGGCAGTGAACCGTCCAACTTATTACTGCTTACATCAAACACTGTCAATTTGTCCAAGCAACCAATATTTGAGGGCAAACCCCCTTCGAGTCCGCTATTCGTTAGTATAACTTCGTTTAACGTAGCCTTCATGTTGGCCAAGCTTGAAGGAAATCTACCTTTGAAGTTGTTGTTTGCTAACACGATCGCGGAGACTGTGGAGTTGCCGATGTTTGGAGGCAAAGAACATTGGAACTTGTTGTTGTTAAGGAACAAGGCGTCGAGTTTTAAATCGAAAATGGCAGGCGGAATGCGACCTTCAAAGCTGTTGTATCGAATGTCTAAAAATTTGAGTGAAGAACAGATGAAGGAAATGAACCTGAGAATTGGTTATTACTTATATCGAGCTCGTAAAGAAGGTAAAGACCACGAAAGCTAGAAGGAATGGTGCCACAGAAGTTGTTTGAGTTTATGTGCAGGAGAGCTATGTCGACTAAGAGGCCGAGTTCTTCGGGCAATGAACCGGCTATGTTGGCGTGGTTTAGGTCTACGCCGGCCACGGTTGTGATGTCAGGGTCATCCAGAGCCTGTGCGCAGTAGACTCCCTTGTAGCTGCAAACATCTGGGCCGCACCAGTTGGCGGTGAAGTGATTCGAGTCGGAGGTTATGGCACGTTTCCAAGCCTGAAGAGCTTGGTAAGCCTTTTGAAGTCTAGCATTAACTGGAAAAGTTTGAGGGGAATATGAAACTTGGTGCGAGGGTTTGGAGATGAAGATGATAGAGACAATGATCAAACCAGATAGAGTGAGATTTGGATTTTTCATTTTGAAGAACGTAGTGCTAATCTATCAATATGCTTCTATGGTGTTTAAGATTGGAGTATGTTTATATATAACTTTCGAGTCTTCTTAATTTGCTACCTAGCTAACATCTCTTTGATTAAATTTAATTGACTTTCTGATTGATGAATTAGCAGGTAACAAGAATGTTCTTCATGCAAGAGGCACCGGCATGCATGATTATTGCATGGAAAGGATAGAGGTGCATCTTTCTTGTAGACATCTAAAGAAGGTTGGAAGGAAATTTGGCAGCTGATTTTACCAAACACACTGTTTTTACCAGTTTGCATCGTCAATCTCTAAAATAATATATGAACAAATATACACTGTTGATCGGACTGGGATTAAGATACATATTCTTTTGCAAATTTTCAAGTCATCTAATTGTTTAACTAAAAAACTGGGTCTTGATGCAGAACAATTCAAGGACGTAGAATGAATGCTAGTTTATAGCCAGTGTCACAATTGCATATCTTTGTTCTTACTTTATAATTTGGGAATTGAGTCAGATATTAAAGTCACACACCACCACACGGCAGAGCAGGTAGACATGGAGAGCTTGTAGTTGCATAGTCAATTCGAGCATGCTTGAGTTTCAGTTCTTCGATTTCTTTTGGCATTTGATCTACTTGCATAAGTCATTGCAGCTAATCTATGAGCAATGCAAGCTCATTTGTGATGTCATGTAGTAAGTAAGCCTTCAAGGCCTAATCTTATACCCTGCCTATCCTCAATACATCTTGAATGGTTTTGCCATCAGAGATCACAATGGTGTTCCCATCTTATATGATGCTCAAAAATCCCCTCAGCCTTGGTACTGCAAGCTGAGGAGTGCGTTGCGCAAAAAGATGGCATTCTCGTTACGAATTCACTTAAGTGCATCTACCTAGAAGTGGAGGGACATTCCTCTTTTGTTTTTTTCTATGCCCCTTATTGGAGATATGAAAGCTCTCTCGGAGTCGTTTAACATCTTCTTTGCCCATGTCTTTAGAGAAACCAATCTCTTAGGCCAACTCTAACAGTTGGTACAAAGTGCCACATTTCTACAATTGTAGCGCTTATCGTCTCCAATAAAGGTGCTACACTTTTGTAGCGCTACAAAAGTGTGCTACAAATAGCGCAAGTGTGCTACAATTGTAGCACAATTGCACTCATAATCAATCAAGGTATTAAATATCGACGATTACAGAAATATCGATGGTTTGAAAAAAAGAAATTTCGATGAAAATTTCGAGAAAATATCGAATATCGATGGAAATTTTACCAAAAATTTATGTAAAAATTGTATATTTAGATAAAAATAGACTAAAAGTAAAATATCGGAAAGATATGAGTATTAATATCGATATTTGAAAAAAAACGGAAATTTCGAGGAAATATCGAGGTTATCGAGGATATTTTAGTCCTTGTAATCAATTGCACATTGTGACCCATAATTATAGCACAATTGCACTCTATTTATGTATTTTCATTATTTATGTTTGCATGTAATTTTATTTATTTATTATGAATAAAATTTGAAATTTCAATTATATTAAATATAATTTATGTTCAAATCAATTAATTAAATAAGAATTTAAAATGTTATTAAAACTTAAAATAATACTAATGCGCTACAATGTAACGCTTCATTATTAGAGACGGTCAATGTCGCATCGATAAATAGTACCATTTTACTGCGCTACATTACACCTTTTGCGCTACAATGTAGCGTAATTGTTGGAGTTAGCCTTAGCGGACGCTCTTGTTTAGCTCTCGTACTGCAACATAGTGTTTTCTCAAGCCAATCTAAATTTACTTCTTGATTCTTCACTTTTAGAACGTCCTAGTTGGAGGCCTGTGTCGTTGTAATTTACATTCATATGTCATGAATGTAACTAATCTCTAAGCCTCTCACAATGTCAGATGATTATATATCTTGCATTCATGAATAAGAATACGCCTTGAAACTTAATCGTATGTCATGTAGCCTCAGTTTCACTTCTTTCTTTAGCCTTTCTATTCTACAGTCCACACTATTCGGTTCGGTTCGGTAGCTGATTCTAACCATTCCAAAACTTCGGCCCAACCATTTACCTTTAGAAGAAGGGACTGATTCGATTAGAATCCAAAATGACCCGACCCACCCTGATTAACCTTGGCTTCAAAGAACAGGAGGGGCTTTTGTAGAAGCTTTTTAAGTTGTGGTAAATACTTGATGCTCTTCTCTCTCTCTCTCTCCATAAACCCTACTGAAACTAAGAGTCAGTAAAGGCAAGCATTATCAATGGCAGAAGCAGATGGAGGATCAGATAAGAAGGCTGGTGGAGTTGAGTCTCTGAAAGACAAAGGAAATGAGCAATTCAAAGCTGGGAATTACCTCAAAGCCGCCGCTCTCTACACTCAGGCCATCAAGCAAGACCCTCAAAACCCCACTCTCTATAGGTACTCAACCCACTTCAAAGTTCTGTGTTTTTTTTTTAGTTTTGGGTTTGATAGATGAATAAAAATGTCATCTTTATTGGTTTAGCACGCAGTTCACTTGATTCATTCACATGGGTTGTGTTAACTATGAACATTTGGGTATTCTATGTCTCGTGATGTGGACTTTAGTGCTTAAAGTTGTTTGCTTTACTTATGTAGAAACTCATTTGATTTGGTTTTGTAATGTTTGATGTTGTTTATAGCGGCATTTTTTGTTCTTAATTTGCATCATTGTTTATTATAATGCGTTGTGCTGGATTAGTTTCACTTTTCAGGGTGCTGCTTCTGGCATTTTGTTACTTTATGAACTTTGAGAGGTTGAGAGTTGATGTATAAATCTGTTGTTGGTAATGTGGATTTTAGAGTTGGTTGTGGGTTCTAAGAGATGCAAAAGGGTTTCTCCTTCCGCTTCTTGAAAATAGAATCAGGCACTTAGATAAACTAGATATAGGTTTAAGGGATTTTTTTTTTTTTTTTGGGTATAAGATTTTCAACTGAAATAGTATGAGATGGAAGTACACCACAAACTGTAGTTCGGTGCCTCCGTTGACATGAACTTAGGGGGTAACCCAGGGTCCCAGGCTATTCAATCTCGATTATTTGATCTAAGAAATTGTACTGTTTCCTTATAGGTGGTTAGTTTTTTTTTTTCCTTTTCCTTTTTAGCACCAATTTTACTTATTAATGCGGAACTCGGAAGTACTGCGTTCAAAGTTTATGCAAAAAAGAAGGGGCCAGAGGGAAATAGTATTCACCTTGTTACCACAATGAATTTGTCGAATTTTGATTATGGCGCGTTATGTTTCATGCAATGTTTGGACAGAGACCTGCTTCCTTTGTTCCCTTGTGTCAACTGATATAGGAGGATTCAGGTTATGTTATGTATAGTGTCTGTTTCAACAACTGCCTCCGCATTTGTTTCATTTTAGGTTTAGTTAAGAAAATGGGCTGGTCTGTGAAAATGTAGAGGAGGTTGATGGTGGGAAGGAATAGTTTCTCTGTAGATTAAACTTTAAGAATTTTTATGCAAAACATAGAATAGTCTTCATATGAAGATGAAGTAGGATGCTCGAATTAAACAAACAGTACTGTCCAAACGAATAAGCTTTCGTCGATGTAACAAAGCATGCATGCTTATACCAAACAAATTTGTATGATGAATCTGCTTTCTTTTTAATTATTCCAATTTCCAGCAACCGTGCTGCTGCATTTCTGCAATTGGTTAAGCTTAACAAAGCCCTTGCTGATGCTGAAACAACAATTACATTGAACCCCAAGTGGGAAAAGGTATTGTTCTCTTTCTTCAAACAAATTTCATTGTCAGTCAGCAGATGTCACTGAGAATTGAAACTCTCATTTTCTTTAATTGTTATTTCTCCCTCGAGAAGTGTAGAGCCTTCTAAATGTACCATTGTGATTCACCTCCAGGGGTATTTCAGGAAAGGATGCATATTAGAGGCCATGGAGCAATATGATGATGTATGTCTTGAAGTTTTTTTTCACTCTTCCCATTGTTTCTAGTTGTATTTTAGGCAAGACCACATGCTTTTTGGTCCATTGCTGATATTCTTAGTGTTCTTCACATGTTGTGTAGGCTCTGACTGCTTTCCAGACAGCTTTACAATACAATCCGAAAAGTGTAGAAGTATCACGAAAGATGAAGAAAATTTCTCAGTTGGCGAGAGATAAAAAACGTGCTGAAGAGGTGGAGAAAATGAGATCAAATATTGATTTGGCAAAACATTTGGATAAACTGAAGTCTGAGATGGTGAGTCGATTCGTCAAGTTAGGAGTTCATGATTTTCTAAATTACTTTTGTTCCATAATGTTATGCATTGCCATATGCTATATCATCTCAAATTAAGATATACATATTCTCAGTCTGTTTTCTTTTTATTCTTTGTCTATATGTAGGACTTTCTGTTCATTCTATCATACATGTAAAGTTTCTTAGCTTCCTGAACTGTACAGTGCAGATAAGAATTTGGTCATTATTCTTAGCATCTTATGTAGACACTCTATATGGATCACCTGTGGTTGGTTTGTTTCCTTTACTGCTAATACGAAGGATTAAGTCACTCTTTCTCTTTGCAGTCTGGAAAGTGTGGTGAAAAATGCGAAGGTATGTTTTCTTTTCTTGTTGAGACAATGGAGGCAGCTGTAAAATCATGGCACGAAACTTCTAAAGTGGAGGCAAGAGTTTACTTTCTCCTTGATAAAGAAAAAACAGACACTGAAAAGTATGCTCCGGCTGTGAACATTGATAAGGTATTGACTGTTAGGCTGTGATTGCAAATATAATTTTTCGCTTGTTGATTGAAAAATAATTATTAAAGTATAGATCTTATGAGCCTTTTTCTGTCTGTCACAACAAATGTGTTATTCCAACTTAAGATTTGTCTCATATGCTAATTAAATGCTATTCATGCTATTCAAAATCCCTGAGCCATTGCTCTCTACTCTTGTTAACCATACTAACACGTGGAAACTTCTGATCTAATGACTGCTTCCCTGTTGTTTCAGGCCTTTGAATCACCCGATACACACAGAAATTGTTTCCCTTTTCTCAGGCAGTATGCTGAAGATTCTTTCTCTAGAGCAGCTTGCTTGGTGACCCCCAAGAGTATCATGTCTTACCCACAGGTATACTTACCTTCACATGTGTTTTACAATGGCATAAATTCAATTTTTTGAGAGGATTGTGTGCAAGTGTGTAACATAGTTAAACTTTGGATAGATAATGGTGATTGAATGCTGTCCTAACACGCACATGTCTCTGTATCATTTGTTATTTACTAATTTGCAACTGCCCATAATAATGTAGCTCACAGATGCTTTTGAGGTTTGCTAATAAGTTTATGCCATGGATTTTCTATCATTATCTTTTTACGTCGCTCATTCTTCAGGTGATTTATGAACTTTTAAGTTTGGCAGCACGTGCCCAAATCCTGTCTCCTCACATGAAGTGCTTATGTGTGTTGTCCATTTAGCCTCTGTAGACAGTTCACCTCTACGAGGGTTCAAGACTTCAATTTGTGCCCTTGTCTGCTCAAAAGTCTCTTGCATATTAAACTTTTCTCATAAGAGCATTGCTAGGCCCTTCTAAAAATATATTTTCCCCATTATCTTTCCTGAGATAAATGTTGTACTGGTGTCAGACTACATATGGGCCAATCAGTTGTCTAGCACGGACATAACTACCAATTTCCTCCATCTTGTGCAGTTTTGTATGCTTATTTGTCTATCACAAATTTCACTAGCTCTAGCTGGTCATACAAATAGCTAAATCCAGCAAATATTCATGGGGCCTAATCTATGATCTAAATATAGGGTGGATTATGACATTTTTAAATGGAATTTGTAATTAAGAAAGAGGTTTCAGTGATCAATTTCTTTTTACAGGTTTGGAAAGGTCAAGGATCAAGAAAATGGAAACATGGGCAACAAGATGGTTTCTTTGTTCAGTTTGAGACACCTTTCTTGCGAAAGTTGTGGTTTATTCCTAGTTCCAATGAACTGGGCCAGACATTGTGCAGGTATACAACTCACCCCCCACCCCTCCTCTTGTCAAGATGGTTCTTAACAGAAGTCTTTATATGATATAAAATTTCCTTTGGAGCTAGGTAATCTAAATATTTGTGCCTCTTTCAGGGATCCGGAAGATTTAGACATCAGTGCCCATGAATTGATTCCGCGCCTATACAAAGAGAAGTCCTCCAAGTCGTAGGCACCTTCATTTGCATGTTGTTGGACAGAAATCTGAGGCCCAGTTTAGCGGTATTTTAAAGAGCAAACAGCACAGGTGCCATCTTTTGCCTTGCTCAGAATCTCAGATGTAAGCTCTTCTTTGGCCTGGTATCTTGAAGGAAGGTGCTTTACATATTCATTCCATACATCTACCATGGTTTTGTTTTGTTTCCCCCCACCTCTCTAAGAAAATTGTGGCACTTTTCTCTCTCTGTAAGGATGCTACACCTTTACAGAGGTTCCTTATTGTGAGATTGACTATCCTGATTTAGTCCGTTGGCATTATACCGGGTTGTTTCCAACATGTGCTCTAAATGTTACTTATATGGTGCTGCAAAGGCTTGAAATTTGGTGCTATATTTCCTCTGTAGTCTTCTATATAGTGGTATGTAACTGTAATCTGATTACAGTTACATATATAATGTTTTTTTCACTGTTTCTTCTCAGCATTCAATACGTCATGATTGTATCCGAGACTTTGCAGCCAATGAAACCTTGCTCACAGCATATTTTGTTGATAGCTAGGCACTGAATTCCTAGATTGAGTATTAGGTTGACAAAATCTCACACTAATCTATAGTTCTTTGGTATTCAGACTACATTGCAAGCATTCCAAGGCCCACTGTATAGGAAAACAAAATGCCTCCAAACATCTTCAGCCACCAAAGCTCTTAAGCACTAGGTGTCTTCCATCTACATTCAAACATTTTTTCTCTCCCACCGAGACATCCATAGTGGGAGCAAATTAAAAGCTTTCATCCGACTTGGTTGGCCTGAAAGGATTATACCAGTCCTCTGGTATTTTCACTTGTACGTTTTAAATACCAAAGCTCAATACTTATATCAGTATGCAAAAAAAAGCTCAATACTTGTACGCTAGCACTCTGAGTCTTCTGCTGGACTGGGGTTTCTACTATGCACCTTACATGCTTTTACAGCATCGTCCACAGTAACGAACATCCACTCTTGACCCAGTTTTTCAATGAATTTTGACACATCAAGCTTCTTAACTACTTCGCTTCTCGGGTTTGCCAGTACAAGCTAATGAATTCAGAGAAAGAAAGAAACTAATTAGCTTCAAAATGTATATATGTACAACATGAAAAAGTTACTTGAAAATGGAATACAGCTTCATACCTTGAGATGCTTTCTGTCTAAATTCCTTTTGACCTCTTTGAGCATGCTGATCCCACTAGTATCAATGCCACCAACATCTGTAGTTTGATTTTAATGTAAGAAATTAATTGCTAGGCGAGATAGATTATTATTCAAACTGTTGCAGCTTGAAAATATTGCTTACTGCTAATATCCAGTATAATGTACTGTAAATTTGTTAGCCCACAAGCGTTGATTCTGTCTTCTTCTTCGTACACCCATCTTGAGATCCTGAGCTCAGAATTGGAAGTATATATCATATAAATAATCTATATACCTCAATTTCAAAGATTAACATTCTTCTATACAGTAGTGCTGGTAGAGTTTACCTATCCCTCAAATAGTTAGCATTTGCAAAATATATGGGTGAATCGATTTGAAGAACGAGAATTCCAGGAACATTTGTTGCATCTGGATATTGGTCAATGCTTCTATAAATTGACGTGTTTGGAATGTTGCCTAGATTGAGAGTCCTGGGTCTTGTTATGAAAAGAATCAGCCGCAGCAGAGAAATTGTAACTGCAATGAATAGGCCAATCTGAACACTTCCAAAACTAACACCCAGACATGCTCCCATGCATACCAAACAATCGATCTTATCTATCTTCCAGAGATGAATGGCAGCTGGGATGTCCATAACGCTATACATTGCCACTATTATGATGGAAGAGAGGGCCACTATTGGTGTGTATTGGAACACTGGCGTCAGAAACAACAGTGTCAACAACATTATAATCGCCATGACTATGGGTGAGACCTGAGTCTTGCCACCAGCACTGTAGTTTACCGCAGTTCTTGAAAATATTGCTGCGAGTGTTAAACCAGTATAACATTAATGAATGAATGGATTCGATTTGATCTGAAGACGGGTTTATTTATGTATACCTGACGCCAAGGGGCAGCAAGTGCAGGAGCCTATAATGTTCATCATCCCAAAAGCGATCATTTCTTTGCTTCCATCAATGTGATAGTTCTCGATTGTGGCAAAGCTTCTTCCACCTGCTATTCCTTCCTGTATAATCACAACAATTCCATGACTAAAACCTCAGTTTTTTTTTTGAAACTTAAATATGATACAGATGTTATGTTGTTAAATTATCATTAGATATTTGTGAGGAGCTCATGACTTACAGCAAGGCCAATGATGCCAGAAATCACTCCAGCTTTTATGGAGGCAGTAAGATGGGGCGACTTAAAAACTGTACTCAAGTCGGATACAGTTACTGGGTTCAATCCTTTTGGAAGGTGCCCAATCTATGTACAAAAACAAACAGATGAACTAAAAAAGCATACAATTAATACAGTTATTATCATCTTATTAAAGAATAGTTAGCTAAACATTTACCGCTCCAATGTTGTGTTTTTCAACAGGGGTTAGGAAAACCAGAAGGCTTCCCACGATCACGCAAAATAATGGAGCCAGTGCACTAATCCAAAAGAAAGATGGTCTTTTCATGCTCTGTTCATAGTCATAACCAACGAAATAAACGATCATCACTGTAGCTAAATAAACCCTAAAGCTTTAGGAGAAGGCCATATAGATAGGGGCCATTTCCAATCCTAGCTCCAACCCTGTTGAGGAATCGATATGTACATGAATAGATTGGTTACTTAGCTAGCTATAGGTCTTCTTCTTCTTTTTATTCTTTGGATATATTCAAACTTCATGTGCTATATGTAGTACCATTTTCTTATATATAAAACAAAGGCAAAAGCTATTAGAGCCGCCAATGATTTGTGAGTAGATTCATTATCCAAAAGAAAATGACATCAACTTACAAGGTTTCTAGAAAGGAAGAGAAGAAAGAGTAAAGCACATCCCATCACAGCGGGTTCCCATTTCCACTGCAAATATATAATCACACAACTTAGATGTCTATATACGTATTGTAGTTTCCCCAAATCGAAGATAGATAGAGAAATATATATATATACCTTGTGGAATTGGGTAAATATCGATGTGAGAAGAGAGATAACATCTGATCCTCCACTGGAATTTGTTATCCCTAACAGCGATATAAACTGTGTAAGAATCACAGTAATAGCTGCTCCACCCAT
The DNA here is from genome assembly GCA_963682095.1 of Potentilla sterilis. Taxonomy (NCBI): domain Eukaryota; kingdom Viridiplantae; phylum Streptophyta; class Magnoliopsida; order Rosales; family Rosaceae; genus Potentilla; species Potentilla sterilis. The sequence continues at coordinate 34,165,906 of OY821767.1, read as the reverse complement.
GAAACCCAATATTGTTGCTTGAGAAAGAAAGTCCACCACAAAACCAAGTCTGTATGCACCAATTCATTTACACAAAAGATCGTCATAATTATGTAAAACAGTGTTTTCTTCTTTGAAAGATTCTTTGGCACATCATGCAGTAATTTTTGTTCATATATATACCTTAAGAAGCCGAGGGAAGCCTGAAAGATTCCAGCAAAGAAGGTTGAGGTGAGAGCCATCTGCAAATAGAGTTTAGGGTTTTCTTTTGGACTAACTTCCTCCGCCACGATATTGGCTAACAGAACCAATGACACAGCCACCGGTCCTATTGCGATATGCCTAGATGTTCCCAAAACTGCGTATACTAGTGGAGGAACGAAACTCATGTCTACGCAACACACAATAAATCACATTCTTTCACAACAATCTCGTGGATGTAAAGTCTGATATAATATAACACAACATACAAGATATGTCGCAACTATATATGCTACTTACATATGCCAACAATTGGGGGTAGGTTGGCCAAGCTCGCATAGCTGATCCCTTGAGGAACTGCGAGACTGGAAATGGTGACTCCGGCAATGACATCGGACTTGAGGTAGCCCAACTTGTAACGAGGAAGCCACTCGAGTATTGAAAAGAAGTATTGCAATCCTAGAATAGCTTTCTTAAGAGTGGATTGGTTTTGAAATCTTCGCAGGGGGTCATCAGAAAACAATGTCTCTTTCAAAGACGATTTCATTGCCGTTAACAACGGTTTAGGTGGGGGAATTGTTACTTGATGAGGAGGAATATACACATCTTGATCATAATCTGTGTCCATTTTCCAGTTATTAGTGGTAAACTGGTTTTAGGTTGATGAATTAGAAGAAAGCTGGAGATAGGCACTTGCGAGAAGTTGTGATACCTGGATTTAAGGAAGGCAGATATGAAATATATATTTATAAGAGGAAGTTAATAAAATGGATAAAGATTTGTAATAAAGTGGATAAGAGTTCACAATTTTCCATTTTTTTCGCTATATTCCACACACCGATTTACCCTCTCACTATGCCACCTCGCACACAATATTATTTAGTCAAATGCAATAGAATCGCTCACTGTATGCTCAAAAGGACTCGGATAGATAAGATTCATTTATGAGGCAATATGAGCAGAGGATCTCAGTCATGCTCAAAGCATGGCTCCGTGCGCATAATTCTCCTAAATTGGTTTGAAAAGTTTACCACATAAATAAACATATCAAGAATAGTTAAGAAAATCCTAATATAAGATAATTATTAGGTTACTAATAAATAACACAAACATAAAACCCCAAGTCCCCAAACCTATCAAATTCACCATTATCACATTATGGAACCATAACTTGTTAAGGAATGATTAGCATTTTGATTAGTCTTTTGATTAGTCTGTTAATGTTAATTAGTTATTAGTTAGTTAGTTATGACAACTGTCATTCTCCAGCTGTCAATGGCTCATAGCCTATATATGTATTCTCCAGCTGTAATTTTTCAGACACTGTAGCTCATTTTCTCATTTCAACAGAATACAGTTTCTGATATTTTCTTCTTTCTTAAGCAACAAGTTTTCATTCTTTCATGGTATCAAGAGCCAGGTTCATCAAGGCCTTCAATCAAATCCATTGCAGCAATTCCTAGCAGTAATTCAAGCTCCTCAGTGAAGCTCCTCAGTGATCAATCACAGCTCTTGCTCTTCAACTTTAGCTTCCTCTATTCTTCGTCTGAAAATCTCAGATAAGTTCAAAGATTCTTCATCATCTTTCAGATTCATCAGTTTCAGTAGATATTGTTGATGATAATTGAAATCGAAGATCTGGTTTAGCATTCTCTATACTCGGTTGAGCTATTTGTGTTGATTTGAAGTTGATCAAGTTGATATTATGGATGATAATTGAAATCGAAGATCTGGTTTAGGTCGAAGGTTTGGTTTTGCATCCTTTATACTCGATTGAGCTATCTGTGTTGATTTGAAGTTGATTTGTGAAGTTGATTAAGTTGATTCTGTTGATTCTGTTGTTTAGTATCAATCATCATTAATCTGAATTCAATTCAGTCTCCAATTTCATCCAGCCTTTAATTTCAGCTCAGAATTTCCAGCCTTTATTTTTCAGCTCAGAATTTTTCTTGCTCAGAATTTTTCTTCCTAATTCATCATCATGTCTTCTTCAACCTCAACCAATATTACTCAAACCTCAGTCTTTCTTCCAAACATCATGCTTGATGAAACAAATTATCCTTCATGGCTTTTTCGCCTTGAGTCTTTTCTTCAAGGACAGAATCTCTATGGATTTGTTGATGGTAGTATTACTTGTCCAGATCAGTATGTAACATCATCTGATGGTCAAACACAAACTCTGTCTAGTGCCTTTGTGGCCTGGAAGACTCAGGATCAGAGTATTGTTAACATGATTGGCCAAACCTTGAGTCCTATAGCCATGTCATGTGCTGTTGGGAGTCGATGTGCAAGAGAACTATGGGAGAATCTGAAACTTAAATTTGCATCTCCTAATCGTCAAAACATCTTGCAGCTCAAGACTAATATGCAAAGTCTTAAAAAGGGGTCAGATTCTATAGAAGTCTATCTTGATAAGGTTAAGGCAGCTAGGGATGCTCTCAGCACAGTTGGAGTAATTCTGGATGATGAAGATGTTGTAGTTACAGTATTAAGAGGATTGCCATCTGAATATGCTGCAATTAAAACTGTAATCAGAGCTCAATTTGTGTCATGTACAATGAGTGAACTCAAAACTTTACTCAAAGCAGCTGAGGTGGATATTGAAACTGAGACTCAATCAAACCATATAGCTCCCTTATCTGCAATGATGGCTCAGACCTCAATCAAACCATACTCTACTCCTGGAGCCTCCTCTAGCAATAGTTCTGTACCTTCACCTGTTCAACAGCCTTCTCAGCCTACACATGGTTTCTCTACAGTTTCCTCACAGAATCAGTATACCCCAATACCAACCTTCTCATATGGTTTTAACCCCATGGATAACTTTGATTCATATAACATGGGTGGTTTTTATGCTGGAAGAAATGCTCCATTCAACAACAACAATTTTGGTGGTGCTAGACCAAATTTTGGCAGAGGCAATAACAGGTTCAATAATACCAATGCTACAGGATTTATCAACAGTCCAGGAACAAATACTGGCTGGAACAATGGAGCAACTAACAGTAATAACAACAATGCTGGAGGCTTCAATTGGAACAATGGACCTCCAATCAACACTTTTGGTGGTGCTGGAAACTTTGGGACAGGCAGGAATAATGGAATTGTTTGCCAAATCTGCAACAAACCAGGTCATGGTGCAAGAACCTGTAGGTCAATCTCAAATTTCTTCAATCAACAACAGGGCAACAATGGTAACAATGGTGGAGGACAAATAGGATGCCAAGTCTGTGGCAGGCTGAATCACACTGCAGAAAGATGCTATCATGTTATTGGTTTCCCCAATCAACAGAACCAGATTCAGCCTACTCTAACAGGAGGAACAATGAATGCAATGCATGCAGCTACTACTCAAGCTCCTCAATTCTGGCTTGCAGACACAGGAGCAACTAATCACATGACTAATGAAGTTCAACTTCTCAACAATGTGGCTCCATATCCTCTCACTGATGCAGTTCAAGTTGGTAATGGTAAAATGTTACGAATTGATAACATTGGATCAGCTATGCTTGGTTTTCTTAAACTTCAAAATGTGTTACATATCCCTGAATTGGCTGCTCATCTCTTATCAATATATAGATTGTGCAAAGATAATAACTGTTCTGTTTGGTTTGATGAATTCATGTGTGTGATTCAGGACAAGGTGTTAGGCAAGATACTGTACAAAGGACTGAGTAAAGAGGGTCTCTATCCCATTCCTTTTGATCTACAGAATAAAGTCTCTGGAAATGGATCTAGTTCTGATATCACTGATATGAGCTCTAGTGCTGCTGCATTTCTTGGGAAACAAGTTAAGAAGTCAACTTGGCACAGGAGGTTTGGGCATCCATCTTCAGAAATAGTTAATAAGATGCTTCAACAATGTAATGTCTCAGCCTCAACAGAATTAGATAGTGGAAAATGTGAAGAATGCTTGTTAGGGAAATTTCAGAAACTGCCTTTCTCAGAATCTCATAACAAAAGTGTTAATCCCTTTCAGCTACTTCATTCAGATGTTTGGGGTCCAGCTCCATGCTTTTCTGTTGATGGATACAAATATTTTGTTCTGTTCATTGATGACTGCACTAGATATACTTGGCTTTTTCCAATGAAAAACAAGAATGAAGTATTTTCTCTTTTCCAGTCTCTTCATGCCTTTATCAGGAATAATTTTTCCTGTTCAATTAAAACCCTGAGGACTGATGGAGGAGGAGAATATGTCAACAATGTCTTTAAACATTATCTGTCAAGTAATGGCATTTCGCATCAAATTTCATGTCCATACACTCCTCAACAGAATGGGGTGGCAGAAAGGAAAAACAGACATCTCAGAGAAACTGCAGTAACCTTGCTTCAAACCAGTTCACTGCCAAATGAGTTCTGGTACCATGCTTGTGCTATAAGTGCCTATCTTATCAACAGAATGCCTACTCCTGTTCTTGAAATGAAATCTCCATTTGAGAAACTATATAATAAGCAACCATCCTTGGAAATACTTAAGGTTTTTGGATGTGCCTGTTTTCCTCTCCTTGCAAACAGGCCAAACAAGTTAGAACCAAAGACTGTTAAATGCATTTTTCTGGGATTTGCTGCAGGGTATAAAGGGTACATATGCTACAACATGCTTACCAAGAAATATATCATTTCAAGACATGTTTTGTTTGATGAAGATCAATTTCCCTATGCAAACTCATCAATCTGTCCAAATACAAAATCTGACAAAACAGCTTCTTCTACAAATTTTACTCAGTCCTGTACACAGTATATTCAAATGCCAACCCTTGTTCAATCCACTCTCATCAATTCAGGTAATTCCTCTATCCCATCTCATTCTAACTCATTCAGTCATGATTTGCCAGCCTCTCCTCTGGATTTTAGTCCACACACTTCATGTGATCCTTCTGTTGAAGTCTCTTCTTCACATGAACCATTAATTGAAGACACTCATGTAACTTCTGAGGATACAACTAATCCTGGAGTTTTTGATTCCTCAACACATACTAATATTCTCTTTGAAGAAGCAGCAGGCAACTTAACAGTAGAATCTTCTCCTGGAAATGGTAATATTTCTCTGACTCTCGAATCTAGTCCCACAAGGTCTAAATGTCAACTTTCAGAAGCTAATATTTTACATCCAATTGATGGTCTTACTAATCAAACATATAATGAGCATCAAATGCTCACTCGAGGAAAGAGAGGAATTTTCAAGAAAAAATGTTTCCTGTCTATCATGTCTTCATCATCATCTGAGTTAAGAGAAAAAGAACCTTTCAACTACAAAGCAGCTATGCAGATTCCAGAATGGAAAGCTGCTATGCAGGAAGAGTTTGATGCCTTAAGGAATCAAGGAACATGGTCCCTTGTCCCTCTTCCGAATGATAAGAACCTTGTCTCTTGCAAGTGGATTTTCAAGATTAAAAGAAATCCAGATGGAACAATTTCCAGACACAAAGCCAGATTAGTTGCAAGAGGTTTTAGTCAAGAATATGGAATTGACTATGGAGAAACTTTCTCTCCAGTTGTTAGGCATACTACTGTTAGGCTACTTCTTGCTCTTGCTGCAAATTATGGATGGAAGTTACATCAACTTGATGTAAAAAATGCCTTTCTTCATGGTCAACTGAATGAGGAAGTTTATATGGCTCAACCAGGAGGTTTTGAAAGTTCAGAATTCCCAAATCATGTCTGTAAGCTGCATAAATCTCTATATGGTCTTAAGCAAGCACCAAGGGCATGGAATGAAAGGTTCACCTCTTTTCTTCCTCAACTTGGTTTTATGCCTTCTCATGCAGATCCATCTCTTTTTGTTAAAACATCAGGAACTTCCAGTATATATCTTCTACTGTATGTGGATGATATAATAATTACAGGAAATAATGAAGAAATAATTGCTGAAGTTAAAAACAGTCTTCAGAAAGAGTTTGATATGAAAGACTTGGGGGATCTTCACTTCTTTCTAGGACTTGAAATTCAGTATGTTTCAAATGGACTGTTCTTGTCTCAACAAAAATATGCTAGAGATTTAATACATAAAGCTGGATTGGATGATTGCAATACTCACATGACTCCATGCCAATCAGGAGTAAAGCTTCTGAAAGATTTTGGTTCTCCTTTGTCTACATCAGATATTCCTCATTTCAGAAGTCTAGTAGGATGTCTACAGTATTTGACATTCACCAGGCCTGACATTGCATACAGTGTTAATACTGTATGTCAATTTTTGCACAATCCTACAGAAGAACACCTTCTTGCTGCCAAACGTATTCTCAGATATGTAAAAGGCACCCTGAATCATGGCATTCTTTTTCAGAGGCAGGACCAATCTTCAGCAACTTCCTTGTGTCTTAATGCCTATTGTGATGCAGATTGGGCTGGAGATCCTAATGATAGGAAATCAACTACAGGTTTTGTTATTCTCTTAAACCAGTCTCCCATATCTTGGTGTAGCAAGAAACAAAATGTTGTATCAAGATCTTCAACAGAAGCTGAATATAGAAGTATGGCAGATACAACATCAGAACTGCAATGGCTCAAAAATCTGCTCATTGATCTTAACATTGATCTTTCTCAGGTGCCAACTTTATATTGTGATAATATTTCAGCTCTAGCTCTTGCTGCAAATCCTGTTCATCACTCGAGACTCAAACATGTGGAAGTTGATGTTCACTTCACCAGAGACAAAGTAAAAGAAGGATCAATAACACTGCACTTTGTTTCCACTCGCGAGCAACTTGCTGATCTCTTTACAAAGGGATTATGTTCTCCTCAGCATGCATACTTATGTGACAGCTTGATGGTGGTTTCTCCTCCCATCCAGCTGAAGGGGGGTGTTAAGGAATGATTAGCATTTTGATTAGTCTTTTGATTAGTCTGTTAATGTTAATTAGTTATTAGTTAGTTAGTTATGACAACTGTCATTCTCCAGCTGTCAATGGCTCATAGCCTATATATGTATTCTCCAGCTGTAATTTTTCAGACACTGTAGCTCATTTTCTCATTTCAACAGAATACAGTTTCTGATATTTTCTTCTTTCTTAAGCAACAAGTTTTCATTCTTTCATAACTATCGATTAGAGTGTTGAACAACATTCAATTCTAAACTAAGACCATAGTAACAATAAGAATATCTACGCATGAATTTGTTCCTCCATATCTCCAAAACTTGTGCTGTACTCAAAACTCATACATACCCTAAATAATAAAAGTGAATGACAACACTGTTGAAATATGTAAAAACTAAGTTATGTATGAGTTATACCTAAATTAGATCGATACAAATTGTACATGCTTCTATAATATTTATACTGAACTTAGTTAGCTCATATTGTTGCAAAAATGTGTAGTGAATGATTCGTAAGGCCAACAATAATAAGAAAGTCCCTTACTTGGACAATTAAAGAAGTTGAGAATTTCCCTCTTTTCTCAATATGTTAAGATGTGCAAACTCTGTGGTGGTGAACTGGTGATGTTGAATGCTCTGAACTGATAGTTGTGTTGCGTTACGGATTGAACTAGTTTGGTTTCGGTCTATTTTTGATCGGTACAGACGTTTAAGTAATTTACCATGATGCGTTCAATGACATCGGCCATTTGTATCCTATCTTGTTCACTCGTCCCTCCTGCCTCCCGTCCTACTCCCACCTCGAGCCCTCGTCTCCTCCTCTGAGTCCACCGCGGCACCGCCCACCTCCGACCTCCGTCTCCTCGTCTCCGTCCGTCTTTGCCACCGGCCCTACATATGCTGAGGAGCGTGTCGGCGTCGTCGTCTTGGAAATCGGGGGAGGAGCCGAAGAGAGTCCCAAGCAGATCTGCACACAGTTATATTCAGTTGTGCCATTTAACATCAAGTTCAGAAGGCTTCTTTTGGTAATCAACCTCTCTAAAACCAAATTATTATTGTTTGACTCAGTAATGTTTTAGAATTACTTTGTTTCACCCCGTATTGTTTCGGTTGGGGCTTCTATGGTTCTACAAACTTTACTTACCATTTGATCAAAAATTCTGGAGTCGTGGACCGATTGACTTAATGCCTAAGCACCACAGTTAATTATGTTGTTCAAGAACTTTAAATTTAGTGATTGATTTGTAATTACTAGTTTATATATGTAGGATTTGTCACATAGAAAATTGCATGCTGCGAACAAGGTCCTCAATATGGACTTGGATTGGTGCACTGGATTGTCCAATGTCTGTCTAAAGTCCAAACAAAGACTAGTATATATGTTTCTGGGATGCGTTTCGTCCATAAGAGATTATGTTGCAGGAGAGATCAAACAATCTTGATCATTTTTTTCAAGTGGTAATCAAAGAAGGCTAACAATTGTTACATGAAATCCATATTGAAGTGGGCAGTGGAGTCAGACTGCCTTGAAGCCACTCTTGACATTGAAAACTTGAGGTATGAGTTGCTCAATCATGGTGCAATTATTGATGTATCAGAATATATATATATTGGCCTTGCTAGCTATCCATTCAAGAAGTACGGATTTGTTTTGCTTTTAAAACTTATAATACAGTAGCTCATGCTTCAGATTGCATTGTTCCGCTCTTCAATAAGATTGTGACCAGCCTGTTTAAGGCTCTCTCAATATCTCTCCAAAAAAAAAAAAAAGGCTCTCTCAATAAAGATGATTATTGACTTCCTATAACAAAGAGGAGAGTTTGAACAATAAATTATTGTTTCTATTGCTTTTTGATGCAGTTACAATGTTTTACATACCACAGCTCAATACTTATCAGTTATAAGTTGGCATTCTGTAACTCAATATCATCTGCTGCACCGGGGTCGCTGCTATGCAACTCACATGCTTTTACAGCATCGTCCATTGAAACAAATATACATTCCATACCAAATTTTTCAATCAACTTCGAGACCTCTAGCTTCTTGATCACTTCGCTTCTTGGGTTTACTAAGACAAGCTAATTGATTTAGAGAAAGAAAAAAACTAATTAGCTTCAAAATGTGTGACTGTACAACATGAAAAAGTTAAACTTAAAATGGAGTGTAGTGAAGATACCTTGAGACTCTCTCTGTCTAATTCACTTTTGACATCTTCTAGCAGGCTGATCCCACTCGAATCAATGCCTCCAACATCTGTAATTGCGAGGCGAGATAGATGTTAATTTAAATAGTAGCTTACTGCTAATAATTAGAAAGAAAAAAAAAAGGCTTACTGCTAATGTCTAATAAAAGGTATTGTAAGCTTCTTTCTCCAGAAGCTTTTAACCTATCTTCCTCTTCATGTATCCATCTCGAGATCCTGAGCTCAAAATTTAAAACAGATCATATTAGTACTCTATATATCTCAATTTCGAGACTAAGATTCATCTATATGTATAGCAGTGCTAGTATAATTTACCGCTCTCTCAGATAGTTGGCATTTGCAAAGTATATGGGTGAATCGATTTGAAGCATGAGCATTCCTGGAACACGTGTTGCATCCGGATATTGATCAATGCTTCTTCTATAAACCGATGTGTTTGGAATGTTGCCTAGATTGAGAGTCCTAGGTCTTGTTATGAAAAGAATCAGTCGCAGCAGAGAAATTAAAACCGCGAGCGATAGGCCAATCTGAACACTTCCAAAACTAACACCCAGACATGCACTCATACATATCATACAGTCGATCTTATCTATTTTCCAGAGGTGGATGATAGCTGGGATGTCCATGACACTAGACATTGCCACTATTATAAGGGAAGAGAGGGCTACTATTGGTGTGTATTGGAATAATGGGGTTAAAAGTAAAAGTGTCAACAACATCATAATCGCCATAATTATGGGTGAGACTTGGGTCTTGCCTCCGGCACTGTAGTTCACCGCAACTCTTGAAAATGGTGCTGCAAGTATTCAATCATTATGATAATTCATAAATGGATTCGATCTGAAGAATAAATGGTTTTGATAAAAAAGCTGGTTATTAATTTATGTATACCTGACGCCAAGGGGCAGCAAGTGCAAGAGCCTATTATTATGTTCATCATTCCAAAAGCGAACATTTCTTTGCTTCCATCTATGTGATAGTTCTCGATTGTGGCAAAGCTTCTTCCACAAGCTATTCCTTCCTGTATAATCACAACCATGACAATTGAATAAAAACCTTAATTTGTTTTTTAACGTGATATAGATATTGTGTTCTTGAATTATCATTAGATATTTGCGAGGAGCTCATAACTTACAGCAATGCCAATGATACCGGAAATCAATCCAGCTTTTATAGAGGCGGCAAGATGGCGCGACTTAAAAACCGTACTCAAGTCAGATACAGTTACAGGGTTCAGCCCTTTCTCAAGGTGCCCAATCTACAAAAACAAACGGATATAGTTCAACCAAACAGGCATGCAATTGATACGTACAGATCTATCTCCTTATAATTGAATAATGAGCTAAATATTTACCACTTGAATGTTGTGTTTGTCAACATGGGTTAGGAAAACCAGAAGGCTCCCCACGATCACGCAGAACAATGGTGCCAGTGCACTTATCCATAACAAAGATGGTCTCTTCTTGCTCTGTTCATAGTCATAACCAACAACATAAACAATGATCATCATTGTAGATAAACCCGTACGAGTATCCAAAAGAAACAGACATCTACTTACAAGGTGTTTAGTAGCCAAGAGAAGAAAGAGGAAACCGCATCCCATCACAGCAGGTTCCCATTTCCACTGCAATATATAACAACATAAGAGCCTGGTCAACACAACTCGATTCATTTCCAAAAACATCATTCCATTCTATCCAACTTAGATGTCTAAAACAATATATAAAGAAAGAAACATATCAAACGGCATGGTGTTTATACTGATTTCCCAGACTTGAAGATAACTAGAGAAATATATACCTCGTGGAATTGGGTAAAAACCGATGTGAGGACAGAGACGACATCTGATCCTCGAGTGAAATGTGTTATCCCCAACAACCCTTTAAGTTGTTGAAGAATCACAGTAATGGCTGCTCCTCCCATGAAGCCCAGTATTGTCGCATGAGAAAGATAGTCCACCACAAAACCATTTCAAAGGAAGAACGATATGAAATGGTTCACGGGAGGAAGTGTAGTTTGTTACACAACGCAACCAGGGGCCTCTGCTTTGGTAATCTTTTTGCACCAAATGTATATTAGTGAAAGAGTTGTTGCGGCAACAAACAGATAAAGTTAATTGATTTCATCCTGGGTTTGGGTGGTACAGAAACGTAAGTCTTTCCCCATGTGCGCAGTGTTTGGTGATGATCTTGAACTGGTTTGAGTAATAGTTGGTAAAAGAGTAGAATTTGAAGAATTGCCTACAAAAGGAAGTTTATAAGGGACTTGGCCAATCCACCACTGTCAATTGGTTCTGAATGTAATTTTCATTTTGGTTAATTAAATATGATTACATTTGAACGTAAAATATATGTTTATTCCTTTATTGATATATATATTGAGATTACATCCAAGTCCCTTAGGCAGTACAACAAAACAAACTGCCTGCCAAACATCATCTACATTTTTCAGCCCTTGTTTTGTGAATTAAAATATCAAAGCTAAATACTTAAAACCTTGTACATCAATAGTTAGATAAAAATCAAAACTTTCATTGCACTTGATTAGTCCTTTGTGGATTAAACATTGTCCTCTGGTGTCTTTGTATTTTCTTCTCCTGAACTGGGTTTGATGCTTTGCAGTTGGAGCTTACATGCTTCTACAGCATCTCCCACAGTAACAAACATCCATTCCAAACCAATTGTTTCAATGAACTTTGAGTTATCTAGCTTCTTAATCACTTCGCTTCTCGGGTTTGCTAATACAAGCTGATGTATCCAGAGAAAGAAACCAATTAGCTTTTATATATATATATCAATAGTATCAATGTACAACATGAAGAAGGTGAAAATGGAATACAACTTCATACCTTGAGATTCTTTCTTTCTAAATTTCTCTTGACCTCTTCTAGCATGCTGATCCCGCTCGTATCAATACCTCCAACAGCTGTAATATGATGTTAATTGTGAGTAATTAAATGTGAGGTGTTAAAGATGTTAATTGAAGGCTGCTAGCTTCAGCTTGATACTTACTGCTAATGTCTAATATAAGAAATTGCAAGCTGATTTCTCCTGAAGCTCTTATCCTGTCTTCCTCTTCATCTATCCACCTAGAGATCCTGAGCACAAGATTAGAAGCAAAACTCATATGAGTACTCTAACTTATATTTGACGTTAACCATCTTATACACACACACACACATACATACATATATAAGTACTTCTATATTTTACCTTTCCCTCAAATAGTTAGAATTGGCAAAGTAAATGGGCGAATCAATTTGAAGTATGAGAATTCCTGGAATATTGTGTGCAGCCGGGTATTGATCAACGCTTCTGAAAACCGACGTGTTTGGAAGGTTGCCTAAATTGAGAGTCCTTGGTCTCGCTATGAATAGGATCAGTCTTAGTAAAGAAATAACAACCGCAACAGATAAGCCAATCTCAACACTGCCAAACGTAACACCCAAGTATGCACCCAAACATATCATACAGTCGATTTTGTCTATCTTCCAGAGGTGGATGACGGCTGGGATGTCCATGATCCCAAACATGGCCATTACTATAATGGAAGAGAGAACCACTAATGGTGTGTACTCGAACAATGGTGTCAAAAATAACAGAGTCATCAGCATTATAATCGCCATGACTATGTTGGAGACTTGAGTTTTGCATCCGGCATTGAAGTTTACAGCAGTTCTCGAAAATGGTCCTACAAGTATTCAATCACAACAACAATCATCAAATCAGATAGATTTTAACACTTATTTATGTAAGTAGAGTTAGAGTGTTGAAATAGGCATGTACCAGCTGACAAAAAGCAAGAAACGCAAGAGCCTATAATGTTCATCATTCCGAAAGCGATCATTTCTTTGTTTCCATCAATGTGATAATTCTTGACTGTGGCAAAACTTCTTCCAACGGCTACTCCTTCCTGTACGTATAATCACCACCATCTCAGGCTGATTGAATCTATAGTTAAATTTTTCAAAACATGAAATAATATGTTGCTTGATTATCATTATATATATTTGCGAGTAGCCCAGAACTTACAGCAAGACCGATAATACCAGAGATCAACCCAGCTTTAATGGAGACGGCAAGATGACGTGACTTGAAAATCTTACCCATGTCATTCACAGTTACAGGGTTTATCCCCTTTTTAAGATGCCCAATCTACAAAAACAAATAGATATTAGAGTTGAACTAAACACACATGTAACCAATACTGTTGTACTTGATCAGTAGATACTAATTAGCGATCGAAGTGTTTAATTACCACTTTAATGTTGTGATTTTCTGCATGGGTTACGAAAACCAGAAGGCTGCCCACGATCACGCAGAGTAATGGCGCCAGTGCACTTACCCAAAACAAAGAAGGTCTTTTCTTGCTCTGTTCATAGTCGTAATCAAGCATAAATAATTACCCTTAATTAAAGCAGGCCATATATGGATATTTAGTCGGAAAATTCATCCAAATTTTAATGAACGTTTTAAGCACATTGATATATAGATGGATATGTAAGCTATTCTATTTTGCCTGATCTAAACTTCATGCTCTATAGTACTTAAAACGACATTAAACTATATTATGACTCTATCTTACACAAACTAGACTTAACAAAGCACAAATAAGGGATAATAACACATTAATATCATCTCAATATATAGATTGATATGTAAGCTATTCTATTTTGGCTGATCTAAACTCCATGCTCTACAGTACCATTGCTTTTGTATGTATGTATGGATAGTATGTGTGATAGTACGTATGTATTTGTACGTGTGTGTGCATGTGTCTATGTATATATGGTTGAATTCTAATTTCCCCCCCAATACCGTATGGTGGCATGCATCCACTTACAATTAATTTACAAAGGAAGAGAATGAGGATGAAACCAAATCCCATCACAGCAGGTTCCCATTTCCACTGCAATATGAAACCACGCAAGGACCAGAAAGATAAATAAAGAGAGAAATATATCAAACGGGTACGTTATAGTACTGTACGTAAGTATACTGTAAAATTATTTCTTAGATTGGACGATAGAGAAATACATACCTCGTCGAAGTGCTTAAAGACCGATGTGAGGACAGAGACAACATCTGTTTCTTGCGTGAAGTGTTTTATCCCCAGCAACCCTTTAAGCTGCTGAAGAATCACTGTTGTGGCAGCTCCACCCATGAAACCCAATATTGTTGCATGAGAAAGAAGGTCCACCACAAAACCAAGTCTGCATGGACCAATTTTTACATACAGCGATCCTCAGTTTCGAAAATATCAGTTAAATAATTAAACTTGCTTCTAAAACACAGTTACTTTTTTTATATACCTTAAGAAGCCAAGGCCAGCCTGAAGAATTCCAGAAAATAAGCAGGCGGTAAGTGCCATCTGGAAATAGAGTTTTGGGTCTTGAGTAGGGCTAACTTCCTCCGACAAGATACTAGCTAACAGAAGCGATGCAACAGCCACCGGTCCGATTGCAATATCTTTTGAGCTTCCGAGAATCGCGTACACAAGAGGAGGTACAAAGCTCCCATCTACACACATTTACCAAAATACACCATCAAATTCTTGTACAGTACGTAATCATCACATAGAAGAACGTACGGTGAGATAACATTAACATAACATGTAAGATGTCGCAGCTGTGTTTGGTTACTTACATATGCCAACAATTGGTGGCACGCCTCCCAAGCTCGCATAGCTGATTCCCTGAGGAACTGCCAGACTGGAAATGGTGATTCCGGCGATGAGGTCAGACTTGAGATAGCTCAACTTGTAGCGAGGAGCCCACTCAAGGATTGTAAAGAAGTACTGCAAACCCATGACTGCTTTTTTACCTGCAGGTTGGTTCTTAAATGGCCTGAAAGGGTCGTCAGGAAAGAAGGTCTCTTTCATTGACGACTTCACAGCCGTTAGAAGCGGCTTCGGTGGTGGAATCTCAACTCGTTGAGGATTGTATTGATCATGATCATACTCTACCGTTCCCATTTTCGATCACTTCGAAAGATATATATAGCGAGTACTAAGGCTTTGTGGTTCTAATGGTGTGTTAACCAGATCGAAGATACTGTGATATAGCTTAAACTTTCTTTGGAGGCAACTATGGCGTATTCAAGCTCTGGAGGGCTGTATATAAGGTGGTGAAGTCGTGAAGATGAAGATGAGTTGGAGAAAATTAAAGGATCTTTGAGTGGGTAATGGAACCCACAGGGGTGGACTCACACGTAGCTGTATATCTTCAACACTGATCAACAAAGACCATATATGTAGAGAGAGCTAGCAGAGGAGACAGCAACAACGACGAGACATGTGTTAGGTCACTGATCTGGGGCACCTGCGAGAAGTTGCGAGCTGGATTTAGAGAACAATATACAAAAAACTAGTTTGGGTTTATATAATTAGCACTTTTCGAAGTCGACAATAATATGAGCTAGTGAGAGCATACTGTTGTGCGCAGCTGTGTTTGGTTAGTCTCCTAATTAGGGTTAGTGCCGGAATACGCCCACCATTGTTGATACCACTTTATATTATATATATTTCTACGGAATATTTGAGATCTTTAGAAAGGCCAATCTCACCAACCCAATAGCGTTAATATTTTCCAGGTAAAAAGTGCTACCGTGGAGGGGGACAAGAAAAAATGTAAACGAAGTTGGAATTTCCTTTTTCCTTCTTCAACAGAGTTTGCACACAAGAAACTAAACACAAGGAAAGTAGTTTAAAGATAAAGAAAGTTTGCATTTGACAAAGGGACGGAGGATAGTTGGGGGCTAAGAGGGATCCAATCCGGAGAACTTTCTTTAATTTGTCTAATCATATAGGTATAATAGTCTAGAGTTCACTTGGCTGTATGATATTAGCCCAATGTAATATCATGTTGGAATGATTAGCCCAGACTAATATCTAACCCTAGCTCCGTCCCTTTATCTCGCATAATGGATAAGAGAAACAATGTAATGGATGAGAGTGTTTTAAGTAGTCAAACGAAAACTACCAAATAAATAGATGTTTCAAGAATAATTGAACAAAATCATAAAATCAGACAATTCTTAGCTATGGTTATACACAAATCACTGTTTCATCAGTTTGGCAATTTTCGTATTCATAGCTAGGTCAAAAAAAAAAAAAAAAAATTGCATAGCCTTAAGTTGTTCGAATTTTGATATCAAGATGATGAATCACACAAAAGGTCGAAGATGAAAGTTATTTCATAAGATCAAACAAGTTAATCTGCAAATTACGACATTTCAGTTTGATATATCAATCTTTCTCACTCAAAAGAAGTAAAGAATGGACTGGAAATTTACCTGGATAGAATGTATAGATAGGTGTTGTTGAAGTATGACAACATTAGCTTGCCCGCAACACGCTCCTTTCACAATTCTCTTAATTTTTTTCTAGAACAATAGTAACTACGCACTCTTGGTTATTTTGAATATATAGCTTGAATTGCTCGTTCTCTGCGTGCTTCTGAAAGTGAAGGCTTTACCTCACTTTTCATAGGTCCAGAGAGAAGAAAGTGTATGGTAACCACGACTCACAACTAAATGCGATTTTGACGACGCGTGTGTTAATATTTACCTTAGATAATCGAATCACTGGTTTTCATTGTGGTTAGGGATTCGGATACTTCAACCAATTAGGTAACTCATTATTTACGGAGCGAAATTAATCTGTTGTCATTAGATTAGATAATCCACATCAGAATGGCGTCTGCTAGTCTTATCTTTGAGAGATGAGGAATTTAATCGATCTCACACTAGCTCGATCCCATTGACCTAGCTAGATATATACTAAATATAAGCATGACTACTTAGTCTTTGGTTTTCAACAAGATGGGCGCTTTGATCGACTTAATATGGATATGTACGTAGTTGACGAGTGGTCCGCCTCCAATTCCTTCCTTTTCAAAATCCAAGTCGTTTCTCGTCCTAAAATTAGAATTAGTTGACCAAACCACACGCCTACAACTACGACACCAATCAATGGAGATAAAATTGTTAGGGAAAGAAAAATCAAAATCTTTAGCAGATAAATTAGTATCAATCATAAAAGTTTTCAATATTGTTCATCGTTTTAGATTCGAAATTTTGGAAAGTGGGGTGAGGATATAAATATGATTGCCAAAATCACCCATTCATTTAATCCGAAATATATATTCACTGATGTTTCATGGATAAATGGATATCAATATTGAATAGAAAATCAAACATTTATCTCATTGATAAGAATGCGATTTTGCAATTCTATCCTAAGCTCGATGATTGATGAACCTCTCATTGCTATCCCATTATTTATTTCAAATACTCTACTATCAAATTCTGCCTAATTAGAGGTTCACAATTTGTGCTCAGTACCACTCTAGAATCTGCTTCCAGTACTCACCTCTAACTAGTCGACCAGCTAAATTAGATGTATGGCATTCCATCCCGGCAGCCCTTTTCATGAAGTATACATTGTTGGTATTTAGTAAAACTGCCTTTGGCTAATCATTCGGTTTCTAATTGGGGTTTGCAGGAGCTGCATTGCAGGGTTTGGCCTCTCTTGAGTCTTGAGTGGTGTTGATGCCTGTTATATATTCTTGCCTTCATGATTTGAACATGTGTTTCGATCAAAATTTGCTTCTTACTCGATCAATCTGATCAGATTAAGTCAAATAAAATAGGAAAAAGAGGAGAGACGAGAAGAAAACGAAGTGCACGATGATGCAAACGTCGGGAAAGTGGTATGATGTGTTTCATGTGGGATGAATATCAATCAGGTGGCCATGGCCAGGACGGTCCACTATGGTAGATCTCTAGTTTATTTGACCTATCAAAAAGAGAACGAAGAGCTTTTGCCATTTCCTTTTCTCTCTTCTCTTATTTCTCCACTCTAATCATGACCAGAATGACATATTTCTTGCAACCTGAGGCTTAATTTCCTCATCTTTTGATGTATGTAGAGAGCCACCATGTATGTAAACGTGAACTAGAGAGAATCATTTAGAAATGGTTGTTGGAGGTGGGTTTCTTAGCATCGTCGTAATTGTAAAAACTAAAGAGAATAACTGATAATTTCCCAGCCTCTATAGTTGGATCTATATATTCTATCCGAAAAATGGATAAGTACCAGTGCATACACCCAGACGCAATATTTGAACGATGGCTACTTAATTAGAACGCGTACGTTTTGACTTAACAATCTCTGCGTAATGTATACTTGTAATTAAGAATTAATGACCACGTAACAATAGGAGTTTCATATATAAGTCGTTGATGACGCGAAAGTTCATCATACTCTAAATATTATTTCCAGATTACTCTAATACCAACATTATTGAACACATGCTCATTACATGATTGAAAAACTACATAAAGTAAAATGGAAATTCACTATATATAGAATATATAGCGCAACATATATGGTTGAAATTAAGATCATGTTCATGATATAGCAGGGTTTCAATAGGATCCTTAGTTCATGTCTTACCTATGTACATACGCGACGAGTTAAGAACATCCCCACAAAAGACCTTGAGTTGTCTTTCCCTATCATTGCCACTAGCAAACCCCACTTCTTTTTTAGAATAACAGAACGCACTATGCACGTAGTTCACTGAATCATATCGAGGATATATGAAGTAGACTTTGAACTTCATCGATTTTTCTAGCGTAAATATTGCTAAGATTAGCTTTAGCAAGAATTGAAACAAATCTAGCTAGAGTTAATTAGGTTGATCTTGTGGGGTTGATTAACAATTCGTATATATACGCATGCAGTACGATCTAAAGGTGGTCATGCATGTATGCATGCAGGTATATACAACCCACCGACTCGACTCTTGTAATAGATGGGATGTGAAGTATGGAATGCACGAGTTAATTTGTATTAGGCGCCGGTTGACATGCAAATAACTGGGCTGTAAATTTTGTTGAGAAGGAGAAAAGTTCCACTATAAAATAGGACCAGAAGGAAAAGGTGATTGCAATATATATCCTCAAAGCTAGAGCTCGCAAGGGAAGGAAAAAATTAGTGATGGAACTCCTAGAGAATCAAAGATTTGCTGTTGCATTCCATGCATCCCTGCTTATCCAGGAAAAGCGCGCCTTGCATTTTCAGAAAGTTTGGAGGCTTGAACTAGCTATATATCTGAATTTTGGGATTACAGTAGAGTTTCACCGAGCTAGATAAGAAATTAGGAATGCCCAGGAATCAGTCGGGTTTAACTTAATTTACCAAATGATCAATAACTAGGTTTGTTATATATATATATATATATATATATATATATATATATATATATATATATATATATATATGATCAAGTTGGGAGCTTATAATTGGGAGTTTGGGACCATGATTTATACACATATATTTTGCAATGACAAGTAGTTGACCCTTAAAATCTAAAACTGAAAAACAGACGTATATGCATGCTCCCGCTCCCGCTCCCGCCTACAATATTATTCTAGTGAACATGTCGTAAATAACTTTTGGCCGAGAAAAGATTCATCAATCTATAATTATCTGGTTAAGAATTTTTGATAAAGACCTAGAGATTATAATCACTTCCTGCAGTTTGATTTTATAATAAAACAGATTGATTTGATCACTTATACAGAACAGATATACGAGTTTTTCTTGAAGTAAAAGATCGACAGAAGTGACTTTGATCCGAGATTATTATTGCAGACCAGCCATTATATATGGCTTTATGCTCTCAGTTGTCGACCCTCAGCTCCCATATTCTCTCCACGTACCTAGTACGTACTATTCGAGTTGTTTCGACAAGTTCATAAGTTATCAATCAAATCGCGCTGGGTTTTAGCGTTAACTTTCAATATATAGTGGAGAAATGGTAACAAATCAGTGATCCAAAGCAAACAGGCAACACAGATTTCATATGCAAAAGCGAAGATGGGATTTGCTTTGCGGCCTTGGAGGGGTGACCACACGGTGGTCTTTCGTTTTATGGAATTATTGAAGAGGAGGTGGACTTCGTAGGGTAATGGAATGGAATCTCATGAGTACATGATGAATGGATGTTCATTCAAAAATTAAGTGCATACCTCTTTCTGATCACTTTAATTTCTTTCCGATGAGATTGACAGAAAGAGAACAGAAAGGAACCGATAGCTAGAGCTCAATCGATATATAACTAGCTGGAGAGTCCTTTAGTTAATCATGATCAGTGTGTACGTAAGATTGTGAATAGGGAATCTCCCTCTGGTAGACTCATGAATAGTAGAGAACGTAATAACATATATTGAGTTATTCGCATGCATTTGTGGTGCTTATAGCTAATTATGATTTTTCGAAGACAAGAATATGGTGTATATATATATATATAGCGAATCTTCGCTATGAAATTAACGTGTGAAGTTTTTTTTTTAACATATTTTTTTGTCATATTTTCACATCTTCACCGTTCAGATGTTTGAACCTAGTATACATCATTTATACAAAATTTTATCTAATTTGATTACTGTTAAGGTATCGAAACTATATTAAATCAATGAACAAACCGAATATATTCAACCTGAACTGCTCGTGTAAATCACCATAATGAAAAGTCAAACGATTATCAAGTTGGATGAAATTTTGCAGAGATGATCTAGACATTAGGTTCTAACATCTGAATGGTGGAGATGTGAAAATATGATCAAAAAGTATGTCAAAAAAATAACTTTGCACGTTAATTTCAGAGCGAATGTTCGCTCTATATATATAATGACGTGAGTGAGATTCATATATAACTAAAAATATTCTAACAGTATATGAGTACCTGAAATTAGAACACCTTAGAAATTAGAACTCAAACACGAAACATGCATCTATGGTGATTAATAAACAAAGATTATAATCAGTCTCCGCATGAACAGATCTGATACGGGTGTATCTCATAGTGTGGAAGAAGGCAGGCCCAAGAGATCCACTCAAGGGCAACCTCCTGGTTATTTGCAAGATTATGTTAGGAAATAAACTTCCTAGTTTAATTATGGATCTGCTTGGTATTAAAGGACTCTTGTATCAATCCCTTTAGTGCCTTATCTTTTATGATTTCCTTTTAAAGTTGGCTAGGTTTTGATTCTCTATTTATGTACTGTTTGTCAGACTTGGAGCTAGTTATGTTTGGATATTGAAAAAACATGGCTTTGGCTACAAGTACTTGTGAGTTCTTTGATCATTCTTGTTTCTGTTGTCTTGTGGTTGAGTTGGAGGCCTCTGTTCGAGTTAATTTCTCATTAAGATAATCACCTAAGAAAAAGAACTATGTTAGTGTGAAAATCATATAACACCAAACATAACTTATCTGGGGCATTAATCTCGATCCCGAACTGCAGAAAATTTAGCTACTCATGGCTACTGAAAGCTCTAGTAAGTTCATGAGGTCAATGAGAAGAGAAGAAATTAAATAATAATGAAAATTCGTTATATGATCAATATTCGACCCTCTAAAACTAGCCACCGGGCACCAGTTGACCTATTGTCGATAGGAATCATAGGATAGTAAAAGGGTGTGATGTGTTTCAGTCGTTTCATGACACTGCTGTGTCTTTCTCTGATTACCATGGCCGGAAGCCTATCCAAAATTTTGTGTCCAATTATTTGCTTTTCTTTCTCTTTTATCAATGCCCCTTTTTTTTTGTGAGATTCCAATGCTCTAATTAGTAATCAGTTGTTGTGACCAAATATATATATATAGAGAGAGGCAGGATCTATTAGCAAACTCGACTAAATCCGCACTATTAGCAAGTTTGAGGATGTCCTCTCTAGATCTTGCCAGTATATATATATTTGCAAACTCGACTACGTTTTCTGAAGCGGTATGAAGGTCCATGATGTACATATTGGGTGATGGAAGCCCACAACATGACTATTAAGAGCCCACCAAGGTACAGGGTGAGGAAAATTCTTGGAATGCAAGTTACAGCAATGTTGTGAAGTAAACACATCCTTTTGTAAGAAGAGACACACATTTGGTCATAGCAGAGTTATCGTCACCTATTATTGGAATTAGGGTAAATGTTCCTATATTCGTAAACTCAAAAACGTGATTATGTGCAGTATTCGCTCAAGCTCGATATGCCGAAAACATAAAGAAGCTTCAGGACGCAGCAGGGATCCATACCTGCAATGGCTTGATGATGCACAGTTGCACACCAAAAACGTAAGAACCTTTCATTTCAATTTTGTAAAACTGAGCATTTTGAAGTTCGATTTCAGTACTGTGGATCTGTTTGGCAGGACTTGACGGGGATCAAATGTTTATCAGAGGCTGAAGTTGATGCCATAAGTGAGGGAGGGGTGGAGATGGGGAGAAGATAGTGGTTAGCCCTCATAGTTTCCATAATCTGCAAATTGCTAATGAGATTATCTCATGTGTTTGGAATATATGTTTAGCTGCTCAATTTTCTTGTCCTTTATGTTTTTCTCTTAGAAAATTAGGTTCTTGGATATATTACTGGAAGTGATGCCCTAACCAAAGTATATAAGGTCAAAGCTGTGTATTGCTCGATTTGAAAATAAGAATTCTTCTGTTTGGTTGCTTCAACTTGTCTAGTGACCAAAATAAACACCCGACTGGATCTGAAGTACCATTGTGTTAAAGCATATCCTTTCAAAGCCTTATTTGTTAATCTTGCTGTTATGCAGAAATATATAGCTGATCCTGGTCCGCATCAGATCCAATGAAACCAGCAGGAGGACATGTGCTAGTCCATGAAGCAACAATAAGGCTCATGTTAAGGAATGACAAAGGCAAACAGCGTGTCTGCAGGGTGTTTCATGCTCCAACCAGTGCCCGAGTCTGGAACAATATCCGTTACACTAACCTAATTGGTTTTCTGTGGTTTCCTGAATGCCAGTAAACAATAGGGGGAGCTGCAGGTATGTTGTTATTCTTGACAGTAAAGCACATTCGATCTTCAGATAACTGCAGGAGGAATTGCTGATGCAAAGGACTGAATTGCAAGGCCTATCTGACACTAGAAGCACCAAAATACGGTTTTACTTTCCTACTTACATTAGTTACATTCTATTAAGATTTGTAATGATATGTAATTGTTATATGATCCATTAGTTGGGTAAACATAAACAGACGGCCATAGCAATATATGAGAAATTGAGTGGCTTCATCCTTGTTGTGTATATCAGCTTGAAGTGGCTTTGGTTATTTAATGTTGTTCTGAATAGGTGCTTATGCCTTACTTTTGACACTGAGCAACATGTAAGCTAATTGCCAGATAAAGATGGAAAATGTTAATTGAACTAGTTATCTTAATGGTCATGTTCAATCAGTTGTGGTGTTAAATATTTTATGTTAATAGAAAACACCTTTGCTCATACTCTCTTAAGGATACTGTAAAAAACAGAGAACGGCAAACTTGTAATGTTTACAATAGTTAAATGTCTCAGTGGATCCCATAGGCACAAGAGTACCACAGTAATTTCTGTCCTTAATGGTCATAGTTATTGGTAATCTCTGTTCCATTTTCTTCCAAATCTTCTTCACAGCTGCATACACATTATGAGGTAGATGTATCTAGTTTAACTACAAAACAAAGGGTAGTTTTCTGTAAACCAGCATGTTGTTTAGATATTCTTATGGAGTATGACGCTAGTTGCTCTCACAACTTGTTCTTATTTTGATAAGTAACATGTCTTCGCACACTTGATGATGATATATATATATATATATATATATATATATATATATATATATATATATATGTCAATTTAATCTGGAAAGAAGAGGTTTTCAGATATTGAACAAATTTTTGTGGTGTAATAACGCCCTACCGCAGTCTCATATTCTCATAGATCGATGGTGATATGTCGACTTGTCTATTATGCAACAATAAATGTGAGGTTGCGACGCGTCAATTTGTTTTTCCAGTTCTAGTTCAATCATGGAAACTATGCATGGCGAGGTTGACTCCACAATTTTTGTATAGTTCAAACCTGGTCTGGTCTATTTTGGTTGTTGCACAGTCAATTGGCTGGACCAGGTTGGAGTCTGGCAAAATTAGAAACTGAGGAACATGGCTTGAGGAGCACCAGTGTCACATTCAGATGGCCAAGTGTTTAATAGGGTTATAAATAAGTCGTTCTCCTCACCTAAAAAACTATATGGTGATCATATGATCAGATTTAGTATCACAGCCATCAACAGAAAACCACATACAAGAACTCTTCCTCACCGTAGAAAAAGGCCACTTAGTTATGCATATAACCAGCTAAAATAAGTGGCAACTACTTTCAATTCTCCCCACTCTCATCACTTATGCCTCAGAAGCTTGCTATTCACTTGTCACATTTCCAGAAATTGAACTGTAACTTCGTTTCCTGGTGGTCAGACTCGTACCGTTTTAACCTTCTTCTTCTTTCTTTTTCCTTCTGTTTTGAAGGGAGTCAAGGGACAGATATACCAGGTCATAATGATTTCAAATTAAAAGCAATTGTCTCTTGAAATAATGCTTGATGAATTATATAGACAGATTATAGTTCAATTACATTGTATTCCAGATAAAGCTACTTATCGGAACCTGTAAGCCTCTAGAGCACATTTCGCCAAATGAAAACATCAAATGCAAAATGGGACTTTTCTACACAAGTAGGGAAATTCAATAAAATACAATCTTGCAAAACCAGAAGTAAAACCCTCAAAAAAATATAATCAAGAGGTCAGAAATTTTGGTGAGGAAGATCTTCACCATCTTAGTCCAGTTCTGTTGAAGTGCATTCTCTAATTACTCTCTGCATTTTCCTTTTTTACTTTGGGTAGAGGGATACATGATTCATTAGTACCTACTTCCATGTCCCTGCAAACACATACAAAATTTCAATAGGAATCAATATACGATCATAATTTAATTTCATAATCAACTACTAGGATTGTGGTTGAGTGCTACTCACATCAAATGCAACAAGAGATTTGCAGTAGTTGGTATTTGTGGTGAGCACAGTACTGCTGGAGCCACACTCACTTTCCATTAGTGAAACTGAGGATCTATCAAGCTTGATATTATACCAAGGGTACTGGTAATTTTGAGCAGTGGAACCTACATGTGAAGATGACCTCTGCATTTTCACAGCCCTTGGGATATGATTCCTTCCTTCCATAGATGTCCTTCGAGGTCGACTTGGTTGCCTCTCGAATGCATCTGGAGGTCGTTGCTTTGGTGCACTCTGTGACCTGGCTTTGGCCTTTGAAGATTGTGTATTGGCCATGTAGTTAGGGTATAGTGGGTAGTCATAAGAAAATTGTTCTGCATAATCTGGCCTAGGAAAAGCAAAAGGAACTCTTGATGAATCCGGTTTGGACATTGCAGAGTAGCACTGGGGGCTGCTTTGTGCTGTTCCAAAGGAAAAGTCCTCAAAGTGGGCACTGCAGGCTCCAGGACTCATCAAGTCCTGATTTAGAGTTGATGGAGCTGGTGAGACATTGCTGTAGTTGTCTGGCTTTATGTATGGTTGGTTATTCGGTGCAGACTGAGTAGAGTATCTAGAGTCTGGTCGATCTGCTTGTGTGTGATTCGAGTAGCTGTTTCTGCTCTTCACATTTCCTTTTGATTCCCCAAGATCCATCTCCACAATCTTAATGTTCTCTTCCATGCCTTTATCAAATTCCTAGAGTAATATAACCACATTACAGACCAAATATTAGAGTAATAAGTAACCTTTTCACTATGTCATATGAACAAAACAATACAAAGTTAAAGCACACAGGAAGAATGTTTTGAAAGTAATACTGAACCAACACAGCTCTAAGAGATTAATGAATTTCTGACAAGATTAACTGTTTGAGAATAACAGGAATGCACGGAAGTCTAAGACTTTGGCAAAAGGTTATCAAACTTGGTCACTTACATTATATGAATGCCTGGGCCTATTGTCCTGTAAAGACCTTCTGCCGGTGGATGGCCTAGAATTAACAATACTTCCATCTTCAACCATCCGAATCCTCTGAGCTCGAGCTCGAGCCTGTGCTGTCACCAATGCCTGCATGCACCGCAGCGTGGCTTTGGCCTGCTTTCTCACCAGGTGACCCCTTACCAATGCCTGCAACTTAACTAGCCCTTTCAATGCACACAATGCTTTTCTTGCCTGCAACAAAACCAATATAACAGTTTAAAAGGCTTGTGTGCATTTTTTTTTTCTTCTCCAAATGAGAACATAGATTGGACATTTCCATACCAAGTAAGAACGGAAGACTGATTGAATTTTGATGGCGGCCGCCTCTTCAATGGCGACAGCTTTACCATTGGCAGCTGCTGTCAGCCGCATGACAGCAGCTGCAGCTTGTGCAGCAGCCGCCGTTGCATCAGCAACTGCAGCCGTCGCTGCCGCCACTGCCAAGGCATGTTTTTTCTGCTCATAACTATCAGAGAAATCCAATGTGGTGTGCACAGGTGGCGGTGTGGCTGGTGCTTCCACAACACTCGAATCCTTTGAAGCTGGAGATGTGGCAGATGACCTTCTGAAACTCCACCTCCTCTTCTCTTTTGGTGTTGAATTTGGAGTAGTGGGATTCTGATCAAGAGTTGGAGCAGGTGAGCAATTCTGATTAGAGGTAGCAGTAGTAGTGGTAGTAGTAATAGCAGTAGTGGGACATTTCTCCTTATCCTTGTGGTCTTTGTCTTTCTTTCCTGTCAAGATGCTTCTAAGCCATTTGCCTGTCTTCCCCATTATCTGTGCCTAAGTTCTAAGCTAGATGCCACCACTGGATGATCATCAACAACAATATGAAAAGATGAAAGCAACAAATGCTGAGTTAGAGGTAGTAGTAGAGCTCTCTTCTTGATAAGTTGCTCTCAGCAATATAACTGGCCCTCCCAGTTAGATTACATCTTAAATTGCCAGCTAGCTACTCTGTTCATTATTATTTGTTCCATCTCTCTTATTAACTTTCATATGTAACTTCCTGGACACTGATATCTTCTTCTGTCAATTTTATAAGGCAGGCATATATTCCTTGCCCTCACTCTAGACTTGCAGCCACCCAATTTTGCCCTTCTGGTACTTCTCAATCTGATGCAGGCATAAGGGTGATTCGGTAAACCATGTGAGATGAGTTTAACATGGGAATCTGGTGGATCAGAAAGCATGTGAAAATGGGTGAAGACAAGGCAGCATTGGTGTATAATACAGAATTAAAATGAGTGGGGGAGGAGGTGTTTCTTACTCTAGCTGGGGCTCCATTTGGGGTTTTCTGATTTTAGAAATAGACAAAGCTTATTAGGAAATGGGCGATGTGGGATCCCTATGCAAGTGTCTGAGTTAAGGAGGCCCTGGTTCTTCACATGCTTATCCTGTCAAAGTTATCTTTGGTTCTTGATTGATACCAAGGCTCTTTACCAAGCATGGTTTAATATGCAGACCAAGAAAGTATATATGGTTTAATGGCCTTTACGCTTCATAGATTAGTGCCTCCGATCCATATTATATATGAGATAAGAGAGTGGCTGATAGGGTTGATTCTTTCCTAATTTTTTCATGACAATTTGTCACACTTTATTCTATTTTCATGCTATCCAACTTTAATCTTCACTTCATCAAACTTCTTAACTTCCTATCCCTCTTCCCTCCGACCGACACAAATTATTGGTACAAACGTATATGAGAAAACAATAGCTATTTGACCCAAAATATAAGAAATTCTAGTTGATAATTTGGTCTATATATAGGTATTACGTGCGTTTTACAAACTCTAGCTATTCTTTGTGTCACCTTGATCAATAATAACTTAACAAGTCAACTAAAAATTTTAGTATTTTCAATGAATAATAGAACAAGTGCATGGATGTGATGAATCTACAATAATAGTCTTCAACCAATTAAGTTGCTAATTTAATAAAGCATGGTTTTATATCAAAATAATTCAGTCCGCCAGAAAATATACAGTGAGTGTAACAAGTTTTATTTAGTCCATATAACTTAACATATAAGCAAATTTTAAACTCAGAATTTTTACGATATCAATCATTTCATCGTCTAAGTGGACAAACGTATTTACTTGGGTGAAAGATTTTTTCTAACTTTGTCGGCTAAGTGACTTTTTCTAGTAGTGATTTAACTTAAATTAAACATGGTGGTTAGCACATGAAAGTTAAAATAAAATTGTGGTTTTGTCTCCATGCATTTTACCCATTTACATGCATTATTATTCAACTACATATATAAATCCACATATAATAAAATGGAAGAGTTGGCAATCACATGGCATGTGTTTATGTGCTCCGATCCCCTTTGACTAGCTAGGTGTTTGCTTCATGGAAACACCCTTCACTCTTCTATTCTCATATATCCTTCCAACTATTAAACACTTAATCCTTTACTAATCCCTCTTACTCTTACCGACATCCTATTCAATAATTTCTTAATTCCCCATAAAAAATAACTGAGAGTTTGTAAATTAAGCACGGTCAAATTTCATTTTGTCGAATTAAACATTTTTTTCGGTAAAATGTCATATTTAAACTTATACACAGCTTACTACAGAAAATTTACGAAACATTTAGTCTTCATGAAATTTAAAAGTGTAAAAATTATATCTTTTCTAATATTGTTTGCAATCCATATATATCATTGTCATCATATATTTACTAGCATAATGAAAGGTGACCATATATAAATACATTTTGATAAGGAAATTTTTGGATTCAGGCATATCATACATAGAAAATTTATGAATTTTATGGGTAGATTATAATATTGTTTGGAGTATTGATTCAGAAGATCTATTAGGTAGGACCATTAATGATATACATGTTTTCTTAATTGAATTAATTTCAGTTTAACTACTTGAATTTTGGCTCAATCATCATTTCAGTCCCTATACTTTTGATTTCATCAGCTACACCCCTGTACTTCCTTAAATTAATCAACTGATACCAATTTTGTAATTTCGTCCAAACAATCTATCAATACCAAAGGCTTTTTAGTACTATTTCCCTACATTAATGCACCGTTAACATATTACAATTATAAATAAGGTTAAACAATTCATATAATCAAGTTGAACAATAGAAAATAAACAAAAACAAATCATATATGGTGATTTCTTTTTGTTTTATCATATATGATTTGTTTTTGTTTATTTTCTATTGTTCAACTTGATTATATGATTTGTTTAGCTTTATTTATAATCATAATATGATAACGGTGCATTAATGTAGGAAAAATATACCAAAAATCATTTGGTATTGATAGATCGTTTGTACGGAATTTACAAAATTAGTATTAGTTGATTAATTTAGAAAGTATAGGGGTATAGTTGATGAAATCAAAAGTACAGGGACTGAAGTGATGATTCAACCAAAGTTCAAGTAGGTAAACTGAAATTAATTCTTCTTAATTAGTTAATTTTTTTTGAACCTTCATGCATGCATCCACTTGAAACTTAAGCACGTGACAACACTATATATAAAACCCTCAAAAGACATTCTGTTATCCAAGCAATATTAAGTTTTGTACTTTAGGATGATACTATACTCAGAATTAATTAGTGCTTGTAGTAAGATAACAATTATAATTATCTTAATTAAGTGCTCACCACATGGGACAAACTGATTAAGCTTGTGATATAAGAATGCTTTTTTAATCTAAGATTAGAGAACAATTAGATAATTACATATCTTGTTTTGTTTGTATGTGATGAATAAGCTTGTTCTTAAGCACATGCATGCTATAAGGTGGTTGTGTAGTTGCTAAAACCGAAATGGTATCTTAATTATTGCTTCTTATGTTTGGGTTTTTCCTCAATTGAGTATATGAGTATTAAGTACATGAGTTATGTTTTCACATGCTATAACACGTCCGAAAGATCGACAATAAAGCGAATGTGAGTTTATATTGCTAAATACTATATAAGCATATGTAATGAGCATATAACATATTAACTCTTTTTGTTTTTTTTTTATAAAGAGGGTACTGGGAAGGAACCACAAGCAGGCCGGAGCCTTTTTACGCCGAAGTTTTGCCAGTGCCGCGCCAGAGACGCAGGTACACCCCCCATTCGCCCTTGGAGTACTCCGCAGAGGGTTTGAGCTCCCCGCAAGGCCTTTTACATTCACAATGATCGAACCCTCAATCTTACTTAAGTAACTCAGTCTACTTACCAACTGAGCTGGCATATTAACTACAAAGGGCAGTTTCATCATATACTCTTATGTTAAACAACTTAATCTATACAAGATTAAGAGAAAGCCACTTGTGTGGTTGTGCTTAGTACGTTTGGTCAACCAGCGTATTATTTTAAGGGCCTACAATGCAATTTATGGACAAATATATATATGGTTTTCATTCTATAAGATTGGACAGTTTAGTCCTTAATCAAGGTAATTTACACTCCAATGATTTGGTACTCGATAGCTTGTATTACCATCTTGAAAACTTATTCAAAAAAAAAAAAACACAATGGTTGTCGGTCGATCATATTGTTGCATATACATAGTTGTCATTTTGTGGATCATGTAGCATGTAGGGTTGAAGTTGCTGGATTCGGATCGGGGCCCTGCGTTAACAATCTCACCGGCATCGCCCTCAACCAAATTATACACTCACCGGCATCGCCTAGCTGCAATGTCGTTTGTTTGATGCTACTCAACTCAGCCACATTCTCCGCGGTTGCATCAGTAGGCCCTATGACCCCCAACCAATCTCATCAAGTTATACCTTTTGCACGAACTGTAGTATGTTGGATGAAATTGATCGATATCACCCGGGGAGAGAGGTTCATCAAGAAAACACACACACACACACAAATATATATATCTGCATGCAGTTGTGCACTATAATCTTTCAGATCCCTGAAAGTTCTGTTGCATGCAGTTGCATGCAGTGTTGGTCTGTTGCGTACAATTACCCTGAAAGTTCTGTGGAAAAGCTGGCGGTTCCAGAATGTTAAGAGGATCGGAAGTCGGAAGTCATTAAAATTTCATGAACCCTTCAGAGAACATTAATTGCAATAGCTAGCCAAGTGGAAATCATCGATCTGCTACTGCACTACGTACTGCATACTGTATTTGCAGCTCCTGAGTTAATTAGTTCTATGAATCACTTTGTTGGAAATTGATTGCAGCCAACCAAGTCCTGATCGACGAGCTATATTTAATCGAATTCTAACAATTTCTCTTAAGAGTATGTGTCAAAAGGATTATTACGTATGTATCTATAATTATAACTCTATATAAGTCTATAACCAGCTCTCTCCTTGTTTCACAAAGCAAAAATGGCTGGGTTTCGAAGGCTTAGCTTGGAGAGTTTGAGGCTGAAAGAAGAAGACATGGAGCTTGCGTGTGCCCACATAATTCATTCCCATTTCCTTTCGCCTTGGCTTCATGCCCATTCGGATTGCCCCTATGTTCGGACTAATAATTTGGTTTGCTCGTGAGCTAAATTGAATATATGAGCCTAGTAAACCAAAAGTGATTCGACCATTAGGCGGTTCTATGCCGCCGATCAAAGTGTGCTAGGCAGAATCTAAGCGAGCGTTAGATGGTGCTAGACGGGCAATGAATGTGTGCTAGGCAGGTACTGTGTTAAGTATGTAAGGGGAGTCTTGTCATTCTCTTATCATCCCTAGACTTTAAGTAAGCCTTGATGTACAGTTCACTCTTTACAATTGAATACACAATGTAGTCCTATAGCTCTCTCTGCATTATTTCAGTTCTCTGTGTTTTCTTTCAATAATCCATGACTTTATCAGGTACTAGGCGGTTGTTAAGCATGTCTAAGCTTGAGTTACGCCAGTGTTAGGCAGACACTAAGCAGGCAATAAAAGTGCGCTAGACGGGACTAGGAGGGTTATAAATGTTTGCTAGGTGAATCTAGGCGGGTGCTAAACGTGGTAATATTTTTGTTTGCTCCTGAGCTTCATTGTCTGGTTCTTAGTTTTGTTTCATGTACTACTTGCTGATCGATGGATTGTTAGACCGTGAAAACTTGCAACTATTTCAATTGGCCCAATGATGTTAAATAAAATATGGTTAATTAGGCACTTCTGTGAGGTTTAGCTACAATTGAATTGTATGGCGGATTAAATCTAGGTGATCGAAGCACAGATGAAAATGTTGATTGATTTGCTTGAGTGAGAAAATGGAAGATGCATGTTGATCATATAACTCACACACCATTCGATCATATGGTGTGGTAGCTTCCGGTGCATCCTTACGTGTTGCACCTAAATATAGTCTTATATGATGTATAAGAGTGAATTACTGAGTGTGCAATTCTCGCCCTAGATATAATCTTATCTGATGTGTATAACAAGTCGATGCAAGAGAACTGTTGCGCATCAAATTTTGGACGAGTAAAAATGTAAGATGAGATTCTATATGACATGACAAACGCGGATACGCCCTTGACATGTCAAGCGACATCAAAATACGGCCATAATCAAAATTCCCGGCTGAACAGGGTAAATGAATTGAAACTCTGCTAGCTTGTGTTGTGTTTGTGCGCATTTGAATTTTCAGAGAAATGGCCATTGTCTGTGCTTTACTTTGCCATATATCTTGCTCTTCAATCTGTCACTGCTGATCCATCAATTAGCAGACTTACCGGTCTGATCGACTTCATGAGTTTAAACACATGCGATTGGAATGGATTGTGCAGACCTTGAGCTTCAAGTTCCAAATAATTTTCCCCCTCCAACACCAGCATTGGCTTGCAGCGGGTCAGGTAAAACTAACTCCTCAAAGCTTCTTTACCGAGTACTTCTAGGAAAAATCACATACATTTCAAGGAGCTAAGAAATTAGGGTGGTCCTTTGGCCATTGCAGATGGCTTTGCTTGGTTGGGCAGATTTCAAAGATGAATGGGCATTTCCAACTGTTACCTGCGTTATCACTTTGAAGTTCTCGTTGCCTCCATCAATGAAATCAGCTCCATTTCAAAGTTCAATTAAATATATTTCTCAAAGTTCCTATAATTGGCCTATAAAGATCGAGTAGTTGGCTCTTTTGATGTTTCGCCAAACGGTTCTTAGAAATTCAAATTCCCAATCCTATGTCTAGGTCGGCACATCCATTATCGATCAAGTTGAATCTAACCACAAAAATTAGTAGAATAGTTACGTTTTATCATTTTCAGTACTCATTCTACGTACGTACTTTTAAGTCGCTAGAATAGTATACATACATTCTACATTAGAGTAACATAGAATTTCTTTTAAGTCGCTAAATCATTAAACATAGAATTATGTGTATTTCATATGTTAACGTACGTATCATAATTTTTGAAAAATGGTTCACTCATATACCAATAGTGGTGAAAGATAATAATAATCGCATCTCCATCTCCGTTGTGAACAGACTCCATTCTTTATTTTATGTTTATGATTATTTTAAATATTAATTTAAATAATAAAGTCTATACTAAACGTTCCACAATTTGAAGTTTTACGGTTTTACCCAAAAGAGCATGCAAAAACGTATAATTCTAACATGTACGTATGTACACATTGTACATGTATAGCCTTCTCAAAAAAAAAATGTACGTATAGAACAAGTTCCGAACCTCAAAAAGTCTCGACGTCAAAACCCCAACCTCCAACTACCCTATTTTGCCCATGTTAATCTTCGTAGATCAGCCACGTTATACCAAATCTTAACTATTAGTTCGGAGCATTAAATCACAAGCATACCTCACCCCCTTCCTCCCCTCGTCGCTCTCTCACTCATTTCCAGCTACAGCTTCTGTTCTGCCTTGTCTTGTTAGTACTGCAAAGTTTGAGACTTGAGAATATGGCTTTCCCCTTCATCTGTGTTTTTCTAGCCATGTTTCTCAAGAGTGAATCTGTCTCTGCCGAGTCCTTAGGCGATATATTGGCTCCTGTTTTCTCTCCAGTCATGGGTTTGTTTCGTTGATTCCTTCTCATTCTCATTCTTTTGCTTCTAAATTATTAGGCTTTCTTTGATTTTGGGATAATTATTGCTTAAGAACTGACGCTTTGAAACATTGGAATGGGGGGTTTCTGATCACAGATGAAGTTTGCAAAGGCATAGAATGTGGTAAAGGAACTTGCAAGCCTTCAAGCAGTAGCACTTTCTTTTTCGAATGTCAATGTGATTCTGGGTGGAAGCAGACCACTTCTGAGAACAGTACTGATCACTTCAAGTTTCTACCTTGTGTGATTCCCAGTTGTAAGGCCCTCTATCTTTCTTTTTGCATAACTCAGAAACAAGTAGATTATGGACTATATCTAGTAACATCAGACAAATATATCTTCCAAGTTTTTTATTTATTTATTTTTTCTGAGAGTGTTTGTTGTTATTCTACAAAACTCTAACAGATGTAATAAAAATCTCAAGGCGTTTAAGTGTTGGTTTCTTAGTGGATGTCAGTGGGGACTTTGGTATTGGTATATAGATTAGTAGATAGCCTTTTGTTCTCTGCACTAAAAACAGAGCAAGTAAGAAGGAGTGAAATATGTAGACAGCAGAACATCTTACATTTCTGGTAAAATTGAAGTATATATCTAACTATGACAAATAGCTCACCGCAGAGGACAAAACCTGTTAATAAAAATTTCAAATTCAATATAATTTGGTAGTGCATGTTAGTCACACACTCATCTTGTCTTACTTTATGAGATGTTCATACACTTCTGACTAAAACTTTCCTTTGATATTCTACCATTTAAATCAAACATTTAGGTAATGCTACATGAACAACTTCTAATCACTTTCATGATTTTGAGGTTGCTGATATATTGTTGTGGATTGTATAGGTAACCTGGATTACTCCTGTGAAAAAGCACCAGCCCCAGTTCCAGATAAATCAAACAAGGCCAACACATCAATCTTTGATCGTACTGACTCTTATACGAACAGTGTTTTTTACTCCTTCTTTTCCTAGATAAACTCATTATTATATATTTGTGGTTTAATAGCTTGCCATTGGATGGATTGTGTTGGTGGAACTTGCAACCGGACATCAAAATTGTCATACAACTGTGCATGTGGAGAAGGTTATTATAATCTGCTCAATATGACCACCCTCCCTTGCCTTAAAGAATGTAAGACCACATAAAATTTGTACTGATAATGATGATGAATGAGTACGCAGCAATCCAGATAGGAAGATAATGTCTTGACTGTTTCTCTCTTTATATTTAAGGTTCAATTGGAATCGATTGTGCAAACCTTGGGATTTTGCTGTCAAATAAATCTACTAGTCCTCCAGCACCTGCATTGGCTGAAAATGGTAACTACTATACTGAGGAAAATAGACTAATAGTACTGTCAAATGTATAGGGAAACGTTTTGGCCCTTCGATCTGTTCTTGAATGAATTGTAGAAACTAGCTCCTGTTTTTACCTGTCACGATTATCTAATGGAAACTTATTGAAAGCAGTACAACAGTGCATATATTGTTTGACTTTTGACACTTACAGGGCTGATTTAACTAGTAGATTGCAGTTGAATGATAGTCCCATCAGCTAAACTGATGTGTATAAAGTATCTGTTTGAGTTATTCATATTGACAGTGTAGTGCTTAATCCATATCTCTGCCCTTTTTTCAATGTACAGGTAGCTTGACCGCACATTCGAACTCTATTACGTTGGTGATCCTAATAATGATTGTTCTTATGCTTCATGGGATATGAAATTAGTCAGGTTAGTTAGCTAAGTTACCACATGTAGTCAGTGAGGTGATCATCTCAATTTTTCCTTCATTCACACATAGATAGGTTGAAGTGTGATTCTGTTTTTGTATATAAACTGAGATCTACTGCGTACTGCCTACCGGAAGATATAGATTCATATTTGGGCTTGGTTTTTGTACTTCTTTTCAAGATGTAGGTTCATTAAACATTCTGATCTCCCGCAGAAAATAAAGATGGTAGTGCATTTAGCAATCTGCTTTTATTCTATAGACAGCCTAGTTCATGAGACCCAAATAATATTCAGTAAAGAGAAACAGAATAACTTGTTTAAATCGAAACTTGAAGTGTTCAACCCCAATGAATAGAACGAATAACAAAGAAGACTAGAGACTTGAACATTAGACAGAATTCTTAGATAAAATCAACTTGGCATGTCTTCGAACCCTCTTCAAAGGATAGAATCTTAATCTTTGCGGCATCAGTAATGGAATAACTTACAAAAGAAACAATTACCTTGTTTAGAACTTCATCATGGCTTAGCAAATACTTTGTCACATTAATCTCATTCTTTTTTCCTGGAATCTCTTAAAGAATATAGTCTTGAGGTGTGATGTCAAACAAGTAGGTACAGACTACAGACTTTGGTGGATGGAAGTCATGCCAAGACCATTCCCATGACCATCCTACGTATGCAAACTCTATGACAAGAGATTCTAGATTAAGCGATTTCTTAAGCATCTCTTTTAGCCAAGCCCCGCCAAATTTCTTACAGAGAACCAGCTCTAGCTTGATCAGATTACCAAAAGTAAGATCCAGAAGAGGCTGTTAATCAGGAGTTGAGATAGTCATATACCTGACAATAGAAATGCTGTCCTCGATTAAATAATGAACCATCTTGGAGATCTTGGAGTTGAACTTCCGCTTGAACTAAGGAGCTTGATTTCTCCCAAATATAGTGTGACATAACCTCTCCCACGACACATAAGTTTTCAAGTTTCGGGGCATCGATAGAGAAACTGCAGGGTTCCCAACCTTCAGCAGCACATCCACTACAATTTCTTTGATCACATTCATCAATATCTTCATCATATTCTCCTGTAATGATGGTCGTTGGTGTCCTCAATTCAGGTGCAGATATATTGAAACTCAAAACATGTTTGTTATGATGTGCTTTTATTGCCTACTCTTCAAGTTTAGGGCAGCTACGGAAAAGGATTTCCCTCGAGGCACGGCCGGAATCATAACGAGAAGAATAATGAAGGAACTTAAGGTTTGGGAAATAACAACCTGTCTCAGGAAGAGAATAGCTAAGATAATCTGTTTTCACCTTCAAAGACACCAATGATTTGCAGGTAAGAACACTTCGAGGCATTTCGAAAGCCGCACACAGCAAGGTTCACAGAAGAGAAACATGAAGCTCAACAACATTAGCCTCGACGGCAGCCAGTATCCAACGATCAAGAGTGAGAAATCCCCACATTGCCACCAACGAACACGAAATCTTCTGATGTCTAATGAAGAGTCACGTAAGGCCAACACCCGAACAACGAACCTGATGAAAATGTGATGGTTACTGTTTGTTCTTGGGCTCAAAAAGCTACTCCATAACGAAGGGAAATCACCCATGTCGAAGTCAAGGTTGGAAACACAACCAGTCCAGAAGTTGTTCCATCTCTTAGCCAAAACGGTGGTCTGGACAGAATGTAACGGAATGAGAAAGGAGTATATGAGAGAGAATTTCATCTGGTAATGCACTGATCTTGTCTTGTGACTGTGAATCTTCATGTGCAAGTTTGAGAACTCTACTATCCTTCATTCCGATCCGCGCGCTGCACTCTCGATCTTTTTCGTGAATGCGATCTTCCACTTCAATGCTAGGGTTTCAGTGTATTTGTGATATGGACCAATTCACCGAAGGCATAAGTCCATGCCCAAATATATATTGGGGCCGAGTTCTCTCCATTTTTCTTTTTGAGATGATCAAAGTTTAGAGTTTAAATTTTGTTCCTCTTCTTTTGAAAACTTGGCAAGGACTATGCATGAAATCTCAACATCAAAACCATGAGTCTCATACACACACACCAACTTATAATTTACTTTTCTACTTAAAACCCAAGCAAGAGAGAAAAAAAAAAGAAAAGGAAAGCAACCACCCCTTTTCCTTCTTGCTTTCTCCTACACCATAACCATATACAACTATATCATGTATCCCCAGTACGTACGTGGGAGGTAAAAGTAAATCTGGAATCAAATTCACTCATCTCATCTCATTATGAGAAAGCTAAAGCCTAAGCTACCTATGAATCATGATTAGTATTCCTCTCTTTGACTCTATCTTTTTCTCTCTGTCTAATGAATCTTCAGTAGTCCTCTCCAAAATCTAAACTCCCTCTCAGTCACTCAAAGTTTCCCAATCAATCCCTCATCAAATCCCCTTCTGTAAAAGTAACTAGGCTCAGCTACAAAGGTTACAAACCCTAAACCGAAGTACAATAAAATAAATAAACACAAACCCTAAAGCCAAAAGCCAAAGCTATGCTGTCCCGGCTCTATGATGACCCCCCATCACATCCCATCACACTAAATCTTTGAATCTTTCTCAAACTCATCAGCCTCGTCCCTAAAGTACGGCAGCCCCCTGAAGCGGCGGCGTACGGCTTCCTTCCCATCCCATTAAGGTTGCTCTATATCACACACACTGGTGGTAGAGTACACAAGGTACTGTAGTGAAAGGCTGGCAGAGCTCAAGTTTCATGGCACTCAAATCATTCGAAGTGAAATCAACGTGTGTGAATTATTGCTGCTCTCACTTCACCAACCAGGCCATCTCTCTGTATCTGTTTTCCATTTTCCGTTTTCGGGCAACGCTTTTGTATTTTGGGCAGCAAAACCTCAGTTGGCTTCTCAGTTTTTGCTTTAGTGACTTCATTCGCTCACTGCTCTACATCCTTTGGAAACTGGATCTAGTAATCTAGCTAGTATCTATCTCCAGCACTGGCTACTGTGTATCATTCTCAATCAAGACCGAGTCCCCGTCGACGTCGACGTCTGTCATCGAAAAATGAAATGCGAGATCTGGGCTTGCTTTTCTCCTTAGCAATTAATATTCATAAATGTGATCTGGTGACCCTCCTCTCATTTTAGAAAATAAATGAATTAATTTCAGTTGACCTACTTGAACTTTGGCTCAATCGTCACTCAAGTCCCTATATTTTTGATTTCATCAGCTACACCCTTGTACTTCCCTAAATTAATCAACTGATACCAATTTTATAATTTCGTCCAAACAATCTATCAATGCAAAAAACTTATTGGTACAATTTCCCTACATTAATGCACCGTTACCATATTAAGATTATAAAATCACCATATATGATTTGTTTTTGTTTGTTTTCTATTGTTCAACTTGATTATATGATTTGTTTAGCCTTGTTTATAATCGTAATATGGTAACGGTGCATCAATGTAGGGAAAGTATACAAAAAGCCTTTGGTATTGATAGATCGTTTTGACGGAATTTATAAAATTGGTATCAGTTGATTAATTTAGAAAGTACAGGGGTGTAGCTGATGAAATCAAAAGTATAGGGACTGAAGTGATGATTCAACCAAAGTTCAAGTAAGTAAACTGAAATTAACTCAAAATAAATAGACGAAGGCAACACCCTAAAATTTCTTCTTTCTGTTTCATGAGTCAATTTCCTGCCTATTGACCTCAGTCCCCACCTCGTGTGCTCACTACCAGCTTTGACAGAATAGCTGACGAAATTTTTTTCGTCGGCTATTCCAAATTTTCGTCGGCTATTCCTTCTACCGACGAAAATTTCGTCGGCTATAATTCGTCGGTAAAAGTAATGGCCGATGAAAAAAACGACATCGTCGGCCATTCCAACCTTGGCCGACGAAAATGATTTCGTCGACCAAAGCTTGGTCAAATATCCGACGAAATTCGTCGGCTTTTTTCGAGTATGGCCGACGATTTCGTCGGAATATATTAATATTTTAAAGTTATAGCCGACGAATTGGGCTATTTCGTCGGCTATTTGTTCTGAAGTATAGTCGACGATTTGGGCTATTTCGTCGGCTATTTCGTCGGAATATATTAATATTTTAAAGTTATAGCCGACGAAATAATGTCAATTTCGTCGGCTATAACTGTATTTTGGGCAAAAAAAAATACCGGATCGGAGGAGGAGGAGGAGGAGGAGGAGGCCGGAGGAGGAGGAGGAGGAGGAGAAGGAGGAGGAGGGGAAGGAGGAGGAGGAGGAGAGAAAAAAGGCGGGAGGAAGCGATTTAAAAGATTTAGAAGGAGAATAGCCGACGATTTAATATATTTCGTCGGCTATACTTTGGAAAATCAACACCCGTTGGATCTGAGCCATCCAACGGCGGACAATAAAAAGGCGCGGATCGCAAGAGTTGAGCCGACGAAATATAATTTTCGTCGGCTAAACTTAGAGAATAGCCGACGATTTACAATGTTTCGTCGGCTATTCTATGAAAACATACTAAACTGCCGTTTTGAGGCCCTAAACGAACTCGAAAGCCCGAAAATGCCCACACATCGTAGCATAGCTACGAGTTTGATTTCTGGCGTCGTTCCCTTTCCGGAATGGTATCACAATCATCATTCGGACGCAGGACGCCAAATCTGCAGTAAACCGGGTTTTGACTTATTTCATTATTTCAGCACAAGGATTTTATCGGAATCTTGTCATTTTTCAACCGTAAACGTATTTCATTATTTCGGTCATATCTTATTTGACGACATATTTACATTTGAAGAGTGTACGTATAGTAACTATCTGAAACTATACATTCACTTAAACACTTAGTAAACAAGTTAAGGAACATTAGTGCATATGTTCTTATTTTGAATGTAAAAGTTTAGAAAATATATTTCAACCGTCAGATATCACCGTTTAGATTAAATACATGTATGGAAAAAAATCCAACTTCAGCTGACAACGTTAAAGGCTCGATCGGAACGGTCAACCGGGTGAGTCAAACCTCTAAACGCTTAGAAATGGTAATTGGACTGTCTAAATGACGTTTTTTTGCCTGACCTTCAACAGATAATAGTTTCAAATCGATGAGATGCAACTAATCGTATAAAAATTTTCCTCAAAATATTTACCGAAGGTAACGCTACCATTAGGGAAACGAAAGAATAAAACCTTTGATCGCATCTTTCGACACTCAGATTTTATCAGAATCTTGTCATTTTTCAACCGTAGACGTATTTCATTATTTCGGTCATATCTTATTTCACAACATTTTTACATTTGAAGGATGAAGCAATGGTTTAAAACAAAATAAATTAGAAAACTTAAATCTTGAAAACATATTAAACTACCGTTTTGAGGCCCTAAACGAACTCGAAAGCCCGAAAAGGCACACACGTCGTGGCAAAGCGACGAGTTTGATTTCTGGAGTCGTTCCCTTTCCGGAATGGTATCACAATCGTCATTCGGACGCCGGACGCTAAATCTGCAGTAAACCGGGTTTTGATCTGAAAATATATAAACTTATAGCCGACGAAAATGACAATTTCGTCGGCCAAACTTACTAAAATTTTCGTCGGCTATATTTTCAGAGAATAGGCGACGAAATTTTTAAATCGTCGGCCATTCTAGGGGGTATAGGCGACGAAATAATTTTTTTAGCGACGAAAGAAAAAATCGTCGACCATTCAGTGGGAATAGCCGACGACTTTTTTTTTTAGGGACGAACAAAAAAATCGTCGGCCATTCTAGGGGAATAGCCGACGATTTTTTTCTTTTTAGTGACGAAAACAATTTTCGTCGGCCATTATTGAGAATAGCCGACGAAAATT
The DNA here is from genome assembly GCA_963682095.1 of Potentilla sterilis. Lineage (NCBI taxonomy): Eukaryota > Viridiplantae > Streptophyta > Magnoliopsida > Rosales > Rosaceae > Potentilla > Potentilla sterilis. The sequence continues at coordinate 34,124,287 of OY821767.1, read as the reverse complement.
GGTTTCGTCGGCCGTTTTTTTTTTTTTCGTCGGCAAAAACCTTTTTTCTGGTAGTGGCTACATATCATCACTCAGGAAGAAGCAATGTAGTCTAAATGTCCATGTCGACTATATATACCATGATTGCAGACTCATTTAGCTTAATAAGTTAAGAATTAATTTCAGTTTACCTACTTGAACTTTGGCTCAATCATCACTTCAGTCCCTATACTTTTGATTTCATCAGCTACACCCTTGTACTTCCCTAAATTAATCAACTGATACAAATTTTGTAATTTCGTCCAAACGATTTATCAATACCAAAGACTTTTTGGTACCATTTCCCTACATTAATGCACTGTTACCATATTACGTTTGTAAACAAGGCTAAATAAATCATATAATTAAGTTGAACAATAGAAAACAAACAAAAACAAATCATATATGGTAAAATAAAAAGAAATCACCATATATGATTTGTTTTTGTTTGTTTTCTATTGTTCAACTTGATTATATGATTTATTTAGCCTTGTTTATAATCGTAATATGGTAACAGTACATTAATGTAGGGAAATGGTACCAAAAAGCCTTTGGTATTGATAGATCGTTTGGACGGAATTTACAAAATTGGTATCAGTTGATTAATCTAGGGAAGTACAGGGGTATAGCTGATGAAATCAAAAGTATAGGGACTGAAGTGATGATCGAGTTAAAGTTTAAGTAAGTAAACTGAAATTAATTCATAAGTTAATATTGAAATTATAATGCTATTAGAATGATGGAGAATCTAGAATGTAATGAATGTGTATGTTAATGATTCCCCATCTTGATTAGCAAATTAAATGGTTTGTGTGGGTGAGGCTGTAATCCACTAGCCGATGGAGCTATTCTATATGCATGCAGGGACGGCAGAGCACATTTCCATATCTTTTGATCACCCCAGCTAAATAGGGAAACTTGAGCATGAGACTAATTCTATATATCTACATTTATCTCTTCCTTAGCTTATCATTTGAAAAAAAGTTCAACCGTAACAGTATTAGTAAGTTTTGTTAATGTATAGATGAGTAAGTTATACCTAAAATGATGTATTCTTAACGTACGTCCGACTATAAATTAAATTTTTATAAAACATGCAGCTAAGTTAGATAACAGAATAATAAAAAGTCACATTCTATAATTTCAAACATAAATTATGTGCATACAATATCTACTTTCAGCATTGAAATGAGGCTCGCAATTGAATTGTTGACACTGTATACCTAAATAGTTAACCCATCCTACAAGCAGAAGGGATGTGGGTTAATATTCAATGGAACGTTCATGGTCCAATATGGTCATGATTACATGATACAACACTCACCCATTTTCTGCTTAGCAGGTTGAATACATAAATATGCTGGGGCAACTTGGTAATGAATATGTCAATTGTCATGTCTCATGGAGTCATGGTCACAATAGACCTCTCAACTAAGAAGTCGCAACTATATGTGCAAGATAGATGTGTGCGTATTTGTATATATGTATTGAAGAAGCTTGTTGACTAGCAGCATCAGAAGGATGAGCTTGGTGGTGATAATCAAAGATTCCAATGAACATGAAGTTGAAGTTTTAGGGAAATCGCAATATTCACTATCTCACATATAGGACTACTCCCTGTCATCCACACACAAAGTGAAAGGCTTTCTAAGTTGGTGGTGGGTGTTAATGTTCCATAAAATCCTCTCCTATAGGTTATTCCCTGAGTCCCATCTCATCATCACAGTTTAAATATCACATCGGCAAATATCTTAACATGAATAATCTAGTAGTTCTAGCGATTGGTCTTCATAACTTTAGCAAATTGGTTTTATAACCAAAGTTCGATAATATTATCCAATAGTTTTTCCTACTATAATTTAAACTGAGGAAGCAATGCAAGTTTGTAGAATCACATTATTACAACATTATTAGAATTCCATCGCGTAGCTAATTTACAAGTTTTTTTCCCCCTAATTTAGAAGTTAATTGGGAGTTCAAGTAACTGAAGTGAAGAAATATTATCTTGTAATGTAACCTAGGAGTATTTATACACTTGTTCTTTGCTTCAATATACGTGCACACACTTGACACGCAGTCTCGAAGTAAGAACTGAGTTCCCATGTTTCTGCACTAGTTATCGAAGTCATTAAAATATTGGGTTTCTGCTCTACCATGTTTCATGAAGTTATGATTACCAAGGGCATCAAATTTGGTATTGCTAATAATTGCACCCTCTACATCACCAGTCACCACTGCTGTTAGTTACCATTACCAATGCCGGCAGCACCAGCAAAATTGCCAGACCTCAGAACTCGATCAGAAGCATGGCGTTCTGTTCTCTCTTCTCAGACTCTCAGTGCCATGCCCTAGTCATACATCCACTTGTATACACTGATAGCAACCAGCCAGGGTCAGCCTAGCTATCACTATACATTTACGTATACCACTGAGACAAGAAAAAGAACTACATTGTAGAACGACGAGACAATATTGAAGACGCTAGCGTCGACGAAGGAGATTTGAGCATGCGTTGTATATATTGTTATGCACTTGTCTACGGTGGTGTAACGTCGCAGTTGTTAAATCAATGATTTATAACTGTGTTGCATGTTATGTAATGTTATATTATAAAAATTTTCTATTGATATCGGGTGCTTATTACCGCATATGATGATTTGGTGTAGCTCAAACTTCCATATCAAGGCATTAAACCTTTTAACATATACAGTCTTTCTTTCTCGTTAGGTCTATAAGTTCTCACTTAGCATAGTAAAGTGTTACTTGGTTTTCCCATTAAACAAAAGCTAGCGGGAACATGCTGCACCCAAATTCAAACACTCCCACCACCATTTACACACTCCCACAGCCCATATATTTGACCACCTCAAGACCCTTGTTCTTCCACTATATTTTCCACTGAAAGTTCATACAAGATCGATCACCACAAGGGCAGTATCGGAAAAACAAAAGGGCAAATCGGGGGGATCGGATCGAGCATAATATCAGAGCTAGAAATTGGAGCCCGCGTCTCTGGACAGTGTCGTCTGGTTCATTCAGCGAAGAAGAAACAAAAGCGTAAAAGAGAAAAAGGGTAAAGCCTGCGACCCTGTTTCTGTTTTATTTATTTTCTAAAGCCTCGGATGATCTGCGGAAATCGAAAGGGTTAAGAAGAAGATGATGACGCGCGCAAGAGCCACGAGGCAAAGGCACGCCACCACGCACCGTTTTGGCAGAACAGCGAGGAAGGAAGGGGACCCTGGGAAACAAAATCCGCAGAGAGACATGCATCAACTGCCAGAATAGTGTTACCGGAATCACTGCATGCACTTCCATTGTCAGGGACTCTGGTTTCTGTTACATGTTTTGTCTCCATAGGTGTGAGCCAACAACTGAGGAAAGGGTCGGGCCGGGATAATTTTTCACATGGAGTTTTCTGATCCTATGTAACAGTTTTATATGGGACGGGCACTTACATGATTTGAATCGATGGATCAGGGTACAATATCTTTACCGATATATAGTAAGGAATATATAGAGATTCACCATCAGTGTAATTTTACAAAGTAAATTGTAGGGCGTTGTTCGATAGAAAACGGAGTTGCAAGGTTTGGTATTCGTAGGAAGCCAAGATGATTGACATATCATAAGTACATGCTTCAATCTTACTATTATTAATTTGGGTAGCCGAGCATATATAGTCGACTCGTATGCTTGTAATATAAGAGCCTTTGGAGTTGGGACACATTTTGTGTTATAATTTCATAAACTTTTATACACTCAAGCACTTGCATGCTGCGTAATGACTTCGTACGTAGCTTTTGATATATAATTGAGACAACATCGATACTTAACTGTGTTATAAAGAATAAATGTTAATTAGGCAATCATGCTATGTATAATTTTTGAGTGACCAATTTGTAAGATAGTGCAGATTGTTTGGTTGGTTGTTTTGTGACTGCTCCATAACCTCCATTTTCTATAGCAAAATTAAAGCTATATATACACCGAAATGATGATAGCCAATTTTTTTTTTTTTTTTTTTAAGAAAAGACACTGCTCAGTTTCTATATGCCACTTCATACTATAGGGTAGTTTCAGCAAATGCTTTCTTCATCATTTGTTTCTTGCATATTAATGTATAAGGCTATAGCTAGGTTGATAGATTGTGTTCTGTTTAGTTATGATGTGTAGGTGCGTACATAAAAACATGCATGTGAAGTTGTGAAGTTGTGAACTCTGAAGGATTATGACAATTCACAATTGGTATATATCATTCATGTTACAGTAACATAATTTAAGGACCCATTACTAAATTAAACCACAACGAAACGTAGAAATGGGGATACATAATTAAACATCCTCAAACCTAATCATGCTAAATGCAGCACCATTAATATGGATTTGTATCTAGTTGCAGAGGAATGCAAAGATCAGATGGATAAATTGCTGGAAAACTCGTACAAATTAGCTTAACTTAGGTAGACAGAAAATGAAAGCACCGGCCTCGAGCTAGGGCCAAGAATGAAAGAGATTTTATAGCAAGAGGCCAAGAACGTAGTTGAAATTGGTGTATCTCTTACCCTACATGATGAGCTAGTAAATTGAAATTCCTTCTGTCTTGTTGAACAAGCATGATGAGATAGAGCTGGAGGGGACTCTGATCAGACTCATCATAAGAGAGGCTGGGCCAGAGATTTACTGCAGCAACATTTGAATTTGATTCTTTGCCGTTGAAGCCGAAGCAAATCACGTACGTAAAGACCGAGATGATTCTTTGATTGTTTCTGAATTCTGATGGGTGTTTAATCTGTATCTACAGCATGCGCGCGCTATATTTCTGAATCGGGTCGGCGAATTATTATGCATATATATGCTTTCTCACGTTCTGCATACAACTCAAATTTTGTTTTGCATGGAATAAGATTCTGATTGCATAGAATTAATTTGGAAAATCACCTTCCATATTCTTTTGGTAACATTTGGAAGCTAAGAAACTTAACACAGTGACTCAGTGAGCCGTCAACAGTTGGGGTAGTCATTATTCACTTTTATTTCTCTGGTCTCTTCTTTGTAACAAATAAGTTCATAATTAAATACAAAACTGTGACAAGAACACTATAAAAGCTATATATGTCACACGCATATGATTATTACAACTATAGTACTATATAATTGTCAAAATATCGACCTGGCATGTGAGAAATGACTACTGACGACTGGATAGGAATCATAAGTCCCATATTTTCCGATGAAGAAATTGTCATGCATGCAGAATTAACGTAGCAGCAGTAGAAAACATAATTCAGAAGCATTTAACAGACTCAATCACACACTAGAGCAAAATCGACTGCCATTGATCGTCTTCTTCTTCTTCTTCTTCGACAATCCGAACCATTTATCTTCCAAATCTATTAAATTCAGTTATTAATGAAAGGATTGAAAGCTGCATAATTGGATTACCTGAATTGCAGGTTCCTTCGTGGATCATAAGCTCTCCTTGTCTCTCGTTGCATTTGTAATTTAGGTCCCATTTCATTCAATTCTCCAGATCGATACAGTTCACTTGCTAACCTTCGGGTCCCTTTCTGCTCCGCCAAATGCCAGCCATCTATGTTTTCAGACTTGTCACATATTTCTTTTTCCTTGTATAATAACTATTTTGTTTTGGTTCTTTCTTCCATAAGATCTCTATAATTGAGTAAGTCACCTCTAATCTATTTCCTACAAATAAATGTATAATGAATAATGAAATGTATGATCGTGTGTAGAAAATGAGAGTTCACTAAAAAATAAATACAGATCGAACTAAAATCTTTCAATATGTTAAAATCAGCTTCAAACCAGCTTCCGATAGACTCTCGCTTCCGATGGACATCGACATATCAAAACTTTGACTGAAGATATCTTTCAATATATATGTTAAAATCAGCTTCAAACCACATTTTTTGTGAAGTTACTTATGTTACTCATGTTATAGTAATTCTCAAGACACGATACGTTCTCTCATTCGACTAACATATATAGCCTTGTGTGTTTGATTCGTGATGGGAAGGATGAAAAACAAAAGAGTTGCTTCACATTCTTTGTTTTTCCTTTATAATAGAAAACAGGAGAACAAGAAAGACAACATGTAGATGACAAATCTAATTAACCACAATAAGCGTGATGTTTTAATATCAACGACAACAATTTAAATCACTCGCTTCAAAAGTGACTTAAAAAAACTTCAAGATAAATTTGGATTCTCATACATGCAACTTATACACATAATCTCATTATCTCAACCAATTTCAAATATATATACATGTAAATATATTTTATTTTCTCTTCATTTTACAAAACTCTAATTTTGTGAAAGAATATCTAATTACAAAGAAAAGCAGTTAAAAAATGGGCAACTGTGTGTTTCTCTCTCTATAAAGCCATGACCTTCCCATTTTGTGCAAAGAACTCTCTCTCCTTCCCATTAAAAAACCACCAACTCACTCCCTCTCTCTCTCTCTCTCTCTCTCTCTCTCCCCTGGGCACTAAACCCATGACAGACCAGTGGCGACCCGACCCGGCCCACACCTCCCTCTTCCGTCCCCCGGAGACTCCCCGCGAGCCCATGGAGTTCCTCTCCCGCTCCTGGAGCGTCTCTGCTCTCGAAGTCTCCAAAGCCGTAGCCCCTCCTCCCCTGGGCCCACTCTCCAAGCTCAACCTCAACTCTGACACCACTCCTATTCCCGAGGACTTCGCCGGTGAGCTGGAAGACGCCGCCGCCGTCTCCGGCAACCCATTTTCCTTCGCTTCCTCCGAGACTTCTCAGCTCGTCATGGAACGTATCATGTCACAGTCGGTGAGTTCTAAGAGCATAGAACTGAAAACAGAGTCGAGACAATATTGTGGATTTCTCAGTTTCGTGTCTTCGGTTCTGTTTTGTTTAATCTGATTGCGATTTCTTCGTCTCTTCTCTTCTCTTTCGTTTTTTAATTTGTTTCTTCTGAGTTTTAAGTGACTTTTACTTTGGCCTTTCTCTTGTGTCTGTATCTGTGCTCCGGTGGATTCTTGTGTGCCTGCGTCTCTCTTTTTTCTTGTTTTTGGGGTGTACGTCAACAATACCACTCTTCCATTTCTCACTTCAATGTCAACCTTCCGTTTCTGGGTCTGGTTTCTACTCATAATTACCAATAAGTACTTTACTCCCACTTTTGTATTTGCTCTCTACAACAGCAGGAGGTGTCACCCAGAACTTCAGGCAGGCTCTCTCACAGCAGTGGCCCTCTAACCGACAGCCCTCCGGTCTCTCCTTCCGATAACGATGACGTCAAGGTACGTAACGTACGTTTCCATAGTTTGTGATCATAATTAATACAATAAGTCTTTTATTTGTTGCCGGAAACCACCGTGCACGGTGGCCGGAATATGACACCGGACACGGCTATAGGACAAGGACAGTTGTGTGTCTAGGTTGAAAGCACGAAAAATGTGAGACACTGACGCAAACTCAGAGCCGGTCGAACATAGTCCCTAGCTTTCCCACTAACCAAGGCCTCTGTTGTCCCTGTTTTTAATGCAATTAGATTTTAGCTAATCAAATCTGCAAGCTTCAACATATATTTTATTTTACAGAAACAGTGTTTGGTTTTGGTTTTGGTTTTGGTTTTAGTTTTATTTACATAACTACCATTCTTCTGGTCTTCATCTCTGTTCGTCTTCCACTAGTCCTATTGGTCCCCCCCCCCCACTACTTGGTTCAGTTGTAACTTCCAACCCGCACGGCCTGGAGATGACACCGAAAATCTGTTTCTGAAAATTTATTAACCTACCATATCTACTTGTAGACCCAAGTTCTTGGTGCTACTCTGGTTTGGGTAAATTAGAGAGTTATGGACCCCCATGACCAGAAGTGGGTGTGTAATTAGTACACTGTTCATGTTACACTATGTTGTTGTTTTGATTTTCACTTTCTCATACCCAATTTGGGGTCTTTCAATCAATTCATGATGACCCAAAATGATTTTTGCTATTTTTTCAATGCAGTATTGTCGTTCCAGCAATCACCACCTCAACAGTCAATACAGAGCCGCCGCGAACGGCGGACTTACGGTGGCTGCGGGTGGTAAGACGGTGGGGAGGTGGCTGAAGGACAGGAGGGAGAAGAAGAAAGAGGAGGCGAGGGCTCATAATGCACAGCTCCATGCTGCTGTGTCTGTTGCCGGGGTGGCTTCTGCCATTGCGGCCATTGCTGCCGCCACGGCCGCTGCTACTTCAGGGTCTGGGAAAGACGAGCAGATGGCCAAGACTGACATGGCAGTGGCATCTGCTGCGACGTTGGTAGCTGCTCAATGTGTGGAGGCGGCTGAGGCAATGGGTGCTGAAAGGGAGCACCTTCATTCTGTTGTTAGCTCAGCCGTGAATGTCAGGTCTGCCGGGGATATCATGACGCTGACGGCCGCTGCTGCAACAGGTAAAGAATGCTGAATTTGTTTTGTATTGTTTGGTATCATTCCAAAGGGGAAACATTGTCTCATAGAATGAATCTAATGCCATTTGACGCTTGTGGGTTGTGATTGCAGCGTTGCGTGGTGCAGCAACATTGAAGGCTAGGGCGTTGAAGGAAGTGTGGAACATTGCGGCGGTTATTCCTGTTGAAAAAGGGGTTGGTGTAGCTGGAAATGGGGGCAGTAATGGTGATTCTAACAGTAGCTTCAGTGGTGAACTGGTACCTGAAGAGAATTTCTTAGGCATTTGCAGTAGAGAATTACTAGCTAAAGGTTGTGAGATCCTGAAGCGCACACGCAAAGGTAAATTTTCCAGAGGCGCAGTAACTTTTCTTCCCTGAAATTTATGTATGAGCATGCATCTCTGATTTGAAAGGTGGAAAAATTTGATTTTCTCAGTTCATTTTGAAGAACTAAACCAATTCTACTTTTGCTTTAAATCGTCTTCGAATTACAGAAAAGTAAATGTACTGGAATGAATTTACAACCTTTGGAGATTGATCACTTTAGATTGTTCTTCAATTCCTGCAGAGTGAAGCTACTAAGTACTAATAGTGTTATTGTTACGATTAATGCAGGAGATCTTCATTGGAAAATTGTTTCTGTTTATATCAACAGGACCGGTCAGGTAACGCTCCTAGCATGTCTCTAATTAATTCGTTTCCTTTTAACATTAATTGAATCAATTATTTGAGCATCAATACAACTTTTCTGGTCATGAATGTGTGAACCTGATGAGATCAAAAGATACTGAGCAAAAGAAGAGTAGTATGATGAAAGAACTGGATCTAATCTCTCTTTTTTCTTTCTGTGTTCTCTTTATTTAGATTGGAGCTTCTTTTTGTGCAGGTTATGCTGAAGATGAAGAGCAGGCATGTTGCTGGGACCATCACCAAAAAGAAAAAGAGTAAGAGAATTGCTTTTGTCTTTGGCTAATAATTTGATGAGCAGAATGGAGTTGTGGGGGTGTGGGGGTCTGCCTCTATATCTTGGGATTTGCAAAAGCTAGCTTATCAGTAGCACTACCAGATCAAAAGACTTCATCTTTAATTCCATCTCCTTTTGATTTTTACAGATGTGGTGCTGGAGGTGATTAGAGATATGCCCGCCTGGCCCGGTCGCCATCTTCTCGAGGGTGGGGAGCACCGGCGTTACTTTGGTTTGAAGACAGTTATGCGTGGCGTTGTGGAGTTTGAGTGCCGGAGCCAAAGGGAGTACGATATTTGGACTCAGGGTGTCTCAAGGCTGATCTCCATTGCTGCAGAAAAGAGGAACAGTAGGCATAGAGTCTGAATAGAAGTAGTAGCACTAGTAGTAGTAGTCTTCTGTTGATGTTTTTGGTATTTTGGCAGTGCTTATTATTGTAAAAAGGGTTAAATCAAAGGTATAAGCTATCCAAATTGGTCTTCTTTTGTAATGTGGATGGAGTATATATATTTTGGACTCCCCTTTTCTGGTATTTTTTCTTAGTGGAAAAGAAAGTGATTGAAATGAGATTGAGAGAGGTAGCAGCACCATGTGATTCATGTCCTTGTTTTAGTCACTGCTGAGGAAAGAAAAGGAGTATCTTGGACTGAAGGCAGTCAAAAAACAATGAAATAGAATCTCAGTTTGAGTAAAGAACGAAGATAGAAGATAAAGACATCGTCCTCATTTGTGGTTTTTGTTTATTCATGTGGGGTTTTTAACTTTTGACTGCCTACTGAGGTTTTGGACTTTGTTTGAGGTTTATATAAGATGCTGTGGATCCATCCATGATTGTCTTGGTCACTTGTGTGTAATCCTTGCACTTTGTTAAGTTTATTTTTTTGGATTAAGTGGAATGTTGGAGGGATTGAGAAATATTTAATAGGCTGAAAGAAGAATAAGAGTCTGATCATCAGAGAATATGCTTGAATAAACTAGTGGTAAAGAAGATGATTGTCTGGCCTTAAACCTGGGTATTGTATACAAATATAAATGGCCTGATAAGTCTTAGATTTATCAAGATCCTGCGCCGGAGGACTTATACTTCACAAGAATGCTGTTTTCCATGACAGCAACAGCATAGGTTTCATTCTTTTCAGTCCACATTGAAAGAGTCGCTTAATGCCAGTTGTTTAGATGATGCTTGAATAGAACTAGATGGACTATTGTTTTGCTTGTTACTCTCCATTTTGTATTTCTAATACAATACTGGTTTGCTTAGAGAAGCATCATTTGAGCAGAACAATGGTATCTGGTATGTTGCAGCATAGTGAGCATACAGAAAGATTACGACTGAGTTTTTGTCACTAACGAGGGAGCAGTCCGAAGCTTATTCTATTTCGAACTCATTTCTCATATTGCTCTCAAGTAAGCTAATCATATTTCACAAGTAGGCTTATGGTCACTAAGAGAAAGAAGCATGCATAGGATAAAATGAATGCAATCTAAATAACTAAAATGACAAAATACTAGTCACTGCTTATACTTTTAGAGTCTGGACAGTTTATTTCTCGTGCTTTTAATGTGAATTGATCACTCCTTATAGTCTCAATTTTTGACAAATTGGTCCATTCTGTCCAAAATAATTGTTAACTATTTTCTAATTTCCTCAAATGCCCTTAGGTGTTGTTTTATTATTTTTCTTCTCATTTTCTTTCATTTTTTCTTCAAAACCAAAATCGAAGAATACCTAACTGACCATGAAAGTCTAAGGAGTCCATTTAAGTTTGAACCTTATTGACAAAAAAAAATTGAGCCTAGTGTAGTAGTGTTATTTGTAAGGTTAATTATATGAAATAGTAATTATTTATATAGTTTTATTCGTGTGAGCTTAGAGAGTGCTATTGCTAATGTTAAGGATGATGATAAGAATTATTTTAATCTCATTTTGGTTTAAATTGATATGATGGAGATTTGATATAATTTTATTTCATCGTGACTATGGTGATGTTATTTGATTTTGTTAGCGGTATGTATCAAACCAATTTGTATTTTTTTTCTCAATTGCAATCAGTTTGTAATTGTAAAATTCTTGGACTGAAGATCGACAATCATAAACCCAAATATTATGGGTCTTCTCTCGGTTTTGGTTCTGAAGAAAAAGGGAAAGTAAAAAAGAAGAAAAATAATAAGACAACACCTAAGGGCATTTGAGGAAGTTGGAAAATAGTAAACAATCATTTTGGATGAAATAGACCAATTAGTAGAAAATTGAGACCGCAAAGAGTGATAAGGTGAAATTGAAAACACGAGCACTAAACTTTCGAGACACTAAAAGTATAAGGAGTGACTAGTAATTTGTCCTAACTAAAATAAGCTATTATAGCAAAAATGACTACATAGTGCCATTGTACAATTACACCAAGCAAGGGATGTTACAGCAATTAGGCACTACTCTTGATATTGCTCTGAAATGGTAACTGATATTACGTTGCAGTTGTAGTTAAGTCATTAGCTGAGCAAACGAAGAAGAGAAATAAAAAGCAGGACAATATCAGTATATATGGAGACAGCTCCCAAGATGTAATGATCGTAGCTCAGGCGCTTGATGATGTTGTCTGTATCGTATACAATGTACCCGCAGGCCAGAATCGCTGACAAGGCTGCAAGTGAAGTCTTCCACAATGGCCCCATTGGTATGATAAACTGTTGTAAATGTCATCCATTAAGAACACGATATTAGACAGACAATCAGATTTATCAACAGCTGATTGAACTAAATATGCTGCAATCAAACGCGCAGTCGCTGTGCCGAAACTTGCAGTTTAAGGCAGCTAATCGCACAACTTGTTCCTAAACTTTGAAGGAAAACCGCAAACCATATGGACATGCTTAGCAGCTTAATGCCTAAACCAAAGTGGGGGGGAGCACATAAATGTGCATTTTGTGTGAGCAGTTCATATGTGCTTCGAATACATATATATGCTACTGTGGAATTACCTGAATGAGAGCAAAAGTGAACAGCATGAGAGTCGCAGCGAACAAAAACGGCCCAAGGAAGTTGAAATCTGCTCCTCTTTTGACTGCCCAGAATGTGTATAAAGTTAGGCCAATAACCACCGTCGCGGTCAGAATCACGGCCAGCATAACAATTTTCCCTGTTACCAACAAACTTAAACAATCACTCCAAAATTCCAAATTGCATGGTTTCTGCAAGATAATCCATGTCAAAGACTTAAATTCATATTGATGTAACTTGAAGACTTGGGAAAATGAACAATGGAGAGAAAGTTCCCCTAAATTCATAAACTTGGTTACCAATGGAGAGAAATAAATCGTCAAGATCAAAACCAGATATATTTCACATAAAACTAAATAGACAAGTTATTCATATTTACTAAATATGAATTTATTTACCTTCTCTATATGAACAACATAGCCCGATCGTGATCGCCTCACAAATGGTAAACAAAATAAGCAGCACATAATTCCAAGGATGCTTATTGTGCAACCAACACAACGAAATAAGAACTGCACCACAAAACAACACCAAAACAAATCAATAAAATTGATCTATATATTGTTGAGGATGGAAATCATGCATAAAAAAAATTTGATCGACATTTAAAACTTACTGACTACAGTAAGGATAAAAATGGCTACTAAGGTGCCTAGTCCGGGCATGGTTCTAAAGAATCTGGAGATGTCCTTGAATGAGACGATGATGATGGCAACCACGACGGTGAGAGCCAGTTGGAAGCAGATGATGCTGTAAACCTTGCGGATGAACGCCCAGCGGAGCTGAGGCGTCTCCATCTGATTAGGGTAAAGTTGGCCATTTTGGGCCTCTACGTCGCCACCTCCCTTCATGAACTGTGGTAATTTTATTCCCATATTGATAAAAGATTTACGAAAGCAAATTAACATGCACAAACGACGGAGAAGAGAGGAAGGCCCTGGATCAGATTGGAATTGGGGTAGAGGTCGAGGAATTACGACGAAGGAATGTGTGGAAATTATTTACCTTTCTATTGCATCTCTTTGTGACCTAAATATATTGCTGCCTCGGCGTTACCACGTATCGTTTATCTATACATGGTAAAAACGTATCACTTTGGTCTTTTCTACTAATGAGAAACGCGTAGTCAGTAATTTCCTTCCTTAAGCATGAGTGCCCTACGTTATGAATGAAGATTCAAACAAGAGTCTATTGTCTATTTTTAGGATGAAAGTTATGTACACACAATAATTAGGTTATAGAGATACATGTGTTTCAAGTTTAAGGAATCGAGAAAAAGAGTGTGTTATATATACTCGATAAAATAATACTCAATTAACTAATAATTTTATTAAATTAATACTTTTTGTCGGTTTTGACTCGGAATTAATGTGTTAAATTAATATTTTGTTAAATTTATAAAATAATAGAAATTAGAGAGTTCATTAGACCTCAATAAATATATAAATTAATAATATTTATATATAAATAATTTTACATCTATGAGAATTTCATAAAAAATGACTCAATTTATTGTTATTTTTTCATGAAGAAGACAAAATAACCACTTTTCTTTCCGTATATGAAACGAGGCCTAATAGAAAACAATCTAGCCATAATTACAAGATATTCTTAAGAACCCTAATATTTATACAATATTTAGAGTATTCCTTTGATCAATGAATAAAAATGAATTTAATTCTTCTGTCACACGAAAAACAAAATCATATACGTACTACCGTATTTTCTCAGCCACCAGAATTCATGAATCTTGGTTGGGAGTAGGAGTTGAGGCCCAAAAGATTAGGACAGAAGCCACACAGCACCGAATTTAGGCACAATAAATCCATATCATGGGGATGTGCCTTGTAAATATCTAAGATGAAGTTTCTCTTCGCACAAGTGAGGCTATAAGTGCCACTTGCCTTTGATAATTATGCTCCAATTCCACTGGAAGACTTGTCATGTCTACTTCATCATCTTGCTCAAAAGTTTTTGAGCTTGGAAAGTACAGGGTAGAGTTCCAAACAGTTGAGGCAGCAGAGACTAGAGGATGCTGCAGCACCAAGTCTTCTTCAGGTGACTCTCTTCGGCCTCCAAAACCGCTTTTGATTGGCTTGCCTTGTGAAGCTGGAGAGTTCCCAGTGCTGCTTCTCCTCCATGGTTTTCTTCTCTCCAACTCTTTCTACTCCCAGCTTATCCAACATATCGCCTCTCATGGCTTCATCGTCATTGCTCCTCAGGCCAGTACTCTCTTTCTCTCAACTTGATGATATGAATTACACTTAACAGTTCTGTACAGTTGTGTTCATTCCATCACTCCAGTTTATTAATATTACTTTATGATTAGCTTTATCCATTTTGGCATAGATTTGTCTTGCCAATAATATATTCTTTTTGAGAGTCTACATTGTCAGTTCTTCATCCTAAGTTCCTAACTGTTTAAGCTTGGTTTCCAGAAATTCCTAAGTAATAAAGTGTGAAATATCTATCCTCACACCGAATTCCTTCGTTGGTTTATGAGGTTCAATGCGCAATTCTGTATTCATTTCTTTGCCTCAAGATTTAGAGTCCTATGTTTTATTAGATACACATAAAGACATATTTCATATGCAAGTTTCCTTCAAGTCACTCTCACTTCTTAATGATTTGCCTTACTCTCCAAGATATATAGAAGGCTTTTATGTAACACATACAAGGACCTAAATATGTGAATTATGTGCTTTCCTTTTCACCAAACAAATTATTGAAAGGAGAATCAAAAGGTTATCATATAGACATGTTCAATTGGTATTGTATGAACTGAAAAGAACCAAGTGGCTCAATATTCCTTGTCAAAAATGCTTGGCTCTCAATACTGTCCTTTTAATCTGTGGTCATACAAGTCCAAAAACCTTAATTTTTCTTTCCTCTGTCCTCTACAGACCAGAATGCTTGTGTTCAGATTATTACATGTAGCCATATTCTTAGACCAAAAGTGGTTACTGATAACTATACTAATTGTGCTTGAACAGTTGTACACAATAGCTGGATCGGATACAAGTGATGAGATCAAGTCCACAGCTGCAATAACAAACTGGTTATCAGAAGGACTTCAATCCTTCCTTCCACCCCATGTTCATGCAAATCTAAACAAGCTAGCACTCGCCGGCCACAGCCGGGGTGGCAAAGTTTCATTTGCACTAGCATTAGGGAAAGAAGGCATCACTACTAGCTTGAAATTTTCAGCCTTAATAGGCATAGACCCAGTTGATGGAATGGACAAGGGAAAACAAACACCTCCACCAGTACTAACTTATGTCCCTCATTCTTTCGATCTCAACGACACAGCAGTGATGGTGATTGGTACTGGTTTGGGTGAAGTGAAGAGAAACCCTCTATTCCCTGCTTGTGCTCCGAAGGGTGTTAACCATGAGAACTTCTTCAATGAATGTCGAAAACCGGCTTGTTACTTTGTAGCCAAGGAATATGGGCATCTTGACATGCTTGATGATGGGACAAAGGGGGCCAGAGGGAAGGCCACATATTGCTTGTGCAAAAATGGCAAGTCTAGAGAACCCATGAGAAAATTTGTTGGGGGAGTTGTGGTTGCTTTCATTAAAGCCTATATTGGAGGAGATATGAGTGAACTAATGGCTATAAGAGAAGCAGGGCATGAGGCTGCACCAATTGAACTTCAAACTGTTAGATGGATTTGAATTTTAGATCATGTTAGAGATACTACATAGTATCTCCTTCTTTCTCAAAATGTACTTGATACACATATAGTTGTGTGCTTTATTAACCTCTAATGCCACTTTAATATTTTGTCATACACATAGAACCACTGACCCGCTTCGCGTATCGCGTATCTCGTATCGGATACGTGTCAGAGACGGACACGCTAAGACACGCAGGAATACGTAGGGATACGCGATCTGTTGTTCAGATACGATTTGGACACGCGCAAAATGGGGTTGGACACGTCGGGTAGTTCTGTCTTTTACATTACAAAAGGGGGGTTTTAGGGCTTTCGACGACTCTCTCGTCTCTTCAACTCTGTTCGTTTCTCTCTTCAGGTCCCGCACCTCTCCCTCTCTCTCTCTCTCTCTCTCTCTCTCTCTCTCTCGAGGTCGATTAGGTTGAAGATTTGGCTTCGCTGCATTGGGTATGTTGTCTTATTTCTCTCTACTCTTCTTCTTCTTCTTCTTCTTTGATACCTGTCTTACATTTTGATTACTTTACTTTTACAGTTGATTTTTACTGCTGAAACAGACCAAAACAAAAAAGACCATCTGGGTTCTGACTCATTGCAGACATCAGAACACCTGGTTATGCTAGAGTTGGTTATTGGTCTCAAAGATTTGATCTTGATGAAATGAAGATGTATGTCTTAGTTTTCATTATATTGGTTTTATTTATTTCCAATCAGGTTATATGAATGCCTGCATTTAGCCATTACTTAAACTTTGTTTTAAGCACTTTGTGGTGGGAGGGTTTCTAAGTTTCAGATTTTATAACTTCTTGCAGAATAAAGGCTGATGTTGGAGCACTTACCAATTTTGATGTGCTCGAGTTCCTAAAATCTAAAGGGGCTTCAAACAATGATATAGCACGGCTGGCAAAAGTAAAACAATCTGAGTATAAGGTTGTGGAATCTATGTATTCATCACTTATCTTGTATTCTTAATTCCTTGTTGCTGGGAGAATTAAAGTATCGTTGAGGTTCCTTGTTTAGGTTTTCGATTATTTGGATAATACTCCTGCTGGTACTCAAACAAAAGAGAGTGTGGACGAGTTTAAGGAGAGGTGTATTAGACAATATAAGCTCGGAAATGATAAGATCCTCAATATCATTAACACTAGGCCAGCTTCAGTGGTCGAAATATATTAGTCCTTTTTATTCCTACTGTGCTGTTTGTCATTATGTGATTTTTCTCTGTTTTTGTTTTTCCTTAAATTCACAATCTTGTATTATCTCCTGGTGTGGCTCGTTGATTGGGTTTATTAATTCATGACTTGCTTGCTCTAAATGTGTTTGTGTCTGTGCCCTGCATTGTGGGTGGAATAGGAGCTGTGAGGTTAGGAATTTTTCATAATTTATAACGAATATTAAACCGATGAGTGCAAAATTGTCTTCTATTTCTTGACCAGTGTGATTTTCCACTTTTTTGTTGAAAGGGTGTGATCTTCCAAATACTAACATGATATTTGGGGAAGTTTGTGGCTGTCAGTTCAATGTCTGTAATGAGTATATGTCTTCCCAAAAAGGACCGCAGAATGCTGCTGTGTGTCTTCCTTGTCATAGATGTTACGGCAATCTTTTGTCAGGGACCTGGTTGAGGGAACTTTACATAGTTTGAAAACTTGTAGAAATCTAGTGTTCTCTGTGTGCAGCTTAAAACAGTAGTTTGTAGACCTTGTGAACTTATATGCAAATTTTGTTTATCTTCTTGATTTTTCACAGATCGTAGAGGATAATGCAGATGAGCTAGTAGAGCTGGTTGCAGAGGTATTGACTCCTGCGACTGCAGCATCCCCTAAACCTGAAGCAGGTACTGATGAGATAGGTTCAGAGACCATGAACGTGGAACAAATTGAACCTAGTGATGGCCCATAGAAAATACCTGAACTAGGGAAAGGGACAATGGAGACTCGTTGATGCGAGTGTAGTCATATTCTGAACTCAAACTCATGTCTAAAAGTTTATGATGAGTAGCTTTTGTTATCTTATATGTCATCTGATGTATTAATGTTTCCAAGTGATCGTCAAATGTGTGTGATTGTAAGTAGAATGATACTGGATTTACCATCCCTGGTATGACAGGACTGTTTAGTTTCTATTTCTATTTAGTGATTAAAAAAAAGAACAATACTATAAGTTTGAAAAGAAATTCAATTAATCATTTGATATATATACTTGGGAGGGAAAAAAATAAAAGAAAAAAAAATCTTATACGAAATTATGAAAGACATCATAAGGGAAAGTGAATCTTAATTGAAAATAAAAGGAAACAAAATCCCTCTAGGAATCAATCTCCCCTAGTCTCCTAATCTTGTTTGTATATTATATTGATTTGAAATCCATGATGTTGGTCTAGTATTGTGTATCCAATTAGATTTAGGATTCCGTTTGATTAATTGGGTTCTTATAACTATGTAGTTCTCCTCTCAATTCATGCATCTGAAGATTTCAAAACCCAGGTATATGAAAAAAATTATGACCGAGGAGGAGGAGGAGGCCTTCCTCAACGAGGTGGTCTTGCATTATGGGAATGTCAAGGTGACAAACAGAGAGCTTCGTGAACTTAAAGGCCCTCACTACCTAAACGACAACGTTATCGAATTCTACTTCCTCCATATTACTAATACCTTCCTTCAATCTCATGAGTCGTTTCTAGATGACATCCTTCTGGTGTCGCCTGCCCTCTCATACCTTGTGCAGCATGAATCTGAAATCAAAGCCTTTGTGGAGTACAACAACGTAGCTAGCAAGCAAGTTGTCATATTTCCCGTGAATGACAACCGAGATGGGGGATGGAACGATGGAGGGAGCCACTGGAGCTCACTGGTGTACTACAGAAAATCAAACACATTCGTACATTATGACAGCTTGGGAACTAATGGTTATTCTGCGAAAAAGCTTTTTCGGGCAGTCAAGAAATACGTGGCAACCCCGGCTGAGACTAGCAGCAGCACTGCTACAATTGTTGATGGAGATGAGGGTTCTACCGATGCCAATCCGATCAATATTGGAGACGTGGACTCTAACAATACTAGTCCAATCAATGGAGATGGAGATGGCAATGGAGATTCTACCATGATCGATGGAGATTCTGGTAATACTAGTAGAGTCGATGAAGACTATATGAGGATGCCACGATATAGGGAGGAAGAGGATATGCATTGGAGGTATGGTTCTGGTTATCCACCTGTTCCGTTCTGTAATTTCTTACCGTATGGAGGCGAGAATATGCACTCTCGTAATTATCGTCGACGTTATTCAAGATGGGATATGGATGATTTTGAGAGTATTTTGCCACGAGGTTACCAGTATCATGAGGAAGATGATAGTTTTAAAGAAGAGGGATGCATGCCGAAGCAGAAAAATTATTATGACTGCGGTTTGTATGTGATGGAAATTGCTAGGGTGGTGTGTGAATGGTACTACCTTGATGAAGAAGCCAAGCAAAAACAGCCGGAGCATCCAAGTTTTATCTGTAAGTTGGGAGGTGGTGGTCGGTTTCCCAACATCAGTGAGTGTATTCATACTTCTTTGGAATCCACAATGCGTAAGATGCTCTTGAACATCATTCAACAACATGCACACGAGTCTGGTATAGATCTTGATTTATTTTCTGATGATAATGTTGAGTACAAGGATGATCTTCCCATGTCAATATTTGTTGAAAATAACTCCAAGGATGAAGAGAGTAATTCCCAATTCGGCCCCCAACCCCGGCCTCAAGACTATAAATCGGAAGACAAAACACTTGAGGATTGTGATGGTGTTGCTGCTCTTCCACAATCTATATCTTCAACTTCAGAGGATGAGCCAGAAGAAATTTATCATTCTACACCAGAGGACAACTGCTCCTTGTTTAATAAATCTATCAATTATCTAGAAGGAGATGAACTTAGCAAGAAGAAACTCGCATGATTCTATGTAAAGCTAGTTAAGTATCTAGATTTTTTATTTTATTTAATGGTTTTGCATACTCTAGGTCTTTGGCTAGTTGTACTGTTGGTGGCGGTTAATCTCTTTCCAACAATTTTGTGATTGGATACAGATTGCCAATGGAAGAAAAGCTTATAGCTTTCAGCGTCTACTTTCCCGAACCTGATAGGAAAGAACTTGTTCCTTCATCATAATCATTGTTCATAGTATTGCAAGACTGCTGTAAACTAGTCTTTCACAATCATAAGACCAACAAACATGAGTTCAGTTTTCACACCCATTAACCTGTTACCATCCTTGCTCCTTTCCCTGAACATAACCGAAAAAATAACAGTTAAGAAAACATTAGAATATCTGAGGAAGTGATATACAAACCTACATGAATTACAAGATTGAATACAGGGCAACACTTTGATGAAAATAGAGACTTAATTAATTAAAAGAAATAACTTATAGGGGAAATCTGCAGAACATGATTCCAGAGAATCAATATTAATCAGAATCTTATAAATAATGGCAGAAAAATTTCAGAGTAAAAATCAAAGAAAATCACTTCTTGGTCTCTAAACCAACCTCCTAGTCTGTGTCTGTGTCTGCTATTACGGATTTCTTTGGTGCAAGTTTCCTGTAGCCTGTTTTGTGATTTGATTAACAATAAGTAAGCCATACTTCAATGAAATGTTAAATATACAAAATGAAGCAGTTTGAAACTGTTTACAAGTTCTGCTGCTTTATATCAACTTGTGTATTTTGTATGTGGTTGAACAAATTCATTAGTCTTCCACTTGCTATGCTCGAAAGTTTACAAACCGTTTGTTTAAATGGTTGATGTGATTTCAGCACATATAAGTTACCACTTGGGATGCCAAAAGATATCTTCCTGCCTTGGATCAGTCTTCTATTTTCACTACTGTTAAAAAGATTCCCAGATTGCTAAACTTGCTAGGCATGGGTTTGTTATGATTTTGACGTGATTTAATTTGCTACTCTTCGTGTGAATTTAGGAAAGCATTAAAGAGTTTAAGCAATGTTACTTTGTGTGTGTAGTACATATATCTATATGTTTTTAGCATGTTGTTGGCTTCTTCGGATTCTTACGCTACAATGATTTAAAAACCTCATCGTGACTGTAAATGAGACTAATCAGAGATGTTTAGATCCATTGTCAGTGTAGAAGGAACCAGTTTTCCTATCAGGTTTGGGAAGAGACCGAAGAGTATATATAGACGCTATAAGCCATAAGCTTTTTAGTCATTGTTCAAATTAAACTAAGCAAGTAGTCCGTGGTCTGGCTAGGTGTTTAATTAGTTGCATTTGAGGTTGGGGAATGGGGATTAGGCCATGGATGTAGATATTACATTGGAGGGGCTTCTTAAACTACTAGCTGGAGAACAAAGAATGTACAGACTGCAAAGCCATCTATGTTTATATCATTATATGTATATCTAGTACTATTCATCATAAGGTATAAGGGTTTGATATCTTTAATTTTAGGGGAAAGAGATGGACAGTGTTAGTGCTTAGTTGGGTGGTGGCATCTATCTATACTATATATTCCTATTCATAGATGTACATCATACTTCATAGCATAGCCATCTTAGTACTTTATGTGTATTTGGTGTAGCTGTGCTACATGCTCCTGTACAATTATTCTGATTTTGATGTTGACGCAGGTGAGAATTGTCACTTGGACATGCAAGTTTGTATGAATGTTATTCCGTGGGCTCTATCTTTAGTTCGATGGAAGTCAAGTTTAAATCTGTTTTGCAATCACTCGGGAGTTACTTTGGTTCCTAGCTAGCTTGTTTGGGTGTGTTTTCTTATGTAATACCAGTTGGGAGTTTACGGAGCAAGGCCTGAAATTACAAGTAGGCATTGTGAAGTAACAAAGTTACTCGTCGACATGGTAGAATAAACAGCACAGCTCAGGTGATGGACTCAAATCATGATTGATCATTCGTCTCCAATGTAATCGAAAGAAAAAAGACCGAGTTAAAGTTGATACAAAGCTGTCTTAAATCAGCTTTTAAATCTAATTTTCTATACGAACTGGTTCAATACCAACCATTATGTCAAATCAAATATCAGCTCACCCAGAAATTAATAATATCACTCACTCACTCTCATTCTCTGGCCATCGATCTGCAGCTTCAGAAACCAAAAGAAAGAAGGGGAAGAATGGTCATGTGCATGGGAATGGGCAAACCTGACTAGACCTCACCACATACTGATCGGAATAGCTAGCTTTTTGGTAATTTTTGAATTCCATGTAGGTATTTGGGAGCAACCTGTTCACCCTTCTCACATCTCTTTGTCAAATTGTCTCACCTAATCCAGGAAACTAAGGCAATAATTCCGATAAAAGACCAAAACAAAACATGTCAGTCGCCTTTGGCCTCGTGAAGTGATAGTTTCAGCATAATGTACGGCCCCTTAATTCGTGCTAAGCTAATTAGCTCCATGAGTCTCTATCTAAACTTGTGCCGCTGTTGCTGTTGCTGTTGCTCTTCATACAAAACGACATTGTTTTTCTGGAGCCTCGAACGATTCTTCTCTTATATATGTAGTTCTGTGCTGAAACTAATTGAGTAATTTATTACGTTAATTCCATTTTGTGCATCCATCCTGGCAAGCTCCCCCCTCCCTTCTCAGTACGTTAAATCCAACTACGATTAGTGCATCATTCTCAAACTTCCTCAGAAATCTGGTGGCGGATTAGCTTTCCGGCCTTCGTTTATATGTCGTGGAATGCCGGTATTGGTGTCTCGAGCAGGATGCGACTACATGATGAGATAAACTGTGAAACTATAAATAAAAATATTTGTGTCCATACCAGTACGGACGTGTGTGTCCATATTCTTTCTAATTTGTATATCTTGGACAATGTTATCAACAATTTTAACCGTTTAAAAGTTAAATTAATCAATGAAGATCAACTCTGTAAAAATTCGGAATAAATTAAAATGGTTTGTTCTTTCGATTGTATTCAATTGTATCAAACAAACGGACGGCTTATTTTAAATACACTAATATGTCTCTAAGGCATGAAAACCTACGCATGCCTACGCAGTTATATATGTCATTGTAGTTGTCTTTCTGGTGTTACTTTAATTCGGTGTCATACATCTCTATCATGTCGATTCTGATTGAAACAATGCATATATATATAGTTGACAATTCCATAGTAATATATATATTGGACCCAGTTAACAGTCTAACTGATATATAAAAGTAAGCATGCTTGCATTAATGGGTGAGAATTGTAACAACAGATGATACAGGACATCTGCTTCTTCCAAACAAAATGAAGAAATAAGTCACCAAACTGCAAATTAAAAATCATTCTGTCAAGTAGAAGCAGTCACATATAATCAATAGGCTTTAGCAGTATCACAAGGGTCAAGGGCATATGGAGTTAAATGATCTATGTGCTATGCTAGCTATTTTCCACACATAACATATAATAGTACGGTGTTGATATATATATATATATATATATATATATATAGATGTGTGAGTCAAGTGGATGTCACAAAGTTCATTTGGATTAGGAGTCTCTTGACCGCAACTCAAATGTAGTTCCGGCAACTTCAATTTCCTATTTTATATATAACACCCCATGTCACATTGTCACATTTAGGAAGGAGATGTAGGCATAATTCTATAGGAATGAGCCCTAAATTGGCAGAGACCCATGCGAGAAATCCACAGTGTTGCACTTTGCACACACATGCATG
Organism: Potentilla sterilis; assembly: GCA_963682095.1. Classification (NCBI taxonomy): domain Eukaryota; kingdom Viridiplantae; phylum Streptophyta; class Magnoliopsida; order Rosales; family Rosaceae; genus Potentilla; species Potentilla sterilis. Next base: position 34,100,506 of record OY821767.1, on the reverse strand, counting down.
TGAAAAACAGCAGCTCCTGCAAGTCTCTGCACCAGTCTCAGATCATCAACTACACCATTATTAAACCAACCCGATTCATCATCGACTTGACCCATTTGCCCATTACCGTATGGTTTATCTTCCTGTCTTTTCACCTGAAACCACTTTCTTCATTTCTATCAACGACCTTACGAGGATAGACTGGTAAAATTGGTTCAATCTGGGTAAAATGAGAGAAAAATATACACATCGAAGAAGGAAAAGCGACCCAGTAGGTACGGATGGAGAAGAAAGCTTTTTATTTTCCGTAGAGAGAAATAAATGCCGTCACATCCTTCTCAACATCCAGAGACCGAATAATTTTACTGTACTAGTCCTTTTGGATCCATTTCACAGACTCAAATTAATTACACTGCTAATTTTACCTTATCTCTTTCCGTGTAAATTGTGTTTATATGAAGCTCAATGCAGGTCCTAGCTTCAGATATATGAGCAAGTATTTTTGTCTCCAGAGTCATGAGATGTACATTTTCGTATAGCATAGTTCTATACTTATAGTTTATTGATGATAAACTTGCTTCTGAAGATTAATTAAGTGTTTGAAGGACATCTTTTAGACAAAGTTTAATGTTGGTTAGGTCTCTTGTTCATTGTAGCTTTGATTTTGTGAAGCGGGAGGTCGAATAATATCGTTGTTCTGTTGAGATATAAATCCCACATGAGAAAATGAAACATACTCTGTAGATTTATAAAGATTTGGACTACTCTATTTATTGCCAATTAATTTTAAATGAAAACCCCAAATTAATTTATCATGCATACCATTTAGCTAAACAAGCGTAATTTTTATCTTTTTCTTTCGTAAGTGGCTCCTTCAGTGTGTCAACGTACGTAGACTTCCGGTTGGAATTGTGGTGAGCACGATATTTTCTTTGTTGGGATTATTGTTCCCGATCCTATTGTACTTGAGAGCTGGGACAATTATCTTGAACCAAGTTATGGTTTCAGTAAAGAAAAGTGCATAATGATCATCCATAGGACGATATGCAACATATATATATGCATGTGGAACCCATAATTAGTGATCCTAATTCATTTCTGTCTAATGTCTGTCGACTTTTACTACTACTAGCTAGCTAGCTTCAAAAACTCAATAATTCATTTAACACTATTCACTACTTCGCGATTCAGAGAGATAGATAGATAATGAGCTTAGACACATTGCAGAATCCACATGCATTAACCATGCATAGCAGCAAGAAACCTCTCTATATATAATGAAAGACCATGTATAAACTACATAAAGATAAAACAAAGAGTAACGAAATAGCTAGAAAGAACATAATAAAGTTGTGTGAGTACTGTAGTACTGTACGTGGTAGTCTTTCAATTTTTTCTAAAACCAGTCTAAAATACAATGAAACTTTTGAAAGATAAAGCTCCCAGCTGTGCTACCCTTCTATAGGGTATTTGGTAGAGTACAATAGCTACTGTTAGACCCTTTTCCAAGAATACCACTTTCTCTATTGAAGCTAAATTACAGAGTGAAGCAGAAGATCTGGAAGAAGAAGAACCAGAGCGCGCAAGAGGAAGAAGAAGATCGAAGAGCAAGAGGAAGAAGAAGCTCGTGCCTTTAAAACAAGCGGCTGATATATTAACCGTAGCTCATCATCTTACTTAATTACCTGCCCTGAACTTCTTTCCCTTCGATCTGTCCCTCGTTAACTTTTCAATAATTAAAAGAAAATGAAAAATATATATCATTATCGGGATGATGATGCTGATGATGATGAGGATCATAAACAATAGGAGATTGAGAGCGTGGAAATCTAAACAAAATCTTACATTCCCAACACCTCCCTTGTCCCCCACGACGTTTCAAGCAAGAATCGATAGAGTAAAATATTAACACCAAATGCTAAACAATCAGTAATTAATTAATTACTGGGAGCTAGCTAGATTTGAGTTTTTCTAATTAAGTTACTACTAGCTCACTCCATCTCTCGCATCTCATCTCATCTCTGTGCAACTAATTAGTACGTAGCTAGCTAAATTAAAAAGCAAAGATCAAGGCATGAAGAGCTTATTGCCGCACTTGCAGCGCCAAGCTTCTGGATAATACTCGAGAGGTATGCTCAGACCTGGCTGAATAGGGACGTGGACCGCCTTGCACGGCGAGCACCTTCCACACTTGGATCTACAACGCGGCGGCGCAGAGCCGGGCCCTCCCCTCTTCTGGGCTGCAATCTCATCTTCCGGTGTCGAGGAACCACTATTTACTTTGGTCACTTGCTTCTGCTGCTGGTGTCGCTCACCTGAAAAATGTAATGAAATGAGTTACTGCAGACTTAGGTACATACACAGTTTCAGGTGTTGATCGAAAGAGTGCTAGCTAGACTAGTTACCGAGTTGGGTTGGAGTAGTACGTATGGCGGAGGCTGAGGTGATGAGGAAGAGGAAAGCCAAGGCTTTGAGGGCGGAATGGTGATGGTTTCGGCGGTGGCGGTGGCGGTGGCGCAGTACGCCCATGGCTGAGGTGGAGCTGCACACGTTGGTAAGTTGCTATAACTGGCTGGCCCTGAGACTCTGAAAGAGGAGAAGGTCTGAGACTGATGGAATGGATCGGATGATGTAAAATATAGAGAAGTCAGGGCTGTATATCTCAGGAGCGGAAGTTTGAGAGAGAGAGAAGAGAGAGAGAGAGAAATGCTGGTGTTGGTTATGGCAGTGAGAGCGAGCGTGTGGGTTGAGAGACTGGGAGGAGTAGTCCAAGTCAAAATTGAAAACGGAAACACAGATCGATCAAAAGCTAGACTAGAGATGGCATCGAGTTTGTTTTATTGCTTGGCTAAATGGTTGTAGTGGCCCCCCTTGGCCCTTTCCCTCCCTGAATGATTGTGATGCATTTTGAACACAGACCAACTTAGAACCCAGATTCACCACAATGCCACTGTAAAAATCATGATCAATGAGAATGTAGGAAAATACGTACTTGTTAATTACTCAGGATTTACAGCTAGCTCTGTATATACATACATAGAGCCCTCAAAACTATAGTACCGTCAATCTTTGTGCCACTTGCATTACGAACCTAATTCACATTGTTGTACGTGTGCATGCCGATATATTGTGCATTTGTGATGTCATTCATGTCTCTTTTCTGTCAAATGAAACATGTTAGCGTATGTAATTCTTTGTCGGGTCGATCTTGTAACATGTTTTTGTCTATTATATAAAATCATATGAATTAATAAATCTTAAACAAAATTGTGTTATTTAACTATATTGATGGGATACATGATGCGTGATCACTTGTTAATATTTAAAATAAAATGCACACGGCCGTTAATTGTTATAAACCGTGCATTTTGATAACATTTATGTTTTTTTTCTCTTTGAAATGAAAATTCATGCACGTTGTATATATAATTCATTATTGAGTGATCTCATAAATTGTTATGGTCTTTTATATGAATCTATATAAAGTAGATCAATAAAAAACTTCGGACAATCATCTTATAAATTATAATAAGATACAACAACAATGCGAACTGACTGCGGCTACTAATTGGTAAATCCCTATGTCCCCCAACCAAAACTATTTTTCTTTTCTCTTTAAGTGCTAATTAAGGTCATGTACTGCAGGTGATCTATATGGATGATGCATCTATTTCGAAGGACAGAGCTACTCGACCTTAAGGTTCATAAAGACAGAATGAGTTAATTAATGGGTGATACGAGGAATGAGGAAGTAAAGGAAAGGCATGGCTTGAATGTAATATGACCAAATGAGAGTGGGTTTTCCAGGTAAAGATGAGAGGCACTATATAGAAGGAGGCACCCGTGTGGAGGAGAGAATGGAGGAGAAGGATGCTCGTCATGTACGGGATGAACACAGAACGTATATATATCTGGGTGAAGCCTCAAACCTATAACAAGCCCACAACCCGCTCTATATATATTACTAGTATACTGTTCTATACACCCACCACCATTATTGCTCTCTCGCTATTAAATTTCTGGGATGGACCCTTCACGCAGAGGGTACGGGACCCTACAATGGGGCATGGACACCTAGTCGTTGTTTTATATTCTGGAGCTTTATTTTTGTTCCAGAGGGAGGAGAAGAATTGAATTAAAGAACCCCCATGATCTTTCTGTAAGTGCGGGCCTAGGGTTTCAGAGAAAGAGAGATGAGAGGAGGGAGAGACTGTAAGAGTCGGTGAATCGATCTGGGACGACGTCAGTGAGTGATTTGACGGGTTTTGAGGGGTTGGGTTTTGCATTAAAGGAAAAAACGAAGAAGAGAGTAGCTGCCACATTTGAGGTAGCCAACTAAGAGGAGGCCGGTGACTCGGAATGATTTGCTGGCTCGATCTCTGGCCGTCATCGCTTTGGTTGCAGAAGGCAAGTCACTTAGGTTGTACAATGGACTTCTTTAATTTGGTCACGCTTGCTTTTAAAAGCGTTCAAAGGTGACGTCGGATACTTTAGAGCTAGCGTTTCTAATTATTGAGGTAAATGAACTTCTTGCTTTTTATGTTTTTTGGGTTGTTGTAAGCTCCATACATGCAACTTGTCTATGATAAAACGTTGCATTGTATGCGACGTGTGTGAATTGTTGATTTACAAGAGAGAGTTAAGTAAGAGAATGTATCCAGAATGGTTCACAATAGTATTATATAGCATGCAACATTGTACTATAGAATTTTCCGCGTGCATTTATGTGATTGAACTAAAACAGCGCTCTTTCCTACAATTGGGCGTTTATAAAAGAGCAGTGAAAACTATATTGATGTGTTTAAAATTAATACAATTCTCTCAAACTCAGAAACAGTATAGTTCTCGAGTTCTAAATTACGAATTCATGTCGTAACCCTTTAACCTGGTTTAAGACGCCAGTGATGATGTGAAGATCGAAAACCTTTTCTGGGTTAGTAGAATTAAATTATGAAGGAATCAGAGCATACAGAAGCTTGAAGCTTAATTAATGGGAGGCCTTTGCGAGAAACAAGCTACGCTTTCAACATGTTGGGCCTTTATGATTAGTTTTGGGGATAATGCATGCATGATACGGCCTACTCTAAACAGTTGTAGAACTGTTGAATACCGAATAAGGGGGTAGTCCGCGGCAGGAAGCAACCATTTACTTGTTTTGTATATGCCTGATTTCATTATACTGTGCAAGCTAGCTAGATGGAAAGGGACGCTTCACTGATCGAGCTAGTATTTGGATCTCTATAAATATATATATTCCGAATCTCAAAAACGATCACGAAAACCCGAATTGATGATAGCTTAGCTTGTTTTGCACTCCTCTGCAAAATTAATTCGATCAATCCTATATGTGCATGATGATCAGAATGATGATTATGATAGATATGCAGTGATCCATCTACTAACTACTTCGCAGTTCTAAAAGCTAGCAGGGACAGCACTCGTCTATGTTCTACCTTGCGGTTTATTTAGTACTTGAAAGAGTTCTTGTACTAGTACTCAGTAGTAGTCAATTCTTTTATAAATATGCAGTGCTTTTGTCATCAAATACTTACGATTAACCACCAAAACTTTAAATTCTTCATAGCAACTCTGTGGTCTTCGAACAGTAAGATATCTCGTTCTTCTCAGTTGGCCGGTGGAAGCAAGCATAAGATATTGTAGCTTTAAATTTCAGTTGGCCGGCCAGACAGGTCTATACATGATGAGTAGTACTGTAGAGCGAAGGCAAATGGAAAACTAACGTGAGGGTTTGCAATTTATCGAATAGTGGAAATCTGCATGCTTTCTCAGTTAACCAACTTCTAACCAGTAATGTCAGTAACTTGAATTTGCAGATAATATGTATTGCATGTTCGTCTTTCCAGATGATCAATAGCAGTACGTATCTACATATTACTATCTAGATCGCTATACAGTCTACTGGAGAATACTACAATATCTCCTGCATTTAGGGTTCCATTTGTTTCCTTTTTAGCTTGCTTAAAAGCCTGCAAATTCTCTTTGAGTATATGGTTCGAGGGAGGTAATAACCATGTGCTTTTATACAGATAGAAATGGTACACTGTCCATCAACTAAAGTCTCTCTTCTTTTCCGAGTTTTTATTTTGTACTGTGATGTACTAGCTAGCACCACTCGATCTGATTGTAGTGGCCGGCATGGTAGCTGTTTGAGGTTTGCGACCTATCATTATCACACATGTACGTTATCTTGAACGGGCTTCCAAATTCTAAGCAGCCATTGATGGATTATATGCGTCTGAGTTTGTCGATTAGCTTGTGGATAATAGATGATGCTCATATTTTCCTGTAGATGCGGAAGGCATTATCCATTTTCGTCGATCAATTGCGATATCTCCCGTCTTTCCAAAGATGATCTCAAGAGATCGAGACCCATCCTTATCAGTAAAAACTATGCTGGTTCGAATTCCATTAACTTATGCAACTTAGCCAGGAATATAAAAGCGCAATATCGATTGTGATACGTACAGTACCTGCAATCGTGCAAAGCTACAATTTGGAGGGGTTTTTCCCTTGGTTATTTCTGGCACCTGAATTGTCAATTGAGTGAGTGACGATCTAGCTAGTCTGTAAACCAGGGTCTCAAGTAAAACATTGGCTGCGACGTACACCAATCTTGAATCATAAAAAATAAAAATAAAAACTAGGCAATTGCCTCCCAGGAACAAAATCAAATCCCAAAACCCTAATAATTGAAAAGCTATCTCTAAATCTATCCTGTCCTCACTTGCTACTCAATGAAGAGCAGCTGCCACCCAAACTTAACTTCAAGAGCAAGACACAATTGTACTTAAACTCACCAAATCTCTTGCAAGGTGACTTCTGAACTCCACTCTTGAAATGTTCGATCCATATATCCCCACTCCCCAAGGTTGCAATAATAGTTCTATCCTACTGTTCCCTGTTTGGAAGTTAGAATCGAAATACATATAAATACTTGTTAACCATTTAAAACTCTGAGAGACTGCAACATATAATCAAGAGGCCAGGAAACGCATATATCCCTGCAAACATTAAGAATGAATTTCAAGGCGAGTTTTGCATAAATAAGTCTTACAGAATAGAATAGTAGAAACGTAAATATTGAAAAAGAAAAATATAATGCTTATAACCAAGTACAAGTATGCCTATGATTTGAATTCATTGGGACCTAGAGTAAAATGTTTTTTTTTAGAAGAGATTAAAATGCATTTCAACAAATCAAAATTCAAAATATAATTTCATGGCGTGAAACTAAAATTCAAAACTATATTATGATTTTCCAATATCAAAGATTGTAACATCATGTTTGGTGGCATGCATGGAAACCCAACTAGTCCTCCATGGAGCACAAAATTGAAAAAGACCCCTGCCTTACCGCTCTAGGGCTCTCTTTTTAGTACACCCTAGGGCACCTCTTTACCCCTAAATGACAAATTAACTCCACCCTAAACTGTCCCCTTAACGATCAAACCCACTAAACCCTTATAATAGTACTCCTAACAGAACTGAAGGGTGTGCTAATGTGATACACATCGAAATTGAAGGGTTGCAATAAGTACAACGTACCTAACTGTTCCAAAATTCCATGATAAAAACTATATAACAAAACATTCAGCTCTACATAATCTCATTAGCATATTCAATTACGAGCAACCACAGGATCATTGAGTTTTGGAAAAAGTAGCTATGCTTAATTATGTGCCCCCAGCTCATACTCTTCGCCCTCGCCCTCGCCCTCGTCCTTGCTTTCTGCCGAAGCCAAGTCCGCAAACAAGTCTTCAAACAAACTCCACTTCCCTCATCCGGATCGGTGAATATGATGCGTTCGCGGACGGAGTAATGGAGAAATATCCATGGGGTGATAGGCTTATAATCCCATTCTTCGGGATTTTCTTTTGTTTGGGTCTTCCAGACTCCGTACGTAACAGAAGAAAACCTATAGTCGTAAAAAGAAACCCTAATCGAGTATAAGGATTGGAGAAGATAGCAGCGGAGACTTACGTACAATTGGGGATCGCGAAGAGGGGCGGATCTTATATAGGATGGACAGCCAAATCGCTCTATCCTATAAACTCGTCGAAAGAGACCAATATTGTAATAGTACTGAGAGTAAGTGAGGATGAAGCTATCGTTCAATTGAGATGATGTATACACGAGTACCTAAAGATCGATCACTATCGTAATAGTACTGAGAGTAGTTGAGGATGAAGCTATCGTTCAATTGAGACGATCTATACATAAAAATTAGACGGTGTAGATGTAAAAATTTAATCGAAAAGTTAGTCAAAATATAAAATCCGCACCATGCGGATGGGTACGGAGATTGTTAGCTGAGAAAGCCTATATACATATACTTAAAACAATTTAAAAACTTTAGAGATTGTAAAGTATGAAACTACAAAATTACGTAAATTTTAAAATAAATTTGACTTGTATATAAAAATCTTATAAAAAAAAAAATATACAAACGTAGACATTGAAGAATGAAAAATGTGATGCTTATAACCACCGTGTACGAATCATATTCATTAAGGGTCTAGGGTAAAATGCATTCATTCAATCAAATCAAATTTGTTTTTTTCATGGAGTGAAATTGAAATTCAAAACATCAATGGCACATAAAATTTGACGTTACGGGAATTCCAAAATCAATCAGGGTAACATCAATGTTTGGTGGCATGGGAACACATCCTATGCTCTCTTTGCCAACAAGTCCCCCAAGAAACACAAATTTAAATAAACCCCTACCCTACCGATCTAGGGCTCACTTCCCCACACACAGGTCACCTCTTCACCCCTAAACAACAAAACCCACCCTAAACTGTCCACTTAATCCCTCCCACAGTGTCATTAACGATCACTAAACTCCTATTAAACTCCTAACCGTAATTAATAACCCCCGAGTTTTAAACCCGAATCATTTGGACACTGCCTACGTGGCACTCTAGGGTGAAACCACAGCTGCCCCCCACCCCCTACTAAATTAACTTGACTTCACTCGGACGCCGCAGCTCTGCCTCTCAGTGACTCTCTCCTTTTTTCTCTCTCTTCTCCCACCACCGCCGCCACCACCACTCTCTCTCTCTCTCTCTCTAAAAAACCCTCTGAAATTACGAAACTGCACCAGATCGCGGCGGAGCCATGAGCGGCGGCGCCACAACGACGACGTTTCGGACCATCCTCGAGAAGCCGCTCAACCAGCTCACCGAGGATGACATTTCTCAGCTCACCCGCGAAGACTGCCGCAAGTATCTCAAAGAAAAAGGTCCACTGCTTTTCCTTCACCATCACTTTTCCTAATTTCCGATTTTGCCCCTCGTCCTGAAACCACCGCCACGCTTTCCGGCGCCGGAAATCGCACTCTATTTTCTCTTTCTTTTTTTATTTATTTATTTCTGCGATGAAGGAAATGTAACACGTGTCAGTACAGGAATGCGGCGGCCGTCGTGGAACAAATCGCAGGCGATCCAGCAGGTGATATCACTCAAGGCGCTGCTCGAGCCCAACGAAGATTCCGGCGCCGGAGTTCTCAGAAAGATAGTAGGCCCGCCGCACGCCGCCGCGCCTGGGGTAATTATTTTCTTTCTATTCGAGTTAAAGCTTTAAAGTAAACACACTCTTTTGATTCCGTGATTTTTACTGTGCAGGCGGCTTCGAATTCGGCTGATTCAGCTAAGGAGGCCAGTGCCGATGTGCCGGATGTGCCGGCCGAAGAGCCGGCGCCGCAGCTGAAGAAAGAACAGCTGAAACCGGTTCGGCAGGACAGGCTGGCCGAACCGGCTGTGAAAGCCATCATTCCCAGGTTTAAATTCGCTACCGTGATCTTATAATAGCTTGTAAGCTGGCATTGCTTTGAATTTAGTGATTTTTGTAGTTTGATTACTAGTTGAACACAATGTGGTTTGGTAAATTACTCTAATTTAGCTTAGTTGAAATTAGCATAGGGTTTATTGAGTCTGAAGTATATACTTTTGCGGGAATAGAGTTAGGTGGAAATGGTAAGTTCAGGAAATTCGGATGCGGATGCTTGTGGCAGTACTAATTGAGCTTATGTAAAACTTGTAGGTCTGCCTCATAGTGGTTTTGTTTTTATTCGAGAGTCTTCTGAGTGCTGAGTGATATGGATGTAAATTGTGAGTGGAGGAAACTTAGATGTGGATTCTTGTTTTAGTATCTAGCTGAAATTGGTGTTAAAGTCGACCTACATCAGAAAGGTGGCATCAAGTATGCCATTTTTAAAGCCCTGAGAGATTCCTTTTTAATGCGTATGTCGTCTTGAGGTGTCATGTTGACATGTATGGCATCATTCACACCATGCGTGATCTGATAAGCCACATGTTGAAGATGCAGTTTAAGGGACATGACACTTTGGTTGCATATTCTCTTTAACATAATATGAGACTAAAGCAGGTTAATGTACTCTGATAGAGCAGGATATGATATTTTTATGAGTATAAAACATTGTGCACCTTCCTATTTTTTCAATTCATTCAAATGTTGCTCTTTTTTATATGGAAATATTGTGTGAATATGTATTTATGTGGGTGATGAGATTCAGGAAAGTTTTGTGCAATCAATCTTCTTGTGATATTTTATTATTAAGTCTAAAGAGAAGCATGTAATGTTGTGGCAGCAAAAATCAGTGCACAACCAATGCATCAGTTAGTCAAATGACAATTTTCTACTGCGGCAAGGTGAATGTGTATGATGGAGTTCTACCAGATAAGGTAAATGAAGCTTCCTCTCAGCCTGGATACTGGAGATAAGCTTTGCAATGCAGTAATCTATGGATTTGCAGGCACGAACAATTATGCACCTTGCAGCAAGGCCGAACCATTTGCCTCTGGACAATCAATATAGTGGAACTGCAGCAGCTAGCTCCTTGCGATGCCAATTTCAGGCTGCAGGTGACAAAGATGGCCCTTTCACACCTAATGCCACAGTCCCTCAGGCTATGCAAACAGGTATTTTCCGTAAGGTTTCCAAGCTTATACCTTTAAATTATTTGGGTGAAACGAAGTTAGCTGTAAATGACACTTGGCCAAAACTGCATGTGGCGAATAAATCTGAATAGCTCCAGGCATTCCCTTTGTTTCTTCTTCAGGTCATACGGCTACCTCACCCTTTCTTATTGAAATTAGTCTCTTGGTTGTTTGAAACTGATAGGAGATGGCATTGTTTAAGTTCAATATGTAGACCATGAACTTCATTGAACTTCTCTTTTCATATATCAGAGCCACAAAGTTCCTTAGACCCTTATGTTTATCAATCATGACTCAGTTTTGTTAGAGTCTTAGATAAAGGATTGTTGTCTTTTCCCGGGAAAAAAAAAAGAAAAAAAAGAAAGAAAAAAAAGAAGAATAAAAGGTACTTTCTAGTAATAGTTTTGGAGTTTAAAGGCTCTGACAACTGAGTTGAAATAACATTTTTGTTATAAATGGTTGGTATTGTCTATTGAGAATGGACTCTGGACAGTTGTTAATTAGGGTTTGCATTGAACTTTTCAGATAGGATCGCTGACTATACTCAGCGGTACTGGGATAAAGGAAACAACACTCGTGATCCTGGTAAGCTCTATAGTTCTTGTGCCTTGGCAGAACGCATGTTGTTTTGGAAATATACTTGTTGTTTATTGTCTGAGGATGGATGAGCATCATTATATAATTAATCAAAAGGGTATACATTTGCAATAGATAATAGCCCATCATTAGTTTCACATAGTGGGTGGAGGGTTCATGGTTACTGGTTGTGTGAATCATTTATGATCACATGAAATGGATCCTCTTAAGAAACTGTTTGGTAATTTTTTGTTAACTTTTTTGTGTGTTTCCTACTGTATAGGGGTGTTACTCTTGGTAGTAATTAGAAATAACTCTTAATTGTCAGTAAAGCTGTGAAGCAAAATATAGCTAGGAAAGTCTAGTTAAGTTGTTGATGCTACTCTAAGTGTGGTATTGTATTCTCTCATTAGAAGTTTTTTGATAGAATTACAAGCCTTTACCCTAGCACTAGCTGTGTCATTGTTTGCATCTGCAACTCCAATTGCCTGCTTGTAATTAATCATACCCTCACATCTATAATGCACTTAGTTTATTTTACACTGTCAGGTGATTACTTTGCTTCCCTGTTGCTTAAGTTACTGGCACTATCTTTTCATCGACTCAGTTTTGACCAAATCCATACAGTCCTTACTTCTGTTTGGAAAGATTTAATTGAAGTGCATGCAAAACATATTATGCAGTTTAAACTTAAACGAGTTGATCTATAGATGCTTCTGATTAGCCTTTTGAAGTGGAGATAACATGAGTCCCTTTTCATGCCATAAGATTTTGATGAAAAGCTCTTAAGAGTCTTAACCAGTTGCAGTATTTGGTGGACTATGTATTTTACCAAGTAATTCTGAAAATGTAGATGGTCAAGCAAGTAGGAAAGTCTCGTTACAAAGATACCGTGAAAAGCGAAAAGACAGGTACACGTGGTAGAAGCTATTGATTACTACCCCAGTATACTGTATATTACGATTAAATTATTTTGAGCCTTTGATCTCAACCCATTTATTTTTTCCTTTTTCCTTGCTCATGTTCCTACAAGGGAACGAGTAAAGATTAAGAAAATAATGGGACCAACTTCTAGCTTGGAGGTTTATTTCAATCATCAACTCAGGAGACATACCTTAAATGGTAATTCAAGTAGGAGTAGCACAGGCTCTCCACCCCAGCAACCTGGGCTGCTTCAAGTAGCTGACAATCATCCCAAGATTCGCTGTCTTCCTGTTGACCTAAATGAAAATGGTGAGCTAAGAATATGTTTATGACTCGGTATATTCAATTTGTTTATAAAGTTAAAGTTTCTAGTTTCTCCAACCAAGTCGATGATACAATTTTGTCTAGATTGAATTGAACGATCAGATCATTGTTTGCAGATATCCTGGAATGCTGAACTTGACACTTCATTTGGTCACAAAGAGTTGAAACTTGAGTAGAGGATCTGTTGTCTTGAATTAGCACCCGAAACACCTGATAGGAAGGAAGAGAAGAAACTCATTTTAAATGCCTCCACGAAACCGTGAAGTTTCCTCACTGACTTTTTCCTCTTAGGAGGAGAGTTTTCTTTTTGAACTGGTGTGACTGATCAGTTTTGTAATTTTTAGGATCATGTTTTTATCCTTAGCTCAATGTAGGATGATTCTAGGGTTGAGATGCAGAGCTCCATCTTCCTCGTTATAACTCAGTTATGTATAAAGTTTGTATGCGGTACTGATCTCTGTTCCAAGGGAGCTTATTGTACATGTTGAAGAAAAGTACCCTTTCAACGTTTTGTAGCTTTAGAGCAGTGTGTCATGTAATCTATTGGGCTTCTGTTTATGTACCAACGGAAGTTGGCAAAAATGTGTTGCAACTAGTTCAGCTCGATGTAGCTATCAGAAATGTAGTGCTTTCTGGAGTACTCGACACTTGGCATTTGATGTTTGGTTTACCCTTCATGGCCGCTTTAGGTTATCCCTAGCGCGCTTGCCACAATCCACATGATATATGTACACTCGTATGTAATAAAAGAAACTTTGGTATGGCTAGAGGGAACCCCTTCTGCCCATAATTTCGTTTTCAAATAGGCACATTCTGGAACTATGATACAAACAGCAGAACAAAAATAGGCACATTCTGGAACTATAATACAAACAGCAGAATACAAATTGTGAACGAAGTTTACCAAACAATTATGTCCACAAGCAACTAAAGGAAATCAAACCATACAATTGACGCAATGTGACAATTGAGTTGAAAACCAAGTCCACAAAATATCAAGTGCCCCTTCCTTCTCTTACATAATCAGAGATATCCATCGAAAAGCCGATGCTGAAAAATTTGGTCAACCATGGCGTTGGAGGTGAGTTGTTCATAATATTGTCATTGCTTTACAACTTTGTTATATACAGAATAATTGGTTGGTTTTACTATGATTTATTAAATGGAAGCAGGCGTGGTTCATGGATGAGAACGATGCAGACCCGAGGCTTCCTCACCATCTGAACCCCAAAGAGTTTGTTCCTTTGGACTACTTAGCAGGTTAAGTTCTATAGATTTAACCCTAGTCTTGAATAAGTATTGTTAATATGGTGTTAACTAGTTAACAAGTGGATGTGCTGTTGCAGAGCTGGGTGTGCTCTACTGGCGCTTGAACCCCAAGGACTATGAAAACGATGAAAAACTGCGCCATATTAGAGAAACAAGGGGTTATAATTACATGGTATTTAACTATCTATCAATACTTTCCATTTCTGAGTATTTGAGAATTTTTTTTGTTTGGCTAATATATAATTTGTGTTATTAAATAGGATTTGCTTGATATATGCCCTGAGAAATTGGAGAACTATGAGGAGAAGCTGAAGAACTTCTACACAGAGCACATTCATGGTGATGAAGAGATACGATACTGTTTGGATGGATGTGGATACTTTGATGTCCGAGACAAGGATGATCGTTGGATTAGAATCTGGATTAAGGCCGGTGATCTCATCATTTTACCTGCCGGAATATACCATAGGTTCACTCTAGATACCAGCAACTATATCAAGGTAAGAAATTACTGTGCTGAACTTTGTTCACCGAATGATGTTAGATGGTCACAAAAGAAGCAAGTAGAATCAGAATCGAGAACAAAAATAGCAAATGAAGCATGGTCACATAAGAGTTGTTTAGGTAGTAGATGAACAATGTATGGATTAACCTTGAGCGAGAGAGTTTATACTGTGTTAGACAACCACCAAAGAGTAAAAGCTTAATCAAATCTATACGAACATAGAAATTTCTGAATGTATGATTGATCTGACTGATTAATTTGTTGGTACGATGCAGTTGATGAGGTTGTTTATAGGAGAGCCTGTGTGGACTGCTTACAAACGACCACAGGATGAACATCCAGCTAGGAAAGAGTACATTGAGAACTTCACTAAGAAAGTTGGAGTTGCATTGGAAGCTGTTTAAAGGGCTTCTTGCACACTTCTTACAAGTCTTAGTATTATGGTAAAAATTGTCTAGATTGAACCTCTATAATATGTTTTTGCCTGGGGAAAGTTTGCTTGGAGGACCTTTCAACAAAACTGTATGAAAATGTAATGTAAAAGTGAAAATCTCAAACCCTTTTTAATATGAAGTTGGTCTCTATCTGGGTATTTGTATCTTTCATGGTTTTACCTTACTGTCTTTCTTTCACTGATTCTTTTCTATTAAGAAATCTTCAGCCAAGGTTGAAATTTGCCAGATTTGTGCAAAATGTTCAAATCTAAGTAGTAGAACAAAATTTTAATCACATAGCTTGACTGTTTTTATTAATAGCCAACTGATTTTTTTTTGTTATGATCATCTACCATTTTTGCATAAGAATGAAGTTATTTATGTGACTTTGGCTTTAAACTATTGAATGGTCAAAACTCAAAACAATTATCAACTTTCTTATAAATTTTTTTTGACCAGTATCAGGGATTTGACAACCTCAGATGGCATGAAGGGGATGGGAAGAACTAAGAATAGCCATTCATTTAGCAACCAATTATATTCCATTCCTACCATTTGAATTGGTAAATCTAGAAAATTTGGAAATTTTTTGTTGTTGAAATGACTAAATTAGTGACACTATCTAAATTCAACATTGTACTAATATCTCCTATTTAGATATATAACAAGCTTTAAACAATATCTTGAACAAGGCTGGATCTCCTCTTGAACTCGACACGAAATGTTTATAGGAGATAAGAGAGTGCTGCATTCTGACCGGTTGAATAAGAGATGCTATAAATTTGAGTGAAACCTTGAGTATCGAGGCTGCGATTCTACTAATGAAGATTAACACACAGACTCAAGCTGGAGGATAAGGGCAAAATCAATATTAACACATGAACAAATGTGACCACACGGCGCAAAAAAGCTGTTTAGAAATATTGTTAAACGTTGATGTATATTTCTAATGAGTGTTATTATTTCTTCCCTCCGCCCCTGGCCAGGGTGCAGCTGCGTTGTTTTGGACAGTAGCAAGGCGGCTGCAGGCGTGCAGCAGCGGTGCATTGCAGCAGAAGGAGGCAGTGCAACTGGGAACGACAGCGGAGAGTGGAAGTATCTGTTGATGTATCTGTGCACAATTAAGCCGCTGCTATTTGGTCCTCTCTGGTGATGTATCTGTTGCACAATTAAGCTGCAGCTACGCTAGCTGCTGTTTTGTTGTTTTAAAGTAGCAAGGAAATGTGAACATCGGTGGTAGAGTGGAAGCGCTAGGGCGGTCTTGTGGTGGAAAACTAACCTATGAGGCTGGTTACGATGCTGTTGCAAGGAGGGGAGGCCGAAGGACCTCGGAGGAGGTTTGACATTGCTTTGGTTGACGTGCATTGCTTCGGTAGAGGAGGAAGAAGAAATACAATTATCAAGGTTTTCTAGGATTTTGTTATTCAGCCGGCACAGAGTCGTGATGATAATGTATTTTGACAGAACGTATCAGGATGACCTTCAGCGAGATCCCCGACTCTGTCAGTGCCACCAGACGACTAGTTCAAGGCATATACTAAGAGATCACTCAAGTTTGCCTCCGACTATCATTTTAGTCAAACCAAAAGGTTAGAACTTGCAATATAAGAGTTGATCCTGAATTTTGAGTATAGACTCCATGTAAGCCACTTCTATAATAACTTGAAGCATGATAGAAATCGGAATTGAGTTGAAAAACTTGATGTGGGGTTGTAGCAAGGTCAACAACTATAAATCGCTTCTACAAGAACATGATGAACAAAGTAATAGTCGGAGACAAACTTTTTTTTTTGGTAATGAAATAAATTCATTGAGGGAAAAACCCAAACATAGCCCGACAAATATCAAACCCAACAATACAAGGAAATAAAGAGAATGCAGATCTACTACACCCAAAACAATGTATAGCCACATATTGCAATCTCTATTACAAATACAACTAATACTAATACAAAAGCCCAGTAGATGACCCAGCCCACTTTAGAAACCCTAGCTGTTCCCTTCCAGATCGCACCCCAAGCACACAACCGTCGAGCTACCGAAAACAAAACATCCAGAAATTCCGTCGTGATTTTCTGATGCCAATCCAATCCCAAAACACCAGGCAAAAGAGATCCGCCAACCCAAAAGATGAGGTCATCCACAATATCATCGTTTTCTCCATCAACAAGACCAAGAGGAAGCCATGGTAGCCAACAAGGATCCAAACTTAAATGATCCTTGTCGGAGACAAACTTAAATGATCAAAATGGTAATTTAAAAATTTGAGTGACTAAAGTGTCGATCAGTTGAAATTAAGTCACCAAAGTTATAATTTTTTCTAAATAATTATACATAGGGTATTTTCAATGACTCAGTTTAAGTACTTGCTTTGCTTGGCAAATTCAATTAACCTGGACACGGCACAAAATGGCTGAATGCATAAAAATAGGACGGGGTATTTTCGTCTTTTGTGGTCTCCAAACTACACCTTTATAAGTGGCCTGGAACACGCGTAGTCTCAAAGCCATCACAAACTCTGTTCTGGTTTTCCAAGGATCGACTTGAGTTAGGCAAACACAACCCAAAAGCAGCCATGGTTGCCACCCAAAAGGTCAAAACCTCCCAATTTCGATTCTGGGTTTCTCCGGAAAATCGAAAGTTTTAATCTTTTGTTGCTTTCTAATTGCAAAACAGAGCAGTAATTTTATGTCTTTTCATTGAGTTGTTACCCTTTAAAAGATCGTTTTTGTGTACTAATATGATTAAGTTGTTATCCAATTTAAGAACTAAGGTTTCTGGGTTTTAGCTGAGTTCTTATACATGTTTATGGTTCGAGTTTTCAAGCTGAATGCATAATTAATAGCCCTGCTGTGCTTATTGATTGTTATCTGCTTGTTCATTTCTTATATGATTTTTTTGAACTGTAAGTTGTTATGACTCATGAGAAGGATTTGATTGGAAAAGTATTGAGAATAGTCTTTAAGATTAGATTGGGGTGTTTTTAGCTTAGAGTTGGAATCTCTTTCGACATCTTTATGTTGACAGTTTGGATTTTCCATGTTGGATTAATTGATATTCTGATTGCTGAAGCACTAGATTATATTTGAAAGAAGCAATAGCAGTTTCGTGATTTGTTCTGTATTATTTTGACATATACAGGACCCGAGAGAGGAAGTCATCCAAGCATGGTACATGGATGATAGTGATGAGGACCAGAGACTCCCCCATCACCGCGAGCCCAAGGAATTTGTATCCCTGGACCAACTTTCTGGTGAGCATTGTTGGGAAACAATTGTGTTTTAGTGGAACCAATGTATTACAGAAATTAGATAAGTTGATCTAAGCGTAGGTTTATGTTTTGTACTATATAGAAAGTAGAACCAGATGATAGTAGTTAATCCATTTAAATTTTGGAGAGCTGATTTTGTTAATTACTTTGACCTTCCAGACCTTGGGGTTCTCAGCTGGCGTTTAGATGCTGATAACTATGAAACAGATGAGGAGTTGAAGAAGATTCGCGAAGACCGTGGTTACTCCTACATGGTTTGTCACACTAACTTGAGGTTTAGTTTTTCCAGTTGATTATGTAATCAACCTAAACTTGAAATGTAACCGGTCGTTTTCTGACTTCCTCATTATAACAAATCAAATACTAATTTGCGAATCGGCTTTATTTATGTCTTAACTGATAACTCTGTCTTCACTGTTATACATATGATTAACTTAATATTGTTTTCCCTCTTGTTAGGACTTCTGTGAGGTTTGCCCTGAAAAGCTTCCAAATTATGAGGAGAAGATAAAGAACTTCTTTGAGGAGCATCTTCACACTGATGAGGAGATCCGCTATGCTGTTACAGGAAGTGGTATGATTAATGATGCTTTATCCTGTTTCGTTGTCCCATATTACCTGCCTGTTCACTCTGGTGACTTTTTAGTTTATTGTGAAGGTTATTTTGATGTTAGGGACCGGAACGAACGCTGGATTCGTGTATGGGTGAAGAAGGGTGGAATGATTGTTTTGCCTGCTGGAATTTATCACCGTTTTACTTTGGACACAAACAACTACATAAAGGTATCAGTTCCTTGCAATTCTTTTTGTTCACTTTCCATTTCCTTTTTCTGTCATCTCCAAGGAAGTGAAGTTTTGGAGATGGCCTATAGTAACTAGAATACAAGTTAAGCATGATGCAGTACTGACTTTGTAATAAGCATTTATTTGTAAGATGATCTTAAATGTGTATACCAAGATGGGGATTTGCCTAACCTCGTCTGCATTTTCATTCTTTTTTTAGCAAGACATAGTTTTTATCCTGTTAGGCACCCCTATTGAACAATTCTTTGTACTTCATGTTCATGTTATCCTAGAAGTAGACTTGCAACATATGACACCTCAGAGTGACACTGTTGAGTGTCAGGCAGTTGCACATGCTAGAAAATTTGTGGATTTGTTCATAAGTGCAATACAGATAGGGTAGGCAACTAGGCATGTGATGATTTCATTTGCCTTGGACATGTTAAAATCTCTGTCTGCGATAGTGGCAATTGAGATGTCGCTCTATGTTTCATACAGTAGTCAATATGTTAAATTTATCGGTAGCCCTTCTGAAAATCTTGTACAATATATGGCAGGCAATGCGGCTTTTCATTGGTGATCCAGTTTGGACTCCATTCAATCGCCCTCATGACCATCTTCCGGCAAGGTATGGTTTTGTGTCCTTATTTATGTGCAACTAGTCAGTAGAATTGATACCCCCTTCGAGTCTCTTACATTGAGACCTTTCTTGCAGGAAGGAGTACGTCAAAGCTTTTGTGGAGAAAGAAGCTGGTGAACACGCAGTTGATGCTGCAGCCTGAAAGATGGCTTTTGCTCTATAAATAATGCATTGTGTTGGCTTTGATAAATATGTCTGTATCATGTGGGATGGGCCTGATGGCTCCATATTGTTGCCTATACTGCTTGTAGTGTAGAAGCCATAAATTTTAAGGTATTTTTAGCCGTTGATCAACTGGATTACTATATATCGATACCTAAATTTTAAAAATCAGTTATTGCATAGTATATATCAGAAGAAAAGTAGTATATATCGATACCTTAGCTCTTTAATTTCGAAGTTTGAGTATCTTTTCATGTTCACCCTAGAGCTTCTTATTGAACATTCTCATACAGAAGAAAAGTAGTGGAAGTCATCAACACTATTTACTTGTCAAAATATCCTAGCTCAGATACATGCCTCTGTATATAATCTTCATTGTTCTGCAATTACACCCATCTATCATTGGTCATTCAAAATGTAGTCAATCAGTTCCAATTCTATGGTACACTTGCTGTGTGCCTCAGAAGATCGAGACATTCTAAAATCTAAACTACTTTCTGCCTTTGTATGCAGTATTTTTTAAATACTCTAAGCAAGTGATGGAAATTGATACCATGAAAAAACTACGTGCAGAAAAATGGAAAGTATGAGCAAAGAAATGGACGAGAAACATTGAGACCTTGAAAAGAAAACTTCTGGCCTGACAACAGCTCTCTCATTCATTGTAAATATTCTATTCTGATGCAAATACATGAAAATACATCAGTTCTTTTACAACGACCAACATAATCCACATGCTAGCTAGAGCACCCTCCATATAAGACTTCAGTTTTTAGCTAAAGGATGGATAGGGCGTGATTATATCGACTGCTCAACTCTGTTAACAACTACCATCTTATTCTTGCTTAAGCTAAGTTTGTGTTGTACGTATACTTGTATAATATGGGATACATGGCCATGGTAATACAATTGTTGGCATGTTCTTAATTGTTGTCATACCAGAACTGTTTCTGGAGATACTGAACAACATTGTTGTCAACTTGGAAGGCCTTGGTGAGAACATTAAGGTTGATTGGAGGTGTGGAGCCGAACACTGCATTGGCTATGGTGATGACACCGGGGTTCTGGCTGCTAAGACCGGCAAGGGCCACGGCTTTGTCCTTTCCGACGTTGAACTGGAAGTGAATAAGACCAACCGGGAAGACAAACACATCTCCCACATTCAGCACTTTGGTGATGAGGGTGTTGTTACCGTCAGCGAGATTGGATGTTACGAAGCCAACGTAGAGAGTGCCTTCCATGACCACAAGGATTTCGGAGGCCCGAGGGTGGGTGTGAGGAGGGTTTAGTCCACCATTTGGTGCATAGTCTATGCGAGCAAGGGATATGCCAAGAGTGTTCAGCCCTGCTATTTGCTCCACATTCGCCGGGGTGACTTTGGAACCAACCGGATTTGATGTGTTTCCGGGATTCTGGAGCCCGTAAAAGAAGAAATCGTCTGCTGTTACAAGCTTTGGGTCCTTGCAGAATTTCCCATTCACAAACACTGCAATATGCATGGAACAAACACCATATCAAAACATGCAAATTCATGCAACACAACAATTTCTCATATATAAAGCATATATTGGAAGCAATATCTGAATATACTATTGACTACTATGTACCAGCAGAATCAGTCTCGGTGGGTTTAAGTGCTACACAGAAATCTTGGAGAGAACTAGGATCAGAGGCAGAGACAAGGTGTAAGGTAGCCAGTGCCAGTAGGGCAAAAGTAGCAGCTGTAGGGAAATGAGCACCTTTCATCATCGTGATCGGAATACTCGTATATGTTAGTGTTTTGTACTAGAGAGAATTGGAGGTGGATGAAAATCTTGTATGGAGCAAATGTCTATTTATAGATGGAAGAAATGGACAGAAATACACATGAACTGGTCTTTTTGTTTTTTGTTTATTGGAGAATGCTCATGAACGGGTCTTGGATTTGCCCATGTCTAAGGAAGCAGGTAGTAACTTTGAATAAATGACTCTTTGGTATTTAGAAGCAGGTAACGACTTGGATTCTGTATACCAGTTCTAGAGAGGCAAGCTAATTGACCCTCTCTCTGCCTTAAAAATATCAACATATTATCAAGAGTATATCCGAATAGAAAACTATGAGATACTGTTAGTCAAGTTAATCAAGTGTATATATGCAGACTAATTGTGCCTATGTATAGCTCGAGACATACATCCATGTTGATTAGGCTAATTTTTTTCTCCTCGTTGTATCATGCATAAATTATGGAAAATTTTCCAAGTCGTTACGTTCTTCTAAATACCAAAGAGTTATTTATTCAAAGTTACTACCTGCTTCCTTAGACATGGGCAAATCCAAGACTCGTTCACGAGCATTCTCCAAAAAACAAAAAAAAAAAAGACCAGTTCATGTGTATTTCTGTCCATTTCTTCCATCTATAAATAGACATTTGCTCCATACAAGATTTTCATCCACCTCCAATTCTCTCTAGTACAAAACACTAACATATACGAGTATTCCGATCACGATGATGAAAGGTGCTCATTTCCCTACAGCTGCTACTTTTGCCCTACTGGCACTGGCTACCTTACACCTTGTCTCTGCCTCTGATCCTAGTTCTCTCCAAGATTTCTGTGTAGCACTTAAACCCACCGAGACTGATTCTGCTGGTACATAGTAGTCAATAGTATATTCAGATATTGCTTCCAATATATGCTTTATATATGAGAAATTGTTGTGTTGCATGAATTTGCATGTTTTGATATGGTGTTTGTTCCATGCATATTGCAGTGTTTGTGAATGGGAAATTCTGCAAGGACCCAAAGCTTGTAACAGCAGACGATTTCTTCTTTTACGGGCTCCAGAATCCCGGAAACACATCAAATCCGGTTGGTTCCAAAGTCACCCCGGCGAATGTGGAGCAAATAGCAGGGCTTAACACTCTTGGCATATCCCTTGCTCGCATAGACTATGCACCAAATGGTGGACTAAACCCTCCTCACACCCACCCTCGGGCCTCCGAAATCCTTGTGGTCATGGAAGGCACTCTCTACGTTGGCTTCGTCACATCCAATCTCGCTGACGGTAACAACACCCTCATCACCAAAGTGCTGAATGTGGGAGATGTGTTTGTCTTCCCGGTTGGTCTTATTCACTTCCAGTTCAACGTCGGAAAGGTCAAAGCCGTGGCCCTTGCCGGTCTTAGCAGCCAGAACCCCGGTGTCATCACCATAGCCAATGCAGTGTTCGGCTCCACACCACCAATCAACCTTGATGTTCTCACCAAGGCCTTCCAAGTTGACAACAATGTCGTTCAGTATCTCCAGAAACAGTTCTGGTATGACAACAATTAAGAACATGCTAACAAGTAAGAATAAGATGGTAGTTACTTATGTAATGTGCCTCTTCCTTGATCAGTGGATTATTGGGATTCGATACTAATAAATACTTGTTTCATATAAAGCGCCTGTGAGTTCTGTCTCTAAATCTCTTGCAGTTTAGACATTTCCTCAATAAAAAATTTGGAGAAAATTTTGAATTCAATCTACAATTCTTACTGAACTTCGTATTCAAAAACAAAACAAAAACATGACTAGAACTGTTACCGGGTTGATCCAACTGAACTCAAGCCTTCATACCATTGTTAATGAATTCTAAACTAAGAGCAATTCAAACCGATCGAGTATCAGAATATGCAAGTTTAATCTGCAGTATTCGATACGAACTTAATCGATTATGCAAGTATCACAGAACTCGGCATATATAGTTTGTGGTTTCCATATATCAATAGACAGTTTACATTTCAGTTTGATCGCCCAATCATACACTACTGTATGGCAGCAAGTCAGCAACGCAGCATTCTTCGCCAAGTAGTAAATGCCAGTAAATGAGCATTATAATGCTCAAGGCATATATACTGTTCTACAATAGATGTGTACTGAAAAGGATCAAACATTTATGTGCGGCGAAGACTATATAATCACGTATAATTACTATTAAGATGGTTTACATTAAGATATTTATACAACGATCTACTAGAAAAGCTGATCATATCGCAGACCTTTATTAAGTGAAAGAACACAATATCCTCAGCAAGAAAGCAGATCCCTCCACCTTTATATGCAAAGCAATTCAAAGAGTTTCCTTCTGAAACTACTTTTTCCATGATCTCCTTCTGCTCCCCTCAGAGGAACACCAAAATTGTTAAAGAAGGTTCAACTCGTCCAGAATGTTCAATTATATGAGTTTATATGGTCAGGGTGATGCAACGTTTTTATAACTTGGACTTTCTGCATAGGTCTGATACGTTTGTATTGCAGGTAGCTTAAATTGTGAAATATTTACCTGGATTATTGTAGTAATCATTTCCAGGACCCTCCGGATTGTGTTCGGAAAAAAACGCTAGTGAGAAAATACAATTGAATCTTAGTATGGTAGAATTGTAAGTCTTCGGATGCACACACCTCAAACTGCTTCTCCTCCCGTGATATGTCCTTCAAAGAATTACCATGCCATGCAGTGATTCACATGAACTTGGAGCACGAACATTCTCCGCATGCTCCACAAGTCTTAAGCTACCTGCAATACAAACGTATCAGACCATAGTACATTGCTGCATGGAAGTGAAAACAAACTGCTTGGAGAAGCTTTCAAGAAGCAAATATTTTCAGGATGCATGCGAATCTATGATGTAGCGAAATAAGGAACAACAGTCACTCAAGATTATAATTCTATCACAAAAACGGGTACTGGTAATCACCATAGTGAAATCAGATGGCATAATAGTTTTTCTCCTTAAAAATAAGGGGTCGTCTCTACTGTATCTTAATGCATACTATACTTTTAATTTACAACTAACTAAATAAAATTTACTATTTTTCTACACTAAATATACAACATTAACTGACAACAAATTTATAACAAGTGTTTTATATATTTAAATATAATGAAACCAATTTACCACATCGAAAACCATTTGTTTATAAACTTGTGAATATGTCGTAGGTGAAGTAATTACAACTAACATAACTACAATTACCCAAATAATCACTATGTTTACCACAATAATAATAAAATTTATCGTCAAATTTGTAAATGAGGACATCATATACATTGGGGTACTGAAGAATATTCCTAAAAATACAGTGATTAATTTTTCATTCAAAATGTGGTCAATGTTTCCAATTCTTTAGCACGCTTGCAGCTTGCTGTGTGCCATAGAAGATCCAGACATTTTAACAATTGACTACTTCTGTTTGCAGTATTTTTTAAATACTGAGCAAGTGATGGAAATGGATAGATATGTGCTATAAAGGTACCATGAAAAAACCAAGTGCAGACAAATGGGGACGCAGTATGAGCAAATAAATGCAAGAGAAACATTGAGAACTTAAACAGAAAACTTCTGGGCTCACAACAGCTTTCTCATTCACTTTCAATATAACAATCTGATACAAATACATGTAAATAAATTAGTTCTTTTATAATTAACAACATAATCCACATAAGACTCCAGCTTGTATATAAAGGATGGATAGGGAGTGACTATATAGTATATTGATTGCTCAAGTCTGTTAACTGTAACAATTGGATACACCAGCTAACTGGAATCACTCGGTTTCTTTGATCATTTTATTAACTTGACTAGCGGCATCTCATAGTTGAATGATGTTTTCTAAACGGATATGCTCTTAATAATATCTTTTGAGAAACATGGGTATCCTTAGTAAATTTCTTATTGTTGTGTGCACCTGTTTTGGAGCTGTTGGAGCTGTTGGAACTGTTTGCGTGATGCTGCTTATTGTGCATTAATTGCACAATGCTGGTTTGGCCTGATGGAACAGTTTGCAAGGAAGATTTCGAGAAGCCTCTTCTGTTGCTTGCTTGACCTCTTCCCTCTTTCTAGCCTTAATTCAAGTACTAGTTGTTGTACTTAGTTTCTTAGTCTCTCAGATGTTGGAATATTAGATAGTTGTAGTTGGTAGAATTCTGGTATAGATTGTTTTGTATCCTAGTTGTAAAACACAAGAAAAATATATGAAAACCATTTTTCGTGTACTCATTTTCATTAATATCTTAATATTTTTAAGACAGAGAGAGGGTCAATTCGCTTGCGTCTGAAGAATTGGTGTACAGAATCCAAGTCTTTACCTGCTTCTGAATAACCGAGGAGTTATTTATTCGAAGTTACCACCTGCTTCCTTAGACATGGCAATTCCAAGACCTGTTCATATGGATTTCTCTCCATCTCTTCCATCTATAAATAGACATTTGCTCCATACAAGATTTTCATCCACCTCCAATTCTCTCTAGTACAAACATATACGAGTATTGAGATCACGATGATGAAAGGTGCTCATTTCCCTGCAGCTGCTGCTTTTGCCCTACTGGCACTGGCTACCTTCCAACTTGTCTCTGCCTCTGATCCTAGTTCTCTCCAAGATTTCTGTGTAGCACTTAAACCCACCGAGACTGATTCTGCTGGTACATAGTAGTCACTAGTATATTCAGATGTTGCTTCCTATATATGCTTTATATATGAGAAATTGTTGTGTTTGCATGAATATGCATGTTTTGATATGGTGTTTGTTCCATGCATATTGCAGTGTTTGTGAATGGGAAATTCTGCAAGGACCCAAAGCTTGTAACAGCAGACGATTTCTTCTTTCACGGGCTCCAGATTCCCGGAAACACATCAAATCCGGTTGGTTCCAAAGTCACCCCGGCGAATGTGGAGCAAATAGGAGGGCTTAACACTCTTGGCATATCCCTTGCTCGCATAGACTATGCACCACATGGTGGACTAAACCCTCCTCACACCCACCCTCGGGCCTCCGAAATCCTTGTGGTCATGGAAGGCACTCTCTACGTTGGCTTCGTCACATCCAATCTCGCTGACGGTAAAAACCGCCTCATCACCAAAGTGCTGAATGTGGGAGATGTGTTTGTCTTCCCGGTTGGTCTTATTCACTTCCAGTTCAACGTCGGAAAGGACAAAGCCGTGGCCTTTGCCGGTCTTAGCAGCCAGAACCCCGGTGTCATCACCATAGCCAATGCAGTGTTCGGCTCCACACCACCAATCAACCCTGATGTTCTCACCAAGGCCTTCCAAGTTGACAACAATGTCGTTCAGTATCTCCAGAAACAGTTCTGGTATGACAACAATTAAGAGCATGCCAACAATTCTATTACCATGGCCATATATCCCATGTTGTACAACACAAACAGCTTAAGTAAAAAAAAGATGGTAGTTGCATATGTAATTTGCCTCTTCCTTGATCAGTGGATTATTGGAATTTGATTACTAATATATATTTACTTGCTTTATATAAAGCGTCTGTGTTCTGTCTCTAAATCTCTTGCAGTTTAGACATTTCATCAAGCAAGAATTTGGCTAAAATTTAGAATTCACTCTATAATAAAAACAGAACTTTTACTAAAGATACTCAAATGAAAGTCTTTTATGAGAATTGTCATAGAATTGAGACGGATATAATCCCCAAACCAAGAACGCCGTTTATCATGTATTCTGTAAGACCTTCACAATGCTAAACTGATAAAACTACACTACCTTTATTTAGTAACACTACAGGACCTTTCCAAATCCCTGAAAGAGTTGCATTATATTACTTAGATGCATCCTGGTGGGAAAGGCTATGTATAAATATATGTGTAACAAACAACAACAAAGACGAACACTACTACTTGTGAAATATAACATGTTGGAACTAAAACTGTTTCTCATTGATTGCGGTTATAAACATCTATCCAAAGCATTGCTTGAGATCTGTCGATCTGATGTCTAGTTTTAATCTAGGTCCCTCTACATAGAAGTATTACACATTGCTTGAGATATGTCGATCTGATGTCTTAACAAAATGTTAAGCAACTAGCCATATACGAAATAAGCAAAAGCGAAAACCAAACTATAATGCTTGATTCATTATGTAGTATAAGAATGTAAGATGCGAGATAGCTTGTTGGAACTTTGGGTCTGGAATGGAATCCAATCTTCTGAACTTAATCTTCTGAACTTAATTCCTTAAATGCCAAATGATATAGGAAGGTTGGTCAATTAAGAATGCAAGTGATATAGAATGGTGTAGGATTCGTTGTTGTCTTCACCAGAGCCAACTTGAGTTGTGTGATCTGCAAAGTAAAAATGCAACACAATTACATATATGCGCAACCTACGCAAAAGTATATGCTTATATTTGACTCGTGAATACATATTACGGCAGGGTCTAGCTAGCCGCAGGTTATATCAGCAAACATTCTACACTTACAAACTGCTAATACCGGAAACAATCATATCGAGTTTTGTTATCAAAGTCACACAAACTAACAAAGAATTGAAGCAATATAGAAAAGTCTTAGTAACTGCTGCAAATATACTAGAATTGGCATGAACGGAGAGGAAGGAATAGCTGGAAATCATTGGAACGGGAGGTCTAGGAAAGAATGCTACCTTACTTTGACTAACTTGATAATATGGAAGTAGCTATCCGTTCCATGACCTCCGGCCAAAAATTTCCAGCAAAACTCTCTCTCCTCATTTGTTCTAGTTACTTCATTTGTTGCCATCCTGGATTCCTCTGTATGAATGGCTTGTGAATGAAACTGGTATATCATTGTATATATACTACTGCTATGCAGAGGGTTTGTGACAGTGGGGACAGTCAAAGCAATGTGCTGGATTTATTTGGACTTCTCAGTGTTCTCTGTAAGAACTAATTATTACATTCCAAACACACATAACTTAGTCTCAAACATAACTTTCTCACTTATATATTGGAATAAAAAAATTTAGTATTTTTTCTTGTTCACCCTAGAGCTTCTTATTGAACATTCTAATAGAGAAGAAAAGTAGTGGAAGTCATCAACACTATATCAACTTATCAAGATATCCTAGCTCAAATAGATCCCTGTGTATATAATCTTGTTGATATACAAAAAAGCAGGAGTATTTCATACACATACTCCAAGCAGAAATAAGAAAGATACACATGCAAGCTACATTATGTATTTGAATGATCATGCCACGCATGTGGACCCAAGTCACATTCCAAGCATTTTTGGGGCTTACAGATGTGGGTGTGGTGTGAAAGGTTACGGAAACGCATATGCTCATTCGTCGATTTAATATGTCGGTGATTTCGGTTTTGGGCCCGAAATCCAAGTCCAACGAGTTAGGTCGATAAATGAAATGGTGAACATGTATGAGAATATGGGGTTGGGCCAGCCTTTCTTTTCCTTTAAAGCCAAAAGCCCAATTCACCTTAAACCCAATATCATTCCTCGCATCAAAAAGTATTTTCTTCCCCACAGCAGCTAGACATCTGTTTCTTTCCCGCAGCCACTTATCCCTGCAGTAGAGTAACCACAAGAGTTTTCTCTGTTATGCGATGAAGAGGAAATTTTATAACTGGTTTATAGCAATTTCCTTCTTCCTTAAACGACGAGTTCGCCCCATTCCAACACTCTTCCTCATTTCTTGTTTGTCGTACCTGTAGCTGGTTTATAGCTACAGGAAGTGTCACACGCTGCCGACCTTTGTTTTCTCTCAAAACTCCATTTCTTAAGCAAACTCTCTTTTCCCCGATTTTAGGGCTTAAATCATGGATCGAAGGAGAATAGTTTTATCTAGAAAATAACATCCTCCAATGGTCTATAAAAAACCATAGTTTTGCCAATGTAGAGGGGAAGGGCATTAGACATCATCGATAAAAAACCCAGAAAAGCTACAAACAACCTTCAATTCCTTTGCGTCTTCAAGCTTTCATGCCTTAAAGCATTAATTCATGTTTCCAGCCATCTTCCCTCAAAAGCCACCTTCAATCTTCAATCTGTTCCAGAAACCCAGAAATAAACCCCAAATTCTCTCACCGTAGTGCGTTTCTAGCTCCCACACCATGCCTCATGCTGCCAAACTTCTCTTGATATTCATGTAGTTTGAATCACACAAAATCCTTCCCATTAATCATGTTTTGGGTTGACTTTGGCATAGTCATCGTTTAATTTAAAGAACCCCTTCATCAAATCTTCACTGTTCTGCAATTACACCGATCTATCATTGGTCATTCAAAATGTAGTCAATGAGTTCCAATTCTCTAGTACACTTGCTGTGTGCCTCAGAAGATCGAGACATTGTAAACCACTTGCTGCCTCAGTATGCAGTATTTCTTAAACACTCTTAAGCAAGTGATGGAAATTGATACCATGAAAAAACTAAATGCAGAAAATGGAAAGTATGAGCAAAGAAATGGACGAGAAACAATGAGAACTTGAAAAGAAAACTTCTGGCCTGAGAACAGCTTTCTCATTCATTGTAAATATACCATTCTGATGCAAATACATCAGTTCTTTTACAACGACCAGCATAATCCACATGCTAGCTAGAGCATCTCTCCATATAAGACTTCAGTTTTTAGCTAAAGGATGGATAGGGAGTCACTATATCGATTGCTCAACTCTGTTAATTGTAACAAATCTAACTGGGATCACTCGATTTCTTTGATTAATTATTGCTTCTCCTCTCTTCTCTTGATCAGATCGTAAGTTCTTTTTTATTAATTTCCGTAATTTATGCATGATACAACGTGGAGGAAAAAATTTAGCCTAATCAACATGGATGTATGTCACAAGCTATACGTAGGCACAATTAGTCTGCATTTATACATTTAATTAACTTGACTAACAGCGTCTCATACTTTTCTAAACGGATATGCTCTTAATATTTTTAAGGCAGAGAGAGGGTCAGTTTGCTTGACTCTCTAGAATTGGTATACAGAATCCAAGTCATTACCTGCTTCTAAATACCAAAGAGTAATTTATTCAAAGTTACTACCTGCTTCCTTAGACATGGCAATTCCAAGACCTGTTCATATGTATTTCTTTCCATCTCTTCTATCTATAAATAGACATTTGCTCCATACAAGATTTTCATCCACCTCCAATTCTCTCCAGTACAAAACTCTAACATATACGAGTATTGCGATCACTATGATGAAAGGTGCTCATTTCCCTACAGCTGCTGCTTTTGCCCTACTGGCACTGGCTACCTTCCACCTTGTCTCTGCCTCTGATCCTAGTTCTCTCCAAGATTTCTGTGTAGCACTCAAACCCACCGAGACTGATTCTGCTGGTACATAGTAGTCAATAGTACATTCAGATATTGCTTCCAATATATGCTTTATATATGAGAAATTGTTGTGTTTGCATGAATTTGCATGTTTTGATATGGTGTTTGTTCCATGCATATTGCAGTGTTTGTGAATGGGAAATTCTGCAAGGACCCAAAGCTTGTAACAGCAGACGATTTCTTCTTGAAGGGGCTCCAGATTCCCGGAGACACATCAAATCCTGTTGGTTCCAAAGTCACCCCGGCGAATGTGGAGCAAATAGCAGGGCTTAACACTCTTGGCATATCCCTTGCTCGCATAGACTATGCACCAAATGGTGGACTAAACCCTCCTCACACCCACCCTCGGGCCTCCGAAATCCTTGTGGTCATGGAAGGCACTCTCTACGTGGGCTTCGTCACATCCAATCTCGCTGACGGTAACAACACCCTCATCACCAAAGTGCTGAATGTGGGAGATGTGTTTGTCTTCCCGGTTGGTCTTATTCACTTCCAGTTCAACGTCGGAAAGGACAAAGCCGTGGCCTTTGCCGGTCTTAGCAGCCAGAACCCCGGTGTCATCACCATAGCCAATGCAGTGTTCGGCTCCACACCACCAATCAACCTTGATGTTCTCACCAAGGCCTTCCAAGTTGACAACAATGTCGTTCAGTACCTCCAGAAACAGTTCTGGTATGACAACAATTAAGAACGTGCCAACAATTCTATTACCATGGCCATATATCCCATGTTATACAACACAAACAGCTTAAATAAAAATAAGATGGTAGTTGCATATGTAATTTGCCTCTTCCTTGATCAGTGGATTATTGGAATTTGATTACTAATATATATTTACTTGTTTTATATAAAGCGTCTGTTTCTGTCTCTAAATCTCTTGCAGTTTAGACATTTCATCAATACAAATTTGGACAAAATTTAGAATCCTTTCTACAGTTTTCACTTTTCACATAACTTCGTTTTCAAAAATAAAATAAAATTAAAACACAGAAATTCTACCAAAGATACAAGTGAAAGGCTTTAATAAGTACTCTAATATATTGAATTGAGTTAGATAAAATCTCCAAACTAAGAACGCTGTTTACAGATCATGTATTCTGTAATATCTTTACAATTATATCAGGAGAATGTCAAACTGATAATACTACACTACCTATCTCTAGTAATACTCCAGTACCTTTCCAAATACCTGAAAGAGTTGCATTATATTCTAAGGCGCACACATGCATCCTGGAAGGAAAGGCTACATTATACATGTATGTGTAACAAAAAACAACCAAAAGAACACTCTACAACTGTGGGAGTGTTCTTTACTGAGATAGATAGAACAAGATGGAACGAAAGCACTTCTCATTGATTATCTAAAGCATTGTTTTGTGAACAACAGTACTTCCAATAGCTAGTTAAACCCAGCTCCCTCTACATAGAAGTAACTACTGCTTAGATCTGTCGATTTGAAGTCCTAACAAAAGATCTGGGCAACTATATCAGCCTCCTTTCCAAGCTTCCATAGATCTACAAGTGCATATAAAAAAATGAGCAAAAGGGAAAAGCCTTGGTAAGTGTTGCAGAATGCATATGGTCGATCACTTCTACTGAAAAATGATAGTGAAGATGTCAAGGACAGAAAATTTTAGTAGCTGGAACTCTCTTCACAAATGGATTCTCATTTCACCGTGAATGTCTCACCAACAATCATTTACTTCACCTCCAATTTGTCCTCGTTAGCCCTAGCCTAGCTATTGTTGGTGGGGGCGTGCTGAACTCTTCAGTCAAACACCCAACGGCATACAAGACCTCAGGTTTCTTTCTTGATAGACAGCCTGCAGGATTGGACACAGCATCGCCAAGTTATTGGACAAATGTCCATGGCGTGATTCCAAATACCTCCTAGGCTTCCTTTGATGTAGAAGAAGATCTTGCATTCGACCCACCATGTACTTAGTTATACAAAGAAATGACTGCTGAATGAAGATAGGAACAGACAAGAACAAGCACTATCATTGTATCTACCTCCATGACAAAGGCTAGCGCAAATGAATGATAGGAGCGAGAGATCAATATTGGGGTTAACGGAGTAGTTCTCTCATGCAAGGTAGGGAATTTATACGGAGGCTTTAGATGAGGTTAGTATGTTAGTTATCACAATTCAAATGTATATGTATCAAGGAGGAAGAGATATGGGAGAGCCAGAGCTGAGGTCTATTGCGGTTGCATTACTACTACAATTATGAGCTTAGTTTATGTTGTAACGGACTAAGAAAAAACACAGATTTACGTGGTTCGCTAACGATGTATCAACTACATCTACGGGTAGAGAAGAACAATTTTATTATCTTGAGGAAAACGGAATACAGAATACAATTAGGTCTATGACGTTTATATATTAAGCCCAACAGGAAACTATAACTCAACATAACAGATATTGTAGGCTCCCGGACCGGCCGGATCAAGTCATATATTAACAGTTTATAAAGATTTGACATTTGAAACAGAAATTATGGACTAGTTTACGTTTTCAAATTATTGCTCAAGTTATGGAAGCAAATTTCGATTAACATGGTAGATGATTAACCAATCCTTGAATTATGGATTAATTTACGTAGAAGGTGGGCGGTGAATTTCGGCTAAAAGTTAGATTCATTCTCTAATAAACGCAGAAGTTCTACAAAAGATATTCAAAATAAAGCCTTTTACAAAAATTCTCATTGAATTGAGATAAGATCTCTAAAATGAGAACAGTGTTTACAGATCATCTTTTCTGTAAGATCTTTACAATATTATCAGGAATTCAGGAGGCTGCTAAACTGATAACACCATAGTACCTTTCTTGCGTAACACTACAGTTTTATCAGTACTTGTGAAATGGAACCAGTTGGCACAATAAACTTTTCTCATTGATTGTGGTTATATTCATACATCTATCCAAACTCCAAAGCAACATTTTTAATCTAGTTAAAGCTTTCTCCCTCTACATAAAAGAGTACCACACATTGCTTGAGATCTGTCCAGCAAGTCTTAACAAATGCTAAATCAGCCTCTTTCCATAGATCTATAAGTGCATATACAAAATGAGCAAAAAGGGAAAATCAGACTATAATGCTAACTTGAGTAGCTAATAGATCAAAGGTAAATCTTGCAACTTTAAAAAGAGCACAATCCTATAGACATGAGTATAAGAGCAAAACATGGGAGGAGCTTAGTTACCAACTTCATAGATATCTGACAGAGTAAGCAAGCAGAGGAAAGCAGTGTAGGAAAAAGGAAAGGAATGGGAGAAATTGCTGGAAAATGAGAGGTATGGGCGGAATTGGAAAGGAGAGACTCCAAGAACTTTCCTTTTCCAAAAACCACCCAACCCCACTACTTCCCACCTCCTCTCTCCCATTCCCTCTTCCTCCTTTGAAGCTAAAGCATCACCATTTTCATTAGGCTAATAGAAGGAAGAAGGGAAAGAGAGGAACTTGGGAAATCTCTGGCATGGGAGGAATCGGAAAGAAATTGATGTCATAAGTAAACTAACAGCTTATATTTCTTTCCAAACTTCCCATGACAGAAACTTCCTCAAGGGCTCTATCTCTTTCCCACTCTCTTCCTTAACCTCCCTCTCCCCATATGGAGATCAGCACTCTGTTATCTATCAAGTTGAGAAAAGGGACTTGGTTGGATGAGATAATGAGGGAAGAAAGTGAAAAGGGAAAGAAACTTCAAGGAGGTTGCCCAGGAGATGCTTTTCTTTCTTGTATAAATCTCTCATTGATATATTCTACACCTATCCCACCCACCCCACAACCAACTTCCTAAAGTCCCTGCCTGCCTGCCAGCCAAGTCAATGAGTCAACAACACACAAAAAGACCTTTTTTTTGTTTTACTTCACGATCCTTTTATTTCTTACTTTTTACAGTACCACGTAATTAAAGTAAAAAAAATATAAAAAAAAACATTAGTAAAATATACAGAAAAGTTACTAAGAGACTGAATCATAATTCACCAGTTCTCTCACACTGACAATGAAGACAGAAAACTCATGTAAATGCACAAAATGTCACCATATTGAATATTTCTTTTTCTTTTCATTTGTTGATTCTTACATCATGATGATGTCATGCAAATAATTGGGTTTGAATTATTAGTTGTGAGTAGGTGTAGCAAAATATTAGTCTCTCTCTACTGTTCTCAAACCCTAGTCTCTATGACAGGGATCTGCCTAACCATAATCTATATGGCAGAGATCTCTGTCAGTGACGATTAGCGTCGATACCAAGCATATCTCCATTATCTACATCCAAATTTCTTTTTGTAATAATTTATCGTCAATTTTGTTTGACAAATTCATCGCTGGTTTTCAACAATGGTAAGTTTCCTATGGCTAGAGAAATCGTGGAAAGAACTTCTCTTCTTAGTTGATTTTGTCTATGACTGTAAGATCTTGAGGCAGCAGTGGTGTTGCTGTGCAACACTTCATCCATGGTGGCGGTTCGGTAACTTTGGGTTCCTCAAAACTAAGCCAAGCACTCGATGATATGAATGGAGGTAGTGGAAATGCTACTTTCAAGTTGATTCAGGCGAAGACTTGCTGGTTGGCTTCTAGATCTTGGATGACGGCGAAGCCAAGTTGCTGGTGGTTAGGGCAACCTCTTTTTGGGCCTTGTGGATCGCTAACTAGGACCGAGCCTTTCTGTTTAATTTTTAGACTTAATTATGTTGGGTCTAATTTTTTTTTACTAGTTTTTTTTTAAATTAGTCTATTATAATGTTTGGTCATACATTGGTAGTGCATCGTTTCAATAAGTGAGTATGGATACCTTTAAATAATTAAGTATAGTTTTATGTATTGTTGTGGTTTATCCTATAAACTTTTTATCTACCTTTAGTCAGTAAATGGATGATATATAATAATCTTTTTTGACTTGAGAATTAATACATTCAACTTAATTTCTTAAAAAAAAAAAAAAATTTGATTATGTCTCGATCATTCTATAAAATATAAATTTACACAGTTCTACAGCACGTGTGTTGTAAAGAACCTAATTATCTCATATCTAAGTCTAATTACATTCTAAAGTTAGACTTGGTCGCTAATCCTACCACTCCTTTTCATGCTCTATTTTGCTTTCGAAATAGTAGTTTATGTCGGCCATATAATCATATACACAGTTTAATAGTTGGTTCTAAGCTCGTCTTAATCAGTTCCCAACCAATTATTAGTTCAACTGAATGTTCTTGCATCGCCATGCAGCATGATCTGATTTATGATTATAAGAATGAATTGTAGCCCAGAATAATGCTGTAGACAATATTTATAATAAGTTATTATATATTATAAATTAATTAAAAGTCACAAATTATTATTATTAATCCACAAGGATACCTATGGTATCCCACTAATTTATATTATTTTTACGCAGAAAAAGATGACCAACATATAAACAAACGGGTTTCTACAACCTTCTGGTTTAAATATTCATAAAATGGATGCCAAATTATTCGTTTAAGAAGACTTTTTCTCTATTCAAACTATAAAATATAAATAGTCATTTGTTGGCCGATGCTTGACCTCTTGGTCTTCTGCCCCACTTCACGATTAGAGTTTTTATCAAAGAAGAAGAAAATTATAGTTGATATTAAAATGATGTAGATATTTATTCATGTACATGAGACTTTTATTTACAAATTTAATAATAAATTTAATAATTATTGTGGTAATAAAAGTGATTGTTTGGATAATTATAGTTCTGTTAATTATAATCATTTTACCTCTAATATATTTATAAATTTATAAACAAATAGCTGTCAATGTAGTACATTTGTTTAATTATATGTAAATATATAAAATATTCTTGTAAATTTGTTGTCGAGTAAATTTTGTTTAGTTAGTTGATTCAGGTATATATCAAGATATTGTAAACGACTCCGAAATATTTAACCATTTCAAGTTGTTATTTAAGATAAATCTATGTTACGTATGATACTATGTCTCAGAGCTGTTAACTAGTATATAATTCAGCTTATAACATTTATCCGTTGAAACAAATAGAGTGATTTTGACATTCTATTTTACTACTTGCATTGTGATTTAACTACATGTGGTTTATTTACACTGTTTTATAAGCATCACGGACGGACGATACATGACTGAGTATTAAAATTCTAATATTTGAAAAGTTAAATTCATATAGTTACATCAATTGATAAAGAAGTCGATAGAGATTTTTTAACCGATCTTTGAATAATTTCTTTTGCAAGCCGCAACGTGTACGATTATGGTTAATTTGCATAGGAGAAATGACTGGCATATATAGTCCACACTCCACAACGCACCTATAAATTGCTGGCACCCAATTCTATAGCAGACTTTTTGTCCAAACAACTTCACAATGCCCTCTTCTTCTCTCAATCACCTCTTCATCAGCTTTTTGGTCTCTTCGCCTCCATAGCAAACCTAACCTGAGTTTCTCTGCGTCCCTCTAACAAAGCTTCTGCCTGCCTTCTTCAGGTTTAACTATTCACTTACACCCAACGTTGAACATTCCCTGTTTCCACTTTCAATCTCTGTTCACAGTTCCTCTAAAACCCATTTTCAGAAAACAGTACGTGTCTGATTCACATCACCATTGTTTTGATTATTTGTCCAAAGAAAAAAGAGATCAAGGACACTAACCCAGATCAGATATCACTGTATTGTGAGACTACCATATATATCAAACAATGAATCCCCAAGGCCAAGTAGAGGAGACACCCTTACCTGTCCCAATGGAGAGACTTAGTGAACAAGGCCCTCCACCATTTCTCTACAAGACCTATGAGATTGTGGAGGACTCAACAACCAATCACATAGTGTCTTGGAGCAAAGCAAACAACAGTTTTGTTGTGTGGGATCCCCAGGCCTTTGCCATCAGTCTTCTCCCCAAGTACTTCAAGCACAGCAATTTCTCTAGCTTTGTCAGGCAGCTCAACACCTATGTGAGCTTTGTCATTTTGTTTCATGAATGAGTGCAAAGTTTTAATCTTTTCTTTATCTATAGATATTCTGATAAACTATGCTCATGAAACTGCTAGAAAGGTTGCATCTTTATGTTTCCTGGCATTTGTTTAATGGGTGAACAACTGCATGTGGGCATGGTGCTTGTTTAATGGTTTCAATGAGGAATGTGCAGGAATCAATGGTATTATAAACTATTGTGTAACTTAAATCTTGTGGGTCAGAAGCTATAGTTTATTTGTTTGAATTGTTATATATGTGAGCTTCTGGACCATCTTGTGGCAAGAAGCATTCTTTCTGGGTAAGGATCCTCTCCTATATTTTTTTCTTTCCTAACCTTACCTGAGCTTGATCTGACGGTGGAGAGGGCTTGCAGGGGGTGGGATTTTGTGAGGTGGGTTTTGGGCTGTTGGATCAGCTCAACTCCCCAGAAAAGCTAGGAGAGGATCCTTGCCTTCTTTCTGAGTTTGATCATGAACGTGTTATTTGATTGGTTAATGTAGGGATTTAAAAAGGTTGGCACAGATAAATGGGAGTTTGCTCATGAAGTGTTTCTCAGAGGGCAAAAGCATCTTTTGAAGAATATTACGAGGAGGAGGACATCCCAAAATGTTCATTATGCCTCACAGCAAGCTGTGAACTCTTGCATTGAGGTTGGAAGTTTCGGATCGTTAGATGGAGAACTTGATCAGTTGAGGCGCGATAAGGATGTTTTGATGGGGGAACTGGTGAAGCTTAGACAGCAGCAGCAGACTACTAGACTTCATCTCCATGGAATGGAAAATAGGCTCAAGAGAACAGAGATGAAACAACTTCAGATGAGGAATTTCTTGGCAAGAGCAATGCAGAATCCCAAGTTTGTACAACAATTGGCACAGAAAAAGGACAGAAAGAAACAACTTGAGGATGCAATTAGGAAGAAGAGAAGGCGGTCTATTGAAGGGACTAGTAGTAGTATTGAAGTGGGTGAATTGGATGAATTGGGCCAAGGGGGAGGACATGCTTTTGTTGAAGTTGAACCCCAATATTACGGTGACCTAACTGAGCTTGATGTTTCAGGGTTGGACACTTTTGCTATGGACATGCAAGGAACAGAGGAAAACCAAAAGGTCCATCATGGGCAAGAGTGTACGGAGAAAGAAGAGGAATATGAAAGGAGAGGCAAAGATCTGTGTGAGGTATTTTGGAAAGAGTTTTTGAATGACAGCGTTGATGAAGAAGTTGAAGTACTGGGTGTTCAAGAAGATGAGGAGGAAGGTGTAAGTGTGCTGATTGAGCAGCTTGGTTGTTTGGTATCCAAGCCCAAGTTAAGAAAATGATCAAGGTCTTTGCACATATATATTTTGATTATTTTCTTCAAGGAGCTGGGTTAGAAGAGCTTAGTTAACAAATTTTGATCTTCCAAGTCATTTTCTTATTTGGTAATGACAACTTAGTCTAAGCACATTGGCACTCGTCCAATTTGCATACTGCCTGCTTTCTGGTAATTTCATCTGTGCTACTCATAGAATCTCTCAAATTTCATGGTTTGTTTGTACTTTGTAGCACTCTCTTCCTTTTTGTATACAAAGACTAATATGAAATTGTACTTCAGTCTGTTGTCGAAAGTTAAACCATGTATTTGTTCCATTTAATCGTGTCATGACCTCAAAGTTCAAATTCTTAATGGAATTCCTTGACAATTTAGGTCTTTTGTGTGTGTGTGTGCATGTGTTCATTTGCAAGAACTATATCCTAACATTAGCTAACTTAGCACAGGAGATATTAATACATGTGCACTCTTGAACAAGGGTTGGCAAATGATGACCTCTTTATTCTGTTTATGGGCAAAAGGGAAAAAAAAAAAAAAGTGGGAAAATTAGGTCCAGTTTTATGGCACAAAATCTGCGAAATTGAGTTGGAAGACATAAGAATGCTGCATTGATTTGTCTGCTGATATATATGGTAGCACATGCCACGCATGAGCAGTGGAGCTAGCTAGCTGGGTTGGGGCCATTATGGAGGGATGACATATCTGTCATATTTGCCGTATACAAAACGTCTCGATCCATCATAAGAATCTCAGTTAAACCTTGGCCGGACTCTAAGCAAATCCAAGTACAAAAAATCCAAACAGAGAAGCCGGATCCTAAGAAAACGGAATTAACTTCTCTACTTGGATTTTTTGTGCTTGGATTTGCTTGGATCCTTACAACTATTAGATTGAGTAAGGATACTCCATCCAATGGATGTAAGGAATCCAAGCAAATCCAAGTACAAAAAATCCAAACAGAGAAGCCGGATCCTAAGAAAACCGAGTATCTGTAATCTTAGAAAGATGAAGCAGTTCAGAATACAAAGGGAAGGCAAACAGCAACACTTATAGTAAAAAAAATTCCTGCAATCACTCTATAACATTGAAGATGATTTAATTTTTGTAAGGATTCTTCAATGCCGCAATAACCTAGCTTGGTCTATTTCCCTCGAGTAAAATGATGCAGTGCTCACTATTACCCCAACTAAGCTCAAATCCCATATCACTCTATAACATTTATGCATGACAATGCTTCGATCAAAGCTTATGCAAAACACAGAAGTGACAGAACCATTCAACACTACCCCCTTTCCCCATATCACCTATTCAGTAGAGTCGAGTCGACTCCAAGTAATACTTCTCACCTTCCCTGTTCAGATCGAAACCAAAGGAAATACCAACACCATGCCAGTCTAACATGTCCGGCCAGATTGAGGAATTACCATTCAATATCAACAGTTGCTGCATGCATGTATTCTACTAACTACCACAATGCTGATTGAGGCTAAAAAGCTTGGGTGGAGAACATGCAAGTTCTTTCGCTAGTGCCAGAAGTCCTGGCACCAGTCCAAACAAACAATGGGAACCATGCTTCCCTTTGGTTTGGGTTTTAAATCTCGGGTCGGCAAGAACGAACTAGCCCGCCCAATATGCAAGCTTCTTCCTACTTCAAGTTTCTTATTTTTGGCTTTTATTTGCCAGTAATTGAGGTTGGTGTTGATGATATATAATTAAGCTGATGTATGAGTTTGTTTTGGTCATGGGGGAGTGAGACAATGGGGAAAATTCAAAAACCCAACGGCATTTTTTGATAAACTAGACAAAGTGTAGCCATTTTCGAAGTTCTAAACAAAGCTAGCTGGACCCATGCATGGCATATGGCAATGACCTCATTCCAGAAATAATGAAAGTTCATCTTTAGCTACCGACACACCTTCATCCTAATCCATCCAGAAATTCTATCCTGCATCACAGTGGCCTGCTTTTGTCTCTATCATTATCATCCTCTACTGCACATCATACGGAACTACAACCCGATCATCATGATTCTACAATGCTACCTGGAGCATCATACCAGAGGTAATCAAAGTTAAAACTTCAGAATCAATGGACCATTAAAATTGCACATTGTTTGCAACGTAATCTATTGTATTAGCAGTTTCGGACTGTGGCGAACTCTATAAGAAAAATTGAGTTTTAATATTTTAAAACAAACTACAAGCGATCTTGACATGTACGTACTTACGTTTCATAAATAGTTCTAATTTTTCCTTAAAAACGTTTCACCAAATGAATTTTTTTTTTTAGACATAAAAATGCTTGCGAATTGAGGGCTATAGACCCTTTTACAAAACTTTGCTACTATTCAACGACCAATCATCGCTGCTATTAAAACGAGCAAACACAAACTCTTCACTCATGTTTACTTAATACGTGCATTACAACATTATGTTTTGATTTTATATCTTCATGAGAAACGCTATAAGTAGAGTCGCCTTAAAATACAAACAAATTAGTGTAGATTTTTGATATCTTTATGAAAAACGTTATAAATGTAGAGTCGCTTTAAAATACAAACGTTATAAGTGTAGATTTTTTATACGTCATTTGTACTAGAGAGCATCATTGGACACTATTTGCACAGAACGTAGTTGTACTAGTGCCTCGAGTAGACGTTTATGCACGTAATCAAAATCGAGTGCCCAAAGTAAACATGACTTTTTCTATAAACAAAAGTTAAGCTTCAATTACCATCAAACTCCTTGATTAACGAGTCAAATCGTAGCAATGGGATCTAAAAAGTCAACGGTGATGAAACCCATGGTGCACCTTAACTTGGTGGCACGTCCCGCACCCAATCAGGTTTAGGCAGAATCCCATTGTCATTGGACGGTTCACATCATAATTAATTTTGGGGATTAATTAAGATTGAAGTCACGCTTTTCAACAAAATTGTGTCTCAGCGTGTCTTGTTGCCGACGGTGTGCCTAAGACTGTTACGATACCACTCTGCGCAATGACTAAAATGCCATTACCTGCTGAGGCGATTTTTTTTAAAATTGTGAATTGAACTAAAATATTAATAACTCATTGAAATAATATGAAAGAATCAATCGATTTAGAACTGGTGGAGTTTTTATAGGAATTGGCTTCTTTACTTGAATTTTTTGTGCTTGGATTTGCTTGGGTGAAATCTAGCCATTGGATTGAGTGATGTGAGGTCATCTTGCTCTATCTAATGGTAACAAGTATCCAAACAAATCCAAGCACAAAAAATCCAAACAGAAAAGCCGGATCCGTTGTTATAACGCCAGATTTTCTCACTTTAATTAGTTTTCATCATCATACCACTGAACTTGTAAGTACTATTCACTATTAGTTAATTGACAAAATCGAGTTATTAAAACGAGTTACGATTTATATATCTGTAGTTAACCGATGAATTAATTTCAGTTTACCTACTTGAACTTTGACCAAATCATCATTTCATTCGTTATTCTTTTGATTTCATCAGTTACACTCCTGTGCTTCTTAAATTAATCAACCGATACCAATTGACAGGTACCATATGATTTTTTTTTCTATTGTTCAACTTGATTATATAATTTATTTAGGCTTGTTTATAATCATAATATAGTAACAGTGCATTAATATAGGCAAAAGGTACAAAAAAAACCTTTGATATTGATAGATCGTTTGGACGAAATTTATAAAATTGGTAACGGTTGATAAATTTAGGAAGTACATGAGTGTAGCTGATGAAATAGAAAAAATAGGGACCGAAATGATGATTGGGCCAAAATTCAAGTACGTAAATTGAAATTAATTCTTGATAAAAGCTGGAGTGAAGGGTATTTTGGTCAGTGAAAAAATAAACTAGATAATTCTGCATAGTCGTAGAGAGTAATAGTAATCTGTTTGGCTGTTGCAGACTTTGTAGTCTCTTTCTTCTCTCTCTGTAAAACCTTCCTTCACAAGCTCTCTCTCTCTCTCCTCTCTCTCTCTTCATCTCTTTCACACTCTCGTTCTCTCTCCACCGCCACAACCGCCGCCCGATCCGAGTCTCTCTGGTAATGCCGGCAACCGTCGAGATCGCATCTCGCCGACTCCTCTAATCGTCGCCGTCGTCGTCGTGAAGTGGTTGCTGCTGCTGCTGCTGCTGCATTGGGAATGGGAGCGGTGCCGTCGACGCCGCGCTGGGGGAGTAGTAGCTCCGCGGCTCGTCCGCTGGAAACTGCGGAGTATCTGATCGGGACCTTCGTCGGCGACGAGTCGTTTCCTGTGTCCTCTGATTACTGGCAGAAGCTGCTCGACCTCCCTCTCAGTCTCCGGTGGCCTCCTGACCGCGTTCAACAAGCTTGCGAGGCTCTTGGTCAGTGAACTCTCTCTCTCTCTCTCTAGTTTTCGTGTTGTGAATCGTGAAATTTTTACTTTGCTTTGATTCAATTTACAGTGAATCGTGAAATTTTTACTTAGCTTTGATTCAATTTACAGCACAGTAATGTAATTAGGGTTGTTTTATATGCGGAATCAAATCAGCATTATTGCTAAGCCTTGTGTAGTTGTGGATATTAAGCTCAGGCCAGGTCATCACACACGAAACCGACCCGGATATATAGATTAGGATCAACTTTCGGCAGTAGATTTTGATGATTAGGATCAACTTAGAGTAATGGATTTGTCATTTTAGAGTGTAAAGCATTGTTAGAGAAAGTTAAACATCGGAGAGATGGAGCAGGAGACTTGAATACTAGTAAAACACTAAAACTAAAGAAGCTTGAAATGCTTATACTGAAATGCTTGGCTCAAGCTTCAGTCTTTAGGGAACTCCTTAATCTTACCGAGCTGGCTGTTGAGTTTTAAGCATCGGCTATCTAAGGCCATTGGATCAATCAACTGGTTCTCACTTCTCAGATTGAGAAAAGAATGGGCATTTGCTTGTTATTGACGGCATTGGACATTTGGAATGTTTTCTGAAATGTTGTTGAACTACCAAAAACTCCTTATGATTCGTAACCAAAGTGTTAGATATTCAAAACCTCTCATGGTTATAATAGTGGAAAAGATAGATCATAGCTCTCATGATTATAATAGTGGGAAAGATAGATCATAGCTCTCAAAGGCGTAAATCACAGCTTTGTTGCAAGTGATTGGTAGTCAACCACTAGGTCTCACATACGCTTGTAATAGCTATTGATATTTAAGTGATCCATTCCACATCATTAGTTTGTTGGAACAAATAAGATTTTTAAGAAACTGAATCATATTAACTTTGCTGATAAAGAAATCAGCCCATGACTTTTTCCTAGTTCAGATTACATCAGTTACCAAATTTTGTTATGTGCTTGTGATTGTTTGATGATTTGGTCGGTGAAGTTTCTGTATTCCAAAAGGGGATTGTTAATCTTATATGAAATGATTTAGTCATTTCTTCTTGACTCGACCTACTGGCATCATGTGCAT
The DNA here is from genome assembly GCA_963682095.1 of Potentilla sterilis. NCBI lineage: Eukaryota > Viridiplantae > Streptophyta > Magnoliopsida > Rosales > Rosaceae > Potentilla > Potentilla sterilis. The sequence goes on along the minus strand of OY821767.1, from coordinate 34,055,818 downwards.
GAGGATTCTCCCTTTTTCAATTAGACTATTGATGATTCAATATATGTTATGGAATATACCTTATTTCTACTTTAAACTTATTGCGTCTTCCATTCTCACATGACTTTTTTTTTGTCACAACTTTGCAGCACAAAACAACTACAAAACCAGGCATCTCGCAAAGCTTCTGATCCATCTGGCATGGTGTTTACAAGAAGCTATATCAACCTCTGGTGGCCCTTCTCTTGTTTATGGGAAGGCTGTTAATGCAGTGTACATCTCATCTGTCTTTTTGAAGTACTTAATTGAAAATCCAAAAAGCGACAAGTTGGAAGAGTTGTATTTATCTCTTGATGAAAGTGAGCCAATGCCAACTGATATTACAAGAGGTAATTTCCTTGTATTCATTCTGAAAATTGTTTTAAACCAGTAAGCAAGCTTTTCAATGGAAATTGTTACATGATTCCTTGTTTCTAATAATATCTTCGTGGACTTCGGCCCACCTGTTATTATACGAATTTAATGGCTGGTAGTATTTTAGGTATTGTATATTTCCCTCAGTGGGGGTTGATGGGTGATAATTCAAAAGGGCACAACTTGTTGATGGTTAAATAGACTGGGAAGTCTGGCTGTTTAGGTTTCTCATTTCATATACTTATTACTTATCTGGGTTAAGATCCAGTTGACATTATGTAATAATTTTTTTTTTTACAGCATTAACTTATAGCTGTTTTGTTTTATTCTATTTTGCAGATCTCAACATTGTGGATTTTGTAATGTGTAGTGTGCTTACCTTTATTGGATCAATAGATGTAAGGTACATCCTCAAGTCCTCACTATGCCCTAGATCTCATAATGTGTCTATTGTTTTCCTAATTATTTTATCTTCCTTGTTTGAAGTCCTGATACATACCCTCTTCACTTGGAATTGCTTAATTTCATGCTGATTGCAATGTCGACTCAGCTTCTTTCTGGGCCATCCCCAAGACCAGAAGATGTGAACCCGTTTCTTGATGCAGCAATGTCTCAGGTTACTGGTCAAAAATTTGATATTTTAGTTCAGATTTCTAGTTGAGACCAGTTTACTTTAATACTACTATAATTTTGCAATATACAGGAAAGCTCTTTGGTTATCTTGGTTGTTCGTAGACTGCTACTCAATTACATTACCGGACCTTCGATACCCCTGAATAGTGCATCTTATTCTATATTTTCTGAAGGAAGCCAGCCGGGTGTTATACAAAGAGTTAGTTCTGCAGCAGGTATGCCGGTTTCTTTGGTACACTTATTTTTTCTTTTTCCAGTCATATGTTGACTTGGCTCCCCCTGAAGGAACAGTATACATACTCTGATTATTCCCAGTTAAAATTCCATTCCAAACTTTTAACTTTTGATATCATTTTTTTTATAATTTTTTTTTTATACTTGTTTAAAGTGACATGGTTTTTACTATTGTTGACACCAATTGTTTGACTTGCAGCAAATTTGATGTTATTACCATTCAACTTTCTCGTCAGTTCAAGTGGTGAAGGCTCAAAAAGTTTTTTGGCTGACTGTAGTCTCCATGTGCTACTTATTCTCACTCATTATCATAAATGTGTTGTGGGCAACGAGCCAATAACAGATAAAACAAATGATAGCACTACTTCAAATTCGCTTATGAAAGGGAGCAGATATTTTTCTGACAACCCTTACTGCAAGGCCTTGGAACATGCAACCGATGTTGAATGTAATATGCTTTAATTATCTCTTTATGCTTTCTTATTATGTGGTGTCCTTCAAATAATTGGCATTAATAATTTTCTGGCTTGCAGTTGATCGTCTAGATACTGAGGGTAATGCACATAGTGGCCCAGTTTTGAGGTTACCTTTTGCTTCCTTGTTCGATACCCTTGGAATGTAAGTATCTGTTTTCCCTTTTATTCTTGCATTCATAGATGGTTACTTTTTGTGCTATTATAGTCTGATGGCTGTACGCTTCCTAAGATGGAGCACATGTGTGCACTACATATGCGGAAGTAAAATGATAGGCAATCAGGGGTTCAGACATTTCAGGTGTCTTCTGTGTGCATAATTGACAATCATATAAATAAAAAAACCTATAGAACTAACAAATTAGCTTCACACTGTTATTTAATTTGTATACTCTATAGTTTTGATTCCATGGCTGTTTTTCATAGGCTTGTTGTAGCTCTAGTGGTAGTTGATACATCACCCATATGCCACCCTATAAATATACAAAGAAAATGATTCCCTGACCTATACCTGTGTGTTAACATATACATTATATCAATATGCTGTTCAATGTGAAATTTTGTGGGCCTTATGGTTTGGTGGTGATTTCGATGGGCATGCTACCCAATAACCGTGCTCAATATCTAACATATGCAACCTGAAAAGTATTAATTTCGTTTTGAATTTCTCTTTTTTGCCTCTGCAGGTGCTTGACTGATGAGGCAGCTGCACTTTTGCTTTACTCTTTATTGCAAGGAAATGCTGACTTTCTGGAGTATGTCTTGGTGCGAACTGATTTGGATACACTGGTATGTAACAACAGCTGATCACTGTCATAGGAAAGAAGAAGAAGAATATGGTCCAGTATTTTGTGGCAAAAGTTGTGTTAAAACATACCGTAATATTCTGTAGGACTACTAAATTGAAATCAACAGATACTGACCTGTATTCATATTATGAAATGGACAGTTGATGCCCATCCTGGAAGCATTATATGATGCTCCAAAAAGGACATCCAATCAAATCTATATGTTGCTGATCATACTTCTCATACTCAGTCAGGATTCATCTTTTAATGCAAGCATTCACAAATTGGTAAGGACTGCCACCTGTAGCAACAAGTCCTCATTTTAGATATGGGTCTTATTATTCTAACTTTCACATGAACAGATACTTCCTACAGTCCCCTGGTACAAAGAGCGCCTCCTCCACCAGACATCTCTTGGTTCATTAATGGTCATTACTCTGATAAGGACAGTGCAGTATAACCTATCTAAGTTGCGGGTATCTATCTGCCTCTGTTACTGTGATCTTTCTTAAACTGCTCTTTGAATATGATTATTAGATTGCTGATATTTCGATATCTATGTCAATTACATATACAACTCCTTGCAATTTGTGTATTGCATGCGCTGTAATTTGTTTAAGGTATATGTTAAATTTTCAGAACTTGAATTTGATTCAAAAATGTTGTGTTCTTAGTGGTCAGATAACAGTAATTGTGCACACCCTTTCGCTGGAGATTTTGTGTGCTTCCCTGATTGAGTTGTTTCCTTTGTTTTTTTGTAACAGGATGTTTATCTCCATACAACTTGTCTAGCAACTTTGGCAAACATGGCACCTCATGTCCACCGTTTGAGTGCATATGCATCCCAGAGATTGGTCAGCCTATTTGATATGCTTTCTCGGAAGTATGTTCTTTTCTTCCTGCCTTTTTGTTTCTTTATTTATTTTATTTTCTCTTTTCCATTAGCTTTAGTCTATACTTTTCTATTTCATCGGGAATTCATACACTTATTAGTGAATTGGTTAACAGATTACTCATGTTGTAATCTTTGGTTTAGGTATAACAAACTAGCAGAGGTGCGTAATAATCAGATGACATTAGCCAAAGGCAACTCAATAGAAGACGATACTGTAATGACCGCAGACCTTGCATATATTATGGCAGTTACAATTGTTTTGTTTAATAAGCATCACCCTATATTATTCTGTTGTCTGCTAAGAACCTTTTTCATTGCAGTCGACAGAGATGCATATATATACCGACTTCCTGAGACTTGTGCTTGAAATATTAAATGCAATTCTGACATATGCTCTGCCACGGAATCCCGAGGTATTGTTGCTTTCAATTATAGCGAGGCCATGCGAGATATTATTGTATACTTTGAGGGATTGAGTACATTGTCTCCATATTTTTTTAATCTATGCCAACGGTGCAGGTTGTATATGCAATAATGCATAGGCAGGAAGTATTTCAGCCTTTCAGGAATCATCCACGGTTCAATGAGCTGCTTGAAAATATTTATACGGTATGCTTTATAATAGCCTCTCTCTCTCTCTCTCTCTCCATTTTTTTAACAAAACTCGTCTTATTCTCATCTGTGGGCAACATTTCAAGGCACTTGGCTGCCATTTACCTTTTCTGATAATTTGCAAACAAATCACGTTATACAAAAGAAATTACCTCTTGGTGCATTTGACTGGATCTATATTGTTTGTCTTGTTTTGTAGGTATTAGATTTTTTCAATAGTCGTGTGGATGCACAGAGAACAGATGGAGAATGGTCAGTAGAAAAAGTGCTTCAAGTCATAATCAATAACTGTAGATCATGGCGTGGTGAGGGGATGAAGGTAAAATTGGAAAAGAGAATTACATTGTTGAGTGAGTCAATTTGAAGTTGTACCTGGAGTTTGTTGCTTATAATCTTTTCAATATCTTGGTTTCCCAGATGTTTACCCAGTTGCGCTTCACTTATGAACAAGAGAGTAATCCAGAGGAGTTCTTTATTCCATACTTGTGGCAGCTAGTACTATCCCGCTGGTAACTCTCATCTCCTTTATAGTTTGGAAACTGATAAGAAGGAATAGTGCTAATTTTACATGTTCTTCGGCTATATCTGAAGTCTTTCATATATCTCACTCATTTTTTCCCAGTAAAGAAATTATCCAGCAAACATGTTAGATGAACGTCAATTTAATGATGAATCTTGTTACTAATTTTGCACCTCTTACTCACTGGTTCAATACGATTCTATGTTTTAACTAATCTCACTTTTATTTCATGCTTCTCATTACAGTGGGATCAATTTCAATTCTGGAGCCATAAATTTGTTTCCAATTGATCAACCCTCCAAGGTATGACCTAATAACACAGGGCAGGAACATTTGAACTTCCGTTTGATTTATAGTTCTTCATTAGAATGTAAAGTGAAATGCATTTTGTTTTGTACAGAAACAGAGTGATTATGAAGTGGTGTCTGACAATCATGTAAATGGAGAGGTGGCCAAGCATGCGGTCTTTCTTGATCCATAGATGGAACATATAGGTAATGCCACAAGAGATGTTGAGGTTTCTTGGTGGATTTGTATATATACATGAAATAGTAGAAAACAAAAATGTATTCTTCTCATTCTTTTCTGTTTATACGTGTGAAACTCTAGAGGCCTTCTATATAGTAGATGTATCCCAAAATCTTTGACGCATGTAATGAATAAGTGAAGATGCTCATTTTCATCTTCAATCTTCATAATGCACTAATGTCTTCTTAAAAAGATAATTTATATTTGTCTCTACCCGTTGTCCTCCGGCAATTTGCACAAATTTTATTCATCTGGGTAGTGTATTCTTTGTTAGTATGGATTCAGCTGATATTCTGTTAATAATAGAGGACTTCTGCTTTTTAAGTCTGAGTTAATTTATTCACTGCCCTCTCAAGTCCAATGCTTATATCCTTAATGTTGCATGTATAAGTTAATAATAGAGGACTTCTGTTTTTTTTTTGGTTCTCCGGTTGTAAGAACCTTATCACAGCTTCTTTCACATTGTTGTTGGTTTATCATTTCTTTTGAGAAGACAGTTATCGCTGGTGATTGAAGTAAGCTTCTTTGAGGGCTTTACCTCTATTATGATGGTAAAAGAAGATCAAGGATATTGCACATTGGACTATAAAAATATAACTCTCATTGATGTTTATAAATGGTAATGTGAACGACTTTTACAACCCTATGATACCTAAAGAGACTTAAATAAGGGTTCCACCCTTGACATACTCGGTGAAAGCCAAAGCGACCAAACCTAGCATGGCCAATCTTCCATTCCACAGCTCAGCATCTGAGGTCATGAGCCCCTTTGATTTTGACTCCACACTGACTCCTTGAAACAGAGGAATCACGGATGCAACGGATAGCAAAATGCTGGTGCCGAGGAACAGTGAGACTCCACCGTCGGAGATCTGAGAAAACACATCCTGTCCCTTTAGCAATTCGACTGCAAGAGCTGAAACAAATCCCACCATTGCCAGTCTACCGTTGATTCTTTCCGGTGCTGGACCGCTGAAAGCGAAAACATCTCCGAACTTGGTGCTAACTTTGGGAGTTCTGGGTGGTGGTGGGAAAGGTGTTGGTGTAGGTGCTGCTGCTGGAATCTTTGATGGTTCTGAGACTGTAGAGGGTTTCTCCTCAGGTAGATCACCCTGCAAAATATAGACGAATTGAAAATTGTTAACACAAAAAATCTCGACAAAATTGAACTCTAACTAACACTTATATCTCAACTGAAAACTCATGTATTTTGAATCCAAAACGAAGGAGACACTAGCTTAGCTAGAGATCGAGCTAATAACTACCTCAGCCATGGAGCGCACCCTCATGTTAGGGTACCTGTGAAGAGTTGGTACAAGTTGGTTTACTCTGACTGAGCTCCTCTTTCCAGTTCCATAAGCGACGGAGTTTGCTAGGAATATCGATTGCATGGAAGCTGAAGCAGCCATTGTTTATATTCTTCTTGATTGAACACTCACAAGGTATGATCAAGCAGCAGGTTGATGATGAATCAAACTTAGAAGACGAGAGAGAAGAGCTAGGTAGATGAGAAAGTGAAGACTGAAGACGATCTGGGTTATCAAAGTTTAACGCCCTCGGCTGGTATATATAGTAAAAGTACGTGATGGGTTTAAGGCACCAAGTGCTAGTGGGATCGGCGTAGGCTCGTGAAGTGAACGGTGGACATTTAGGCACCACGTCGCTCGTTAGGGTTTGCCGAGAAATGTTGGGACACTTGGATTGTTTTGGCCACACATGATGGCCATGGGAGACGTGGCTGAAGAACACACCGCAATGCAGAAGTCAGTGATTTTCTGAGGTCCCATTTCTTCAAGGCGCTTCGCTTTTCCTTATCTTTCCAGTAACGAGGACTGATGCATGTTTGACGAGTCCACGATACTGGTTTTATGGTTTTGAGCTAGTCGACACTTGGTAGGCACGAGAGTACTGTCTTTAGCTTCGTTTTCGATTAATTTGTTCGAAACATGCAAGAAAAGAATGAGACAGATGCATGGTTACTGTCTTACGGTACAGGTCCTGGTTCGCTGCCTGAGTCACTATGCATTTACGGCACAGAAAACACTTCCAATTGTTTGATAATGGTGAGTTTTTGAGAGACGTGGCTCCCTCGATACCCACAAGCAATGGACTTCAACTCTTCTACCATACAACGTAAGTAAATTTTACCATGTAAGCTAGTAAGAACTTCATCAAATGTACGTTCAGTATGGATGATCATGACTACTCATGAGGATCGGAGACATTGAATCAAGTGCAATGACTATCGGGCTCCTTCATCAAATCCACCATGTTTCCTTTTTTTTTTTTTTTTTTTCAATGATTCCAATAATTTTTATAATTTAATAGCTCTATCATAATTTGAGACTTTGAGTTACCCCATAATCTAGTGTCGATAACCGGTTTAAGGAGTTGGACAAGGATCCTCTCCTATCTTCTTTTTTCGCCTGACCTTACCTGACCTCCATCCGACGGTGGAGAGGCCTTGCAGGGGTGGGGCTGTTGTGAGGTGGGTTCGGGGCTGCTGTGAGCTGTTGGATCAGCTCAACAAGAAAAGCAAGGAGAGGAACCTCTTCCTTGAGAGTTTCTTTCCCTCATTGGGGTGTCATGAGTTTTCGAGATTGTAATAATCCGATTTTTAATCGTGTTAATTATATTAAATTTATTGTAATTATTGGAAGTATGTTTTACGAGTAATGAAATGTTTGTACGCTTTGGTCAAGTCGTTATGCGATGTCGAGAGTGTGTTCGATAATTAAAAGTCGAAAAACGCTAAGTTTGAAGGGTCCAAAAGTTGACTTTTTGATTCGTTGAGAATTTAGAAAAGTTTCCTTCATGACAATCGTAGAGCTCGATGATACGAGTTCGTAGACACGCGGCACGCTTGAAACGGACGTCGTATGAAAAAGTTACGATCTGTTGAAGTTATTCCAAAAATATGAAATTTCTATAAATAGTAATTTAATTTCAGAAAAATCAGAAAATTCTGAAATTATCCGGAATTATTGCGATTTACTGTTCATCGTTTTAATTCGAATCCGGAGCTTCTTTTGCGTAGATCTCCCTCATCCGGCCACCAATCGAGGCGTGCGACCTGTCAAATTGTTCATCTCGACGTCCTCTTCCGTTTGAGCTAAGAATCGGCACCGGAAAGTGGCTGTGCTCGGCGCAGCAAGCGGAGGAAGCGACTGCCGCCGTACACGGCGAAGCTGCGACCGCGTCCGGCGGAACCGGAGCTCGTGCCACCCACCAATCGGTTCGTCTTCTCCTTGCGGTCCTCTTGGTGTAGGTGGTTGTCGCCGTTTCAAGCCGCTGTGACCGGATCGAGAAACGTCTCCGATCGGGTCGACCCGACCCGTTTCAGCAGTTCAGATCCGGTTCGACCCGACCCGCTTCAGACCCGACCCGGTCAACGTTGACCGTTGACTGGCGTTGACCGCCGTTGACCGTTGACCACCGTTGACCGCCGTTGACCGGTACTGTAGCGATCCGACCCGACGCTATTTCAACCCGATTCGACCCGTTCTCTCCGAGGCCCGACGCAAAACGGATATTTACCATTTTTGGTGAATTAAGGTGAGTAAACCACAGTGTATTCGTATTAAATACGAGTTGATTATGAATTAATTACAGTATATGGATCGTTATATGCAAAATGATTTTATGGAATTGATATTTGTTTTAAATTGAATGAACTTGATCGACTACGGTTCATTGGTAAGTAAAATGATTTTAATATAAAAATGATTTTTAAAGGGTTTTACGATCAATGACTATAGTTGGTATTAGTGGACTATTCCTGAGTGGATGTCTACGTATATATATATTTACGTGAAATATATAATGTGAGTGTGCAATTGGGTGAATGTATTATGTTATGAATTTATCATATATGTGATTATGTGAGTGGTGTGATGTGTGGTTGTGTTGGTATGGAAACCAACGATTGAAGTAAGATCTCACCAATAATGGTGAAAGATCTTACATATGTGAGGAGAGGATCTCGCCTAAGTGGTGAAAGGGATCCTTCTGGCAAGTATGTCGGGACCAAGCCTTTGGCCGGGTGATTGGTCACGATCAGTTAGAGCTCTAGTCTGTTTGCCTTGTGAGATTTGTAGGGGAATGACGTTGGTCAGTGCGCCCCTAGTCTTACTCTTTTGGTTGATTGTGCATAGTGAATTTTATAATATACGTGTTTTCCTTTGTTGATTTAATTATTTTTATCATGAACTTGTTTGTTTTACTCACACGAGCTTTGAAAGCTTACCGGGTTCGTTGTTTACAACCCGGTGCACCAATTGATGGTGTAGGGGTTAGACCTGCAGGTGAGGACCAGAAGCCAGGGAGCGGCATCTGAGTCGCACGGCTAGTAGGTGTAGGCCTTGGTCTAGCTTGTAATTATCTTTTTGGGTTAGAGAGTAATAGTGAGAGACTCTTTTCTTACATCTATTTTGTTAATGATGTAATATTTTGAATCTATCGAGCCACACACTTAAACTCTGTTGTTTTACTTGGTTATTGTATGATAACTTTCAAGTGATTGAGTTTATTTGTAAATTTTAACATTGTCGAATCTTAAATTTTATTATTTAAAAATTCGGAGTGTTACAGTTGGTATAAGAGCATAAGGTTACATATTTGGTGGTAACTGGTACTTTCGAGAGATGGTCCGACTGCAGTGGTTCACCATCATGCTTGCTCGTATTGGTATATCGCTGGGTATGTAGGGGGTAGGGAGTTGAGTGCTAGTGTAGAGCGTTGTCTCTATAATGAGTTTAGGTGATCTTTGCGCTTCCAGATAGCTTTATGGCCTTGATTAATATATGTTGTGTTTAACTTACACTTCGGTTTAAGTTTATGCAAATATTAATCAAGTGTTGCCTTGCTTCATAGGATGGATCGTCGTGGAGGTAGAGCTAGAGGCCGAGGTAGGGCCAGACGGGGTGGAGGCAGAATCCGCCCTGTCGAGGAGTTCTATGAGGAGGAGGCGGAGGAGGTGCCATTGGTTGAGCAGCCTGTTCCTCATATGGTTGTGCCTGATGACGGCCATGTGCTAGGATTGATCCGGAAGCTTGGTAAGATAGGGGCACCTGTGTTCCATGGGGGACTGGATCACTTAGTAGCCGATCATTGGATCCAGGAGATGGAGAAGCATTTCGATTTGATCGTATGCACTGAGATTGAGAAGAGGAAGATAGCCACATTCTTCCTCAAGGATGATGCCCTGGACTGGTGGAGGAGTACTCAGAGGGTGAGAGATGTGACCGCTCTCACGTGGGAGGGTTTTGTGGAACTCTTCCGAGAGAAGTACTTCCCAGCCACTATGAGAGAGGAGTTGGAACTTGAGTTCATTGCTTTGACGCAGGGGGATGTGAGCGTCAGAGAGTATGAGACTCGGTTCTCCCAGCTGTATCGGTTTGTCAGGCCGATGGACGAGGTGTCTTTAGCTCAAAAGTTCCTCCGAGGGCTGAAGCATGAGATCAGGACGACCATATCTGCTCTTTGCCTATCTTCCAAGGCAATGATATATGAGAGTGCTGTGCGCCTAGAGCAGGAGGCCAAGCTCCATGTCAGTGAGGTTGCTTTGAGAGATTCCCAGGGAAAGGGGAAGGCTGTTGCTTTGAGTAGTGGTTCTAGTTCAGGTCACAGAGGGGGACCTTGGAAGAGACAGCGGATCACTCAGCAGGCTCCAGCTAGGGTGTCAGGTGCACCCATCAGAGCCACACCGGTTAGGTAGGCAGTACCTGTGAGATGCTTCAACTGTAACGAGCTGGGCCACATCTCCAGAGACTGCCGGAAGCCGAGCTCCACGATATGCTACAATTGCAAGCAGCCCGGGCACATTGCTAGATGGTGTCCTCTAGCCCAGCCTGGAGGGCGGGTGGATCAGCAGAAGCAGTTGCCGGCAGGACAGGGCAGAGTGTATGCCATTGGCCAGCGAGGCACCGGGGTGGAAGGTACTTTATCTGTTTTAAATTACCTTGCTAGAGTATTGTTTGATACGGGAGCTTCTCATTCATTCATATCTAGTTCGGTGGTAGAGGTGCTAGGATTGGTTCCTACGCCTCTTGTTGGGTCTTTATGCGTCATATCACCTTTGGGTGTATCTCGTGAGCTTGGTCTAATTTGTGAAGCATGCCCAGTTGTGATTGGAAGCAGGGAGTTCTTTGCATCCTTGATTGTGCTTCCAGACCACACTTATGATGTGATCTTGGGAGTTGATTGGTTAAGGCCGCATTATGCATTGATTGACTGCTTCAACATGATAGTGTCATTTCGTATTCCCGGGCAACCGGAGTTTCACTATCGTTGTCTCAAGTCAGATAATGCTATGCGGGAGGGTATCATGGCACATATCGAGTCTGTGAGCAGTGAGGAAGCTATTGCAGATATTTTAGTTGTTTCAGAGTATATTGATGTGTTCCAGGAGATACCGGGGTTACCTCCTAGAAGGATGGTGGATTTTGCCATTAATGTGGTACCGGGTACCGCGCCAGTGTCAAAGACGCCGTATCGGATGGGACCGAATGAACTCCGGGAGTTGAAGGTTCAGATTGAGGGGCTACTCAAGCAGGGGTTCATTAGGCCCAGCACTTCTCCATGGGGTGCTCCGGTGTTGTTTGTGAGAAAGAAGGATGGTTCATGCAGGCTCTGTGTGGATTATCGAGAGTTGAATAAGCTGACTATCAAGAACAAGTATCCTTTGCCCAGGATCGATGACTTGTTTGATCAACTTAGAGGAGCAGTGGTGTTCTCTAAGATTGATTTGAGGTCCGGTTATCATCAGTTGAGGGTGAAAGAGCAGGACATTCCTAAGACCGCTTTTAGGACTCGTTATGGGCACTTTGAGTTTGTTGTCATGTCATTTGGTCTAACCAATGCACCTGCAGCTTTCATGGACTTGATGAACCGTATCTTCAGTCAGTTCTTGGATAAGTTTGTGGTGGTGTTTGTGGATGATATCCTGATTTATTCTAAGACTTTGGAGGAGCATGAGGAGCACTTGCGAATTGTGCTGCAGATTCTTAGAGAGACTAAGCTGTATGCCAAGTTCGAGAAGTGTGAGTTTTGGAAGGAGGAAGTTAAGTTCCTCGGTCATGTGGTGTCGAAAGATGGAGTCTCGGTGGACCCTTCTAAGGTTGAGGCCGTAATGAGTTGGGGTCTCCCCGAGACGGCTACGGAAATTCGTAGTTTCCTCGGTTTGGCTGGGTATTACCGGAGGTTCATTGAGGGGTTCTCTAGTATCTCTTCTCCATTGACCAAGTTGACCAAGAAGGATGTCCAGTTTGTATGGACAGATGAGTGCGAGAAGGCATTCAATGAGTTGAAGACTAGACTGACTATGGCCCCAGTGTTAATTATTCCCACAAGTGGGGGTGGTTATGTCGTATATAGTGATGCATCTTATCAGGGCTTGGGTTGTGTGCTGATGCAGCTTGGTGGTGTTGTTGCCTATGGCTCTAGACAGTTGAAGATCCACGAGAGGAATTATCCTACTCATGACCTAGAGCTAGCTGCAGTAGTCTTTGCCTTGAAGATTTGGAGGCATTACTTGTATGGTGAGAAATTTCAACTCTTCTCGGATCATAAGAGTTTGAAGTATTTGTTCTCTCAGAAGGAGCTGAACATGAGGCAGAGAAGATGGATGGAGCTCCTTAAGGACTATGACTTCACCTTGGAGTATCATCCGGGAAAGGCCAATGTAGTGGCGGATGCCTTGAGTAGGAGATCGAGATGTGCTATTGCTTCTCTCATGATCCAGGAGTGGCTCATGCTTGAGACCGCGTCTGAGTTTGACCTTGTGCCATCCGGTAGGGAGCAGGAGACCTTCCTTGGTAGTATTTCAGTACAGCCTACCTTGATTTCCAGGATTGTTCAGAGTCAAGCACATGATGAGTTCTCTCGAGCAAAATTGGCGGAGTTAGTAGTTGATTTGCTGGATGAGTGTCCGTCTGAGTGGACTGTCGGATCTGATGGTGGGTTGAGATTTAGAAGCAGGTTGTGCGTACCAGATTGTGCTGACCTTAAGAAGGAGATTCTCCAGGTAGCACATCGATCACGATACACAATCCACCCAGGGAGCACAAAGATGTATAGAGATCTTTGTAGGCAATTATGGTGGAATGGGATGAAGAGAGATGTGGCAGAGTATGTGTCCAAGTGTCTTACCTGTCAGCAGGTGAAAGTAGAGCATCAGAGACCAGCGGGCATGTTGAAGCCGCTATCTATTCCAGAATGGAAGTGGGAGCACATCTCTATGGACTTTGTGACTGGGTTGCCTAAGTCCAAATTGGGGCATGATGCCGTGTGGGTGATTGTTGATAGATTGACGAAGTCGGCGCACTTTCTCCCAGTGTCGTTGACGCACTCAGTTGAGGCTTTGTGCAAGTTATATGTGAAGGAGATAGTGAGACTTCATGGAGTGCCGGTATCCATTGTATCGGATCGGGATGCTCGCTTTACTTCCAAGTTCTGGGCTGGTTTTCAGAAGGCCATGGGAACCACCTTGGATATGAGCACAGCATTTCACCCTCAGACTGATGGGCAGACTGAGCGAGTGAACCAGGTGATGGAGGATATGCTAAGAGCCTGTGTCTTGGATTTCAAGGGAAGTTGGGAAGACCACCTGCAGTTGATTGAATTTGCCTACAACAACAGCTATCACTCTAGTATTGGCATGGCGCCGTATGAGGCTCTTTATGGAAGACCGTGTAGATCTCCTGTTTGTTGGGCAGAGGTTGGTGAGAGTGCGCTCTTGGGTCCTGAGATTGTTCAGGAGACCACGGAGAAGATCTCGATCATTCGAGATAGGATCCGAACTGCTCAGAGTAGACAGAAGAGCTACGCTGATTTGAAGAGAAGGCAGGTGGAGTTTGAGATTGGTGATCATGTATTTTTGAAGATCTCACCAATGAAAGGTGTGGTGAGATTTGGCAAAAAGGGAAAGCTGGCGCCAAGGTATGTTGGGCCTTTTGAGATTCTTGAGAAGGTTGGAGATTTAGCCTATCGACTTGCTTTACCTCCTAGCATGTCCGGTGTGCATAATGTCTTTCATATTTCAATGTTGAGGAAGTATGTACCGGATGAGTCACATGTGATTGATCATAGCACTATTAAAGTGAATGAGAATGCGACCTTCGTTGTTGAGCCTGTTCGTATCTTGGATAGGTCAACAAAGAAGCTACGAAGGAAGGAAATAGAATTGGTCAAAGTACTGTGGAGTCACCATGATGAGGGTGATGCATCTTGGGAGTTAGAGTCTGATATGAAGGCTAAATACCCACAGTTGTTTGTAGAGTAGTGTGTTTGAATTTCGGGGCGAAATTCCTTTAAGGAGGGTAGAATGTAATAATCCGATTTTTAATCGTGTTAATTATATTAAATTTATTGTAATTATTGGAAGTATGTTTTACGAGTAATGAAATGTTTGTACGCTTTGGTCAAGTCGTTATGCGATGTCGAGAGTGTGTTCGATAATTAAAAGTCGAAAAACGCTAAGTTTGAAGGGTCCAAAAGTTGACTTTTTGATTCGTTGAGAATTTAGAAAAGTTTCCTTCATGACAATCGTAGAGCTCGATGATACGAGTTCGTAGACACGCGGCACGCTTGAAACGGACGTCGTATGAAAAAGTTACGATCTGTTGAAGTTATTCCAAAAATATGAAATTTCTATAAATAGTAATTTAATTTCAGAAAAATCAGAAAATTCTGAAATTATCCGGAATTATTGCGATTTACTGTTCATCGTTTTAATTCGAATCCGGAGCTTCTTTTGCGTAGATCTCCCTCATCCGGCCACCAATCGAGGCGTGCGACCTGTCAAATTGTTCATCTCGACGTCCTCTTCCGTTTGAGCTAAGAATCGGCACCGGAAAGTGGCTGTGCTCGGCGCAGCAAGTGGAGGAAGCGACTGCCGCCGTACACGGCGAAGCTGCGACCGCGTCCGGCGGAACCGGAGCTCGTGCCACCCACCAATCGGTTCGTCTTCTCCTTGCGGTCCTCTTGGTGTAGGTGGTTGTCGCCGTTTCAAGCCGCTGTGACCGGATCGAGAAACGTCTCCGATCGGGTCGACCCGACCCGTTTCAGCAGTTCAGATCCGGTTCGACCCGACCCGCTTCAGACCCGACCCGGTCAACGTTGACCGTTGACTGGCGTTGACCGCCGTTGACCGTTGACCGCCGTTGACCGGTACTGTAGCGATCCGACCCGACGCTATTTCAACCCGATTCGACCCGTTCTCTCCGAGGCCCGACGCAAAACGGATATTTACCATTTTTGGTGAATTAAGGTGAGTAAACCACAGTGTATTCGTATTAAATACGAGTTGATTATGAATTAATTACAGTATATGGATCGTTATATGCAAAATGATTTTATGGAATTGATATTTGTTTTAAATTGAATGAACTTGATCGACTACGGTTCATTGGTAAGTAAAATGATTTTAATATAAAAATGATTTTTAAAGGGTTTTACGATCAATGACTATAGTTGGTATTAGTGGACTATTCCTGAGTGGATGTCTACGTATATATATATATTTACGTGAAATATATAATGTGAGTGTGCAATTGGGTGAATGTATTATGTTATGAATTTATCATATATGTGATTATGTGAGTGGTGTGATGTGTGGTTGTGTTGGTATGGAAACCAACGATTGAAGTAAGATCTCACCAATAATGGTGAAAGATCTTACATATGTGAGGAGAGGATCTCGCCTAAGTGGTGAAAGGGATCCTTCTGGCAAGTATGTCGGGACCAAGCCTTTGGCCGGGTGATTGGTCACGATCAGTTAGAGCTCTAGTCTGTTTGCCTTGTGAGATTTGTAGGGGAATGACGTTGGTCAGTGCGCCCCTAGTCTTACTCTTTTGGTTGATTGTGCATAGTGAATTTTATAATATACGTGTTTTCCTTTGTTGATTTAATTATTTTTATCATGAACTTGTTTGTTTTACTCACACGTGCTTTGAAAGCTTACCGGGTTCGTTGTTTACAACCCGGTGCACCAATTGATGGTGTAGGGGTTAGACCTGCAGGTGAGGACCAGAAGCCAGGGAGCGGCATCTGAGTCGCACGGCTAGTAGGTGTAGGCCTTGGTCTAGCTTGTAATTATCTTTTTGGGTTAGAGAGTAATAGTGAGAGACTCTTTTCTTACATCTATTTTGTTAATGATGTAATATTTTGAATCTATCGAGCCACACACTTAAACTCTGTTGTTTTACTTGGTTATTGTATGATAACTTTCAAGTGATTGAGTTTATTTGTAAATTTTAACATTGTCGAATCTTAAATTTTATTATTTAAAAATTCGGAGTGTTACAGAGATAAATCGTTGATGTCTCTTTAAAGGCCCTAGCTAGTTAGTTGGTATAATGAAAAAACTTCACTAAAGCCTTGAAAATGCTTGCACCAATAGTTACTCCTCATCCATCGTACCACTAGTTTACCTCAACAAGGTCACTCCTTATTGTACTCACTAGTTTGCCTCAACAAGCTATACCTTCTATATGAACCAGAAAGCCTGCAAAACATTTTGCTATTTGTAACAGAAAATGGTAGAGAAAAGACAGTAAGTCGTTTTCTTACAGAAAAGAAACTAGTTGGAAACTTGGAACACTCGGCATTAGAATGGATCATCAGCACACAATTAACATACATTTATTGGCTGCATTAAAACTACTGTAACCAGACTAATACAATGATACCAATTCAATACACGAACTGAGAGCTCCCTTACATTACTTTGATGGTGTACTTGTGTAATTCCACAAGAACTTCGAGAATACTTCATATTCTCGGTCCCCTCCAACTTCATCAATGGGAACAGCATCACAAATTTCATTCAAATCCACTTCTGTAAGCTTCACAGCCAATGATCGGACATTGATATCCAGGTTCTTAAGTTTAGTAGTCCCTGCATATATAATCCACCAGATCAAACATGTATCATTTGATTTTCAAACTAAACTCTCGTTTTAGATCCAAGACAATACTCATTGGCAATAGTCAAGTATGTATCAACATAACATACATGTAACAAGAACATACCGGGGATTGGGACTATGTCCATGCCCTGATGGAGGAGCCATGCCAGAGCTAATTGAGGAGCATTGCATGAATGCTTTGCAGCAAGACTGGCAAGCTTGTTATAGAAACGCTTGTTCTTTTCCAGATTCTCGCCATTGAACCTTGGATGAATAGACTGCAACAAATAAAAAAAAAACAATGCAATATAAAAGGTCATTTCTCTGCATAAATATCCATCCACCAACTTATATGAACAAGCTATGCCTCCACTGCAATGTTTCTGGTTATACCAACAAACTTCCTGCAGGCAAGCTCTCCAGAACTGCCTTCCCACCAAAGAAGCCACGACCGAGTGGACTATATGACACTATTCCAATTCCAAGCTTCCTGTAAAAGTGGAAGCAGAGGAAATGTATATTCAAGTTTATCAAAGAACCAATTTTACCAAGGCTTAGTAAAACTGGAAAATTTGACATATTTAATTTCAGACTTTAGGAGGTAAAAATGTCAAACCGGCAAAGTGGAATTATTTCATCTTCAATGTCTCGAGTCCATAGTGAATACTCCATTTGTACAGCAGTGATGGGATGAACAGCATGAGCTCTCATTATGGTGTCTATACTAGCTTCTGATAGACCAATGTATCTTATCTTTCCTTCATGTACCAGCTTCTTAAGCTCCCCAATCTTCCTCATACAACCAAACATTACAAATAAATAGATATAAAGATAGTACTATAAATACACTTGAATTATGAATTGCAAGAGTGAAAGATAATGGAAAGTGAAACGTGTCTCAATGCTTACAGTATCCTCAATTGGTACTGAAATATCGATACGGTGCTGGTAATACAGATCAATATAGTCGACATCCAGCCTGTTTGGACCACAATTGAATTTATTTCAATTGGGCTTTCGCCCCAAGGCCCAGTAGGGGTTTTGATCAGATTCGAACCCATGGAAATCGGGTTTTCCCGCTTCAACCAAAGAGGTTGAGTTCGCGGAAGAACGTGGTTGCTTCCTAATCCGATTGGGGTTGTTTCGTAACAATCCATCAGTGAAAATATTTGTTAAGATTGAGAAGCAATGTAGCAATGATTTCACTACCTACGCTGGGCTATCAATCACTAACAGCTATAGGCCACGCTGCACCATGCTTTAGGGAGGTTGTTAGAGGAACCGGCCATACTGCGCAATGATGAGTGATGAACAGCAACAGCAGCATAACAAGCAAGGTCAAGACGTGTTGCTCCGATCATCGAAGCTGCAATACCAACTATGCCTCTGATAATATCTTCGCTGATTTGATGGGAAGCATGGTAGGGGAGGACAATCCTAATGAGTCTCAAGGATCCGCCATACTGGAGTTGACAGCCCCAGGGGTCCTTGAGTCATATAAATATGAACCTGCCGGCATCTGGAGAAAGGTTCTCAACCAAAAACAACCACAAGTCCTAGCGCAACGCTAACTTGCCAAAGCCTCTCCGGAGCAACTCACGCAACCCGCCTCCGCCCCACGATCGATCTAATCTCGTGCTTGTGCCGAGCGCTTTGCTGGGTCTACTCACGCAACTCGCCTCCGCCCTACGACGGGTTCAACCTCGTACTTGCGCCGAGCATTTGCTGAGCCTCACGCAACCCTCCTCCGCCCTCCTACGATTGATCCGCTCTCGTACTTGTGCCGAGCGTTTGCTGAGTCTATCGAGTCAGTCCGCCACCCCCGGTGGCAATCGAGTCTGTCAGTCCGCTACCCCTGGTGGCAATCGAGTCGTCACTCCGGTGACACACCCGTGGTCTTGGAACAGCTCTGCTTTGCTTCTCCGGATCAGAGTAAGATCCTCAATCCTCAAGGGGTTGGGAAGAAAATCCTGGTAGAGAGTTCTATTCAGGTCTTGTTCGAGCCCTGTACGCCGGCTTAGTCAGCGCCCGCGTAACAGTCGCTTGACCAGGAAGTCAGAGTCGAATTGGGAGCAGACGAAGCGACTCGCTCAGGGGGTCGCGCGCAATCGAGTGGCACCGCTCCAAGGGTGCTGGCACGCCTAAGCACAACACAGAGACACACAAACCATCTGACAACGACCGTGCTGACTGTTCGCCGGGTGCTGAACCCGCCACGAACATTTTGGCACACCCGGTGGGACAGGTGTCAAGGATTGCGGGATCCACAAGGGGTAATCCTTACGTAAGGGTGACCATGTCTTGTTTGAAGATTTCCCACAAAGGGCTGATCCAGCATGGAACAGCTGAGTGTAGGGGATTAACTGACGCTGAAGTTAAGGAAGTGTTTGGCGGGACTTTGGCCGATGCAAAAGCTATTGCTACTGCCCTTAAAGCCCTGCGAAGCAAAAAGGGTCTGAATCCGGTTTCCGAGCCGTCTATTTCGGAGATCGAGGAAGAGACCACTGAAATCACTGCCGCTTCCCAGGATGACGACCGCGCTATCGGTTTTGTTAACCGGGAAGCTACATCTGGTTTTTTGGAAAAGGGGTCCGCGGATGAATCCGCTGATCCAAGTGCGTCACCTGTGGTACAATTTACTGGGGAGTCGGCAACTCCCACGGAGGTGACGGATACTTTGAAGATGTTGATCGAAAAGTCTTGTCACACGGACGAGGCATTGAAAAGAGCCAATGAGGTGGTCATTGATCTAAGTGAATCCGTCAGGCGTATGCAGACGGAGCAACGGGGGTTCACGGCCAATTTCAAGTACCTCGCCGAACAGCAGGATCGGCTGGGGAGCAGCTTGACCACCTATGCCAGGAGCTCCGAGGGCAGCTGGCAAAAGCAGCAGGAGCAGCTGGCGGAGACCAATACCGCGCTCGCCAACCTGAGTGCCTTGATGAATCAGTTGCTGGAGCGGGGTGACCACCCCGAGGGGTCCGGCCGTATAGTTACGGATCCAGCTCAGCTGAAGGACCAGCGCAAGCGCGACGCCGGTCGTGGTACTATTGGCGGATCTGTTCTTCTTTTACCTTGTCTTATTTCAACATCCGCCAGGGGTGTTGATGTCCTTATACTTTTCATTAACAATCAAATTCATATCTTGGTAAGTGTTAAGTACGAAAATTGCAAATTGCTTTATTCTTACGCAGGCTTTGCGGCCAAGGGCATTACAAGGAAAAGAAAATACAACGAGAGCTACTAGCTAGCTCTGATACCATCCTACGTCTCTCTTCGTCTTGGGGGATTCCTCGTGCTGCTGCTTGATCTTCTTGCCCAAATCCTCTTCTTCTTCGGAGCTCTGCTAATTCCAGGAGGGGAAAAGGAGTTGGAAAAAAGGGAAAGATGAGGATGCAGTGGCGGTACTGGAGGAAAAACATACAGTTCCGCTGGGAACGTATGGATGAATTGCTCGGGGTGAAGGTCATCGGCTGTGTTGATGACATTCATCCAAGCACCTAACCGGGTCACTAGCGTTAGTCGGGCCGGGTGCTGTTTAAGCACCAGGAAGCACGGCTTCAGGCCGCCTAACGCTAGGTGACCGGGGTTAGGATTTACTTAACGCTGGGTGACCGAGGTTACTGGGGCATTTAACCAGGACTGCGGTTTCTCCGGTGGAAAGGCTTGTGGCAGCCAAAGGGCTACGCCAATCGCTAACCACTCTACGATTGCCATATTTGTTCTAAGCAGGGTGATCTGGTGAGGTTTTTGCTGCAACCAGGGGGTTCCTTTTATACTACATATGCGAGAGGATCCAACGGTTGGGGGTCACGTAAGCTTTAATGCTTCGATCTACCCATCTTTATGCATCTATCCGTTTTCGGCGCCTGCTCGCCTGGGAATCGATGCGTGATCAATTGGGTTTGACTGGCGCCGTCTCGGTTTTCCCCACCGTTTCGGTAACTGTCAAATCCTGCATTTATACCAGTTTGTGTTTCCCAAGCATCTGCTTAGGGCTACCTGGCGTGGGTGCTTAGTGGGCCGGACAGGGGTTCGACGACGAACGGGCTTTCACCTTTTCGTCGAACCTAGCCCATCATGGGGAAACCACTTGGGAATCCTATCTAGTTTACTCGGCTTGGTTCTGGATTTGCCCATCCGCGCAGCCCAGCAAACTAAGGGGGCAACATAAGGGTAATATCCGACTTATCTTTCGCTGAATTTTTCGAAGTTTTTGAGATCTTTGAACCTTCTTTAGGGCCAAGCCGGGTCGTCCTTTGAATAGGGGTTTTTAGGAACATCCGTGTTGGGGTGTGCCCTAAAACCTTTGCCGTTGGTAAGAATTGTGCGATGCAAGCCTTGATTCTAAAATTTTTGTTTTATTTACAAAAGTAAAGGGGGCTTTGCGGCCACGGCGATTACAAAGGCAAGAAACTAGGGGGTCGCGGATGGCTGATTCAATGGAGACGCCGCGACCAGACCTTCGGGGGTTGGGGCCTGCGGCAGGGAAACTTGTGCAGTTACAAGTCCCACAGGTTCCGCGGAACCAGAGTCCGTTGCCTGCGGGGCGGAACCGAGGGTCTCCACATCATCATCACTATCATCCACCTGTTTATAAAAAGGGGTTAGGAATGGTTCTAACTAAGAAAAATCGCTCTTCAGGTGGGTTTTACACCACATACCTCAACAGCCGCTGAAAAGGGGATTTCCTCTGGCTGACTCAGAGGAGAGCCCTGCTGCCCTGCTTTTCCTTGCTGGGCTGTATCAACGGGAGCAGCGGCAGGGGTTGGAGTTGGTTCAACCTGGGGGGCAGCATCCACCACCAGCGGGGTGGCATTCTCGATTGCCACTATCTCTTCTTCCACCTGCTCATAATCGAGGAGGATTGGAAGTAATTCAGACCAAGGGAGGTACCAATTTAGAGCATAAGGGATATATACCTCCGTCAACGGGGTCTCTTCGGGCAGAGGAGATCCGGGCCACCTTGCTGGTGATGGCCGATCGGCTTCAATACGAGAGTCAGCAGGGGTTGAATCTTGTTCAACCTGGGGGGCAGCACCGGCCAGAGACTCCGCACCGGCTAGAGCCTCTTCCTCTGCAGGAGATAGGTCATCCGCAGGGGAGGATGGCTCGTCAGCAGCTGGTTGGTTCACGCCCTGAATCGGTTCCTCCTCTTCTTCTCCTTCTTCTACGTCCTCTGCGGCCCCGTGCTCTTCCTCCCGAGTCGAATCTGAGGTCAGCGGATGGGGAGCTGAAGAACTGCCAGGAGCGCCACATAGCATGAGCAGAGGCCTATCGGTTGGGGCCTCCGCCATAGTAGCATCTGGGTTTTCCTCCGCCTCCGGTCCAGCTTCTGCAGCAGCACGGAGAGTCAAGACGGGTTGGATAGAACTCTGATTAACTGCGAGGGCTAGGCTGGAGGAAGTACCTGCAGCAAGACAGCGCAGAGGAACGGGTTGAGGAAGACTATCGCCGCAAAGCTCACGAATGCAGAAGTCCAGATAGTAATCGTCGGAACTAGAGGAACCTGGTTCTTCGGAAGGGTTAGAGGACTCACCAGAGGAGAGCTCTATTACCGCAGGAGCTCGGCTGGTGGCGGCGGCGGACGAGGAGCGCTTCCTCTGAAGTATCTGCAGGGAGGGATAGAGATGGGATATCTACGTTATGTAGGTATCTGTTTGAGCTCATAGTTAGAGACGCAAGAGGAAAGCAAGGTAGTACGAAGGGGAAACCGAGGGGTCTCTGTTGGAATTTATAGGGATCCGAAAGGGGTTCTTGTTTCGTGAGGCGCTGGGTTTCGCAGCAACCAAGGGTTTTAGGTGAACAGTGTTACCGTTTCGAATTGGGGAATCGTGATTGGCGAGGAAACCGCGCAACAGTCCAGTTATTTGTTTAATGGTGATTGAGGGTCAGTCTCTCTTCTATCTCGCTATACCTCAATATCGGAGACTGGGGGGCAATGTTTGGACCACAATTGAATTTATTTCAATTGGGCTTTCGCCCCAAGGCCCAGTAGGGGTTTTGATCAGATTCGAACCCATGGAAATCGGGTTTTCCCGCTTCAACCAAAGAGGTTGAGTTCGCGGAAGAACGTGGTTGCTTCCTAATCCGATTGGGGTTGTTTCGTAACAATCCATCAGTGAAAATATTTGTTAAGATTGAGAAGCAATGTAGCAATGATTTCACTACCTACGCTGGGCTATCAATCACTAACAGCTATAGGCCACGCTGCACCATGCTTTAGGGAGGTTGTTAGAGGAACCGGCCATACTGCGCAATGATGAGTGATGAACAGCAACAGCAGCATAACAAGCAAGGTCAAGACGTGTTGCTCCGATCATCGAAGCTGCAATACCAACTATGCCTCTGATAATATCTTCGCTGATTTGATGGGAAGCATGGTAGGGGAGGACAATCCTAATGAGTCTCAAGGATCCGCCATACTGGAGTTGACAGCCCCAGGGGTCCTTGAGTCATATAAATATGAACCTGCCGGCATCTGGAGAAAGGTTCTCAACCAAAAACAACCACAAGTCCTAGCGCAACGCTAACTTGCCAAAGCCTCTCCGGAGCAACTCACGCAACCCGCCTCCGCCCCACGATCGATCTAATCTCGTGCTTGTGCCGAGCGCTTTGCTGGGTCTACTCACGCAACTCGCCTCCGCCCTACGACGGGTTCAACCTCGTACTTGCGCCGAGCATTTGCTGAGCCTCACGCAACCCTCCTCCGCCCTCTTACGATCGATCTAATCTCGTACTTGCGCCGAGCATTTGCTGAGCCTCACGCAACCCTCCTCCGCCCTCCTACGATTGATCCGCTCTCGTACTTGTGCCGAGCGTTTGCTGAGTCTATCGAGTCAGTCCGCCACCCCCGGTGGCAATCGAGTCTGTCAGTCCGCTACCCCTGGTGGCAATCGAGTCGTCACTCCGGTGACACACCCGTGGTCTTGGAACAGCTCTGCTTTGCTTCTCCGGATCAGAGTAAGATCCTCAATCCTCAAGGGGTTGGGAAGAAAATCCTGGTAGAGAGTTCTATTCAGGTCTTGTTCGAGCCCTGTACGCCGGCTTAGTCAGCGCCCGCGTAACAGTCGCTTGACCAGGAAGTCAGAGTCGAATTGGGAGCAGACGAAGCGACTCGCTCAGGGGGTCGCGCGCAATCGAGTGGCACCGCTCCAAGGGTGCTGGCACGCCTAAGCACAACACAGAGACACACAAACCATCAAACCACAACCGTGCTGACTGTTCGCCGGGTGCTGAACCCGCCACGAACACAGCCGCTTTAGACTAGCTTCGCAGCATGCTCTTACATATTCCGGGGTACCATTTGCCGTGAACTGAAAGTCGTCTGAACTGACAAGGCCAAATTTTGTTGCCAGTTGAACTTTTTCACGAGGAAGCTGTTTCAAAGCCTGTATGTTCAAGGAAAGTAAGATTTCTGACCCAAAGTATCGCATTTACAAGAAGCAGGTCTGATCAGAGATTTTAGTCCTTTGAATTTGTGCAACAGCTCATCAAGTTTCAAGCATTCTGACAAAAAGAAGTGTTGATGATTTACCTTGCCAACCATGATTTCATTATCATGATTGTCACCATAAAGGTCTGAAGTGTCATAGAAGGTAATGCCCCTATCAAATGCTTCCTTGATCACTGAACATCCAGCTTCATGGGAGAGAGGAGCATTGTATATTCCAGATAGTCCACCACATCCAAAACCCAATCTAGAAACCTACAGACCAGAATGTCAGAGCCAACTTCCAAAAAACCATACACCATAAAAAACGTAACTATTGTCGTATCTGTTTCTGCTATAAATACAAGACTACCCTGAAAATTTAACTTCTTTTCTTTTTCAAACTGGAAATCTAAGTCATCGATCTACTGAATTCAGAATCATACAGGTCTGTCTGGCAGATTAGTGTCATAAGTATCATGGAAACCAAGAACCATTTCTTGTACATCCATCATACATTTGCAAAGTCTTTTGATACAAAACACAAACATTTCACATCAAGGGAACTGATCACAGGTCACTAAACAATGTTCTCGAAACTGAACTCTCAGCATGAAAAGAATGAATGTTGATAAGCTATAAGAAATTCTGCTTACTGTATTGTAAGAGTTTTCTATTAATCGCAGTGTAGTTGACTTCAGAACACATGCAAGACAAAGTGTGAGAAAGATACACTTACCTCCAACCCCTGATTACCCAGTTTGATCTTTGGGATCTGAATATGAGAATTTTCCTCCATTTTCAGCAAAACCAGATGAGCGTGGCTGGAGATCGTTCTAGTTTCTACAGGGAAACACTTGGTTTACATGTTCATTGTTCAAGTAGGTAACATGTCTACTTCTCACCAAGTTCATTACTTAATTATGCAAACACTGTCCTACTTCATTAATTAGTGTTTATTTATATTCTAACTTTATTAGAGCAAGGTTTATATTTTAGTTCCAGCATATATAATAACTGAGCAAACGCACAAGAAGTCTATATAGATTCATTTTTTAATTTTCAAAATAGAGTTTTCATTCTATTATACCTTATCAGTGTTGAATAGATGCTGACTGCCTAACAAAGTGAGGGATCCATCTTACTTCTATGAGTCTATGACTCTTTTTGATACGTATGAGTCTATGGCTCTATTCTGCACATCATCATTTCCTTTTTTTACCATTAAAGCATTACCTGTTATCTTCCTGCTTCTATCACATAGTAGTACTCACAGTTCGCACCAAACAAAGCTGGAAACTGACTTCACAGACACAAGCCTTGCGCACTTAACAGACCAAACAAGCTAGTTCATGGTACTTGCATCTGCGATGCCTCCCTCAGTTCTCTGGACAACGCGCAAATTCCACTAATGGTAACAACATATAAGAATGATCCCACAAATATCACAAAGTCATATGAAGACATATTAAAATTAGGAAGGAACTCAGAACCAGAATTAAGAGCAGGCCAGATGAGTTGAAGAATCACGAACCCCATCATATGTTTTTTTTTTTCCTTGAGAAAGGCACAAGACAACAAAAACATTCCAATCCTGCCAAGGAGGAGCTGTAAATACCAGGCTGATCAGATCAACAAAGTGCATGGCCATCTAATGTCTCTATGTTTATCTTCGATCCCATGAAGGCATTATTGGATTATGCCACAACGTTTAAGATCCCAAGTGTTTGCAAAATTATATTGTACCCTTTGTAAGAGAAGTGAACATGCCATGCAATCCAACTGCATGCAATCCTCTTTTTCTACTTATGGTACGTACGGTGTATATGCATGTGTGACTTAGAACTTATTTAACACTGAAGCAATTTTGCTGGATTTCCAATAGAAAAAATTCAGTACCTGCTAACTTGATATAGACATCTGGAAACAAGTTCCACCGATGGAGACATAACAATCTACACGATTTACCTCATTCATCATATATTCATAAAGCTAGCTTCTGCTATGTTTGATTATGGCAAACCACACAAGACTGATAATTGAATATGCTGAAAGAAATATTACTGTTGTACTTTAAACAGAGCATAATGTAAATATAACATAGATTCCATCCTCACAGAGAAGCTAAAGTCCCCATATACGGACAATTCACATCGTCCCTGAAATAAGGCTCATTATCATAGCCTAGAAAAAGTGTTCTATGGGCTAACTTAACACATGTGTTGAAGGTCTTATTCCTAAAATTATAAGATATGACCTTACCCGGCACATGCAACCAAAGATAATCAGTTGAAGAATCATCATCACCATCATCATCAGCCTCAGTTGAAGAATCATCATCATCAACCTTATGATCTTTTTCCTCCCCTCGAGAAATGAACAAGACAGCAAAATTTTTCCCAGGAAGAGGGTGGATTACCCGATTGAGATCAACATAGTACTTGAAAAACCAGCCAGAATAGTCCTTCTCCATCTCCAAGATATCAAGTTTTGTGTCGTAATGCTTGTAAAATTCAATCAGATGCAAATGGCCACCAGACTCGCCAAAATATCTATGAACTACTTGAGACTTTACATCACCCAAAGGATCAGGAGGTGTAGCGGCAACGAGTCGCAAACTCTGTTCATTTATGTCAAAGTAGTGTAGCACGTCACCTTCATCTCTAGTGAATCTACCATCACGGAAGTGGCTGCATGAGAAGGTGAAGGGTGAGATAATGTTATGACCACTGTTGGATACGCGTCTGATCCAATGAACCTTTCCATTGCAGTATACAGCACCTTCCCTACTCCGGTTGTCAAAGTGCATCGGTCTTCTCAGAAGATCATAGTGCCTCCGCTCGTCAGAGGGGCTGGGAAAGCCGGGAACACTGGGAAGCTTCTTCCACTCTCGAGTCTCAGACGAATAAATGTCTATTTTGTGGCGCCACCAGCAGTCAGAAATCACACAGACCACCTTGTAAAAAGGAGATATAGAAGGCTCAAAAGCCAAAGCATAACGTACCATGAAACGCGTTCCTTTATTTTTCTCAGCGCTTGGAGATGAAAGAGCCAAGAATTGGGTGGTGGTGGGATTGACAACATATGCGACGTCATTGTTGACAACACACCTTAGAATATTATGAGGATCATAAGAGTAACGAAGGCAGAGGAAGAGACCATTACAGGACTGAATAATCTTCAAACTGGTGCCATCGCTTAAGGAATCATTAGCAACTTTATCATTGATAATTTTGAAGGGATTCCCTGATGGGATTTCATCGTTACCAAGTGGGATGGAGTTGAAGGAGATGTCTTCGGTTTTGCGGGAAAAGAATCCAGAGATCTTTGACTTTTGTTGTGTGTGGCGGCGAAGGAATCCGGGGTCGGAAATTAGAGTGAACCAATGCTTGGACACGCACTTGAAACGGCCAACAGATCGGGGAGGCAGGGACACAATGATTTTAGTTAGAAGCTCTTCAATATTGGCCACTGTTTCTGCCGCTGATGAGGAAGACATATTCTTCTTTCTCTTCTTCTGGCCTAGCTAGGGTTAGGGTTTTGTAACTTTTGTTTGCCTTTTAATACCAATGTTTTTCAACATCCTGTATATATGAGCAAGACGAATACGTTTCTTTTTTCCAGAAAAGTTAGTGGGTAATTTTAATATTTTCCGTTACCTTATTATGGTATTATTGTTCAAGGAAGGTTAATTCTGTAACTTCCGTTGTGTGTCTTGACCTAATTAGACTAGAATAGTAGTTACTTTAGTAGATAGGGAATCCCTGATTACTCGGGATACTTGATGTAATGCCTATATAAATGTCTCCTTATGTATCAATAAATTAACACGTTATCAGCACGTGACTCTAGCCTTCATCAAATAGCCCTAAAGAAAGAAAAAAAATTTCTCTTTTCTGCCGGCAACCCTTTCGTCGGAAGAAAGAAAAATCCCCAGGGCACACGGTTCTACCGACAACTCTTTGTCGGAAAAGCTAAGAAGCCCCAAATTTATTTATTTATTATTATTTATTTTTTTATGCAAAGAGGTTTTGTTTTGCTTGGCAATGTTTTAGCGAGGCAACATGTTATGCACCTTATCACATTAGGTACGCGACACAAGGGAGAGTGTTCAAGGAATGTTAATTCCGTAACTTCTGTTGTGTGTCTTGACCTAATTAGACTAGAATAGTAGTTACCTTAGTAGATAAGGAATCTCTGATTACTCCGGATACTTGATGTAATGCGTATATAAAGGTCTCCTTATCTATCAATAAAGTAACGCTTTGCATATCATCCATTTCTCCTGCAACAATTATCTCTTTTTTTCTTCTTTTTCTTTTTTGAGAATGTATATCAAAGAGGGAAAATTCTTATATGAAGATAATGGTAGAAATCCAGTGAAGTTTAGCCGGTCTTTACTATTTGAAATCACATATGAATATTTAATTGTGATTAAATTCCCTTTTTGAGTATCCCTTATTTCTTCCGCATATATTGTTGTAACGGACGTAAAAAATAACACATATTTACGTGATTCACTGACGATGTGTTAGCTACGCACGGGCAGCGAGATCCCCGAAATGCTGGTTCAAGGCATATATTAACATATATGGTGCATTAGCAATCCCCAACTGTTATTGTGTCAATTTTGACAAGTAAATTTGATGGCTCAAGAACATTTAGGACTCTTTGGTCTGCTTAGCCTGTGGGGAAACACATTCAAATGCAGTTAACTTTTGCTTTATCTTTAAACGAAAAAGCTGTTGCTGAATTCAAATAGAATGTTGGATTGGCAAGTGCAATACTGTCCTCTCGATCTTATAATTTAAGGGCGTAGGAATTTAATTAACCTATATTCGAAACTACATATGAATGCCGACCTAGAGTTTTGGAGGCTATGTTCCTTATCAGCTGTTAGTGTGTGACACTAATTCTGTGTTTAGGAGCTGCTGGTAACTGTTTTTGTATGTCTATCATCTTTCCTTCAAAACTAAACTTCATTGTCCCCCTAATTGGGAATCTCTAGTGCCTGAAAATAATCACATTGGTAGTGGATTAACAATACCAAAGCTTACAATGAACAAATCCGGTATATGCATTGGTGTAACCCTTGTTTTCTTTACAATGCGTTTTGAAGTAAATAATGTTTCTAAATTCCGCTCACAATTGGCCTTTGATGGTAACAATGCATTCTATTGAGCTGAAAAAAGTTACTGGGGGTTACCCAAAAGTGGCTAGACTTGGTCTTATCTTTCATTCAAGGGGATGCATCTTTCAGTATGCTGTTAGAAAATTCAATGCAGATTTGGCTAAGCTTTGATCGCAACCCTACTGTAAATCTGTGACCACAAATAATTAAGAACGTAGTGATGACATAATTCCATTATAACTGTGTGTCTGTATCAGCAGAGCAACTACAGTAAAATTAACTAGTAGAATTATGATCCCCTCCTCACACACGAGCTAAAGTCTCGATGTAAGGATGGCTATTACACTCTCTGTAAAACAATCGACGATTCTCCAAATCTGGAAAGAGTTCCTTATCCGCCAACTCTGCAGACAATTTTAAGTTCTTATTCTTGAGATTATAAGACATGACCTTGCCAGGGATATGCAACCAAATGTCGCATGTAGAATCCTCCTCCTTTGCATCATTTTCTTCCTCGGAAGTGAGGCACAAGATAAACAAAGCATTTGAATCAGGAAGATCTGGTAATACTTGATTAACATCAACATGATACTTGACGAACCAGCCAGAGTAGTCCCTCTCCATCTCCATCACATCAAATTGGGTAATACAATGCTCAAAAGTCTCGATCAGATACAAATGGCCACCAGACTGCCCAAAATATCTCTGAGCCAATACCGGCCATTTTTTGGGAAGGCCGGAATTATCAAATGGCAAGCTATTGACAACCAAAGGGACAGGAGGAGTAGAGGACACGAGCCCCAGTCGTTTTTCGCCCAAGTCAAAGTAGTGCATCACATCACTTTCCTCCCTTATGAATTCATAATCACCAGCAGATGGAAACTCTACTTCATAACTGTGTCTTATCCAATGAACTGCACCATTGCAGAATACTGCACTTTCGCTGCTCCTCTCATCAAAGTGCATGGCCATCTCCTTGCAATCATAGTGCACCCCCTCGTCAGAGGGGCTTTGGAAGAAAGGAATCTTAAGATGCTTCCATTTTCCAGTCTCAGACGAATATATGTCTATTTTGTGGTGCTCGCCTTTCCGTTCCACATCTAGAAAATGGGTTTTCACCGAGTTAGTCACGCAGACGACCTTGTAATGGGGTGATATGGAAGGGTCAAACGCCAATGCATAACGTACTAAATAATTATACATATATTTTCTCTTCCTTCGAGAGGAAACGACCCGGAATTGGTTGGTAGTTGGATTAACAACATATACGAGATGATTGTTTTCTTGTCCTCCATATCTGGAAATATCACAGCAGAGGAAGAGGCCATTGCAGGATTGAAGAATCCTCAATTTGGATCCATCAGGGACGGAATTGTTAAGGGTTTTGAAGGGATTGCACCCTGGTTGGATTTCATGGTGACCAAGAGGGATCGACTTGAAGGACTTGTCTTCGGTTATGCTAGAGAAGAAAGCCGAAATCTTCGGGTTTTTGAGGGTGTGAAGGTCGGAGATGAGAGAGAGCCAATGCGGGGAGACGCACTTGAAACGAGCGAGTGATTGTAATGGCAGCGACCCAAGGATCTGTGTGAGGAGCTCTTCGATGTTGGCGACGGCTTCCGCCGCTGACGAAGACATGTTTCTTTGTTTTCTTGTCGGCTTCCAGGGTTAGGGTGTTTTATCTTTTTATTGATTGGATCTAGGGTTTTGATTTGGTTTCTGCTCAAATGTACGTATATATAAGCAAGTTACTCTCCGATCCTTATGGCTTCTGGTAAATATGTTTGGGATTTGGCTTCCCCTATCAGCTGGTCGGGATTTAAATAAGTGGGTGCCTCGTCTTGTCCTATGATGTTTATGATTCTTTTATGACATAATCCAAACTTGGAGCTTCACCAGAAATTGTTACGATATATAATTCCCTATCCAATCTCAACCTGCAAAGCGTAGCTTGTAATGGGAACTTGACTCGATCATCACAAATTCACAATGACCATATATGCATGTACTCACATATATACAAAACTTTCTTTAATGGCTGAACTGAAACTAGTCACCAGATTTATTTATAGTGTTGATTCTCTTATATATATATATATATATATATATATATCCTTTTCTAATACGGACGTCCGCACGCACTGTTCACGGTGCGGATGCGGCGTTTCCGGCCACCTCCGAGGCGGCGCCGGCGTATCCGGCCGGTGGGTTTTGCTCGCCAGTGGCCGGCGACCCCGTCTGTGCCGGCCCGGGCTCCATCACCAGCCTGCAGCCGGCCGGAAATCCAGAAAAACCAGAAAAATGAACAGTAACCCGTCATTTTTCTGCAATTTCTGGATTTCCGGCCGCTGCCGGCCGGCGATGGAGCCCGGGCCGGCACAGACGGGTCGCCGGGCCGGGGCGAGCAAAGCCCACCGGCCGGATACGCGGCATCCGCACGGTGCGGACGTCCGCACCTGAAAATTTATGTATATATATATATATATATATAGAAGAAATAGTGTTGATATTTGATTTATACCAACTGGTATACAGATTTACTCGGTACACGCTTGCAATGATCGATAAAATATTGATTGATGGAGTATTTGCATAATTTCACACATATTTCTAGCTAGTCAGGTTCAAATTCTCGGTTGCCCCCAACTACATCAACGGGCAGAGCAACAAAAACTTCTCTAATAATCCTCGCCCCTCTTCCGTACGTAAGTTTCACATCCCCCGATCCAACATTGATACCGGATTTTGATAAATTCTGTGGTTCATAAGTTCCTAACAATACCAATGCTTGCGATCAACAAGTTCTTAACCCTTATAATTTTCTATAGATTTATCAGCTGCTAACCTGTTTTGCGTAACGTCCTTCTCTATCTCTTCGAGGTTCCATCTATATTTTCCTTGTGTTTTCACTCTTGATGGCTCTATTGCCTTAATGCTAGTTTCCTACCACATAAGTTTATCTAATTTTTGGAAGCAAGACATGAGTACTTATTGCCTTATTGGTCAGTGTCAACACTAACCCATAGGATGAAGGCATAACCTTCTGCCATACGGCATTAAAGTACCAGGGAATTCAAAGATACAAAGAGACAACGTAATAAGCTGAACTTTATATATCCAGCTAGAAACTAGAACTCCACCCTGCGTATGTCGTACCATCTATGCACAAAACTACTGAAGTAAGAAATTATAACAATTAATATACGTACAGTACGTATATTGTTGCTTTTCATCTGCAATGGCACCTGCAGTAGCTGTCTGAAACTGGGGATGCCGATCAAGAATAAAATAAATGCGGGCATAGAATACTAAGTACAAGGTTGTATGATGGAAGAAAACTGATCCATTTTAGCTGCAAAAGTCTGGTTCCTAGCTAGCTAATGTCTCTATGTTTCTCTTCGATCCCATGAAGGCGGAATAGATTGGATTATGCCACAACGTTTAAGATCCAAGTTTTTGCAAAATTATATTGTACCCTTTGTAAGAGAAGTGAACATGCCATGCAATCCAACTGCATGTAATCCTCTTTTTCTTCTTATGGTACGTACGGTGTATATGCATGTGTGACTTAGAATTTATTTAACACTAGCTGAAGCAATTTCGCTGGATTTCCAATAGAAAAAATTCAGTACCTGCTAACTCGATATAGACATCTGGGAAACAAGTTCCACCGATGGAGACATAAGAATCTACACGATTTACCTCATTGATCATATATTCATAAAGCTAGCTTCTGCTATGTTTGATTATGGCAAACCACACAAGACTGATAATTGAATATGCTGAAAGAAATATTACTGTTGTAGTTTAAACAGAGCATAATGTAAATATAACATAGCTAGATTCCATCCTCACAGAGAAGCTAAAGTCTCCATGTACGGAAAATTCACATCGTCCCTGAAATAATACCTATTATCAAAGCCTAAAAAAAGTGTTCTATTGGCAAACTTAACAGATGTGTTGAAGGTCTTGTTCCTTAAATTATAAGATATGACCTTACCCGGCACATGCAACCAGAGATAATCAGTTGAAGAATCACCATCACCATCATCATCAGCCTCAGTTGAAGAATCATCATCATCAACCTTATTATCTTTTTCCTCCCCTCGAGAAATGAACAAGACAACAAAATTTTTCCCAGGAAGAGGGTTGATTACCCGATTGAGATCAACATAGTACTTGAAAAACCAGCCAGAGTAGTCCTTCTCCATCTCCAAGATATCAAGTTGTGTGTCGTAATACTTGTAAAACTCAATCAGATGCAAATGGCCACCAGACTCGCCAAAATATCTATGAACTACTTGAGATTTTACATCACCCAAAGGATCAGGAGGAGTAGCGGCAACGAGTCGCAACCTCTGTTCATTTATGTCAAAGTAGTGTAGCACGTCACCTTCATCTCTAATGAATCTACCATCACGGAAGTGGCTGCATGAGAAGGAGGTGCAGGGTGAGTAAACGTGATTACCACTGTTGGATACGCGTCTGATCCAATGAACCTTTCCATTGCAGTATACAGCACCTTCCCTACTCCGGTTGTCAAAGTGCATCGGTCTTCTCAGAAGATCATAGTGCCTCCGCTCGTCAGAGGGGCTGGGAAAGCCAGGAACACTGGGAAGCTTCTTCCACTCTCGAGTCTCAGACGAATAAATGTCTATTTGGTGGCGCCACCAGAAGTCAGCAATCACACAGACCACCTTGTAATAAGGAGATATAGAAGGCTCAAAAGCCAAAGCATAACGCACCATGAAACGCGTTCCTTTATTTTTCTCAGCGCTTGGAGATGAAAGAGCCAAGAATTGGTTGGTGGTGGGATTGACAACATATGCGACGTCATTGTTGACAACATACCTTATAATATTATGAGGATCATAAGAGTAACGAAGGCAGAGGAAGAGACCATTGCAGGACTGAATAATCTTCAACGATCTGGTGCCATCGCTTAAGGAATCATTAGCAACTTTATCATTGATAATTTTGAAGGGATTCCCAGATGGGATTTCATCGTTACCAAGTGGGATGGAGTTGAAGGAGATGTCTTCGGTTTTGCTGGAAAAGAATCCAGAGATCTTTGACTGTTGTTGTGTGTGGCGGCGAAGGAATCCGGGGTCGGAAATTAGAGTGAGCCAATGCTTGGACACGCACTTGAAACGGCCAACAGATCGAGGAGGCAGGGACATAAGGATTTTAGTGAGAAGCTCTTCAATATTGGCCACTGTTTCTGCCGCTGAGGAAGACATATTCTTCTTTCTCTTCTTCTGGCCTAGGGTTAGGGTTTTGTAACTTTTGTTTGCCTTTTAATACCAATGTTTTTCAACATCCTATATATATGAGCAAGACGAATACGTTTCTTTTTTCCAGAAAAGTTAGTGGGTAATTTCGTATTTTCCGTTACTTTATTGTGGTATTATCTCTCTTTTTTTTTCTTTTTTTTTTTGAGAATGTATATCAAAGAGGGTTCTTATATGAAGATAATGGCAGAAATCCAGTGAAGTTTAGCCAATAGCCAGTCTTTACTATTTGAAATCACATATGAAAATTTAAATGTGATTGAATTCCCTTGCTGAGTATCCCTTATTTCTGCCGCATATATGGTGCATTAGCAATCCCCAACTGTTATTGTGTCAATTTTGACAAGTAAATTTGATGGCTCAAGAACATTTAGGACTCTTTGGTCTGCTCAGCCTGTGGGGAAACACATTCAAATGCAGTTAACTTTTGCTTTGTCGATCTTTAAACGAAAAACCTGTTGCTGAATTCAAATAGAATGTTGGATTGGCAAGTGCAATACTGTCCTCTTCACCTTATAGTTTAAGAGCGTAGGAACTTAATTAACCCTGGTACATTTTCTTAAATATTGCACTGAAAGTCTTTTTGGCCACTTGTTAATTTCTAGTAATGTTCCAAAACAGTCACACTCCCTCCTAGAGTATAATATTACTCGAGTTAGATCAGATGAATTAAAAAAATCGGAAGATCAGAGATTCCATACAACACCTTTCTAAATTCTTATATATGCATAGGTTCATATACATGTGTGCACCCTTGTTTGTTGTTATTCTTGAAAGATACATATCAGACATCAGAAGGTAGCGTATCAGTTGCAGATGGAATGCTACTCAAGGCCTTTTTATGGCCTTCTAGTATCGTAATTGCTCTGTGATCCTCTACTTTGTCAAACGAAACAGACTGGTAGGAATATATGTTATTAGAAACTGCATGACCTTAATCTCAACTCCAAATGCTCTTGTGTTTGATGCTGTAGGCCAGAAGGTTTAGGCTCTTGGGATTACTATTAACGAGACCAGTATGTATTCAGGTCTTAGCTTTTAACAGTATGATTCAATTTGGTAGTAGGCATTGTGGCAGTCATCAGCAAGAGATGAATATGCACGGAGCATAACTAAATCCAAGCCCTACTTTGTTAACTGACCGGGCAGTAGGCTTGAGAAGTTGTTGGTGCCAACCAATATCGGAGTGCATATGCTGTCATGATAATTCTTCTGAATTGGCTGGACTGCAAGTTGGTTTCAATAGATTAAGAAAACAAAACTGGCCGGAAATCAATATCTGCACAACAAAGAAGATGGTGAGAACTAGACATATGTTGCCTACCTCAACATATAAGCTAGCTAGTTTTCACAGTAGAAGGGTCTCCAGCTAGTCATCTACACTGGTTTTAATGAAAATAGAAGATGAATCTGAGATGAAAACTGCAAAGGTTAAACTGGGAAGTTGGGGCTCTAATTAAACTGGTAAGCTCCATTTACAGTTTAATTACCTACATCTATCATTTCCTAGCAAGCTGAGGTTGTAGAGTTTCTATTGTAGTAGTTGCTTTCTGATAGTTCACTGTAAGGTGTAATAGGAAAACTGAATCGGTCTGTTCATTTCATTAGAGAATCCCTTTATATCTTTATACATGGTAACGATTACAAATGGTAACAGCAATTACACTTATGATCATAATCACTAATTTACTAATATTATTATTGTCATTATTTTGACGAAGACATATTAATAGTAATTTCCTTTAACATAACGTATATTTTAATAATTTTATACTGTTGTAGATTCAACTCTGGTAAAATCTTTGTTCATCATTCCTACCGAGTTGAAAGTTACTGTGTCTGATTAGTTCGCTGTAATAATAGTTTGGCCCAAATGTTTCAAAGTTGACTTGCTGACGTGGCGGGAGCGACGTGCCGGTAACCAATAGAAATGCAACACGTAGCGATTCTCACTTTTAATTTAAACTCGAACCTCTTCTTCGTCTTCTTCTTCAGAAACTGAAATTCTCAGAAACTCGAACCCAGAAAAAAAAAAAAAAAATTAAAAAAATTGGGGGGATAAAAATGGAGTCTTGGCAGAGCAAGAAGGCGGTGATTTTGATCGGAGTTCTTCTGGTGAGCTTAGTGGGGCGAATCGCGGCGTTGTCTGTGACGGTGAACGACATGGAATGCGTGTACGAGTATGTGCTCTATGAAGACGACACCGTTTCGGGTAACTTTGTTGTCGTCGACCATGATATCTTCTGGGCCTCCGATCATCCGGGTCTGGATTTGATAGTGAGTCCGCTCTCCCCTTGTTGTCAAGTTTGAATTCTTAGGGTTTTTCTATAATTTGGGGGTTTTGTGTTAACCCACATTAGATCTAAAGTTTGTTTTTTTTTTTTTTTTTTAAATTGTTTTGATCTCAATTGTGTTTTTTAAGTTGAGGGTTATTGATGCTATGTGGGTTATTGATGCTACTAGGTAATTGGGGACATTTTGTATGAAGAGGATTTGGTATTTTGAGCTTATTGATTTGCATTCCCCATGTTGAAATACTGCTCATACTACTTTAAAGAGTTTTTCTTTTGTTAATTTATCTGCATTAGCTTCAGGAATTACGAATGTTTAAGGATGGAGGGAATGATAAAAACCCTTTGGAAGGGCCAGAAGGAGTTCGGTACGAATAGGCTTAAATGTGCTGTCTGTGTTAATATCTTTCCATTACTTCTATGTGGGACTAGTATTTTTTTGGAGCTTTAGTTGTTATTACTAAGCAAGTTGTAGATCAAACGGAGTAGGTTTGATTCAAGTGATACGAGGATAGTATGAGGTGTGATCGCGTTTGTAGAAGTCATATCTTTGTAATTATAGCATTAACAGTCCTCTGTTATTTGTTTCTGTCAGCATATTTCTCCTTGGAAGCAGTTTTTCCCCAAAAAAGTGGTGCCTAAAAGTTTTAGAAGTTTTATACGGTGGATCTGATGACTAAATGGAGTCAGTTTCTTGTCTGTGAGGACTCGGAACAATTGGATGTTCACATGCTTATTGATGTTTTTATTCCTTGTTTCCTATGAGCATGAAAAATGTTTTACAAGTAGAAGTATGTCTGATATTTGAACAGCAGCTCCTCTATGTCCTCTCAGAGGTTTTATGATTTGAGAGGATTCATAAAATTATTGAAGGGATGTTACTATGATCTTTTTAAGTGGGCCAAGATTGAGTCTATATGAAAAGATGTATATGTACAGATATTCTTCGCTTGACGAGCTTCTTTGCAATACTTCTTTACGTTTCTTTGGCCAGTTCACTCTGGTCTGCACAGTTCTCCATTAGGTGCATTTTCATAGACTTTAATGAGAAAGGATATGTTTAATGTTGGTATTTTGTGCAGGTGACATCTCCTGGGGGTAATACAGTGCACACGTCAAAGGGAACATCTGGAGAAAAATTTGAGTTTAAGGCCCCAAGGAGCGGAATGTACAAGTTCTGTTTTCATAATCCCTACTCAACTCCAGAAACGGTTTCATTCCATATACATGTCGGCCATATTCCTACTGAGCACAACATTGCCAAGGATGGTATGTAAAATCTGTTTTGATGAGTCTATATGTTTATGCTTATCTTTTCAATTTGGAATTGCTATTTGATGGTTGAAGTGATTTTGGCCTTGAACTGCTATTCAACCAAGCCCAATTATCATGTTTGAGGCTTTTAATTTTTAATTTTTAATTTTATCTATACGGTTTTGGTTACATCTTACCTTTGAATGTTGGTTATATTGCAGAACATCTAGACCCTATCAATGTGAAGATAGCTGAGCTTAGAGAGGCATTGGAATCAGTTACATTGGAGCAGAAGTACTTGAAAGCACGTGATACTCGTCATCGTCATAGTAAGTTTATCTTTCTCTCTTTTATTATAAATTGATAATGATGAGGCGATGCAGTCCTTGCAATTAGATCTATGCTGTATATGTTGATAATATCCTTAGTGTCCCTGTTTTTGATTTAGAAGTCTGAATAAATAAGTAGCTTATTACCTAGAATTTAAGAATTATTGCTCAATGGATAAACTCATATGTTAACACAAAAGATTTGGAACTTTTCAATCATTACTGTGACAAATAAATTACTCTATATTAATTATCTCTACACCCTTTTGATTTTTTTTTTTTTGTTTCTTCCACAGCAAATGAGAGCACAAGAAAGCGTGTTATGTTCTATACATTTGGGGAATACTTGATGCTAGTTGCTGCAAGTGGTCTACAAGTTGTATACATTCGCTGTCTCTTTAGCAAATCAATTGGATATAATCGGGTTTGAGTTGCTAGGTTCATGTTTCTGTATTCTAACAGGATGCCCCTTATACATCATTATCTCAGATACGTCTTTTGTGTAACATTTGTGTAACACTATGGTAGTTTTATATTATTTATCTTCTCACCTTTCATGTGCATTGAGATTTTCCGGTGTGTTGTTTAGTATTTACTCTGGGTTAGACAAGCTTATAATACCTTCATGACACAAGCTAGTAGTTGCCCTCTGTCATTTCGTTTGTACTAATAGACAATATGAAGATGAGCAAAATGACACCTTATTTTTTTTATGATTGTGTTATGGATGAGATTGAAAATACTTGTATGATTGAGAGATGTGATATATCAGATTTGTTATTAGCAGCTGAGAAGTAAATGGACTTTGTTTAAGATTATTCAGACAACTGATACAGTTTTGGATAAAGAAACTTGCTATTTGAAAAGGCGAGTTTCATTGTTCACATAGCGGTGCCTTAGCTTTGAGTTATTAGTTTTCCATTGCAAAGAGGGAGCCTCTCGATATCTTTAATCCCTCAGAATGTAGGTGCAGATTTCGACCCCTTCCCCCGCAATGCTCACAACAAAATAGTAAACGGATCACATTTTCACTCATTCCTCACGCCTAATGGAAGCTTGCAGATCGAAGAAGAATGTGCAATATTCTCTGTTTTGGTCCATCAGTTTAGAGTTGTTGTAGTTCAGTATTTCTGATGAGAAGTTGGTTAGAAGAATAAGGTAATGTAGTCTTCTAGAGTTGCAATTATCAGGTCCCCCTAATTCAGCTCAGAAACTGTTCACTAATGTATTTGCAATTAGCAGCTCCTATCTTGATCATTGATCAGAGACTCAATGCATGCCATTTTTAGAGGATTAATGGTGAATCTCAGTGTTGCGCAGATATACCTGACCCCGGTTGTGCCAGTGTTGATCCAAAGAAACCAGCAGAGGACATAAGCTTTCCCACGCAGCAACAGAAAGGTTCTTGTTCAGGGAAGGCTGCCCAAACTCTTGAGGTCGAAGTAGAGTATCCTGTTTTAGTATATGTATATCTATTAAAATTTCATTTGTAATGAAAAGAATACGTACAACTGATATGCGAGATGCTAGCTTCCCAACTTTGCAGATTAGAGAGACAGTTGTATGTAGACATGAAGAAGATATTGTATAAAGGCACTTATCAATGTGGGGGAATACATGCAAGGAGTAAAATATCGGATATCGAGGAAATATCGGTGTTTCAAAATACGGATATTTCGACGGAAATATCGATAAAATATCGATCCATTAGAAATTTTGACAAAAACGACGGAAACTATAAGAAATACATGTAAATTTGTATTGAAACTTTCTAAGCTTGTTTTATGCTATATTATCGATCATATGTGAGAAGAAAATATTAATAAACTCAAATGCATATCAATTTATTGAAATGTTATATGAATTACTATGTGAATAGAGCTGATATTTATTGAAATATAATTTAATATATATAATTTATGCTTAAAACCTAAAATGAGGTTAGACTATCACACTCTTTAACATTATTTGTACATAATATTTCACAAAAGCAACTACATGAAGTTTTTTTAAAACCATACATAAATTGATATTATATAGTCGTTGACCCGTTGCCACTAGCCATTATATAGTCGTTGAATCGCTACATAAAAAAAAAACTAGCTTATTAGAACATTATAGAAAAATCGTGTCAATAAAATTGTAATTACATACATTATCATGTAAAATGATTACACATTACTATTTTAATTACATGTTACAAAAATATACATTATAGTAAAAATATATAGTGTAAAACACATTACTATTAAGCATGCATGAGTAAGAAACTTATTAGGAAATCAAAACATAAGTAAGATAAAATTAACTTTTGAAGGTAAGTTAGAAATTAAAATTAAGTGTTGAAAATTATGTGTTTTAAATTGTTGAAAATTAGTTTTTGAAGGTAAGATAAAAATTTTCTGGAAAATATCGGAAAATATCGGAAATTTCGCGGAAATATCGGAAATATCGGCGAAATATCGGAAAATATCGGGAAATTTCGACGAGAAACTGAAAGAATTGAATCGAAATATCGATTCAACGGAAAAACGAAAATATCGGCGAAATATCGCCGATAATATCGATTTTTAATTCCTTGAATACATGTATCTCATCGCAACTCGTTTTCCTTTAGAATAACATGCATCCATGATCATATATACGAAGACTGTTGAGATGTGATAAAATAATATATAAAAAAAGCTTTATCTTTATTCTTTAGTTTAGTTCATAATCAATGTTGTATGTATATCTGTTATTGACGAATTTACAGAAAATGTAGAATTTTATATTTCACTATTTTTTTTTATTTCGTTTGATGTGTTTTTTTATAAAACAAATTTTTATGTAATTTCATTTAATACGAAAAGTAAAATAGACATAATACATTTTAAATTTTTAATAGATATTTTAAACGTTTAATTTTTAATAGTAAAAATACAATATATTCTTAAATCCTATCCCCTAAATAAAGTGAGGCCAAATATGCAACATTATTGGTGATGATTAATACTATAAGTCATGTTGTACTACCCTTACCATTTTCAAATTTTCTTATAAGAACTTTTACACACGAATCGATTCTTCTAGATTAGTACAGAACCTTAATTACTTATAGATAATTTAGACCGTGTGCCCTTTCAAAAAAAAAAAAGATAATCATTCTGGATTTTCTCCACTACCATTCCAATAAAACCATCAATTACCGAGATTAATACCCTCACACCACGAAGAAGTCAATGTAGT
The DNA here is from genome assembly GCA_963682095.1 of Potentilla sterilis. Classification (NCBI taxonomy): domain Eukaryota; kingdom Viridiplantae; phylum Streptophyta; class Magnoliopsida; order Rosales; family Rosaceae; genus Potentilla; species Potentilla sterilis. Next base: position 34,013,883 of record OY821767.1, on the reverse strand, counting down.
TACAACCAAAGTAGTAAGGGTGTGATCGGAAACTCAAAACTAAACTACATATCCTTGAAGCCCACTCCAACAACATAGACGAACCACCTCAAAACTCTGTTGTCTTCTGTCTCTGGTCTGGTGTGTAGCGTTTGACTCTCATTTGATTTTGATCTAAACGAAAATGCTGGCTGTGTTCGACAAATCGGTAGCGAAGAGCCCCGAGGCTCTTCAAAGCCCTGAACCGGGATCAGTCTCTGCTCTCAAAGATGGCTTCTTGGCCCAACACTTCGCCTCCGTCCATCCTTCTTCCGTCACCGTCAATCTTGGCTCTTCGGGCCTCTTTGCCTATTCTGCCGAAAAGCAAAACCCTCTGCTTCCCAGGTAAAAACGACGCCGGCCCATCAAAGAATAGAACCGAATGATGACTACCCATGTTTTTGTTTTTGTTTTTGGTTTTGATCATCCTATGTGGGTTTTGGTTGATCTGAAGTTTTGTTATTTGGGGTTGTTAGGATTTGGATTAGATGTTATGTTAGAGTATGTGTTGTTTTTTTTGGATAAGAAAGTTTGGGGCTTGGCGTTTGATGATTGACTTTTTGGTATGTGATGAGTTTGTGTTGGTTTTTGTTAGAGAGGAATGGCTTGAGTTTGAAATGCTTTAGATGGCATATAGTGCCTGATCTGTGTTTAAATTTGATAATGTAGTCTTACTGTGGATTTTGTTCGGTTATCTTGTTATCGGTTCTGTATGGTGTTCGTGTTGATGGTTTTCTATAGGAGACAAAGAAGAGATTTGGAGGCCGGTAGTTATTTTACAAATCAGATGCCGGCTTGTTGATTTATAAGAAGTTTTGATACTGCAATTTGTCAATTTGTTTCTGTCTGTCCTGTTGGCAAGTAAGTTCAGATGTTTGATATATGTTTTATTTGATGTTGTTAGGCTGTTTGCTGTTGTGGATGACATTTTCTGCCTGTTCCAAGGCCATATTGAGAATGTCGCTCTTCTCAAGCAGCAGTACGGATTAAACAAGACAGCCAATGAGGTGATAATTGTTATTGAGGCGTACCGGACTTTGAGAGATCGTGGTCCTTATCCTGCTGATCAGGTTGTGAGAGACATCCAAGGGAAATTTGCTTTTATTCTCTATGACACTACTTCAAAGGTTTCGTTCGTAGCTGCTGTAAGTATATTTTTTCGCACAAGGATCTGTCTTTAATGTTCACCCGCTTCTCTCTATATTTGTATTGGAGTTCCAAGAGTCGCTTTCTTCCAATCACTGATCGTTAGTTTCTGTTGCTGAGCTTCCTCTTTTGTAATGTATAGGATGTTGATGGAAGTGTTCCTTTCTTCTGGGGAACTGATTCTGAAGGCCATCTTGTTATTGCTGATGATGAGGATGTTGTGAAGAAGGGCTGTGGAAAGTCGTTTGCACCATTTCCTAAAGGTATAAGTTTTCATTATAACACAATACATAAATACGTGAAAGAAGTTTGTGCATTAATTCCACAGTCATTTCTTCCATTTTAGTAATGAACTACTACAATGACATAAACGTATATGAGGTACTGGAATTCAGAAAGGTGGAAATGTGGGCACATTCAGTTTTCCATGGTGTAGTATAATTTAAATGAAATGTGCACAGTTACTTCACATATTCTTGCTGTTATCTCATTTCAAAACAAGGATGATTTGGGTCTTGCTTTCTGCTTCTGTTTCTTCTATTTTGGTTGCTGCAGTCACTGTGATTTGAAATTGATTCACTAGACTGCTAACATTTTTCTGGTGCGGTCCTTTTCAGGATGTTTCTTCACATCCTCTGGAGGACTGAGGAGTTTTGAGCACCCCCATAATGAGTTAAAGGCAGTGCCAAGGGTGGACAGTTCGGGTGAGGTGTACGGTGCAACTTTTAAGGTTGATGCCGAGGTTAAAAAGGAGTCTACCGGAATGCCGAGAGTTGGGAGTGCTGCTAACTGGTCTATGAATTATTGAGTTCAACACAAATTCCTCCGCCAAGGGTTTTGCTATTTAGCATGCCTTGAGGTAGTTCTGATCGGACTTTTTCTGATATGTCTACCATGATCGCTACCAAAGTTTATATTGTTCATGCATGTGAGACATGATTATTACATGTATCTTTAAGTCGGAGCCAAAAGGCTATAACCTTGTGGCAAAGAACTACGAATAATATTGCATACAGATAGACTTGCTTATATTGAGTAAAGCCTTAAGTCTATAACTGTGGATGCGGTGGAGTACAGCTTTTAAATATGTTCTAGTGCTGGTCTTTACTTTGAGATTGGAGCCATGTTCTCAGTTTGTTTAAATGCCTTTTTTAATGGACGTTTAAACACGTATTAGGAATCCTTTCCCCAAGCTTATCTATTCTTGACTTCTTGATCTTTTTATACCAACTTTCACATGATGATTTTTCGGTTATCAAGAACAAATTAGCCAGTTGCATGCTTGTTATGGCTCAGGGTTCAAAATCGAATTAAATTTGATCTTGCTATTTTAGCCAAAAGAAGTTGAGACTTGTTTTTCTGGAATCGGATATCTGATTGCAGAGGGAGTTCTCTTGAGAAGGAAAAAGGCCATCCACAATACACATCGGGAATGACTGCTGCAATTATCTGGAAAATGTGCATATCGGTCAAAATAACAACGTAGATGCCCCATGATCTCAATCTCAATTATAGGATTACATTTCAATCTAGGTGATTCAGTTAATGAGAAAATCAATATTTATCTCACTGTAAACTAATTAGTAGTTTCATCAGCTAGAGTATAAAAAGGATATTACATTTTCAGTAATTTCGTCGACTTACAGAAAGACGCGGACGAAAATGGAAAGAGAAACATAAGTGGAATTCACAATCAAACATGAACTTGGAGAACGGAATAACCTAGGGTAGCAAGGAAATGGGAAGAGAAACATAATTGGAGTTCGTTTCCAGATTGCAGAGGGTCAGTATAATTCTCCTAATCCTAATAGTAAAAGGAGAATGTTTCTCTATTGCTGATGCTAGTTGATCGAAGTACGGGTCTCTTATTCTTATAAATAGAGAATACCAGAGATCAGGATCCATCAGACTATCACAAAGAGCTAGAGATAGAGCAGAGCAAAATGTTTACATCATTTTCCTCATGGATTAGTGGTTTTAGCCAGAGGGAGGTTATTACCGAGAGTCTAGTAGTTTGTGCTTGCTTAGTGTTTGGGGGTGTGGTAATAAGAAGACTATTCCGTCACAAACCCACCTGGGAGACGCTACCTGATGATATTATGGAGATGATTGTGCCACACCTGAGTGTACGTGATCGTATACGATTAAGCAGTGTCTGTAAGCCTTGGAACAGCGTTCCTATGCGCACTGAAATCCCTAGTGCTCCACATCAACTCCCCTGGTTAATACTTCCTCAATCTTGTGGTAAGAACTTGAGCTTTTTCGACCTTTATGAAGGCAAAGTTGGCAAGTTGGAGCTGCCTGAACCAGTTCAAGGAGGGTGGTTTCAAGGATCTTCTAAAGGTTGGATGATTATGGTCGTGGAAAAAGATCTAGATTCTACAATGTTTCTGGTAAATCCAATTTCAGGAGCCCAACACCAACTTCCATCCTTGACCACGGCTCCATCTTTCCAAAGTTACGTAGAAACAACCAGATGGAAACACTATGGTGCCTCCACTTTCTGCAATTGCCTCGTGTTGTCTACCTCAGATATCACTTCAAAGGAATGTATGATAGCAGCTACATTTGGAGTCGCTGAAACATTGTGTTTGTGCAGACCCGGAGACACTAGTTGGAGTGTTATCGAGGTATTAGATTATTTTGATGAGTCCATAATAGAGTTATTGTTTTCTGCTGGCAAGCTATATGCCTCGGTTCTTAGTTCTGATAAGGATGGTTTTATGTCTGCTCCTCGCACTTTAAGTTGTGGAGATCAGACAGTGGAATTGACGCTGGTCTATGATATAATACCTATATTCGATAATGGCTATGAAGTTTACGGGGACTATTTAGTCCAACCAAAAGCGTCAATAGACTCACATTTGGTAGAATCAGCAACCAATGGGGAAATATATTTGATCCATCAAATACAGGATAAGATTATGAAACGGTATGAATGGTATGCCTATGAGAGTCCCGGGGATGGTCGTGGTGGAGGAAATGATGTGGACGATGATCATGTTGAAGGTAGTGATGATGACAATGAGAACCCCGAGGATGATGGCGGTGGAGGAAATGAGGAGGATGATGATGTTCAAGATACGGATGATGACAATGCCGCTGCCAATGAGGACGACAACAACTTGGAAGGTAATGAGGAGGAGGAGGAGGAGGATTTTGTTGAAGACAGTGATGATGACAATAACATTGATGAGGAGGACAACAACTGGGAGGGTAATGAGGTTGGAGGAGCTGATGTCCGTGTCAGGGATTATGTTGCTACTATTGATGAAGAAGACCGTGGGCTCAATACATATTTGAGGACAACTGCTTTTTATGTGTACAGGCTTCACCCAAAGAAGAAGAAGTTTGTCAGTGCACGGTGCTTGGAGGATCAGCTATTGTTTTTGTCGGGTACGAGTGCATTGTCTCTTCCTGCAAGGGAGATGAACCCGTTGAAAGGTAATTGTATCTATTTTGCCACAAATAATGTCTCGAGTTTACATCCGTGGATATATATAAATCGAGAGCTTGGTGAGTTCAACTTAAGTGAGAGAAGAGTTCAGCGATCCTTCCCAAGTGTCAAAGTCTCAATACGCTCTCAATTCAGTTGGTTCACTCCAAGTTTATGATGTTGGCAACATCTTTGTATTGCTAGTATTCATTTAAATGAGAAAACAAATCAGCCATCCTTCCCAAGCGTCAAAGTCTCAATACGCTCTTGACTCAGCTGGTTCACTCCAAATTTATGATGATGGCAACATCTTTGTATTTCTAGTATTCATTTTGTTTGTTTTCTGGCAACTCTTGTTTAGCAATAAGTATCAACTTTTGTTACATTTCGCGTAAGTGGTTCTTCATAGTTTATTTATGTTTGCTTCTGGATGATTCTGTTGCCTAGCTTGTCTTGTTCCTGGAAGCTGGACATGGTTACTTGACTTTATAGCACTTTCTCAGTATGTATGTGTGTGTCTATATATACTAGGTTTTGAGGCAGCGCGTTGCGGCGGCTTTTTCTACCGTTTTGAGCCTTTATTAATTTACTGTTAACACTGAAATATGTTGAAAGTAATAGCGATTAAAGACCAATTCAAGATATGAAGTCTAACCAGTTTCTAGTAATCTAGTAAGTAACCAGAGTAAACAAAATCTAGTAAAGTAACCCTGCATAGATATATACAATCAGTCTCTCACTTTCTAATCAGTATCACAAGCTACAAATCTACTTCCCTGCATAGGATACTCCGAATACATGAAACAAGATGTCAAAGAATTACAAAAATTTTGGTGCACACTTCAGTCCTTCGCTGCAGAAATAGTGTGCTCTCCTGTTCCCTTGAGTACTGATCAAATCCGATAAATGAAAGAAGTAATTTGACATATCTAAAGTTGAAACTCAAAATTTGTGATAACAGTACGTGCTGTAGCGAAAACTTTATACAGGACAACCAATACACAACCTAAATCAAATTATAACTAACAGAACATCATCTTAAAACTAACCATTGGCAGCTTGACCATGATATATACAAGATCATACCTTTTTATTTGACACAAACCAAGAATAGCTCGAGGGAATTATCTACTACAAGTCATGTATAAGACTCGCATCGGTAGAAGTAAAACATAAGATCTAAACGAGTATATACATGGCACGCAAGCAGTAAAACTGACCTGACAATATGTAAGTTCTTCACTCCGAGTAAAATCAGCAGAAAGTAGAGTACTCACTGATTCAACCATCTGAAAAACAAGGATGGACATACCATCTTCAGAAAAAATATAAAAAATCAATCATAAACCCTGTTCAAGGGAAATTCCCAATTTTAATTGCTTAGAAGCATCCACTAGATATACAATCTTATCTGTGTATGTAACTAAGAACTTCCACATTGTGAACTGTAGTGTAGCACGTCTGTGAACAAATCTGTGCAGTCCAGTAAACTCAGGGACATACGTGACAAATTTTCCTTTGAAGATTATAGGGGGAGCAACCACAGCAAGAATGCAGAAGCCAATGTGAAACTGTCCGGAAAATAAAAATATAAGTAATGTGGGGTATACTAAAATTCCAGGAGTAAATTGCAAACCTACTATATTAACAAATCCGAGACAACATTACCAGATAGAACATGAAAAACCATCCGTATTTCAAAGCACACTCAGACCTGCAATAAGAGGAAATGAAAGAATGCCAATCAATAGCGCAGCTAACAGAATGCTCATCAGTTAATGCATTATTACACTTGCTTTCAGAAATCACAAATGCCTTACATAAATTGTCAGGGGAGAGGGATTTCTACAATGCAGACATTACTTGTTTAAAACATCCAGCCACTGAAACACATTGATTGCTTATAACTAACAGAAACTTGTAACTTAGTGCAGTTCTTCATGGCTTACTAACAGGGGAATAGTTAAACTAGAGCTTGGTTTTTAAACCAAAATAAATCAACAGCCAAATCTCCACTAAGAGAACATAATACCTGAACACGCAGTGAAGAGGGCGGTACTACAGCACATAAGTTCCAGGTGCCCCAGCAATGAATTTTCACCCCTATACCAACAAGAGAATAATCAATTTCACCAAACTCCAGATGGCAGATCCCAATTAACACTCCAGCATATGCAGGACAGAGACACAAGGTATAGCTTCATACTCTCACCTTCACCCTTAATCCAGGCAGTGGTCACAGCTATGATATTCCACAATAGGCATGCAATAACTCCTGCATAACATCACCATTCATCAGTGAATGCTGATATGTCTACCATGATCGCTACTGAAGTTTATATTGTTCATGCATGTGAGACATGATTATTACATGTATCTTTAAGTCTGAGCCAAAAGGCTAAAACCTTGTGGCAAAGAACTACAAATAATATTGCATACAGATAGACTTGCTGATATTGAGTAAAGCTTTAAGTTTTCTACTGTGTTTGCGCGCAGTGGAGTACAACTTTTTAAATATGTTCTAGTGATGATCTTTACTTTGAGATTGGAGTCATTTTCTTAGTCAACTAGTATTGTAATGTAGTTCTTATCCTGAAAGGAAACTAATAAAATTTCTTTGTGAATAGAGCTTGAATTGTTTGGAGTGATCGCGTGGCTCATTTGGAAGAATCAGAATGCTAGCTGGTTTGGGGAGAAAATAGTGGAAGGTAAGCAGGTGATTGTTCAAGCTCAAGAATGGTTATCCAATTTCCAAAATGCACAAATCAGGTTAGTATCTCTAGTCATGGTTACTTCTCCATCTACCTCTAGCCCTCGTTCTGGCTCTGTTTCTTCTACTGAAAAATGGTGCCCACCTTCAGCCAGTACACTGAAGTTGAATGTGGAAGCTGCATGTGATCATAAGGGGTCTCGGTGCAATTGTGAGAGAGATAGTGCAGGGAATTTAAAAGGTGCGCTAGTGCATACCATTCAAGGTTCGCTTAGTGCACAATGCCACAATCTAGTGAAGCATTGACAGTTCTTTTTGGTCTCAGGTTTTACCTCATGAATGGTTTCAAAATTATTTGAGGTAGAATCAGATGCACTGAAATGTGATTTAAAGCATTGAATTGTGAGGAGCCATGACCTCAGTATGGAGGGATCAATTTTTGATGAAGCTAAGCTTTTGAAAACATAATTTGAAGCACTACTTTCGGTGGAAGAAAATCCCCATATGTAGTAATAGAGCTGCCCATAAATTGGCTAAGGAATTATGACATACAGTTTTGGAAGGAAGTAGGGCTTCCATGGCTACATCAGATAGTAATTGATGATATGTCTAGTTGATGTTAGCTCTAATTGAAGCAGGGAAGTGTTACTCTTTTATACTTGCTTCATCGAGCAGAGTTTTAATTTTTAATTTTTTTTGCAAAGAGGGTACTGTAAGAGACCACATGAGGCACCATGTGTTTAACCCGTCCTGTTTTTCCGAAGTCTCAGCAGTGCAAAGACGCAGTTAGGCCCCCTCTTTCGCCAGTTTGAGCACTCATAAGAGAGTTGTGGCTCTTCATAATGTCTTTTACATACACAAAAATCGAACATTCGACTTTACTTAAATAACTCAGTTTGTTTACCAACTGAGCTGGACCTCATCGAGCAGAGTTCTTAACGATTTAATATCGATGAGAATATTAATAAAAATAACAGTAGATAATGGTTTCAAAAATAAATAAATAAATAAATGTATAAATACAATACAAAGGGCAAAAATCTAGGGTCTCTCTCTCTCTCTCTCTCTCTCTAAACACAAAGGAGCTGTCGTCGGCTCCTCCCTCTCTTTCAATTCTTCCCTCCAATGCTTAATTTAACCCATCTCTTTCTCTCCTCCCAAACCCTAGCCAGATCTCCGATCCCAATTCCGGCCAAAGTTCCCATCTTTTCCCTAATCTCCAATGCAAGTCCCCAATTCTGAAGAACCCGTCCCTTTAAACCCCCAAACCCCTCAAGACCCCGACCCCTCCTCCGCCTCCATCTCCGCCGCCGCCGACGACGACGACGTCGACACTCCCGCCGCGGACGACGAGGAGTCGTCATCGGCGGCGGTTCTCGACCTGTCCGGCAAAAGCTTGGATTTTTCGATCGGGGAAAACTCCGGCGACGGCGTCGGGGCTCTGTATCTGTACAAGAACGTGTATAGCTTATTGCCCAAGTCGGTGGGGCGGTTGAAGCGGTTGAGGACGTTGAAGTTCTTCGGAAATGAGATTAATTTGTTTTCTTCTTCGGAATTTGGGAACTTGGTTGGGTTGGAGTGCTTGCAGCTCAGGCTTTCGTCGCCGGCGTTTGACGGTTTACCGTTACGGAAGTTTAAGGGGTTGAAGGAGCTGGAGCTTTCTAAGGTGCCGTCGAGGTCTTCGGCGATTCCGATACTGAGTGAGATTGCTAGGCTTAATTGTCTCACCAAGCTCTCTGTTTGTTACTTTTCGATAAGGTAATGCTCATTTGAGGCGGCTACATTTGTATTTTAGATGTCTATTTGTTAAAGTTTGTATCTTTGAGCTGTTTCGAGATTTATAAGAGATGCATTGTAATTCTGAATGACAATGGGGGTGAGGCTTATGGTCCTAGGATAACTTATTAAGTTGTAGTGTTAAAGAGAAACTATGTGCCTATAGGGGTGAGGCTTAACTATGTGCCGATACTGAGTGAGATTGCTAGGCTTAACTGTCTCTCCAAGCTCTCTGTTTGTTACTTTTCGATAAGGTAATGCTCATTTCAGGTGGCTACATTTGTGTTTTAGATGTCTAGTTGTTAAAGTTTGTATCTTTGACCTGTTTCGAGATTTATAAGAGGTGCATTGTAATTCTGAATGGTCAGTGTGCTTGAGTGGATTCTTAATCGGTGGAGCTTATGGTCCTAGGATAACTTATTAAGTTGTAGTGTTAAAGAAAAACTATGTGCCTATAGGGGTGAGGCTTAACGAAGAGCATGGCTTCAAAGTTTGCTTCTTCTACTAGGTGGGTTTTTGTTGCATGCCATTCATTATCTATATCTGGTATCTGGGATGGTGCTCAGCTTAGATTTAGGTATGACGCTCAGCTGCTAATAAATTGTAGTTACAGAAAGAAGAGAATCAGAAGTCATGGGATCACCGTTGGGACAATAAAAGGAAGGACTTTAAACGTTGATGCACATTCTATGCTCTGCTTGTTTAATTCAATATACTACAAAGACGGTATATCTTGAAACCGTTGTTGCCTTGATGATAAAGGATTTGAAACGTATCAACAATGATTGGCGATCATTTGAGAGGTTGAGTCCCTTCAAGTATTGTACTCTAAACACATCAGAGCTGTGTTGGTGGTTTGGAATTGTAGGATCGGAAAGTAGTGTTTCATAATAATATAATATGTGGTTAGCTGTTCGTGGATAGCTTGTTTCTAATAATACAAAACAATGAATTTGGATTATGAATTTGAGTGTGGCAACTGGGCCTCTATTACATGATGATGATTGTTGTTCTCGTTTTTTTTTATGACAAAAAGTTACCTTTCTTAACTTGATTTATTTTATGGTGTACTTCCCGCAGATACCTTCCTCCTGAAATTGGCTGCTTAAGCAATTTGGAATATCTAGATCTTTCTTTCAATAAGATGAAGAGTTTGCCAGCCGAAATCAGTAATTTAACTGCCTTGGTATCGTTAAAAGTATCCAATAATAAATTATCAGAACTACCTATGGCTTTGTCCTTGTTGAAAATGTTGGAGAACTTGGACCTGTCGCACAACAGGTTGACATCATTGGGCTCCCTTGATCTTAGATTGATGCGTACCCTCCAGAATTTAAATCTTCAGGTGCTTGCTAAGAACCATTATAATCAAGTATTCCTTTTTGGCTTTTTACTCTCTTTTTTTAACGTACGCTAACTATATTGCAGTTCTTTGTTTCTTGGATTCAGATGCGGTTTTATTACATAGCTTGTGCAACTGCTTGAAAATCACATCGTTTACTCTCTTTTGGGTGTTATTACTTTTATATCTGTTGTGCACAGTCACATAAATCCTTTATAGTAATGTCTGGTAAACGTACCGGCTGTTATGTTACTTATGATCAAGCACTTGATCAATGTGATAATATCGTATTACGTTATACCTACATCCGTGAATCATGTTGCAATTCTCTCTCTCTCTCTCTCTCTCTCTCTGTCTCTATATATATATATATATATATATATATAACACGGACAGCTTTGTTTTGTTTCACCTATTTTCCACTTATTTATTCGCTCATAATTTTTTTTTATTTAACTGATGAGTGTGGGTAATGATAGCCTGTATACTGTTTGTTGGTTGTCTAGAAAACGTTCTTTCTTTGGTTTCTGTGTGTCATGTGGAGAAATTCTTTTGGGATTTCAAGTTATATACCTCCAGATTGTTATCCTTTTTTTTTTTTTTTTACCTTTTGCTTAAGAACAACAGGGGGAGGCTTTGAAAAAATTGTTTCTTATTTCCCTCCCAACATGAAATATCACCAAAAAGGATTAGAAATGAACCAGTCTTTCTGCTCAGACACCCTTGCAATAGGCAAAGCCGACAAACCCCACCATTGAATACTGCTTCACTGCACCCTTTTCACCAATGACCCATCCAGAGCTGGACACCCTCTCTGTGTCAGCCCACTGCAGCTCACTTTCTCTTGCCTCTTATCTCATACATCTGCATCGAACCCAAAAATGAGAAGGATGTGGACCGCAAGGAGCTGCTTAACCTCGTCACCATCCAGACAGGACAAGAACGTTCCATGTATAGGAAGGTCCTAGTTTTTCTTTTGGAGGTGGTTGGTGGCTATGTTTGTGTGGGAAGTTCCATATATAGGAAGTCGAGTGTGGTAGGTTGCTATATTCATGTGGGAAGTTAGATGGAAGGTTGTGGGTTACTGGTTGATAGGTATGGTGGGTGGTGGGGGGTTGCTCTACATTTTCGAAACTTTTTTTAAGTTTTAGCAAGGGCAAAATCAAAATATGTAGCAAAAAAAATGTGGGATGTTGTGTACGGAAACTTGGATGTCTCATTAGTATTCCTCTTCTATCATGTGTGCATTAATTATTACGACTTAGGTGGTTTTTTTTTTTTTTTTAGTCGCCGTTTGATATTTGTATCTTGGCATGATTTTCATGGTTATGTTTTTTATGGTGCAGCACAACAAGCTTCCCATGTACTTTCAAATACCTTCATGGATATGTTGCAGTATGAAAGGTAATGGAAAAGAAATGTCCAGTGATGATGTTAGCAGTACCTCAGTTGAAATGGATGTATATGAAACGACCATTCAGAAGAATGATGAGAATCGTTTTCACACAGGTAAGGCTCTATTCTTTCTGTTTCCATGTGTCTTGTACATTTATAATCATTTTCATATGGCCCATATTTGTGACAGGCTTTCATCATAGCTCATCAAGTATAGCTGTGCCTTCATCTAACAGTAGGTGTTTCACAACTAGGAGATCAGCTGGCCGGTGGAAGCGACAGTTCTTGCAGAGGAGAGCTCGTCAAGAACGCTTGAATAACAGCAGAAAGTCAAAAGGTCTAGATCATCCTAAGCTGCTCATGAAGGAGGATGTAGAATTGAAACCAAGCATTATTGATGCTACTCTTGAATCATATCGTGAAACTGCACCGGACATTATAAACTTGGATGATGATGATGATGGTAGAAGTTTACTTTCAGGAGAAGATGAAGCTGTAAACGTCTCCCATGCTGTACATCATGACATGTGTTCGAAGAAGGAGGAACTTTGCGTAAGAAGTTGCTCATCTCTCACAGATAACTCAACTCTAGTAGATAATGGTGAGAAAAAAGATTGTTATGAAAGTGATGCATCGTCATCTTGTAACCAAGATGGTACTGTTGAGCACAATGATGTGTCATATTCAAGAAAGTCCAAATGTAGCTTTAAGTCCAAGAGGCCACGAGATGGGGATCTTGATAATAGGAATCTTCAGGATCCAAAACGTTGGAAGTGTGGAGATTGTAGTTCAAGCCTATCTTGCAGAAACATGTCTTGCAAATACAGTAATATGTCATTTTGCGGTGCTGAGGACCATCTTCCAGATGGCTTTTACGATGCAGGACGTGACCGGCCCTTCATGCCACTAGAGAGTTATGAGCAAGTTTTCCATCTCGACTCCCGTGAAGTTATTCTTGTGGACAGGTTATCTTATGAAAGTATTTTTGTTGATGCAGATATATGTACCCCCTTTTGGATCCTGGCTGGATGCTAGCTTAACATAATGGTTCTCAACTCTAAATGCTGTAATTTTTATCTTACCTTCAGGCTAAGGGATAAAGAGTTGGATGGAATTCTGTGCTCTGCCCGAGATATGGTGTCTCGATTGAAGCAGTTAAATGGTTTTAATACAGATAGAGATCGAGATGATGAGCTACAGATTGCATTATATCTTGCTCTATTTGTATCAGATCATTTTGGAGGGACTGATAGGGCTGCTCTTGTTGAAAGGAGGAGAAGAGCTGGTGGTGGTTCAATCTCCAGGAAGCCTTTTGTATGCACTTGCTCAGTTAAGGACTCTGAATCTGTTAGTCGGAACCGCAAACAATCTCTGGAGACTATTGAAGATATTGCCTTTTCTGATATCTGTGAGAAATCTCTTCGGTCTATTAAAGCCAAACAAAAATCTGTTGTAGTTCCTATAGGGACCTTGCAGTTTGGTGTTTGTAGGCATAGAGCTTTGCTATTGAAGGTGATTCTTATACTGAATTATTTTTTAATATCTGATTGTTAATATGTCTGTTGTATGGTTAAATATTTAATTTGGTATTACGTTGTTGGTGTAGTACCTATGTGATCGGATGGACCCTCCAGTCCCTTGTGAGCTTGTCAGAGGATACCTGGATTTCATGCCACATGCTTGGAATGTAATATCAGTCAAGAAAAAAGATTCATTCAAGAGAGGTGACTCCATTAAGGGAGGTGACTTGGTTGAGAGAGATGGCTCACGGATTCGTATGGTTGTTGATGCATGTCGTCCACATGATGTAAGAGAGGAGACTGATCCTGAATATTATTGCAGGTCAGCATCTTACTTGTGTATTTATTCTTGGTCATTTCTTCAGCGCTGAAGATGAAATTTAGGTTTTGTTTCATTATATTGTACTACCTTACTGAATTTGAACTGTCTTTGTAATGCTGAGTCTCTCCCCACCTCTTTTTCTATTTCTGTTAAACTGACACTCAACTTAGCTTTCTTCAGAATATTTTCTCCTTTTAAGCACAAAAGTTTCTATTACCCTTTTGGTTGTTGATCATTTGTGCTTTTGTTATAATAAGTAGAATTGCTCTTTGATTTGTATTCTGACCGTGTGCGTGGCCTGGTATGTTCTTTCTTCCGCTTCTTCTTTTTGTTGAGGTTTTTATAACACAACCACCCTTTCTCTTTATTGTCTTGGAATTTTATATTTATCATTTCCGAATTTCAAGTTTTTATTAGTTGAGCTCTCAACAAACACCCCCCTCCCTCCCTCTTTTCTATATATATGTTCAAGTGGTATGATCACTGGTTCAAGCGGTAACTCAGCTGTCCTCAGATTCTTATCTTCTGAGCACGGCAGTCAGTAATACTAGTTTAATGTTAAATCAATTGTGCTTCAGTCGAAGTGTGTAGACAGGCAACCATTTTGTTCATTCATCTAAACTGTAGTCTTTTTTTTTTTATTCAAGTTTCTGTTACTGTTCATAAGAGCAGATTATGTTTTGTGATATTTATTTGTAGAGATTCAGTTGTATCTGATATATTTTATGATGTTAGGTATATTCCCCTCAGTCGGACCAAAGTTTCTATCTCTGGAAGCGGCCCCACTGAGGTTTGTTCATTTCCTTTGGTGTCCTCTTCGGATGAAACTCAAACTGAATCCGGTAGTTCTCTCATTCGGTGTAAATATGGGTCCGCTGACGCAGCAGCAAAGGTACGCTGTTTTTGAAATTTAACCAGCTTTAGGCAGTTGCGGACTTATTTTCTGGCCATTATTGACCCCTAGGCTTGTTAGAAGGTTTCATGATTGATTGAGATTTAGCTCTCTTGCTTGCGAGTTTTTTATTCCAAGTGAGTCTTGACAGATTCCTAATTTCTTTTAATGGCTTGTGTTTATTATCCTTTTCAGGCTTGAACAAAATTCTATTGTTTTGGTTCTTGCTTATGAAGTTTTCGTTTATCTTGGTCATGATTCTGTACAATGTTTCTTTGTCCTTTGTTTCTGACGTTAAATTATTAACCCATCATTCTGCTGGGGGATGCTGCAGATGCGTACTCTGGAGGTGTATGGGACCTCAGTGGATGATATTAGGAACTTCGAGTACAGCTGCTTAGGTGAAGTTAGAATTTTAGGTGCTTTGCAACACCCCTGCATAGTAGAGATGTATGGACATAGTATATCATCCAAGTGGGCTCCTTCTATGGATGGTAGTTATGGGCAGCGTATATTGCAATCTGTAATATTCATGGAGTACATAAATGGGGGTTCCTTAAAGGTCAATATCACTTTAGCTGATTAAAAATTCCATTTGCTTGGTATTTACATTCATGTTGTTTCAATTATGTTTTAAAAAGTTTCATTTCTTCATATGACAGGGTTATATAGAAAAGCTAGCTAAAGCAGGTGAGAAGCATGTCCCTGTGGAGTTAGCTTTGAGCATTGCTAAAAATGTTGCATGTGCACTGGTGGAGTTGCACTCAAAACATATTATTCATCGTGACATAAAAAGCGCAAACATTTTGATTGATATCGATAGGAAGACAACAGATGGAACACCCGTTGTGAAGCTCTGTGATTTTGATAGGGCTGTGCCTCTTAGCTCATACTCGCATACATGCTGTATTTCCCATATTGGGATACCTCCTCCTGATGTTTGTGTCGGAACACCTCGCTGGATGGCTCCAGAGGTTCTGCGGGCAATGCATAAACGAAGTATATATGGATTGGTAAGTTCTCTGCCCAGTCAGTTTATGTGGGGATCTTAGATAATTGTGCCTGCTCTCTCTATTTTCCTCTCAGTATAGTGATGCACTAGCAATGTTCAGAATGTTAAAATGATACTGTCGTGGACACATGTGCACAAGACTGTCCATTTACTTCTGTGATTTAGTTCTATATGAGATTTAGTTTGGTTAATCACGAACCAAAAGATGTTTTGTTGATGAAGCATAGTATTTGAGTTAGGAGACTGATGTTGTCAAGAAACAGGATATTCTATTTTTATTTAAGCGTTTATGACTAAAAGTGAGACCAAGTGCTTGGTAACTTGGAGGAGCTCTTATAGTTTATCACACAAACTATAAAATGGAACTGGTTTCTGTTGCAACTTTCAAGAATCCAGAGTCTAATGCTGCTTAGCTTTCTGATAGATGTGTTATAAACTTATAATGGAAATGTGGTTCTCTGTCTGGTGAGATCGGAGTTGTCGAACATGTAGCAAGTTTAGCAATTCTCCTGTCACTGCTAATTGGTACAATTGAACTTGCTGTTTAAATTGCAATCTTCTGCAACATGATGATTTTAAAGTTTTAAGATTATCTTTGAGGTGTGATATGCCGATGACCTAGCATATTCCAAAAATAGTTTGTGCTGGTGAATACTTGGCATCCCCTCCATTTGCCAGTAAAATCTATGTATCAACCGAAAGTATATTAGTCTGTTTTTGTGAAATCGGCATGGGAAGCATACTGCAGTTTGTCTTGTACACCTAGATTCAGTTTTATACTTTTCTAGAATGTTTTTTAAAGGGCCGATGAAGTTCCACATGGTCCCTAAGGGTTCCAACCTTGTGTTGTAGCTTTCTTTTCTTTTTTTGTTTTGTGTTGTAGCTTTCTTCTTTCCTAAGTTGGTGAAACTTTGCTTCTTCAAAGTGCTAAATTTCTTTTCTTTCTGTTTACAGGAAGTTGATATCTGGTCGTTTGGATGCCTTCTTTATGAAATGTTAACTTTGCAGATTCCTTATTTGGGATTGTCTGAAGTGGAGATTCATGACTGTATATCGGTATTTTTCTTTCTCCCTCTCTTCTTCCGCTTTATCGAATGAATATTGCTGGTCGGTAGAATGTTTGGCAGTCCATTTTGACCTATTTGAATTCATTAACATTTTGTACCTCACTACTTTCTGAAAATAAGTTCCGAGTTATTGGAGAAAGTGTGAATTGTGATTTTTTTTTTTTTTGGATTAGTGAATGTATTACTTGTCAAGATATTTGGGCCTTAGTGTACTGCTCCCTTTAGACTGTTGGCTCAGTAGAGCTCTTTTGTAGGGTTTGTGGTTAGCTACTTGGTTTATGTCGAATTCTTAATTATTTATTCCGTCGATATTGGCTTTGCTACCTTCTTATGAGTCTGCCTATTGCTTTTTCATATGTAGATGGGAAAACGACCCAAGTTGACAGATGAGTTGGAGGGACTCCGGCCATTGAAGAAGCCTGCAATGGCTCAATCTACTGAGGAGCTTGACCAAACAGAAGCCGACTTAGACATACTAAGGTTTCTTGTTGACTTATTCAGCCAATGTACTGCGGAGAATCCAGAGAGTCGTCCTACGGCCGACAGCCTCTACAAGTTGTTGTTTGAACGCAGCACTGAGTTTACAAGTTCAAGAAGTTAGAAATGCTAGGCGGAGCTTCAGGTATTAATGTATGAACTGCAGTTTATGTTGTCTGAGTAATGTACTTTGATTCGCCAAAGGTTATGGCACTGTAGTTGCTCTGTTAGGAGTGTTAGCTGCCTAACCTATGTTGTATCATGTCTTCTGTATGAGTAATTAGGTGTAGGGGGATTGCAGACCATATTCTGTAATCCGATTGAGATTTGTGATTTTTGTAGGTTGTTGGTTCTGGGACATGCAAGGTTTGGTTATCCATGCATTATTTCCAGACTGTAACTTGACCAGAATAAACTATAAATGATCTTCAAATGTCAATAAAGCAGATTTATGTTGGATATCTTATAATTTTGCATAATTAGATATCAGACTGCATACTTATAGTTTGTACTAAAATTGTCCTGATATTTGTGGTAGTGCAAAACTGCATGAAATCAACACAAAGCATACCCTGATCCCAACTTATCTGTATCCTAGAGCCCCTTCTCTTATGCACTCTGTCATGGTTGGAGTTTATGAAGAAATCGATTGATGCTGTGACATTAAGGTTTGTGTCTTCGCTTTGGTTTTATGGACAACGCCCTGTATATCTTGGATCTTCTCAAGGACAAGGCTCGCTGCGATTCACCCTTTTCTGTTGACTTGACAGCCAACAAAAGTTCATGGAGCAGGTACCCATTTAACAGTGGTCTTGGCCCTGTATGAATGTGTGCAAGAAGCGAGCATAATGCCATTGCAAACCTTAGGCTTCTAGGATCAGGTAGGGATCCCTTGTGTTTGCTTTTAGGAAGTCTGCCTTTTAACCTTCGGATGGTAGTATGGTGATGGCTGGTAGACTTGTATTGAAACCCAAGCAGGTCCAAGTAATCTCCTTCCAAGCAGAGAAGCCGAATCTGGCTTAGGATATATCAAAACATGCCAAATTTTGTGTCGTCATAATTTTGGCACCATGGCCTAGTGCATGTTAATTACGTCAAACCCTGTTAACATTTTCTTTTTTCTTCCGAAATTTGCCATTTCAAAATCTGAAGATGATGATTCTCCGCTCTAAATAGGTTTATCAAGGCATTGGAGAAAGGAAAGGTGTCCGACTCACGAGGGCCAAATTATCTGCTCTTGGAGCCAGACCCTGAAGCAGAAAAGGTTAATCTTAAGCATCAAAACATGAATGAGAGGAAGAATGCTCAGGAGTGGATGATTGATTATGCATCTCGAAAGGCTGCTGCTAAATTAACTCCAGCGTGGAGTAGAAAGTAGCAATGCTTGTTGCGGCTTTTGTAACAGCTATCTAAATAATGGAATTCCAAACCCATCCAAGCCAGCATTCATTCGCTGAGGTGCAACAAACTTGAGGAAGTTAGCCATTTGGTTGAAGAAACTTAAGTTGAATTGCTGAGATATTGTTTATACCATTTGAAAGGCAGAAGTATAAGGACTAGTGAGTGTATGTCATCTTATAGTATAAGGAATTAAAAACTTGCATGATGTAATGGTGTTACAAAAATTGATTAGTGTGGTCTTTTGCCTAATGCATGCCTACTGTTTTTTACTTCGTTTTGTAAAACAAGAAAAAAAATTATTCCTATCATAATCTCACAAGTAGTAGGATCTTGCAATAATTGACAGTAGTCAAAATTATTGAAATTTTGTTTTCCTCCCCTCCTTTTTCGATCTGAAATAAATCAAAAAAAAAAAAATTTGAATCTCATAAATCATCTAGTCAATTACTTAAATTTGTAGTAAATTCATTTCCGGTGACACAATTTAAGTTTTTTTTTTCAGAACTAATTGGACAAATTTTTTAGTAGTTGTGTTTCACTCTTGTTATTATGTCAGCTGTTTAACAAACAAGTTAATTATTAAGTTTGCATTTTCATCATGCATAAATAATCGAAATCAATTCCATCCCAAATCTCGATCAGAACAGTTTTTGATTATATTGATTCATAAACAGTCCTCTGGCTTTGCAATAAGCATTATATATAAAACAACTCAGTAGCTGGTCTGTACGTGTTGATGTCTAGTGTTTAATGGAGCTGCAGTTTGCCTTTAATTAGTTAACCCTTTGCATAATTAACCGTCTAAAAATAGGTGACAGATAACCGAGTAAATGATGGTTTTCCTCGATCCTCTGCAACACATAGCTCAGCTCAGCCTCACTGGGTTTATATATATTGCTGACTTAACCTAAAGGACCACTCTACATGCACAATACATAGTCCACTGGTCCTGATCATCATCACCATCATCATCATCATCATCACCATCTTCCATCGATCTCTGCCATCCTATAAGCACATAAACATAGCTCAGCAAGCAGGGACGACCATATATTCTTAATAATCTAGGCTTTACAGTCCTTCTGATACATACTGCCTCCTTAGCTAGGTAGCTGGGAAACACACACCCCAAAGCCAAAGCCATCTCTTTCTCTCTTCTCACTTCGTTCAAGTTTGCCAGTTGATGACACGCATCAGAGAACCAGCAGCAAGACAGTAACCCTATAGTTAACACGCTTGTTTTGATATATGTAATCTTTGCTTCTTAATTAATGTTAAATTCAACCCCATATATATGCAGATCCAAATGTATATGAAGCTTTCATCTGTAAATTAATTGTTAACCTTTCTCTTTTGAAACACTTTCATACATCTGCTATATGTACATACCAATGATCGCCCACCCTGCATGCGTTTTAAGGTAATGGGAAATTGAAAGGTTGATGGATCCCCCCAGATAGGGGATTTTACATGAAAATGTATACAAGAGGTGGGTGATTGGGTTGGTTTCTAGTACAGATAGTTTTACTGTTCTTGTAATCCCTAGCTTTTACTAACTATTTCCTCCTTCTGGGCTCAAGTTCATTTTGAAGTACTAGTACTAGTAGCCAGTGGAAGTGACAAAATTGAGCTCACTTCTTTTTCAGCAATGTACAGGACCACTTACTGCATGCTACAACTAGCTAGGGTTCATATTGGCATTGTATTTCTACGGTAAGGGGGTCCTGCATATGTTTCCCAGTAAGGATATAGTTTCATATATTTAGGGTTTGGTACATTTTCCAGACTATCCTCATCAGATTCGGTAGCTAGCAGTTGCCTCATCTAGCATATTAATCGATTGTAATTATTTTCATGGAACACATTGCAATAGATATGCGCTTGGTGTAGCTAGGCTTAATAAATCGTAATTATCGAATGGATGAGCACCTAGTTAAATATTACAGAAACAAAGAACTGAAAGAAGCATATTAATTATTAATTGATGTCGCTTAAATTAGCTGAAAAATAACTATACATTCGCATAGACGAAAATACTGAATTGTTCATCTAACTTGATCATGCTAGCTCTTACTAGAAATAAACACTCCTCATCATGAAGCAATGTAAGGAATTGGCGGTGACATTTGACAGTGGAATAAAATCCCAAACTTCTGAAAAGTTATGTATATATATATATATAAACAACCTAAAGCGAGCTGGTCTAGTTTAGCTGCTGCATTAGTAAATAGGGTTTAAATTTTAGAGTTTAGAGTTTAAAGTTTAGACGAAATGCCACATTCCTTATTAACTCGATATTGAATTAGGAGCTTTAAACCACAAGTTGAAGTATACCTTATTGTAATTGTGATGCAATATGCTTCGTACAATCAATGCCCTCTTCGAATTCTACAACTAGACGTTCACTTGAAACATTACCTAAGATACTTTGTAGGAGTGCATAAAAAAACAGAAGGGAATATATTCCCTGTTGAAAAATCTCAAAACCAAATTGTGTATGCAAACTTGTTTGTTTGTTTAGAAAAGAAATTTATCCCACATGAGTTTCTAAATCATGAAAAGAAGAAAGATATGTATATGAAATCTCCAAAAGCATCATACAATTTGTTATATATTACCAGTTAACATCCGATTCCAAAGGTTGGTTGCACTTGATGCATATATTGGTATCATCATCATCACCCCTATATATATAGTTTGTCTGAAAACAAAAACCAAAAGGGTTCTGATCGAAGGAAGGAAAAACCATTACAAATTTACAAGAGTCATTTTCCTCTATGCTAGCTATGTCAGCATCAGATTTCTTTTCTCTCGTATCTTCGTTTTTCACCTTCCTTAACTTGAAGAGAATCAAGATTTTTCAAGAAATGGTATATTATGCAGCAGCTGGCATCAATCAAGTTGCATTGATCACTACCCAGAATTCATCAAATGGAAAACTTTGCAAAGGAAAGGCTACTATCAATAATTTGAGAAAAGAGGCTTAAATAGAAAATGAATTGAATGCACACTAAATCTACAAACATTTGGAAATCAGATAGAGATAGATGCTTTTCTTTTCTTTTTTCCTGCTTTCATGTTTATGTGTGAAGCTAGCATTTTATATGGAAACATCTATATATGTAATGTAAATATGTAAAAATGGTCCCAAATTTTAAAGGGTCCCCTAGCTACTAGTTCCTTAGTCCCCAACCTACAAGTCATAATATGAATCAAAAAATTATGTAATTAAATGGAAACACTTTGTTCACTAATTTTGTCTGCAAAAATCTGCATGGCGTGACAATATTATATTCAATTTAGTTGCATCACTTAATCGGGACCACGAAGACCCTCAGATCTTACATTTTTTTATTTTTGTTTCTATTTAATAAATTTGCTTAGCTCATTAATAAAATAAAAAAGATAAATAAGAAAATGATAATTCTCAGTTTCCCATAAGGCTCGGCCTAGCTTCTCTATTTATACCCTCCTCATCTCCTCTATCTTTTGCATCTCCATATCTAACCCTAGGAGCCTCAAGCCTCTACCTCAGTTCCAGTTTCCACAGTCCAGAGCTTCCTCTCCAAGTTCTTGAAAAGGAGGGTCAATTGGGGAAAGACCTTGTCATATATTCATTCACAAGTCATAGTTGAAGCTGCCAGCATGATCTCACCCTCTCTCAGCTTTCTGAGGGAAGATCAGATCATCTGGTAGTTTCACCTGTTGTTTGTAGCATGAAACCGATCAAAACCCTAATTCAAAACCCCTCTATCTTTATCCTCGTTTTAGTTCCCTGCTGAAAAGCCGAGAAAAAGGTAGGTAACATCAGGAATCACGATCTCTTGTGTTTATAATTGTGGGGTTTTATGTTTTGTTCTTGGTGGGAATTTCTAGTTAGACGGAAACTGGTTTGGGATTTGTTAGGGTTTCGAAGGATGTAGGATTTGTGTGTCTCCTTCACGCAGTTCGAGGATTTCAAATCCCCTCAAGCTGTACTGGTGCTTTGGTGATTGAGCCATGGCTATCACTGATCCAACCTTAGTGGTGGGTAATACCTAGCTTCTCTTTTTGATAATTAACCTAGTGCTGTCAATTTGACATACATGTCCTGATATATTCATAAATTTCCAGCAGGCCAGCTAGCAGCAGTTTATCTTTAGTTTAGAACTTGTTGTCTTGATTTACACACATTTCAGTTTGAAATGGTAAGGAGAAGACCTTAATTATACTAGGGCTACCAGGGCTACCAGGGCTATGTGCAAATAGAGTCGATCTATTTGGATGACTCTGATGGTTTCTACATGTGTTCAGTGTTGCTCACCTCTTTTGGTTCTCCTTAAATATGGATTTAATTCAGAAGAGCTTACTCGTACAATATGGTAATGTCTTCAGTTGAATTATGAACAGCATTATCTCTCATCCCTCCATCAGCTTAATTCTTTCTTTTCTAAGCTAACATTATGAAATTGTTAGCACAATGTTTCAAGGGGTGAATATGATTTAGCCTAGAGATGATTTTGAACAGAATATAGTTGATCCTTTGGGACATTGAAGACCCAGCCAACAAAAGATCAAGCAACCTTATTTGCTTTGCTGATCATATCTGCAGGCAAGATTCGCTCCCTTTCAGCCAATAGAAAGATGATGGCATAATGTAATATTGTAATATAATTATGTATTCATTTTGCTCTTCCTCCAAATCTTATGCATGTATGATGCATATGGTAATTAAGCAAGATAGATGAAGAAAATTGATTTCAGTGATTCAACCATGAATTTGAATTTCCGGATATCTTTGATATTATGAGACGGAGTTGATCTTAGCGTACTTACTGAATGCATGTAGAGCACAGTTCAACACAAAATCTGAGAAGTTTGAGTACGTTGGAAACATTTGTATGCAGTCGCTATAATTTCAGGACTGAGATCCCATGTGAAACACTTCAATTTTTACAATGAAAAATTTACGATCTCTCTCCATTAAGATCGTGTTTATTGGCGGACTTTATTTGGACCACTCACCATCTTCTGGGACATTGTAATTTATAAATGGAAAAGATCCCATTTCTGTAGTTTTCAGATTTCGTTTCTCTCGTCAAGTGTTTGATTCTCCCAATTCATAACCAGAGCTTTCATCTGTCACTATTTCTTTCCCGGAGGCCGGAGGACCTTCAAATTTGTTAAATAGTCCCTGAATAAAACAAACAAGACCGATCTCCTCAATCGTAACCAGATCATAAATCTGTTTTCTTTTTCATTTTGCAAAATATGTGTAATTTGGACGTATTTTCTACTAGTTTAAAGAACTAATTTAAAGGTCAGTTTTGCTAAACTAGTTGATAGAAGGTGGCGCAAGAACTGAGATTGGATTTACCTCTCAGACATTATGTATCAAGTAACACTAGTATTAATGGTAACATTACATAGCGATTTGCCTCGCAGTGACCCATATATACCTCTCAGACATTATGTTACAGTTACATACGCATGTTAGTAATAGAGCAAAATAAAAGTCATGATGCTCCAATTAACTGTGTGACTATGTAAAACCTATTAAATCAGTATTCCCATTATCAAGTCGAGTCTGCTGCTAGGTACGTAGTAGTCACCACCCTCATTTTTGAAAGCAGAAGAAGCTCATACCAGCTCAACGGCTTTCCGAATATGTTGCCGTTAGAGAATGAATTTGGTGTCACTACTCTACTTGTAAATATGCTAACTTGGAGTTGCAAGAAGTATGCCAGCTGCGGACAATATAGTTATTTACAACCTTCCACGCATCCCACATTTTGATGGTCATTATGACCATTGCAGTATGTTGATGGAGAACTCTCTGAGATTCAAGGAGTATTGGAGCCTTGTTAAAATCGGGAACGCATAACCTCTGCTACTGGGGAGGTTGGATGGCTGCATAGAGGAAAAATTGGAAGAGCAGAAGCTGAAAGATCTCAAGATAAAGAATTACCTATTTCAAGCAATTGATAGTTCGGTTCATGAGACCATTTTGGTGAAGGATATATCCAAGCAAATTTGGGATTCAATGAAGAAGAAGTACCAAGGTAATGCAAGGGTTAAGCGCTCACAACACCAAGCACTTCGCAGCCTGAAGTTATAAGTGCTTAACCATTCCATTCCCTTCGTACTTTTTCTTCATTAGATCTCAAATTTTCTTTGATTTATCCTTCAACAAAATGGTCTCTGAACAGTATGATCAACTGCTTGGAATAGGCAATTCTTTACCTTGAGATCCTTTAGCTTCTACTCTTCCAATGTTCTACTGTGTGCAGCCGTCAAAACCTCCCCAGCAGCACGTTTTGTGACCCTGGTTTCAACAAGACTCTAAGGTCCTCCTTGGACCTTAGTTTGTTCTCTATCAGCATACTCCAATGATCTAATGACCATCGAAATGAGGGATGAAATGCTGCAAAAACTATTGTTTGCTGACATACTTCGGCTCTGATATCAGAGTGCTGATGATTGAAATTGGAATTGGAATCATATATGTGTATTATTCATTGACCAATACCAGAATATATAGAGGGAGGTACATCAGCTAACAAATAAGTGAAACAACTAAAAACAAGGAAATTGATTTCTAATCCATCCGTAATAGACTCCTTTACTGATGGGATACGCCTAAACACTCGGTAAACTCACAACTACTGCTTAGTGTCTCAGTGACTAAATCAACTAACCACAAGCAAAAAACAATATGACAAAATAAAACACAAGCAGGCCAGCAAAAGCACAGAGGGGTCTTTCAAAGTAACCCCAGTTCTCGTTTGAATGCTGATAATAAGCAACAACGAGATCTCCAACCATTGTAAGAATGCTGATCGAGACATGTCTCATTACATGAATGACTCAGTTAGTATTAACATAAGAGTTTTTTATTAGTGATTTGACTGATTTCCGGAATTAAGTTGCATCATCAAAGGGTTCTCATAAAATTTCATAGTCAAAGAAGGGCATACTAGAATGACAAATCCATAGAGATCTTTATCAGAGTACACTTGAATCCGTTGAAGCTGAACTCTCACGATCTACCTTGTCTTGAATTGATTTGGGTTCATGGTTCTATCAATTAATGTACATTGATCCGTAACAGAAAAGAAAATTATGCTCAATCATCATTTGATCTAAATTCAACTGCGAAGATATAGTTCCAAGTTTGAGTTTGATGTATTACAGTTATATTAAGATTTGAGAGTGAATGATCCTCCTTTAATGTACTGCCTGGTCCTCCTACAAGTTCTTCTGTTTACTAATTCAGTTAATCTGGCTTGTAATTTCTTTACGTTTCCAGTCAGTAGGTCTTGTTTCTGTTTGCCTTGTTCGATGGAGTTCTCGCCCTTGTGGCTTTGTACATGCAATTTTCTTTCAGACTAAAAAAAAGTCCTCAAGTGATCATTATGTAGTTCAGGGAACATGACTGTAGCTCTCAAAACTTCAAAAGTAACATACTAATTGTTGATTGCCAAACAAAATAAATAACATGCACTTGCTTCACTAAAGCAAAAAAATTAGCACTATAATCTGAGAAAACAAATCTGAAGCCAATTTGGTCAAGCATGGTACTTACTCGAGCATCGATTACCCCCTACCTTGGCTATGTTCCGAGCTGATCCTTGGTGCATGCTTCATTCTTGTCCCTATTAAGTTGGCTAGCTACCCTTGTAGTTTTTCTCTCTTTTTTCCCTTTTTTTTTTTTTTTTTTTGAAAAGATTGTGTTTGAAAAATTTACAACTGCTGTTGTGAATTTTGGCTTCTTCGTATTCATTCTCAGATGCTTTTCAAGAAAGCTGTTAGACTGATGGTTTGAGAAGAACCTTTCAAGAGTGCCCCAAATATTTTCTACACAACTATAAACTTAATTCATTAATTAACACTACTTTACAGAGGATAGAACTGATCAAACAACCCGTACTGGGTGGACTACACAGCAGAGACTAATAAGGACCTGTTGTTACCTATGATCAAGGAACTCTAGCACTATAATCACTGATCTAAACTGGGATTACCTTTTCCGTTCTTCCCTCCTGCTTGGTTAAACTGGAAGACCTTGAGCCATGCACACATGGTATGTCTTACACAGGGAATTTTGGCGATGGCAAACTTCATTTCCGGATTGTAGCATCTTTCTAAGCAACCCTAAGCAACCTCTCCAACCTCTAACAATAAAACATTACTCTCTTTACATTCTCCTTTAAAGCTGGCAACGGCCGGACTCCAGACTCTCCTGCAGCCCGTGTGCCCTTACCACCATGACCAATAGAGCCATTTTCCTGCAGATCTGGCTCCATATAGAATCGGGCACGAAAAGCAGCCAAATGTGCATAATATGCCGGGGGTACTGCATCAGATTCCAGAGAATAGGATCACAATTACAATTTGGAAAGGCAGATAATTTGAAAATAGAAATGATTGTGTAGCAAAGCAGAACAAGGAAAAATAGCTTACCAACAGAGACCGAGCGCGTGCACCTTGCATATGTGTAGCAAAGGTTGTTTGTCAATGACTGGATTCCATCAGGAGTAAAATTATTCTCATCCCAGAGAACATGGTAGTGAGCTGGCCGACTTGTACCCTGCAATATAAAAAACTTTCTTAAATTCCACACAGAGATATAAAAAGAGAGTGCAGCTGAGCAAGAGATGAATAAATTCTTTACCTGAATACCAGCATGGCTGCAGAGATAGAAATCAAACTCTGTAGGATGGCATATCTTGGTATCAACCACAGTGCCTGAAAAAAATAAAACAATAAATATAAAGATATCGTATTGGAATTCTCTACAATATGTCAGATAAAACAAGTTTCCAAGATAGTTTAACCTTCAACCAAAAGATTAAAAGTAAAAATATAAGTGTATGCTTACCTGGCAAAATGTTGCCACTCTTGTCTACACTGCTTCTGTCCCTATGGTTATTAGCAAATAATCGTGTGTGGTGCCGCTTTTGTACAACAATGAAAGTCACTGGTGGTTGATAGTTGGGTTCCAGAGAAGCACATGCCTGTATGCATATCACCACTTAGCAATTCGACAAAAGCTCCCACTTTTACATCTAGTAAGTTTGTAATGGTGATATAGAAACAGAATATATGAAATCTCACCTTCCTAATTGCATCAAGCTCATATAGTAAGACCTGATAAAATTGTCCTTCACTAACGCCATCCCTGCTTGGAATTAAATTATATTAGAAGAGGAACAAACTGGAAAAGACACTAAGACTACTTGAAGCATAACCCAAGTGTTTGTTACGTACTTGAAGTTCCAATTTTGGAGTTTGGTCACTTAAAGTGTGCTAAGCACACAAACTTACCTGTAAAATATAATCCTAAGAGGCTTCTGCCCTGTTGCTTTCCTGAAGGAAACAAGAAGATCCCTGAACAAAAGAGAACATGACATTAAGAAGCAGTTTATATAAAAAAAAATTGGGTGAAATACTCAGACATAGTAACACCTCCAATAAGAGTAAAAGGTAACATTTTTACAGTACATGAAGGCAGAATATCAAGGAACAAAAGGAAGAGTTTGGGGGAATGTGATGTGCTTGTAGAGAGGGAGAAAATAAGAGGACAGATTCGGAAAGTTTCCAAGGAAGTAAAAAGTTCCAATACCGGATCATGCCACCACTGACTGTGCCACGAACAGGGTCCTGCCATGTCTTGTACAAATCTTGTATCAGTTCCTGCCTGTGTGCTTGAGCACAAACTAACCCAGCATATTTGGTCACTTCCGGCCAATCCTGGGAAGCCACTACCTACAGAAGTAAAATAATCAATTTTCCATTAGCATCAATGGTCTCAATGCTCAACATATGTTGAATTTTCATGTGGTCAAGAGATGTACCGCAGCAATAGAGGGACTGGTATCTTCTCCATTCTCTGGGTGAGTCACATCTGCTCCAAAAATTATGGTTGGTATATCACTGACTAAAGGTATCCTGCAGCTAATAGCATCCAAAAGTACGGTATTTCTGCCACCCATCTGCAGCATGGATGAGTCCGAGAATCATCAGGACTCAGAAATTTATAGAGCCAGAACATATAAGAAGACCAAGAGTACAAGAAATTAAATAAACCATGTGAAATTGATGAAATAGCCTTCCATGACCACACAAAAGCAATTACTTTTGAGGTTTTTCCATACAACTGTTAAACAAATAATTAAGAATGTATTCTCATTCTTTGGTGACTATCTCAAGTAGAATGCGTTAAAATCAGATCATTCATGCTAAATCTGCCTGGCACTCTTTTCATCCTAGATGGATTTTAGACAAATGCAGTAATGGTCTACACAATGCAATGAAACTAATTTAGAAATTTGTAGCATGAATAAGATTTTGGGGATTAAACAAACCTTGACATTTATCTTAAGCGACACATTAGCCAAATACTGTTTGCTGATCTTGAACACATGCTTCGTAAGACAGCATTGTGAGATTAATCCAAGATCTGTTTCACATATTCGCTTGATATCACCTAAAATAGCAGTAATCACGTTAGAACTAAGTATATGATTCAAGTTATCTTTATGAAAATCAAGCTCAGAGTGCAATGGAAAAAGATAATCACACGAATTACGGCAAGGATGACCTACCATACAGGGACCCGTTGTTGTCAGGCAAAATGGCCAACAAGAGCTCTAATTCTTTTCCTTTTGTTTTGTTCATGGATGCATGATATACGTGCTTCAGAGCTTTCTCTACTTGCTCGGGCCTAGCATTGTAGATTGGAATTACAGGTTCTAGATTAAATTCCTACAAGACAGCATAACAAATTAAAACCCCATGAAAATATAATAACATAGAAGGGTTCAAGTATAAAAAAAAATAAATAAATAAATAAATAAAAAAAAAGTACCATGCCAGATACTTGACACATCTGACCAAGTTCACTACAAAACCCACGAGCAACACTCTCCTGCACACTCCGTGAGAAGTTAATACAAGCCCACCGGGTGACCGTCATCCCATTGATCATTTTCTGCAATACATGGAGAACAGAAAATCAGAGGTAGACACTAGACTAATAATCCCCTTCAAATGCCTGATTATCATTAGATGAAATAATAAAATGTAAAAGTTCTATAAAACAACAAGCCATATTGAACTAAAAGGGTTTTCACTGGTGATTAGGATTTATTTGTGCATAAACTGTTACATGCATAACAAATGTGATGAACAATTTTTCCATGACTCGATTACATTATATATAGAGTGTTCAGCAAGTATAGTACCTTGTTCATCATATTCCACTGACCTACTTGAGGCAAACAATTCTTTTCTTTTCCTGTTTCATGATACTTCAGCTGCAGATGAATTTGATGTTAGATGTTGAACGGTGAGAAAATATTCTTAATCAGACAGTAAATTGTTATGAGGGAAAACACACCCAAGGGGCTGGAAGGATTCGAGCCTCCACTGAAGCAAGCTTCTCACTGATTTTGATCCCAAACTCATTAGCATAAGGGTCTTGGTCATAAGCATTCTGTTGAACTGTCTGCTTGTGTTTCAAAACAAAAGGATATATCATTACTTGTATGAAAACAATGAAAAGGTGACATACTATCAACACTATCCATCAATAACATCATACAATATATGTGTATCTACTCTTTTACTCCCTAGATAGCATAGTTGCATGCAGAAATCTTGAAATGACTATTTTCTTTGCTTTAACTTCACTACTATAGTTTACTATTATTGAACCACAACAATTCATTTCATCTCTGTTCTAAGTCCATATACCAAATCTGTGTATCTACTCTTTTACTCCCAACCCCCAAGGGAGCATAGATGCTCTAGAGTTTGCATGCAGAAATATTGAAATGAATCCATTTTCTTTGCAATAACTTCACTACTAAAGTGAACTATTATTGAACCACAACAATTCATTTCATTTCTGTTCTTAGTCCATATACCATATCTGTGTATCTACTCTTTTACTCCCAACCCCCAAGGGAGCATAGATGCTCTAGAGTTTGCATGCAGAAATCTTGAAATGAATCCATTTTCTTTGCAATAACTTCACTACTAAAGTGAACTACTATTGACCTACAGCAATTCATTTTATCTCTGTTCAAAATCATAGTAAACCAACCTACCAGCCAATTTCTAACCCTCTCCCCCTCACATCCCAAATGGAATATGATCTTATGCGGACAGCAAGGAGAGCAAAGAGCAATGATTAAACTATAAAAGATTACCTGGAGGATGTCATTTTCACGATCCCTAGGCCTTTGACATGTAACCTTTAAGAGAGCAGTAATTTGTTTCTCATTCAACCTTTTTGTATATCGTTGCCCCTCAACAATTTTGCAGGCCTGCAAAAGTTTCAAGTATGTGAATTCACCACAAGACTTCTGAAAAGAAAACTGTGCGAATAAAATTTCATTAGGATATGACATGCTGGGTGACCATGACTTACCTCCATTGGTAAATAATTTGCCTTCTTCTGATTTCCACCAACTTGAAGGCAAGGAAGATGTCCATGTTGAATTGTGAATCCATACATCTCGTGGAAGTATTCAATTACAGATTTCATCGTCGAGTTCTCATCAACAGGAAACCTGATCATAGATAACATCAGCATATAGCATCTAAAAGACTGGCACAAGTCAATCAAGAATCAAGGAAAAAAAGAAAAGAAATACAGCTTCTTCCTTTCCATGCAAGTATCTAAAAGTCTGCAACAGCAAATGTATGCTATTGTCAAACTTACACAAGCTCTCTTGTAGGTTGAGATGTCAGTCCTGACACTCGATACTTTCTTCGAACACTCCCTCTGTGCGTAACTTCAACTTTCACCCCTCTAAGAGCTTTCTTAATCTGACAGGCATAGTTGATTAAATTAGATACCAAGGATAATGTGTGTGTGTGTGTGTGTGTGTGGATTTAGAGTTTGAAAGTCACCTTTACACGGTCAGCATCAGACAATGTCCTAGATAGTACATCTTTTCCCAGAAGCTGGGCTACAAACTCTATTACAGGGAGAGGCTCAATAAATGCAGCTGAAGCCATATCTGCAACATGTGAAGAGAGAAGAATGACATATGAGACAGGGCATCTGAGAGAACCATAAGTAAGTTTTGTCTGAAACACCAATTAACAGCAAGTTACTCACCAATATTGAGGGAAAGACCCATCTGGGTAGGCCTTATACTTTGGTAAAACCCACACCATGACTCCAACCCTTCACCAAGCCGTTGTGGTGTTCGGATATTAGGTGAAAAGAAGGATCTCCCTATGGGACAGTACCTGCACCATAGAAGTGTTCATCAGGTGATTAAGAAACTTTAATCTCCACACTAAAAGAGCATAACAGTCACAAGTTTTACGAGAAATTTTACCTTTTTGATGCGAGCTCTCTTAAAACAATGTCAAGAATTTGGAGAGCCTCCTGGGGAGCATCAGCACATTTACCGGCCAGAAACTGGCTCAAATGATACATGTTTGCTCGAGCAACAAATTTAATAACGACTTTATATTCCCTTTCTCTTCTGAAATAGTATACACAGTTAATGTAAAGTTAATCTTTCAGGTTATACAGTTATAAATCAAATTACTCATCATACACTCAATCTAACACATAATCATGATATATTCTTGGAAGCGTCTTTGACTTTTTACATTATTTCTCATTCTGTTATAGGGTTCTATCTATCGTTGTTCTCATCCATCTTATTTTAATCCAACTGATTTAAGAGAAATCCTACAGGAACAGGGAGGCATTGTCCTTACTTTCGGCCATCGGTTCGCTCTTCGTCATCAGCAAGCTTGATGTTAAACTCCTTCCAAACAAAGGGTAGCTCACCAGCAGTGTACAAACTCTTTCTACCATCATAAGCAGGCAGTCTCATTCCTAGGTCAGATTCTCTGTAGAGTCTCACCAGTTCCGCCATGATGGCTCTATTCACAACTCTCGATGTAACTTCGGGAGTTATGCTAACCTGCAAAAGTCAGGCCACTGATGGTGAAAAGGCAAACAAAACATTTAGAACAAAATTAAAGACCACAACTGAATCATAAATGCTAGTAGAAGACAAGGACATGGTGAAAACAGTAAGCTTTTCAAATTTCCTCTGCAATGCAACAGCAACTGTGAAAATATTAATACTCAGATTAAGGTAAGGGGACCCAATTTCTATGACACAACTTAAACAGCAAATTAATTTTTTTGCTAGAGCACATCAATTAACACGTCTTAATTATAAGAAAATGACCCATCAAAGAAAACAA
Organism: Potentilla sterilis; assembly: GCA_963682095.1. NCBI lineage: Eukaryota > Viridiplantae > Streptophyta > Magnoliopsida > Rosales > Rosaceae > Potentilla > Potentilla sterilis. Next base: position 33,981,143 of record OY821767.1, on the reverse strand, counting down.
GCTTACATCATAATGGTTCAAGTCCTTGTCTGGTAACTCAGCAAAGAAATGGTTGGCCTTCACAACACACCTTATCCCAGCTTGTCCATAACCAGGCCTAGGTGCAAAGCTCAAAGACTTACTGGAAGTGGGGAAACCCATCTCCATGGCACACGAATTTCCACCATTTTCCAATGAACCATTTGCAGTACTAACTAAAGGACCTCCTCCAGCCATGTTTGGTGAGGCTGGAATATGAGCCACCGTGCAGTGCCTTGAACTAGGCCTCATAAAAACATCGCCTTGATCAGACTTCCGACCACCTCGACCCCTTCTCCTTCCTCTGTTCTTAGTTGGAGGTGAAGTTTGATTCTGAGCTTTGGGGTTTTGAGGCTCTGGGATTGGTGGACCTTTGCCATTTTGAGCAGTCTTGGGTGCCTTCTGAACTGGGTTTGCTGAGTTCTGTAAATGGGTTTTGATCACAAGGTGTTGCTCTGAGCTGTCCTTCATTTTCCTGATAGGCATGATTGGTAACTCAAACTGATATACTACAAAAGCACAAGCCTTTGTCCAAAAAGAGACCAGCTTCACCAGATTACACACCAACAGAGTAGTCTTCCTTTTAGTCTTTACTCAATTCTCCAAAGATTCAATAATACCTACTCTGAAATACCCAAAACAAACACAGAAAAACTGCATGTCAGCCAAAAGTTGCCGGAAAATTTACCAAAACAGTGAATAACTAGACACAATAAATGAGATTTCGTCACCCCAATACGCTAAGTAAAAGGTATGGGTAAATAAATGTCCAGACTTTGCTTTTCATTGAAGATGAACTTTGCTTTTTTCATTGAAGATGAAAAACATTACTATTCCTTTTGCAAAACTGAAAGAACCAACTATTCACCTCTATTTCATTAGATTTACCCTTTACCAAATCCACATACATACAAAAATGAAATCCAAATTTACAGACAAGTAACAGCTACAGTTACATAGCCATCCAATAAAAAACATAACCAATCTCAGAGATTTGCCAAGAAGATTCACAGAACACGAAAGCCAACACAGAACTCGCAGCTTAATATCAGCTTTGCAAGTTCAACAAAACTTTAAATAAAAAATAAAAATGCAGAGACAATACATGTCATTACCCAACAACCCAAAGTGCTTCTTCAGATGCTTCTATAAGCAAAGCCCCAATGAGCATGAATTTTCCAGACAATAACAATAAAAAAAGGAATAGAAACTGGGACAATGAAGGAACCCAGGAGACAAAGCCATTGTTTAAACCCCAAAACTGAAAATCTGTGATCATCCACAAAATGAACAAGCCCAAGCAGATAAAAACACTGCAAAAAACACAGACAGCAAATATCTCAAAGAATATATAAATAATATTAACTGCTTGTAGAAGACAGATTTGAAGCAGAGCTTGTGAGTTGTGGACTGCTCTATTAGGAAACATAGAAATAAAAACACCCAGAAGAAGCCAAAATTCAAGAACAAAACCAAGGGGAAGGAATAAACATTGAAAAGGGTAGTGAAATCACTATCCAAAGGATACCCAAAATTAATGCCAAAGAGAAAAAGCCACCACCATTAAATACCAAAGAGCTACTAAAGGCTCACTTACTCAGTTCAACTCACCAACCAACTGCCCATTTAAACTGAGAAGAAGCTGACTCTAAATCAAAGCAACGAGCAATGCTCTTGAAGACAACGATCACAAACCAAAGTCGAACTAGTTAAAACAGAAGGGTTGTGTTGTGTTGGGGATTCAGATTAAGCTAGAGAGAGATATATGGGGAGGTAGTTAGAGAGAGAAAGCCAAAGAGGAGATGGGGATGATGATGAATCTTATACACGCATGCAACTGCTTTTGGTGGTTTCTTTATCACGTGTAAAAGGGCTTTGGGGAGAAGAGGAGGCCCTGTTTCTTTGGCTTTTTAAAACAAATGGCTTCTTTCCCTTACAAATTTCCTAAATATTCAAACTCACCATCTCTGAAGCTCGTTGTGTTTCTCGGGTATGGCAAAGCAAGCAAAGACCAATTCTTTATAAGAAACCAGAGAGAGAGAGAGAGGAGAGGGGAAATGGGGTGTGAGTCCAAAAGAGGCACTGAGTATTTATAAAAGCAATGATACAACAGAAAGAAGAATAATTCGAACTTGCAGTCCTCTATTCTGCAGAGACTCTCTTCCTTTCTTTCTCTCTCACTCCTCACTCTCTCACTCCTCTAAGCTCAGTCCCCACTTCACTCTGTCTAGTCCCTTTTCCATTTTTCCAAATTCACATTTTCACTCGAAAAAAAAAAAAAAAATATATATATATATACACATATATACACACACATATACAATGGTACCCGGAACCCGATGTGCCCGACCCGGTTCTTGGGATGGTGAGACGGGTGGGTCTCTCGGGTCCCTCACCCTCAACCCGTTTTGGTCTAATGATTCAGTGTACTCGGCTCTATCATATCCCATTTGGGGTTATTGGGACCAAATTAAAAGTGTGACATGATTTGGCAACTACCCTCGAGTTCACCCTTTCAACTTGAAAGTGTTCATGCATCAAATCGGAGATGGTCCGAGCATTTGGAACTAGTTGTTATTTTGTTAATATTATCTTTTTATTTTGTTTCATTCCTTTATGAGTTTTGAGAGTTTTCTTCTGACAACCACCCCTCGAGTTAAGATGACGGTGTACGACTTGAAACTTTGCGATCGTACATCATTTCAAAGATTTTACTGTAGTATTCTTTGAACTTTTTCTCTTTTAGTATTATAGTTCTTCGGTGCTTCTACTTAAAAGATACTTCGTTCGAAACCGAGTAATTATGTTTTGTCAACCTGTTTAACCGTTATCTTAAAAACTCACAAATCCGATGACACCGCTTTTATTGATTCTGAAATTAACTCTAAGGTCTTAATATTACAAGTAATTAACCCGGGGTAAAATGTAAACCCTAAAAACGAAAAGGGGAAAGAAAAAAAAAATAATGTAAAGAGGAGGAGAGAGAGTTATGGATCCGGATTCTCTCCTCATGGATCTTCTCCTCATATCTCTTTATGAGATCTTGGCCGTTCAATTTTAATTCGACGACCCAGATTACTTTACAGGGGTTGTGTGAATAGTAACAAAAGATTGTGAGTCATCGGATTAAAATTGGACGGCTCACATTGTTTTATGAGGAGATATGAGGAGAGAGAGATAAGGAGAGGATCGGATCGGATCCCATTTAGGAGAGTTATGTAGAGGCAATGCAATGGTTTCAACGTTAAATGATGGGGTGATGCCCTGATGTGATAAGCGATGATGGGATTCAAGTACGGTTTCATGCGGTCGTATTGGATTTGTGGGGCAAATTTACCCAATAGGACAAAAACTGGTAACTGAAAGGAGTAGTGATTGTCTATGATGGCTTCCCTGGACATCTTCAATGGTTTTCTGATTTGCTCCCATGGCCTTCATCATTGATTATCATTACTTGTTGACACCCAAGGGCAAGGCCAATAACTCTGGTTATGATATCACCTCAGCCAGAAAAATTATGCAATGTTTTAAATTAATTTTTATGTTGGTGTCCAAATATATCATAGTCACTCCTAATAAAATACTTGGATCCGGATTCTCTCCTAATAAAATCTCTCCTCATGAGATCTGGGCCGTCCAATTTTAATTCACGGTCCAGATTGCTTTACATGGGGTTGTAGAGGATTATGAGCCGTCAGATTAAAATTGAACCGCCCAGATTGCTTTATGAGGAGATATGAGGAGAGAATCTCATTCTCAAATACTTTAGCATGAAACTCTGCTAATTAGTCTTAATCGAAAAAAAAAATTATTAAAAAGAACTCTGCTAATTAGTTTGCGACAAGTAGATTTAAGGGGCATATACAAGTTCGTGCGTCGTGTATTAACATAAACATATTGAAATGAGAGTTTAATTACATGGTCGAGGATAAATACCTCTCAGACAAAAATTCCTTTCAAATCTATTATTATGTTCATGGACATATTACTACTAGAATGAATATTCATTGTAAATCTACTATATATTTCAAACAAAAGCATACATGCCCCATGACTTTAGTTCATGAGATCATATTTTTCTTAAAAGAAGAAAAGTGTCATAGCTTTTGATTCATAATGCTCAAAACTTTTATCTCAAATGCATGATAAGATTTTTGTGATTACATTACATAGTGTGATAGGCTGATAGCTTATCAATAATAAAATAATACACATTTAGACGTGTGTGTGCTAACAGTTTGTGTAACGACTCATTCTACCGATCTATTTGAGTGTGTCATTGTTGTACAACTTGATAAATTACTCTTTCTAAGTAATTTTTACAAAATTAAGCACAATATTGTAGGCTCAGTAATAATAAAACCATGCACAATATTGTATGCATGTAGCACCAAAAACCCAGCACAGCACAGCAGATCAAACAAGTTATTAAAGTCATCTGACTTCATGCCTTGGATTATTTCAATAGAAACTTAGTGAATCTGAATCTGAATCATGACTCATTAGATCTTGTGATTTGAGTGCTGCTGCTACTGTAAGCAAACAATTCACTCATTTACTCTCACTCTTTATTATTGGATGAATTTGGTGGCATGCTCATAAAAGTCCACAATACTATAAATGCAGAGAATCATTGCTCCCACTAAGACATTCTTAAAAGAGATGAGATGGGGTTGGGAGGAGGAGGAGGAGGCATGGGCAAGTTTTGTCTTGGTATAGGGAGGTATTGAAATTTCCCCCATTTTCACGGTAATAAAAGTGAGACATTGGGTACATGGGCAAGTTTTGTTTTTGTTTTTGGGGTCATAAAGAAAAGGAAATAGAACAAGGGTATGTGACTCTACGTTATAAATAGGTATATTCATCAGCATTCACAATGTGGTGTGTTCTGTGTTGTGGTTGAGGACAAGAAAGAGGGATATTTGATATTGGAGAATAGAAGAGAAGCGGTGGTGGAGGAGGGGGAGGAGGAGGTAGAGTTAGTTTCCCAAGTAAGTGTTTTTGGGATTGATTTGGCCAATTAGGGAGGAGGAGAGTGCGTGTGGTGGGTCTGCAACTCCATATAGATAACATTATAGAGAACACATTCCTCAAGGTTGCATATTTTTGCAGCACTGCTCCATTTCCACACCCCCTCTCTATCTCAATTCTCTCAATATTGTTGGGGTGCTTTGGTTAGGGACAATGTGTTTCAAAAGTGTGAAAGATTAGATATATACAGGCCAAAGGGAGTACGTAACTATGTGTAAAGTTTATGAGACCCACTGCAATCCCCCCTACCACCTCCCTTTACTTTAGTGTGCATCTGCGCAGCTAGTAGCATATCCACCCTGCAAAGATTTGTGTGCTTCTTCTTAGCTATCATCATTTAAAGTGTGACCCTGTGACCTATATGATCAGTGATGGTTTTCTTTTCTAGCTTAAGTCTATAACATAATACAGAAGAACAAATTTTCTTGATGAAAATTATGAGCATAATTACCTGACTCATTTCTTTGTAAAATAACAAGAAAAATTAGACTTGTATAAAATACATTCTCAATCAGCAATGCATATAAGTGATATAACCATGTCACAATTTTGAAATGCTAGTCAAGAAAAAGTTGTGGTTTCTTTTCTGGGTTTCCATCCTTGACGCACCAGATGATAAATAGAACATTTATGAAAAGCTTGGGATCCTCCTTTATCAAATTTAATTTCAGACCCAAAAAGACTTCAGAAAGGAAATCTCATATTTTTTCTTCATATAGAAAATACATACATATATATACAAGCCACTTCTTTTCGTTAGACGATTGTTTATTGGGAAAGTTGGGAGGGAGATGGTTCAGAGTTCAGACTTTACTGAGGAAGTATGGTTCCAGGAATAAAATACAAGTGTTCTGACATCAACATAAACTATGAAACAAGGAAGCTACTATAACAATGATAGTTATATACCCAGCACCAAGCATTTATGTATCCTTTACGATTTTCTTATCCCTGTTTAAAAATTCATTCCCCAGTACTGCTTTATATTATTCAAGAGTTTTCTTGCAACACAGGCATTTTATATTAGTCATCACTTTAAAAAAGCTACCAGTCACTTAACATATAATCATATGAAAATGGGTTAATTATAATCAAAACAATAATTAAAAAGTGCATTTTCATAGTTTAGGAGCTAGCTAGGGTTTCTTGGCTCAATTCTCTATTCAGTTCATCGACCAATGCCATGTCTTCCATTGCAGGCTAGCTAGGCTTGCATCCTCCTTCCCATATCTTCCTTCGTTGGTGGTCGACTTCTGAGTTCTAACTCGATCACCAGTGCTGTGGAACAATGATGATACAAAGAGTTGTATGATGAACTTCCCGATCGTATGTAATATCAATAGTATATAATATTATTTACACTATTATTCAGAGCGAAACTAATTAGAAACTTTACTAAAGAAACTTTAGCCGATCACATTGGCCGGCCGGAGCAAACCGCCAAATGTGATCCAACTGAAACTGATACCGAAAGGTAAAGATCGAACTTAAACTTGGCAGTAGAGTAAAGACCTGGAGGACTTGCGCACAAAACAAAAGAGGTAGAACTGTAGAAGACGTTTCAGCTGGGTAGAGTACACATATTGGAGTTACTAGGCGCAGCAGCAGGGCAAGAGCCAGAGGTAGAGAGCTGTCAAAAGAAACAAACTACACTGGAGGGCTTCGCTTAAAGATTTCATCTTTCAAAAACCAAGTTTCTGAAGTTTCATGCTTGCAGATAAAAACTTTCCCTTTGCGTATTTTAAGAGAAAGCTAGGTTTGGCTAAGAGGATTATACATGGAAATGGCAATTGGGCAGTGTCAGATAAACAGCAACAAAAACTGCAGGAGCTGTCACAAAACCTATTAGCTTTGTCTCTCATCTTCTTGGGTGAAATAAAAGTGCAATTTCATCCCCAAAAAATTTAACCTTTGAGATGTGCCATTTCAACTGCACATTCTTCGAAGGTCCCAACCAGATTTGTCCAATATTGACGAGTAACAAAAGTTCAAATTTGTTACTGTTGGTGGTGGGGTAAATTACACAAACACTTTACGCTCACACTTTTACATTATAAAGTTCATAATCTGCAGCTTCATAAATCATAGTGGAGTATAAACCTTGGCTTCTGGAGGATTTGATTGAGCTACTACAACTTGAAAGCTCTTGACTTGGTTTGTCCACATTACGTAGCAAAGCACTCAAAGATTCTATTCGAATAATTAGATAGTGCTGCTTGTTTAAAGAATCAAAGTGGATCGGAGCTGGACGAAGTACTTGATCAGCAAGAATCTGGGGAAATAATTCCTAAGAATCCTAATGATTTGTTGGACTATTGTAATTATGAGATGGTACGTACCTTTGCCTTTCAGGAACTTAAAATTGAGGAATCAAAGCATAGGAGAAAAAGAAAGATAAAATAAAAGTAAAATGAGAATCTAAGTTTACTGCAAAAGTTAAAGCTTGATGGTAAAAAAGATGAATAGTATAAGTACTTTTTATTCTTCGTACACAGCTCACTTACTAAAAATCAAAACACAAATTTGATGATTTTCATAGTCTCATCCCTAGCGATAAGGCCTTCGGAGACCTTAACGCTAATAGAACCGGTAGAGTTTATGATAAAATTGGGAAGGTAAGACTTGTTCCCTACATCGTTGTTCTTTGAGCTAATAATATTAGTGATCGATATTTCTTTCATGCTTTATGTTATTAATTAGTCCATTTGGTGCTAAACATCAACCATATCAATGTTGGTTTGGTCTAGTAGTTGGGGCTAGGTTCACCATGTGGGACGAATGTGTACAGAAATACTTCTGATATCAAGGAGGTCTCTGATTCGATCATCCATGGTAACGAATCACATTGGGAGAGCTTTAACCTTAACCCCTCCCGGGGCTCGAGAAATTAGTCTCCACTCCTGAGTGCTCTCATAGTGGGTGAGGGATACCCTGGTCTAACCTTAAAAAAAAAAACATCAACTCTAATGAGATGTTGTCATGTTTCATTTCAGTGGCACCCTCTCGTCATCTCAGTTGGGTCTTCAGGTCGGCATCAATGCACCACAAATTTTCATCATCCCAAACCAAAAGCTAGCAAAGCCTGCAAAATACAAACTACTTCCACATCTCCCTCCTTTAATCGTCACACACCCATGCCCTAAATACCACTTTACAGAAGAAAAAAATATACAACTGAAAGCAGCAGGTTAATTCTCTTGACAGAAAAACCGACAGGTATATATATAAAAAAAAAATGGAACAAAAAAGAAAAATTGAACTTTGTCTTCTAGGTGTCTTCTTGGACAGCACAATAGCATCTTCAATATTATGGCGCATGGATTTTCCGTACAGTGTGATGGGCCAGAGTCGTATATTTTTGACCGTTTTGATGATAATAACTCAACCCAAAACAAAATGACATTATGCAAATTGAAGGAGACTAGCTAGATGCAAAAAATAAGAAATGAAAGAAATGAAATTACTTAGGAGTTAAGAGAATCGATCAATTTTTTTTTTTTAAGGGAGGACGTCAATCTATTGTGATAGTAAATGTTATATAAAAAACAACTTATTTCCTTAAGAATTTAAGGGTTACGATATAATTGAGTCGATCATCCGTAAAAAAAAACTCTAAACGGTCTAAAACCAAAGTATAGCAGTACAAAGATAACCTAATATATATGCAACTAATACAGAATGCGAAGAGAAAAAGAATCAAAAGGAGATTTTCTAAAAATGCGAGAGAAGGATCCACAATGGAACCAAGCGCTTCCCCTGCTTATTCAAAGAGGCCATAAAACCACTAATCGGAAGCATCCCTGGGACTGCCGGCCACTACAGAAGATGAAGTACCTCCGATCCATCTGCAGCCCTGAAACACACGAAGCCTGAATACTAAACCAACGTACCCTAAAGCCTCAATAATAGAATAGAAGTAGAGAGTTTAATCTCATATTGCATATATTGTTGTACATTATTGTTTATCACCGTTGTCGTCTTTAAATTGCATATTGCATAAGTTACGTGATATATATCTCACTCATTCCTTAGAACTTGGAGTTCGGTTTTCATGTTTTGCGGTGTGTACTATCTAATTTGATTCTTAGTAAATGTGAGAGTGCTACATATAAATTTTCTAAATAAACACACACATTGATTTTCTTTTGGCTAAACCAGTTGGACATTGACAGATGATTGGCAAAGTTGATTGCACCGATGACCAAATTGAAAGCGAAATTGTGATTATGACGCACCAAAAGAAAATAAATTACCCACTATGGATGAATATTCTTCCTAATTAGATTGAACTTTTGAAAGTTGGTTCTTATGAAAGTATGCATTTCGGGTTTTGCCCTAGCACTCAATCATGGAGGTAGCAAAAGATTAAGAGATTGTAACATCATTTTCGCAAAAGAGCGTGTAACTTGAAAAGGGTCATTAGCTTTCACTTTATATCTATGATTTTCTTTGATCTCGGAGATGACAAAAGGGTTTTGCTGTTGGGACCAAGATAGCATAATTTACATGCACGAGTTGGGTGGTGATGGTGATCTTTTCTTAGACTGTGACCAGACGATAGAAATCGAGTTTCTTTTGACTGGTATATTATAGATGATGCCTGCTATGATTTGGCTCACAAATCACAGTAGTTTCTTCCAAGAATATGGAGTAAACTGGTTTTTGGAGCCAAAGATCGATCCCTAGAAGTTTGTAGAAGCTTAAGGAATGATTCAATGGGGAGGTCGATATGGCTCCCAGAGTTGGAAAGAAGTTTGAGATGAGCTGAAGCGGTGTCGATCCTTATAGACTAGTAGTGGATCGAGGGCTAATTTAGAAAACATAAGAAATCAGAAGGGAAAGATCACAGATGAGGGAGAGAATCAAATTATTGGTTTCGATTTTAGTGTTTGCATCTCGTTCTGAAATCTCTAAAAAAAAATTGATCAATCAGAAAGTCATCAGCTTAATTAGCCTGCCAAGCAATGTTTAACATGCCATGCAAAAATGCAAAGTTATAAATTTTAAGTTTTTAACTACAAGTGAAATGAAGTATTAAAATGCACTCGTCGTAACGATAAATGCACTAACTAAATTTCTCAAGATTTCATATGTACTTTTCTTATTTTTCTTTTTAGTATGTGTTTTTCCATCTATATATATTTGTATCGTATCATTGTAACTCTATTTTCAATAAATTATTATCAACGGATTAAAAAAGTATTAAAATGTGTTTACTCGAGGTGAAACTCACTCAAAACTAATATGAATAAGGCGGAATCAACTTTCAGTCAAAATATATGCCGAGAGAGAGGTTATACAACCTGCTTTAGAAATTCCTCGAGACAAAATATGTTCGGAGGTGGATCTAGACAAGGCTAAAATTGGTCAGCTCGACTAAATTTATAGCTAGCACAAAAAACCCCTATGCCTACTAATCAAGAGATCTGCTCAGTTACACCTATAAGCACTTGGTAAAAAATTGGGGTAAGCAATCAAATTCTAGTTCAACATCAACTGAAACACTCACTGAATTAGCTATCAGAGAACCTTTCACTGGTACCCCCTTGTTCCAATTTTACTTGACATCGCCGGACAAGGTTCTGAGGGCATTGATCAAGAAGCCTTCAGTGTTACTGTACGTAGTTGGTAAAATAGATGAGAAGATCTACAGTCTCCAAGAACTTGTAAATAGGTTCAACTCAAAAATTTGTTAGAGAGCAATTCAAAAGCTTTCTAGCTAGCTCATCCGGGTGGACATGGTACGCTAGTAAACATGAATTCTTCGACTTGTGGAAGTTCTTAGTCGACATCTATACGGTCTCATGGTTTATTCTCGTTTGGTTTTGGACTTGATCATTTCGGAGGAAGTCACAAGTAAGAAAGCTTGGCCGGCCACAGAAATGTATTCTTCTTGGCTTAAGGTCTAATCCTTATTGAAGCCACAAGATAGCCTATTCAAAATAAGAAAATTTTGGGCGGTTTTGCGAAGTATGAATTTCAGAAGTGAACTCTAGGAGAGCCCTTTGCGGCATGTCCTAAGAATTACCACACCTTGTGCTGAGAAGTTTCTTGCAATGGTCTATTCGAGTGGCATTGGTTGACGCCTAGAACAACAGAACAGACACAAACTCTGAAAGGTTCGTTATTCTTTTCAATATATAAGTAGAAATATTGTACACTTATCGTTAATTGGTGTCGTCATATTCCGTGCATGTAGTCCTTTCTTCTTCTTCCACAATACCTGTGATCGAAACTGCTAGGTATATAAGCCAGCGTCCACAAATGAGCGTGTAGAACATCAAAGATTTGACCTTTATAAGAAATAAATAAGACTACCATCAACTTCAACATCAAAGAGAAGGAATAAACAAGTGTGATGACTATCTGCTTGTCTAATCAATGTCTTTGTCAGCTTGAGGTTTACACATCTACGCCAGCGACTCTAGTGTTCTTCCTCCTCTGCATGATCCTGTTGGGAAATTTCGATATATATAAAATGATGACAGAGATAAAATGTTGCGCCGGCTAACGGGCAAACGGGAAAGCCTTTTAGAAAGTGATGAGAATATTACTAATGAGGAAATGATGACAGAGATAGCCACAACACGTTTGCTAAATTTTCCACAAACCGTGTGATCTTAATGAAAAAGATATAAATATCACTATCCAAGTTCAGTAAGAGCATAGAATTTCCAGCATTGCAGTAGATTCCGATCATACCATCAACTCCTTTCCTTTTGATACCATCAATTCCTTTCTGTCATTTTAATCTTGTGCTTCTGAAAGCATGACTGAAACAAACATTGTGCGGGAAGATTTGGGGTGTCCTGATGTCCCTCTTAGCATACACAAAAGGAGATGGCGTTCGGCGTTTCTCACCATTTACTGCTCTAGAGCCTTCTTTCGGTCAGTGTCGGACAATAACGGTTTCAAAGTAGCCCAAAGAATCCTCACTCAGCTCGTGAAGGATAAAGATCTTGGTCAGCTCCAGGAGTTGGGAGGGGTTGAAGGAGTGGCATCAGCCCTCAAAACTGATGCAGCACATGGAGTTCTCGGTGATCCTGAAGATGTCGCATGCCGGCGTGAAGCATTTGGTTCGAATACATACAAGACAGCAGCAGTCAAGAAGTTCTTCCATTTTGTGTGGGAAGCATGCCAAGATCTCACAATTTTCATTCTTATGGGCTGTGCTGCACTCTCTCTTGCTATTGGCATCCTAGAGCATGGATTACAAGAAGGTTGGAGTGATGGTGGAAGCATATTTCTCGCTGTTATTCTGGTGCTTTCAGTGTCTGCCATAAGCAATTACAGGCAGCACAGAGAATTTGACAAATTGTCAAAAGTCGGTAGCAATCTCCAGACTGAAGCTCTGAGAAATGGAAGGAGACTACAAATTTCAATATTTGAGATTGTGGTTGGAGATGTCATTTGCTTAAAGATTGGAGATCAAGTTCCAGCCGATGGGTTGCTCTTGGAGGGATATTCATTGGAAGTAGACGAGTCAAGCATGACAGGGGAGAGTGATCATGTCGAAATCAACCGATGCCAGAACCCCTTCTTGTTTTCTGGCACCAAAGTGGTTGATGGTTACGGTCAGATGCTTGTCACTTCAGTCGGCATGAACACAACTTGGGGCGAAATGATGAGCCAAATCAGCATTGATAAAAGTGAACAGACACCTCTACAAGCTCGCATCCACGGGCTTGCCTCATCAATAGGTAGAGTTGGTCTGCTAGTAGCTTTGTCAAATCTCATAGTCTCAAAGATATACTACTTCACTGGAAATACCAAGGACAAACATGGAAAGAAGGAGTTCAATGGGAGCAGAACCAAACTGCGTCACATAATAATGGCCATGGTTGGGATGGTAGGAACTGCAGTTACAATTGTTGTGGCTGCAATTCCAGAAGGTTTACCAGTTGCCATGACAATTACTTTCTGTTATGCTATGAAGAGAATGATGGCTGATAAAGCAATGGTTAGGAAACTCTCTGCATGTGAGATTATGGGCTCAGCTACCACCATTTGCACTGACAAAACAGGAACTCTCACCATGAACCAGATGAAGGTGACCAAGTTTTGGATAGGTGCAAAACCCGTGGAAGAAGGCTACTCATCAATTTCATCACATCTTCTTAGCCTGATTCAAGAAGGGGTTGCTATGAACACAACCGGTTCTGCTTCGAGGCATATTTCAGGATCTGGATTTGAATTTTCAGGCAATCCTACTGAAAAAGCCATTCTTTCATGGGCATCTCTGGAGCTGCATATGGACATGGACACACTGAAAACTAATTATGCCATTCAAGGTGTTGAAGCCTTCAATTCACACAAGAAAAGAAGTGGGATTGTGATCAAGAGGAAGGTAGAAAACACAATGCAAGTACATTGGAAAGGAGCTGCAGAGGTGATACTAGCAATGTGCACAAGTTACCACAACGCCTCTGGAGATATAATTGATATGGATGATGGTGCAAAGCAAGAACTTGAGCGTATTATTGAAGGCATGTCATCTAGTAGCCTGCGATGCATTGCAATGGCACACAGAGAAGTATCCGCAGAGGAGCAAGTGGATCCAGAATGCAAGACATTGCTAAAAGACTATGGCTTGACCCTATTGGGACTTGTGGGTCTTAAAGATCCATGTCGGCCAGGAGTGAAGAAAGCTGTTGAGGACTGTCAACATGCAGGGGTAAACATCAAAATGATCACAGGTGACAACATTTTTACTGCAAAAAAGATAGCCACAGATTGTGGGATACTCAAGCCTGGGGAGGACACAATCAGTGAAGCTGTGATAGAAGGAGAGCAGTTTCGAAACTACACACTGGAAGAGAGAATGCAGAAAGTAGACAACATCCGTGTCATGGCAAGATCATCCCCTTATGATAAGCTTCTTATGGTGCAATGCTTGAAGCAGAAAGGTCATGTAGTTGCAGTGACTGGTGACGGCACAAACGATGCTCCTGCATTAAAAGAAGCTGATGTAGGTCTCTCTATGGGGATGCAAGGCACCGAAGTTGCGAAAGAGAGCTCAGATATTGTGATCATGGATGACAATTTTGCTTCAGTGGCCACAGTTCTGATGTGGGGAAGATGTGTGTACAATAATATCCAAAAGTTCATTCAATTCTTGAACTTTAGTTTGGTGATAGGAACAGGAGAAGGTCTTTTGTCAGAGGGAGAACAGTGTGGAGAAGAGTTGCAGAGGTAGTGACGCTGACGGCGTGAAAAGTCTCGCTTATTTGGCTTACATTCCAACCACTGGATTGCTGCAACGGTTCAAATTTGACAAGCGTGGATTACACTGTGAGAAAGCATTTTCCTCCATTTTTTGGGACGGAGATATATAGTTCCTCCATAATTAATGCAAATGAAGAAAATGATACGAACAAATACTATCATTTTTAGGTAAGCGAGTGATTCTAATGTATAAAATCCATGAGTTTAGTGACATAAATAGGTTTTAGAACATTTACTAGAAAAGAGAAAAAAGATATGATAGGTATTAGAAAAAAAATAGGATCGAGTCCCGTTATATTACATCATAAATTAAATATAAATAACTGTTAATTTGATAACCACGAGAAAACGGGCGCCGATTAATTTCATTTTATTATTTTAGTTGTTTTTGATTCATGATTTTTATTATTCCACCCGTTTATGATTTTGATTGTACTGTACTTGGTTTTGTCATATGCAGCTCAAGTTCTTGTGAATCAAATCTTGGCATATAGCACATTATCAACTCACACCTACTCATTCCGTGAATAAGCTCAGGTCCATTTATACCTGTCTGATAAGCCAGAAGCAGCTCTATACTATAATCGAAGGAATCAAACTGTCGTTCATTACTGGTGATACTGCAAACTCCAAACAATTATCCCGTTTCAGCTCCGATGGCTATCCAAATCACACAAATCTGGCAAACAAAAGTTGACGATTGATAATCAGAAACACCTTTGTCGGACACCCTGACTGACGACATGTTCTTTTTACGATTTGACGTGACGTTCATAATCTTAACAAGCAGTAATCAAGATTATACGTTGAATACGACGATGTATATGTAGAAAATAATTGTATTTTTGACTGAAACTTCAGGTATGTTCCAGATATGCATGTATGCTTTTAAAATTGGCTATAACTTAAAGAAACATTTTGTTATTGCTTAACAGATCAGGCACGCTAATCAGTCATAGCAAGTAGAAAACTAATGGAAGAATACATAATAATGGGATTAAGAAAGCAAAGGAAAGAATAGAGAAAGACAAGTCAGTCTTTAACACTTGATTAATAATGCGTTACGAATGAATGTGGCCTTGAAATGGGGGATGTGCAATATTTGGTGGAGGCTCTACACTTGCTCTAAAAGTCGGGGGGGTCAAATCAAATCGCTTTTCTAAATCCTTGTATGTTTTATATCTTTGAATTGAATTCAAAATGGAAAGCAGCATCAGCGATGACACTTGCAAACTAAACAAGTGACAAAAGGGAGGCATTGATACTGCCAATCCTTTTTGTCGATTTGCATATCAACATGTGCAATGACTTCAACAATACGTACCAAATACAAAGAAATTGACTTCAACAGTAATTTCCACAAAATTGATGAGAAATCTTTGATCACACTCAAAATGCACACTTTTTTCTTCCGGTCCGGCTCTGTTAACTAGGGTTTGACATCGGAAATACAAACTGCGACGTTGTTTAAGATTCAACTACTATTTTTCTCCCTGAAATTCTTAAAATTTTAAGACTGACATTAATTTTTTTTGAGATCTCTCTAGTTTAATGATTCAATGTTAGACATTTCAAAACATTTGTAATGCTTCGTAACAAATAGTTATCTTTGTCGGTGCGTTTTTGAATTGTTGACCGAAGAATATTATCGTTTATCTTATAATATCGGCTACATCACATGCCCTAATATAGTTAGTCATACCAAAATGCTAATGCTCATGGCCTTTCCATTTGTCACTGATAGTCATTGTCTTTCCTATTGTAATCAATTGACATGGAAGTTATCCCAAAACAATAGCAACAAAGAAACAAAAAAGGGAGGGAAATCCATAACTTCCAAGAAAGTTACCCCAAAACCCAAACCCGTCCAGGTTCATCCCTCCACCAAGCTCCCCCAATTTTAATCCCCCTATAAATTAAGACCCCCAACCCTTAAAACCACTCATGCTCTCCAACTCAAAATGCACCCACTATTCTTCAATTTGATAAGATTTTCCTCCTTGTCCTAATCACCCTCAATTATCACTAATAAAACCCAAATCAAAACCTCCCCATTTGAACCACAACACCAAAAAAAAGAAAAAAGAAAAAATACACAGAAGCCTTCAATGGCGTCCATGGCTTCCTGCATCGCCCAAACCCCCTCCTACCCACACCACTCTCTCTCCAAAAAGACCACCACCCATTTCGCCCCGGCCCGCAACCTCTCGCTCCGACCCGTTTCCGTCCCCAAAACCCGCCAAAGGCTCCGGATTTCCAGCGGGTTGATCGAACCCGACGGCGGGAAACTCGTGGAGCTATTCGTTAAGGGGACGGAAAAGGCGGAGAGGAAAAGGGAGGCGGCGAAGCTCCCGACGATCAAGTTGTCGAGAATCGATCTCGAATGGGTTCACGTCATCAGCGAGGGCTGGTCGAGCCCTCTGACCGGGTTCATGAGAGAATCCGAGTTCCTCCAAACTCTTCATTTCAATTCGCTCCGACTCGACGACGGGTCGTTTGTGAATATGTCGGTGCCGATTGTTTTGGCCATCGACGACGCTCAGAAGCGCCAGATCGGCGAGTCGTCCAGAGTCGCGCTCGTTGATTCCGACGATAAATTGATCGCCATTCTCAAAGAGTAAGCCTTTTTTTTTTTTACTGAGAAAGTTAATTTTACTTTAATTTTATTTACTCTAATCAACCATGTATAATATCTAATTATAGCTTAATAAGGTGGGTTTAGTATTTGGGTCTGGTCCATGTGGTACCCACATTTCATAAGGTGGGTTTGCATCTCTTTGAACACATGGAGCATGTGCTTGTCTACAAGTCTACAACAAAAATTGCAGCATTGATTTTTTTTATTTTTATTGTGTGTGTAAAATAGCATTTTTTTTTCTTATTGTTTACAGGACAGTAAAAATAAGAATGGTAGAACTCAGTGGAGTAATATGTTTAAGAAAATTTTACACTCATGGTAAATATTCAACATATAAAAGTTGTGGATCACATTGCTTGTTTATCTAGAATATGCTAGGGAAAACAGCTAGTAGGTAAAACTTTATAGTTAAAAAGATTTTTGTTTGCCATTTTCTATATTGGTATAGTGTGAACCTGATGACATGTTATGAGTTATGACTGTTTTGAATTGGAAGTTGTGAGTTTTTTTTTTTTTTGCTTATGGGTGTCAATCTGCTTCTTTTTCCTATATAATATTCATCTGATGTTGTACCTGAAACCGCATTGGGAATATTCCTGTGTCCTTCAATATGAGAAACGAATTTTTTTTTCTTTTTCGATAGGTTTTCTTATATCCCTTCCTGGTCAACATTGCACATTATCTTTAAACATTGATGCCACATTATATTTTGATGACACAGGAATGACCTCAAGTTTAAGTGTTGTCATTTAACTTTGTTTCCATTTCGTTGTGCTTATGTCCTGTAATCGATGGACACTTGATACCATGACCTCAATGTGACTGATGTAAAACATTTGCTGGTGTCTGTAGGGAACTACATGCATTCTTTTTCTTTAAAAATTGTAGTATATTTTCAATGATATGATTTCTGTTCTACTACTTGGGCTGCATTTTAGGTTGAATTCATGATTGTGCTTTTTTCATGTCTACAAAGGATATGCACTGGTTTGTCTATTGCTTCTCTTACGTCATGAGCCATGTTTTCTAATACTGTATTTCTTGTGGTGTATGTCAGTATTGAGATCTATAAGCACCATAAAGAAGAACGCATTGCCAGGACTTGGGGGACGACTGCTGCAGGTTTGCCTTATGTTGATGAAGCCATAACCGAAGCTGGAAACTGGCTGATTGGAGGTGACCTAGAGGTCATGGAACGCATCAAGTACAATGATGGCCTTGATCGCTTCCGATTGTCTCCTGCAGAACTTCGTGATGAATTCACAAAGCGCAATGCTGATGCTGTATTTGCATTCCAACTGCGGAACCCTGTGCACAATGGCCATGCTTTGCTAATGACTGATACACGTCGCCGGCTTCTTGAGATGGGCTACAAGAACCCTATTCTCTTGCTTCATCCACTAGGAGGCTATACAAAGGCAGATGATGTCCCACTTACTTGGCGCATGAAGCAACACGAGAAGGTATGCAAATTATGCGAATTTTTCTTTTCTCCAACTTCTGGCTTGTAATTCTGTATTCCATATACAAATTAATCAAAATTATACATATAGAACTGATATCATCTAATGATTTTTCAGGTTCTCGAGGATGGTGTTCTTGATCCTGAAACGACTGTTGTTTCCATATTCCCCTCTCCAATGCACTATGCTGGTCCAACTGAGGTGCAGTGGCATGCAAAGGCTAGGATTAATGCAGGGGCTAACTTTTACATTGTTGGTCGGGACCCAGCGGGAATGGGCCATCCAATTGAGAAAAGGGATCTGTATGATGCTGACCATGGGAAGAAAGTATTGAGCATGGCACCTGGACTAGAGCGCCTCAACATCCTTCCATTCAAGGTATGTACATTTTTTTGCCTGTGCTACCTTTCATACCTTATTATTGATATTTCCTTTATTTTTATTTAACTCATTTAACTCTCCCTTTTTCAGGTTGCTGCATATGATAAAACTCAGGGGAAAATGGCATTTTTCGATCCCTCAAGGGCTCAGGACTTCATTTTCATATCAGGCACCAAGGTATGCATTCTATATTGCTGTTCCCAACCTTTTTGGATTCTTCTAATCAACTGTGTAAACTTCTACAAGCCACTGGACTGATATTTGTACATGATCATTATAACTAATTAGAAGCTACAATTACAGATGCGCACGCTTGCAAGGAACAAAGAGAGCCCTCCTGATGGATTCATGTGTCCTGGTGGCTGGAAAGTCCTGGTGGATTACTATGACAGTATTGTTCCCGCAGACAAGGGGAAAGTCCCAGAAGCAGTTCCTGCTTAGATGGAGCTGATGAAACATATTGTACTCTGCTTCCTTGTGGGAGAAACCTTGATAGCTAATTAGTCTCCACTGTGTGATATAATGATTCACCTTGATAGCTAATTAGTCTCCTCTGTGTGATCAAGTTTTCTGAAGGTCTCTGCCCAGATTTCCAATAAAACCCTGTTAGGCACTGGTGCAGAGAAACATTGGCCACTTGCCTCAAATTCTGTAATTAGCGCCTCTAATTGCATCTTGCATCACTGCAATCGTGCATTGGCGCATTGTATCATAGTGTGATTGCCTTCAATAGAAGTGAGTTTCTGCAATGCCGTTTTCAGTTTTGAAAGTTATCTTTTGAAAATGTTGTTCTCATAACACATGATTCTCTTAATCCCAAAAGCTCATTGACATAGATAAGATAAAACTAGATAGTTCGATAATACAAGGGTCCCTAGCTCTCTACTTCGGTCTTTTGTAGTTTTACTAAGTTTGTGTATAGGTGATGCTTTGGTGTTCATATTTAAGAAGCGAAGAAGAATTTATATTAGAATTAAATCATGTGAGCTTCATTGTTAGAATTAGGGGTAGATTGATTTCTAGATTGCTACTCCTAATGTAGGATTTAGTAGATAATATTTAGAGATTTATTGATTAATGTGGTGGAATTCGATATCTTAGTTATTTCGTCATCAAGGTAATTTTTATCTCTTTGTTTTGTATTGATATCTAAGTTACATCACAACCAACTTTCATTCAACTGTGTTGTTAAATTAATTTAAATTCGATTAGTTTTCGTATTTCATACATTCCCTGCAGGTTTGACCTCCCTCTTGCATTTATGTGCTATAATTGATTATTGTGCTTGCGAATATCATTTTAAAAATATCACAAAGCATAGATGATAGAAGACAAACACCTTCCCACTCCAGCAGGATATGTATGGCCGTTAACTATAAGAGGGGGCCTGAAGAACTGAGCTTTAGCGCTCGAAACTAGCAATACTCACTGGGTGTTACGTTATATTTTGATTACACATGAATGAGCTGAAGATAAGTATTGTCTGCCAATTTATGGGGTGGGTGGCTTGAATCTAAAGTTAGGTTTAGATGTGACAAATTGGTAATTTTCACCATTTTCCACTCTTTGAGCTCATTCCGCCAGCCCGTGTCCTCCTCACTTTTTCCAGCTGCCGTAAACATTAATGGCCCGTTTTCCGTTAAGACGCAGAACGTGACTACCACACGTGCGGGGCGTGTGAGTGCGGGTCCCACATCCAGGCGCCAGCAATTCAAAAAATGGAAATATTCAGGTGCGCCATAATCGAACGGAAAATGAAATAATATAAAACAGAAAATCCCCAGATAATAAACAACACTAGTAGCCGTTACTCTTCACTCTCATCTCTCTCTCTCTCTCTCTGTAAATTTCTTCACTCTCTCACTGTGACCAAACCCCAACCAATCGGAAGTGAAATCGGAATCTCTAACATCCTCCGCCGGCGATTCTGCTCTTCGGCGACTCTCAGTCTTCTCAAGAACTCCGTTTTTACCGTAACTCATCTTGCTCTGGTTTTAGATTGCTTCAAATTGCTGTAGATCCTTAATGTTTTGCTGTAGAATGTAGCGGTTTTAGGTTTTAGTGATTTATTTTGGAAGATGGAGGAGTTTTGAGGTTAAATTTGTTGAGCGGGACTAGAAATTTCAAGAATCGCGAGGAATTTGATAGTTTCTGATTGATGTGTTAGGTTTTAGTTGACGATTATGAGCTTGATTTTGTTACCGGAATGCTTGATTTCGATTCTGAGTTAAGCTAGGGTTTCGGTTTTTCCCAATTTGTTTCTGGTGGATTTTGCAATGCAAGATTTAGGTGTTTTAGTTAGTATCAAGAAGCAGATGAGATTGCTGACATTTTGGTCTGTATGAGAAGTATTGAATGATATAGAGTTGTTGATTTGGTAGAGCGGAGGCTAGAAAGTGAAGATGATGATGGCTGGGACACCGGCGACGCCGAATTCTAAGATTCATAGGACTACTTGCTCCACTCCGGGTGGTTCAAGAGTTCGTGAGGAGAAGATATTGGTCACTGTTCGACTGAGGCCGCTGAACAGGAGGGAGCAGGCAATGTATGATCTTATCGCGTGGGACTGCCTGGATGAGAACACTATTGTTTTCAACAATCCAAATCATGAGAGACCTGCTAACCCATACACATTTGGTATGTCCTACAACTACTGTTTTATAAAGTCTCTATTTAGGGAATGTACATTTTTCGGCACAAAGTTTTTACTTGAATGATGTGTTTGTTGTTATTCACCTGTGACAGATAAGGTGTTTGGCCCAACGTGTTCAACTCAGAAGGTCTATGAAGAAGGAGCCAAGGATGTTGCTTTATCTGCACTTACAGGAATGAACGGTAATTTAACATATTGTTAGTAAATTGTACTTTTAGATATGTTATATCTACGGCGGGGAAAGGACTTATGGACCAAAATCTTGTTTTGGCAGCAACTATCTTTGCTTATGGGCAGACTAGTAGTGGAAAGACATTCACCATGAGGGGAATCACTGAAAATGCTGTCAAGGACATATTTGAACATATCAGAAACGTAAGACACAGTTCCAAGATCTTTATATTGGAGTGCTCTGCATATTGTGAGGGGATATTATAGGGTGCAAATAATAAGGACACTTAATATGACTGGAAGTTACTATGATGTCTTATTACTTATGCCATTGAAACATGTACTGCAAAGGGTTTGTTATAGGATGAGTTTATCATATTTCCTAATTTCGAATAGTTTTGATTTCACAGACACCGGAGAGGGAGTTTGTTCTTAAATTTTCTGCATTGGAAATCTATAATGAAACTGTTGTAGACCTTCTGAACCGCAAATCTGGCCCCGTTCGGCTTTTGGATGATGCTGAGGTATTTATAAGAAGCTTTCCAGATTGGTGATCAGATAGTTTTAATCAGTCTTTTGTGTCATCTTTTCATGCATTCTTGTTCTAATGTAGAAAGGGACCAATGTGGATAAATTACATGAAGAAATTATTGAAGATGGCCAGCATTTGAAACATTTGATTGGCATTTGTGAAGGTATTCAAATTCAAGTAAATTATGTTCAAATATCAATTGAAGTGATAACTTGAAATGAGGCTTTACTTTTCATGGTAAAAAACAAATTATTGTATGTATCTGGTTTCGTTCCCTTATATCAATTTGTTTTCATCTAATGATTAGTGCACATCTTTCTTGATGTCACTACAGCGTCTTCCAATACATGATATATTTGGGTAAACTGAACCTTTCTATTTTGTATGGTCCTCTAATAGTAATAATTATGTTTGCAGCTCAAAGGCAAGTGGGAGAAACTGCCCTAAATGATAAAAGCTCGAGATCACATCAGATAATCAGGCTGGTATATTTTTGTTTTTGAATCTTTGCATGAGTCTTTTAAAATAAATGTTTCACAGAACGTATTTTGTACTCTTTGCACTTTCATGCAGACTGCATAATTACTTCTCCTATCATTCATTACTAGTAATTGTCATAAACTCATAATCAGGCCCATATATGTGATCCTTCTTATTTATGCTCATTTTTTTCTTTCCCTCCAGACCATAGAGAGCAGCCTCCGAGAGAGTTCAGGCTCAGTGAAGTCTTTTGGTGCTAGTTTGGTATGTTTTATGTTTCCTCACTCAGTTTCTTGATTAGTAGACAACAAACTTTTGTTGAGTACAAACTGACAGTGATATTGGAAATATGCAGAACCTTGTTGACCTAGCTGGAAGTGAACGTGCCTCTCAGACAAATGCAGATGGTACAAGGTTGAAGGAAGGTAGTCATATAAACCGCAGCTTGCTAACACTCACAACAGTTATCAGGAAGCTAAGGTAAGTACCAAACTTAGAAGTTAGAACATCTCATTTTTACAACTTCATCTTAAATGTAACCCTGCCTTTTGATGTGCTGGGAACAACCTGTAATTGTACTTGGTTAAGAACGTGAGATAATTGTGGAGCTATATGATGTTTCTTAATTTGTTAAACATGCAAGTATATCTCTCACGATGGGTTTTTTCCTATTGCAGTGGTGGAAAAAGAAGCGGCCACATACCATACAGGGATTCAAAACTTACACGAATTTTACAGTCTTCACTTGGGGGGAATGCTCGGACAGCTATTATATGTACTGTAAGCCCAGCTTTAAGTCATGTAGAGCAGACAAGAAATACACTATCGTTTGCAACTAGTGCTAAGGAGGTCACTAATGCTGCGAAAATAAACATGGTAAAAAGGATTAAAAGCTACTTATCTCCTCTGGAATTTACAACCTTATATACATCACTTTCCAAAATTACTATAAGATAAACCTGCCTGTTTATTTTCATAATTCACAGAGAATAGCTAGACTTGAAGCAGAGTTAAGGAGTCCAGAGCCTTCGGCATTTAGGTCCATACTAGAAGAAAAGGAATTGCGAATCAAGCAGATGGAGAGGGAAATGGAAGAGCTAAAGCGACAAAGAGATCTTGCACAATCACAACTCGAGTTAGAAAGGAAGGTAAACAAAGTGCAGAAGGTATTATGATTGAACCCTTATGATTTTGTATATTTTTTTGTTTTATGATTTTGTGCATGGTTTTCAAGTCTTTAACCTATATAATATCCAGGGATCAAACCAATGTGGACCTTCTTCTGAAGTCGTAAGGCGTCTTTCTTTTCCTGGAGAGAATGAAACAGTTGCTACTACTCCACAGTCGTGTACAAGAAATGCAGTTCGAAGGCAGTCAATTATGAGGCGATCAGTGACTTCTACAGATCCATCCATACTTGTAAATGAAATACGAAAGCTAGAGCAGAGACAGAAGCAGCTTGGTGATGAAGCAAATCGAGCACTTGAAGTACTGCACAAGGAGGTAGCTACCCATCGACTGGGAAATCAGGAAACTACTGACACTATAGCAAAACTGCTGTCCGAAATAAAGGACATACAAGCAGTTAGCTCCCTTCCTGAAGAATCTATGACTGGAGGTGAGCCCAACCTGAAAGAAGAGATCACTCGATGGAAATCTCAGGCAGGCAATATTGAATCTTTAGAAAGGAAGCTTGAGAATGTTCAGAAATCTATAGACCAGCTGGCTTCTGCATTTGCAACTAGTGAGGGAAATTCAAAAAGCAAGACCCCGCCAAAGAAAAAGAAACTCCTTCCTTTCACCCTAAGCAATAGTACAAATATGCCGCATCTAATTCGGTCTCCTTGCTCACCTATGACCCCATCGCGTAAAGTGATGGATTATGAGATTGAGAACAAGGTGCCCCAGAACAAAGATGCTATGCCTAGTGATGACATTGCCATGTCTGGGAGGTTTAAATCTACTTTGCCAAAGAGTGATGAAAATGGTACCTGTAAATCGTCCAAAGAGAGAAGTCCTGCTACTCCGCAATCATCAGTTAATGTGAAGAAGATGCAGAGGATGTTTAAGAATGCTGCAGAGGAGAACATACGGAGCATTAGAGCTTATGTCACTGAGTTAAAAGAACGGGTGTTAAAGCTCCAATACCAGAAGAACCTTCTGTTGTGCCAGGTAATTATGCTTTGACTTAGTGCTACTTCACTAGCACTCCTTATCTATTAATTTCAGCATGTAACTTTTGTTATATCTTATATATGTATATATATACATATGGTTTCAGGTAATTTCAATGGAGGAGGACAAAGAAGCTGGAACAGATGAGACAGATAACATAGATGAATCTATTTCCTTGGAATGGCACATGACTTTTGAAGAGGAAAGAAGAGAAATCGTCATGCTATGGCATTTGTGCCACGTTTCAATTACTCACCGCAGCCAATTTTATTTGTTGTTTAAGGGTGACCCTTCTGATCAGATATACA